>CM056998.1:58442383-59190717 GCA_029891345.1 Dryococelus australis | reverse complement strand
CAAAATAAATATAATTGTACATCGTTTGGATAATTGCATGATAAAAAAAACGAAGTTTCATAGGTTTTTCCAAATTTTTTGAAAAACTTTATTTACTTGCCATATGTTTTAACTTACGTTCGAAGGAAAATAGGTTTATATGATCGCCCTGCTGTCTGTTGTGCCAATGTGTGTGTGTGCATGTGTGTGCGTGCGCGCATGTGTTAGGTGTGTGTGTGTGTGTGTGTGTTCCATACTATTTCCTTTTATCTCACTGGGTCGATTTTATAATGAAGAATTTCGCGTGTTCCAATTTTCCCTTTTTAAACTTTTATTCAAAATCAGTTCGCATTTCGCAAACGCTAGTAATTTAATCAGATTCCTTACGACATTGTTCTAAGTAACAAGTCAATTAAGTGGCGTAACCAAAAAAAACAGGTTCCCAAAAGTATTTAAAAAAAAAAAACTAACACATTCTACCCAACCTTATTATACGAGATGTCATGTTCAAGGGTTCTACAAAACTGACAAATTAATGTTAGGCCTAATCAGGTGACGTTAAATTATGTGTCTTGTTGATATAATAGAAACTAACTACAAAAATGAACATCGGATCCGAAAAAGTTTAAGACCTAAAAAATTTATAATCTCCAAGAATAAAACAAATATTTAACTTGATTCGAACCAGGTAGACTACCCAAAATTGTTTTAATCTCAAAATTAGAACACTTATTCTCAACCGATTACATGTTACATGCAGGTAACTTGAAACAATGACATTTCCAAATGTAATGAAGTGTGTGTGCTCAACCTCGTATTATGAAAGTTAATGGCAATTTTCAGTGTGTGATATTATTTGCAAGATATGGAAAGGTCTGTAATCCTGTCTTATTTTCATAATAACATATTTGCGTCCTGAACTGTTAGCAGATGATGCTACAGCATATTCCGCAAAAAAAAGATAGGCCTATAGTAATTGATTATTAGGTAACATGTTTTATTTGTTTATAAGTTCATGAAGTCCAAAAAAAATAACACTTTGGTTTCAGGATTACTGATGACAATGAACAAGAATCAAAGTGAATGCCGAAATCAAAATAGCATGTCACCACATTATGATTCTGTAACTGTCACAAAAACAAGTGATCATGTTAGTGATGAGTGAGAAATTAAATTGTTACATTTTAACTTATTTAAAGTTCTAGTTTTACTTTGATGTTTATTAGTAGAATAGAAACATTTTTCTATAATATTTTTTACCGTTTTTCTATACCCTCTTAATTACAGGGCGTACTTGTTTTGCTTTTGGCATAACCCATCCTAGAAAATCGTTTGACTTGGCTATTGCAAATGTAATCAACCAAATCTGAAATAAAATAAATTGTATTACAATATTGTATATTTTAAGTAGTAGTATAGTTGTTTAAAAATAATGCATGTTCATAAATATTGCACAACAATCAGCATTTTATGCCTATATTTGTGAGAGTACATTCTGTTTGCAAAGTGTATTCTAAATATATATTCTATATGTATGCCGTACAATGAGAATAATTCATAAATAGTCATAATGAAGCCATAATAAACAACTTTTTTTATATGTTCTTGCATTGAAGTATATACTAGTATTACACAATCGTTTACTCAAATAAGTTAATATTGTAACCAAATCCTTATTTTTTTTTTGCAGAATCGACCCAGTTTTTCTTCCAATACTCCAGCCTATACTAGTCAGAGAAAAAAGTGTTTAGACAGTCTGTCACAAAGATTCAACAACATATCAGCTAACAGGTGAGATTTTATGTAGGTACTCATACCCTTAATAATTAACAGGCCTAACTAATGAATTGCATTTAGCAAAAATAATATCGAGTGTCTATACAAGTAATTCGTTTGATTTCCTGCTCTTCGATCATTTCAACTCCATACGACTGTCAGTGTCTCAGAGAAAATGATATTGTCCGTCAAACAGATATCACCCAACCAAGTTGTTCATCCTGGATCAACAGTAATGAAATCACTTCAGGAAACAGAATTGTATCATATTCCAATGATTCTTACGATTTGAGCGGCATTTAACACTTACATCAGATTGCCATCGAAGACGATGCACTAGAAATTAAGAACCATTCTTATTCGGTTAGTGCTGCTGAAGAACATTCACTGACTGGGCGGAGGATATTTGAGATCAACAACTTATTTGACGAAATAAAACGAATGAGTAGACACAACAGGGTATTGGATTGTTCATTTGACAATATTTAACTAATCAGGGAAGAAAGAAGAGGTATCGTGAGTGTGTATCAATTTTAATGCTCAATGAGTGGCATGAAAGATAAATTAGCCTCAGAAAAGCCAAACAATAACTGTATGGACATTAAACACACACTGCCTGGGTCAGCAGTATGCTTTTGACAGGACAGAGTTTCACCCAAATGAAAGAAATCACATCATCACTTGACGTGCTTTTCTGTTAAAAAGATACGTTCTATCATTTTGAAAAGAAGCTACAGTCTGCTATACATGATATAGCATGGTTGAAAATGGAAGCAGCAGCTAAAGAAGATGTCCGCTTAGCAATGGCTGCAGATGCTGTTGATGAAGCAGGGATTACGCTTATAGCTGTAGTGACAGATGGAGCATGGTGTAAGCGGTCATACGGAAATTACAACACAATGTCGGGGGTAGTAAGCATTTCGCGTAAATTGATCTCCTATATTGTTTTATTAATAAATCGTGTCATTAATATGGAAATAAGCACATTATTTTGTGGCTGCGCATATTTTTCTTTCAGGCTTGCGTTATTGATGTTCAGACAAATTGCGACGTCCTTGTCCCAAGGACGTGGCAAAGGGACATAAAAACTAGCCCTACACTAAACCTGAAATACCTGAAAAACCTAATGAGTGTAAAAACAGATCCTCAAAGGAGGGCAAAAGCATGCATACCTATCAACTAGCAAGAATAGAAAACACATGACTTGATTTCTTTCATTTACTATCAAATAATTTCTTTTCAAACATTCTGGTACAAAAATATAGTGTAACTATATATATATATATATATATATATATATATATATATATATACACACACACACACAACTGTATATCTTTTGAAACTCTTAAAATGGCGCCATGCAAACAATTTAGGAACATTCAAAACCTTTGACTATATATTTATCTTTAAAAGCTAGTGATAATACTAAGAACTTTTATTTGAAAGCAAAATAAAATTTTTCTTTTAGGTTGCCATTCAAAATGGCGATACATGTTTGGAATACAGAAAATTCCATGGTAAACTCTTTCTAGAATTCTTTCTGGACGATAACGTTTAGTTTTATTTTTATCTTAGAAAATACCTGCAAATTCTAAGATTTGCTGCAGTCCACATGGCTAACAAGATATTTGAAAGACTAAAATAAAAACATTTAGTTTTGCTCTTTCCTATCTGCATTAACCCTAGAAATATCAGCAAATGTCTAGAATTTATTTGTGTAGTCCACATGACTATATTTCAAAATATTTAAATGACCGGACAAAACTTATGTTTCCAACATAGCTCAATGTCATTCAGAAAATATTTGATTTGTTTGATGGTAGGCATCTACTGGTGCCAAACATGACGCAAAATACCTTTAACAAAATTTAAGTGTTTTTAAACACTTACAAAAATTTAAAGATGTTTGCTATATGGCTAAACTTCACAATAAAATTATTTTGCCATAATTTTTGTGTATATTTAAAAGTTTACAAAACTCTGAGTCTAAAATTTCTATTTCTTTTTTTTTTTTTAATTTCGTCTTTATGTGCATTATTTCTTTAAAGTGTTTTCTCTAAACTCGGCAACCAAGACAAGATTTTAACATTTAACTTTAAGTGCGAAAATCATTTTGAAAAATGGACAATTTCAAGTTTTTTTATGCGCTTTTATATCACCTACAACAGTTATCATCGGATATAAAATATGTCCCTACTCTCGGCCTGACGAGCCATAATTCCTATCTTTATATCATAACAATTTTTCTGGCTACTTATGTTTTCATTGCAGACGCCGGGCTGACATGCTCTGCCGAATGAGCCAGCGCCTGGTGTATTTATACAGGCATGAAAAAGTAATCCCTAAAGGGGTGACTGGAAATGAATAGCCAATCCCCGCACAAAGATGTTTCTAAGCTATTTTACCACAAATTATTTTCGGTTGCAACTTTCGACCGCAGGAAGTGATGTTACGCCGTTCACCACGTCACCTAGTGCAGCGCTCAACACGCCACCCACCGGTGGCGCTCCAAGCGGCATGCCGTGAACTCCAGTCGTTTGGCATCCCAGTGCCGAGCGGGCCCGCGGTCGTACCACACAAGTGTGCAATACTCCCACGCCGGACGCCATTTTTCTGCCTATGCAAGGAAATCTTCATCGCAGAGTCAATGTGGGACATTATTTTTGGCCAGTCTTTAATAGTTGTGTAAGTTTTTCACTAACATTCACAATCATTTGTATATTTCCATTGTTTATTTAAACACGGGTTTGGAGTGTAAAGTTTCTCAGCGTCAGGTACATGTTGCTTAGCAGGTGAAGGCAACCGAGCAGTCCCTGCGTCAAACGCAGTCATCCCGCATCAGAAACTCATATTGCTTCAGCTGTGCTCGCTCTAAGACAAAGAACCTACCTGCTAGTGAGCATGTTATTTAAAAAAAAAACTGGAGTAAATCTGATACATCAATGGAAGCAGATATAATTGTTGAGGGGTTCAAGTGCAGCGTGGCGATGCGTGGAGTTGAATATCACCAGCTGGTAGATAATAACGTAGAAAGCTAAATCATTTTTACATTTATTACTAAACTATTGTGGTTATATTAACATTAATTTCATGTCCTGTATTATGAATGGGCATGCTTTAAAGGTAAAGCCAGGGTATTATCCAAATATATATTTTGGTTGCTAAATAATAAAAGATGAAACATTGTATGGCAAGTTCTTTAATAAATGTATCTGTATTTTAGGCGATGGAGATTGCAGTGTCATGCGCCAGCTTGAGAAAGCTAAATCTTACGGTCCTGCATTTGTCATCCAAAAAATAGAGTGTGTTAACCATATATTGGTGGTGCTTAGGAGAGCACTGTCAGACCGGCTACAGCATCTTCATTGTGCCATTACTGAAGCTATCAAGGAAAAGTCAAGTCGGAATAAACGAAGAGCAATGTATAAGGAAATTACACAGTTATATTCACAATGGACCATTTCATGTCTTCGGTGACCATTCGAAGTGCCCTGCAAGAGGATACATCTGTAATGGTTCCAGAAGTGTAGATGCGTGTATAGTTCCCAATATGGAAAGTGTTGGGATGTGGGGTGAAATAATGTCAGCAGATAATATTGTATCTCATCATACAGAAAGTCTCTAGCAATATATGACTAAAAACAGGAATGAATCACACAATACAGTCTCTAATTTCGTAGATAGTAAATGAGTCAACTTTTCTCTACGTGGTGGATATCTCACAACAAGTGGACTCTCTGTGATTTCTTTTAATACAGATAACAGCGAACTGGATGAAATTCATTTTAAAACCTAACCAAAGCCTAGCAAATTTACAAAAAAACACTTGCAGGCAAATAAATATTCGGCAGAGGAAAGAAAAAAGAGGCACTCGCAAAACCTGACCAAGAAGAGCGAAAGGAAAATCAACTTTTCAGGAGAAGATTCTCACTACAGCAGCTTTCCTCAGATTCCAGACCTCAATATTGAAGAATGCAATAAGAAAAACGAAGAATTTTTTAAAGGACTACAATGTGACAACCACAAAATACTTAACATTCAGTCATCTACCACAGGACAAAGACATTACATGATTTGGAAACTTGAAAGAGCAACATGTCTGATGGCTTCCTTTTTTGGGAACATATGTCGTATGAAAGCAACGACATCATTTTCTTAGAATCTAACTTGCCTTATATGGCAACCAATCAACTTGACATGGAATTTAAAACGAGCCTAATGCAATAGCACAGCTGGAACAGGAATTTGGCCTAGCAGTCAATCCTTCAGGACATTTCATTGACAAAGAACTTCCTTTTTAATAGCAACATCTGATGGACTCATTGGTCGTGATGGTATTGTTGAAATGAAATGCCGAGCATCTGCCAGGACCATGCATCCGGAGGCTGCAGTTAAGAGCAATAAAATTAACTTTTGTAATATAAAAGATGGGGAAATGCACCTCAAGAGCAACCAAGTTCAAGGACAACTTCACATCACAGGTCGCCAATACTGTTTGTTTGTCTTGTGGACCTAAAGGCATGCTGGTTCAGAAAATTAAGAGAGATGAATGCTTTTGGGGAAACTTAATGGAAGATAAACTAAGAAATTTCTACATGAATTGTTTACTGCCAGAGTTGGTAAACTCAAGGTACACACGTAAATTTCCCATAACAGAGAATGTGAATGTTTGATGGGGAAGAACTTTTTTTATTGGCAGAATAGTTGTAATAGAATTCTAGTAGTGCGAGAATGGAGGGGGAAAGAAGAGCATAAATTTTTTTTTATCCTAGAGATGGACTTTATGAATTTTGCAGAAATTACTTCTTGAAAGGAATTAAAAAGTCGATTTTCCGACTCCCTGGCTATGAAAAGTGTTAGCATGGCTGTGCGTCGGGACTGTGTTCGTGTGAATTGATGTTGTTTTATGTGATTTTTCACAAAAGACCTAAATAAGTCGAACATTTTCACATATTGGCTGTCGGACTAACGAAGGGACCACGAACTCTAGAAAGAGATCTTGCAAATATATAAAGTTACAAGTTAAACCTTTAGTTTGTGTTTTGTAATGCAGTTTCTCTACAGTACTACAGAGTTGCCCGAGGTTGTGTTATGGCGGTTAGGAGTAGATGTGCCATTGTGAGACTGAAAACTTGTGTGTGTGTGAGGGCGGTAAAGGGGGATGGGTTACGAAAAATTCAACGTGCTTTTAAATAAGTTTTATTTTGGGAATGCTACCAGTACAAATAATAAATTGCAGGTGTGATATGCTAAGAAAGGGGCAAAATGGTTGTTGCCTAGACATACAATTCGTATAAACTAATTTATTTTTGGCTGGCAAGTCTGAATATCTCATTTTCTTTATGTGCACATCTAGCATTTATTTAATATTTAAATATCATTCGATTCAGTGTAAATCTTGTAGGTCTTTTTATAACACAAGTCCTATTAGCATTGCTATTGGAAAATTTTCAACACGACAGAAATTTCCATTGAAACGATAATTCACGGTGGCTGTATTTTGTTGTACATAGCGAAATTCTGGTTAAGGTGCAATTTTATTTAATTATTTGACGATTAGACAAATATTGATATAGGCGAAGTTACAGTTGGGCTGCTTTACGCCAGTTACATTTCTTGTGGTATATGTGGGTTAAGCACTGTTGCCATAGATACGTCAGATAATTATAAATTTAAAAATATATGATTAAAAGTGGAGGGTTTTCTCCCCTTATTCAAAACCGTATGATTTGGACTGCTAATATGCAAGTAAAATAAACTCTTTGTAAATCTTCGTTACTTGTTAAGATCATATTTTTGCACATTTTTTTCCCACAGCATTTGTAATTTAGTTTTAAGATGTTTTAGTCACTCGTTTCTCGACAGGTGAAGTACGGGGACGATCCGACAAACGATCTTTGGCTTCATAATAAGTTACGTTACTTAGGCGGTTATTTTCGTTCCCATTATAGCTGCTTCGCGGGATAAAATGTGTTTTTCTCCTCCGTAAGTTGCTAGTAGCTATGCTATTAAGCTCTTGTGTTTTGCCAAAGTTTAATATCAATGTTTGGGTTTTTGGTTTATTTGTATTTGAATAATGTTCGTTAGGGTATAATTGCTAAACTTTTTTAAAATTCAATTTTGGTAAAGAATGATTGTAACTTGGCTAGTTTCGAACTTGCAGATGTACATGATTATGAAAACTTTTGGTTATTTCGAGGTTAATTAATCAGGCGAAAGTATACATTTTTGTAAGGTACAAGTTTATGATCATAATATTGCACAAAGAACAGCTTTGTGTGTACGATGGGCTGTTGAAAAGTAAGTTTTAAATTGTGGTAACTATTTTGTTTTAGTACTTTAGTATTCATCTGTAAATCATGTGTTTGAAACTAAGGTAACATGTAAATTATGCTAAGTGAAATTTAGTTAAAGGCTGTAATTGAAGCAATTAGAACGATATTGTTTTTGTGTGATATGAATTATTTATTTCTTATTTCGATTTATATGCCGTCAAAATCATAGCAAAAAAAAATGCTGATGATAGTTGTTTAATGGCATTGACAGTTGTAACTTTCTTTTTCCGATAGTGAGCAATTTGCGTGTACCGAACACAACAGAATACGGGAAAAATTGTTAATAGATTTAGTAGACGAAAGTATGAGCATAATTGAGAGCAGAAAGCTGTGTCTTTGAAAAGCAAAGAATTTGCGTGGCAAACAATTGCTGCTGATTTCAATTCGCAGACCGTCGTTCACATAACTGCAAATCTGTTAAAGACGACGTGTTACGATAACGCATGTGTACAGTTGTGCCAATGACGCCAGGATAGCCTACAATATCATAAAAGTTTTGCACGATAGTACGCTGTTCTCGTCTACTTGCTGGCATTTTAAAAATATCATTAGCCAAAAGTGCAATCTGGGCCCTATTTCATAAAGCGTGACAGGTATGACAATAATGACAAATTATGTCAAATATGACAAATTTGTCAATATATCAATGTTATGTATCATAAATTATACAAGTTTTCCTTATTTGACAGCAAAAAAAAAGTGTAAATTATCAGCCTTAAAGTAACTGTTTCATAAACGTGACAATTATATGTCAAACCGTGAGATTAATTTATTACACGCTAGATAGCTTTGAAGTGCGCTTACGATAATCAATCACAGCCTTGCATGCAATTCATGAACAGTCGATTCCTAAAACAAATAATTAAGCGGTAAATAATAATTCCACCCACATAATTTTGTTCACTCTAGCAGCAGAATGTCAAGTAATGTGGATAAGAATGATTATTATATTAAAACTTATCCGAGAGGAAAAGGTTGTGCTATTTGGCAAACAATGTTTTAATTCACACAATATTGAAACTAAGTTGCACTACCGTGTTATATAAACATTACAAATTACTGGTTACATAGGAAAGCTCGCCTGTCACTACTGCAGTGACAATTCTACAAATTTGTAGATATGTCACCGAGTGATTACACTTATCTGTTTCATAAACAGTCTGTAGTGTAATATTTAACATATTTGTTGGATTTTTACCTGTCAGCTCAAAACTATTGTGAAACAAATATTTGTAAAATTGTCATACAATTCTACAAATTAGTCGTGACAAATTTGTAAACTTGTCAACTTCTATGAAACACGCATTTATCGGATTGTAAAGATGTCTGACAATTCTCTGTCACCTGTCGAATTGTAACTTTTATGGAATAGGTCCCTGGTGTGTTACCCTGTGTACTATTCTACAGGCTGTGGACTTGTATATGCCAATTAGATCGTTATACACAATCAAAAACGACCCAGTACATAAAACCTAAGTGTCACAATAATTGATTGAGGGGAGAAACAGGCCTATTCCTGTTGCTATCAAAACTTAAATTTATTTCGATTTTATGTAGCAATTCCAAAGTAGTCAGTAGACGGAACCACATCTTATGTCTCATTATATAGGTCCTGGAAAGGATGCTGTCTCCTCATATACTGTCTTGGCCTAGGTACTTAATGGAAAAAAAAAAAAAAAAAATGTTGCTCAAAAACGTTATCCATTTCATCAAGTTAATGTTTTAGTTTAGTTTCTGAAGAATACGTCGTGATACAAATAATTAGCTGTAAAGTAACTTCAGAAGCAACAAACACGATAGGCGTTAAAACATTTGTATGTTATACCGAACTCAACAAATGTATCTGCTAATTGTGTTGCCTTCGTAATAAAAATACAAACTAAGCAAAATTAAGAGCCTTCTTTACAAAAAATCTTTATTGACTACATTTACGTAAACATTATCATGATCATAACCTCCAATATATTACAGACCATAGACAAACAACTTGAACCAAGATCTTTTCCTTTGAACAATGGGGCCTGGCGATTCACGTACAACGAAAAAAAAGAACCTGGTTCAAGGCGTGAAATGCGTTGGTTCAACACTTCATATGCACTGATCTTAGTTCAAACACACAATGAACCTGGATCACGGTTGTGAACTCGAATGATGCAACCGGGCATCAATGTAGGCAGCCACGCACCACGGTGTCCACGAACTTATTGTCTGTACGACGTACAATATAGCTCACCGTTTTCTGTAAGCTTGCTTACAAGAGATCTAGGTGTGGCAGGTGGGACATGGCTTCGCTAGACCCCGCCCTACAACCTAGGTCCGAATTCGTCTCCACTATTAGGCCTACCGTGACCTGTATTTTGAAGTGAATACGTGTCTAAATTTGTAACCATAGTGGGAGGCAATCCAGAAAATCCGATGATAATAAAATCGGGGAATACAGTATGGAACTGCAGCTCCGAATCTATCGTCTACATTCATAAGTCAACTACACCACTCGATTGCCAAAGGATCAAAGAGAATATGTTACTTTGAGTGAGGACTGCGAATCATCGCGCGCGCCGGAGGGGGGGGGGGGTAATTTTGAGTTCGTTTCGCTGCGTCTCCTAACTTCCGCGTAGTATAAATATTGACTAGGAGAAGCTACGATGATCGTTTAAGTTTCAATCGACATATATCATCAAGATCAATCGATTGAGTCTATAAAAACATTTGTGTGGCATGGTTATGGTGAAATTGTATGAGTTTAATGTAAAAAATTAAGAAAACTTAAAACAATTTTGGCCTATACTTCTCAAGAAGCCAAGTCGAAACACAGGAGTCGTATACGGTTGGAAAGAGCAACTCAGTAGGTAGAGAACCCAGTAGTGGGGCCGCAGAAACTCAGTGAGTAGAGAACCAAATAATTAAGGTTTGGATTTTGCACACGGGTGAAGCCGCGGGTAGCAGATAGTTGTAATATAAACTCATAAAAATAAAATATGTATTAAAAATTACTGAGCTTACACGAACTGAGCGATACACATTCGGAGGGTTCTGGCTTTTATTCCCGGTCCGGCTATCTTGCATCCGGTTTCTCATGGTTTTCCAAAATCACTAGAGGCGAATGCTGGGATAGTTTCTTCCTACAGACTTTGTCTGATTCCTTCTCCGATTCTTCCTCTCTGAGCGACATGCTCCGTCTCTAATGACCTCGCTGTCGACGAGGCGTTAAGAGTGAAATGGACCCCCGCATTTTTTATGAAATAGATGTTTGCGCCAATACGCGTATCTCGGTAAATAAATGTTCTGCAAATACGACTTTTTTTTTTTTCTCAGAAAAAAAATATATATAAAGCAATTATCAATGCCCCTATTTTTTTACGTTTGTTATAATAAATGTTTTCTTGGAGGGAAAAAATCTTCAAAATTGTCAAACACTGCATTTTTAAAGCTTGCCAATGCAGTTTCCTTAAGGGCAAGAGAAAAGTACAAAGATACGGGCGTAGTTTAATCTGTGATCTTTCATCGTGAGTAATAAAACCCCACTGTTACATATATTATTTGCACAGTACAGCGTCACGACGGAAACACTGCACGCCTTGCGCGTAGGAGCGATGAGGCACCAGGCGTGCGTGTTAGTGTCGCCCGTATCGTTCCTTCGCTTCTTAACTTTGGACGCGGGGGGTCCATCCCACTCTTAAGCCATACCCACCTACATGGGTACAAACAGAGTGTCAGGAACCAGCAATGCCGAGGATATATGAAGCTGACGGGAAACCACGTAATTTCGCCCTGAAATCCGCGTTAAGTTATTAAATTAGAAATCTGAAACTCCATGATTTAAATGCAATTTTTGAGTGATTTTTTTTAAAATAGTAATTGTCCAATTATTTTTCAAATACGAGTAGGGAGTGAAGTGGAGTGGGGAGATTTGGGCGGTGGCTCTTAACATTGAGGTCTTGAGAGCCGATGAGGGTGAAGTGAGGTGAGTATGGAGCAGCGCCGGAATGAAGAGGCTGGGGAAACGGGAGATCTCCGAGAAATCGTCCGGCACGTTTCCCACGTGCGAAAATACGGGAGCGATTCCGCCGGAAATCGAACCCATTTCTCCTAGGTGGGAGGCGAGTAGTCTAACCACTACACCGCGGCCCTACTAACACTATAGAGCGTCTTACTCTTAGATTGCAGTGTGCGATGTAGTGGGCATTCACTCTCTTTCCTATGCACGATTTCTGTCGTTAATGCTGTCGTTCCTGCGTGCGCTGTTACCTAATGATAGTTATCCTTTTGCAGCCCAGGAAAAAAAACAAATCTACACTGGCTGCGTGTGCGCCGCCCAATCACAATGACAAGGTTTCTCACAGGTTTCAGTTTCAAAGGGGCCGCTTAGCTTTGCGTCGCAGGATCGGATTCTCTTACAAGTTGGCAGGGATGTAAACAGATATAATTCTCTTAATCAGACTGTTTCCTTCACCACCCATTGGTTACTGAGCCTGCCAGTTACGTCACAAAACTGAAGTAATCTGGCAACAGTGCTCGTCCTTTCACACTGTACTGCAATCTAAGAGTGGGACGCTAATTTTCGTAATAATTGAGAGGAAAATGTTTATAGTCCATTCACGGTTTCTTCGGCCTTTTTAAATTAAACCTTTGAAAAATCTCCCCATGTATGACCTGTTTAGTTATTTCTTAAATACGCCCTGTGTCACAAGCGTTTTATACTTGTGTTCATAAAATTTACTTTTTTTCTGTTAAATTGAAATGTTATTCATATTTTATCTATAAATTATAGTGCTTCATTTATTAATAATTTGAATAAAAACAGGGAGAAAATAGGTATGTTAGTAACGCCTGGTGAGAAATAGTTCGTATACAAAATACTGTTACACTTAGTGCGCACGAATGTGGTGCGTTGTCCTCTGGTGTAATTTTACAGACTTAGTTAAGCTTAGTTTGCACTAGGCGGAAGAATATCCCGGAAGTATAACTTTAGCAGGGCTTCAGAAAAGGCTGGAGTAATCTTGAACGGATTATAGTAAGATTGCAGCGTGGTTCGGGTTGAGGCGAGTGAGTGCGGACGCTGACGTACCGAGTCGTTGAAGCCGTTGAGCTGTCCGGCGGAGAGGAAGCGCAACCCAGGGATCCTGGTCAGCATGTCTATGAGGCACTCCGTGGACAGATCTGTCGCCGCCACGTCCAGCTCCTGGATGTTGGTCTTCTCCCAGTCCACCTGCATCACGTACTCGCTCTTCAGGCCTGGCAACACCGCACGCTCTTCTTCACTACGCCCTCCATCTCACTAAAGGCCGTTCACGGTAAAGTGAGCACTTTTTGAAGCTGTTTCTTCGGACATAATAACCAATAATTACATTTCATTTTGGCCTCGAACTTTTGCTTTTGGGTACGATGAATGTATACACTCTGTTTATTACTCACATGGCAGGGTTGGTGGAAGTATATAAATTGGTTGAAAGAAAAATTAACTAGGGCTTCAAAAGTGCTTACTTTACCGTGAACGGACTATACCATAATTGTATACATCTTTACATCATTAACAAAGATTTCTTTGTGGTATTAAATAAATGGCTGGGCTGAAAAAATATGTCAATGATGGGAGGAGTAATATTTATTAATATATCCTTTAAACGAATAACGAAATCGTGAAATGACTGAAAGCAAGTAATGCGCTGTGTTCGAATTCAGTGCATAACGCCGTTGATAACTTGCACTGATCCCTTCCCGTCACTAGGGGAACACACAGAGTGTTCTACGCAGTGTACGCATACTAGATCTCCAGACTGCAGCCACATCAAGCATATGTGGGACATGAAGTTACGGTGCCCGACTTGCAGTCCAGTTCCGGCAATGGCCATCGCCCAGCTACGCCAACAAGCACAGCGAGTGTTGTGAAACCGTGCCCCAGAGACACACTCAGCATTTGTACGACGGGTTACATGCTAGGATTTGTTCATGCGTGGCCATTCGGCGTGGTTATGCTCCTTATTATAGGCTGTTCCTGGTCAACTGAGCAACTTTGGAAAGCCCTGCTTAAGATATACTTGTATGCACATTCTGTATTCTTCCACCATATGTAAAATCGATATTGTCATGGGCCTCGTCACTATTCATGCGTCGATCAAGTGAAACCGTGGGATTATTAGAAAAGTAAGTATTTTACAAATACGCTAATTTTTAAACTTCGATGAAAAAAAAAAAAAAAACGAAAAGTGCAAGAAATAATTCAAGTTTCACAAATGGTTACCTTACACGTTTTATTTAACGATAAGATGTGAAACTGCATTCCCTCCATTGTTATCAATTTCACTGCGCACATATGTCACTCAGTGCGCCTCTTAAAATATATGCAGGTGGAAACAGGGACTTTTTTCTAAGGCTAATTTCAAACGTGCTCACTTAGTATCGTGAACAACCTTTAACATGTTTGCTGTATGTGTTGCATTTTATGTCCCACGGGCGTAATGATTTTTATCAGTTCCACATACCATCTCCTTCGTCTCGCATACCAACTTTGGGGCAGATACGTGTATTCCTAAAATGTTCTTAAATGCATTTCCACTAGTGCATAATCGGATAAGCAGGACTCTAATAGATGAAATTGTGCCAACACATCTTATTGAAGAATCAAGGAATTTGAAACACTACTTCATTTTGATGTAGCATTTCTTTAGTTCACGGAATAGAAGAAAGCCTGACCGTTGTTTCTCGTTTCACGTCAAAAAAAAAAAGGGAGGGGGGAGTTCTGGATTAGACTCCTAAGTATGTTACATGGATAAATTTGGATTATTTTACCATGCCACCCCAAGTCCGCTTAGACAACATAAACAAAATGAAGGCAGGAATAATGCAACATTTAAATCAAAATAAGTACCAGAGCGTTAAATTGTCAGATTATTGTTGTATACCTACTAAATACTTACGTAATGCCGCTAATGATTATAGATTCGGGTATGCGCGTGGAGAAGGTAGCTATAATTTTATTTTTCCAGAAAGTTCACAATATTGAAGTTTGTCAATCTTAAGACACATTTAATGTATTTCCTACACAACCTTTCGTAGACTAGGAAATAAACTAAAATACGCACATAAGGTTTTTTTTTTTGTTACAGAGTTCTTTTAAAAACATCGTTATTTAGCTGGTAGTAATGGGAATGTTTGCCAACCTAACTGTATTTTATGAGATCCTGCATGTAAGATAGTGAAACATTTTGTTGCACCTTACTTGTTCCGTTCATGAGAAGACACTTAAGCCTTCTGCTGCGTTGGAACAAAGTCTTCATGCTTGAGCCAGTGACCTTGGAGCAGTAGTTGACAGCCAAGCACTCCAACTGAAACATGTAAGAAAACATAGTCAATGTTTACGTAATTAATGTAAAGTGGACGCACGCCATAGCAATAAATTGAACTTAGTACCGCTAAATTACAAACACAATGTACGATATTTAGGTGGATTTACTCCACTGAATGTTATTAATTTTCAAATTTCTTGCATAAAATGGCAAGCCAAAATACGGGGAATTGTCATATTTCACGTGGTCTCAATCTTAAATTTGTGGAACTCGAAATTTCAGCATAAACAGAAGAACATTGCAAGTGTTATATCAACTGCAGCAAAGGAATTGTGCTTGTGAGTGAATGTGTTTATCTTCTACACTACAATGTGTATGTGTAATGGTAATGCCAATTGAACCCGGGCGTGCTCAAAGTGAAATAACCAAAAATTGTTAGGGGTCTATGATAGAAATTGTGTGATTACTGCCATACCTGTATGCAGTTGGAGCTGAAGGCCTCGATGTGACTGTCATCGACGAAGTTGATCCCGTACAGGTTGATGACCCGCAAGTTTGGTGTGGCCTGCTTCAACTTGTGGACGTTTATCACTTCGTATATCTCCTCTTCCTCTTCCTCAACCTTCTCATATGTTCCTGTGGCATGGCGTACAGTGATACAGTCTATTCGCAGTTTCTTCACACTTTTTGAAACAAAACTTTGAAACGTTAACTTCTGAGTGCGGTGGAATATACACACTGTGTTTATTACTTACATGTCAATATTTAATCAGAAAGTTGGTTAAAGTATAGCAAACGGCTGAAAGCAAAGGGTAACTAGGGCCCTAAAAAGTGATCACTTCACCGTGCACAGTCTATATAGGCTGTTCAGGTAAAATTACCACTTTTGAAAGCCTAGCTTAAGATCTACTTGTATACACTTTGTGTATTCATTCGCCTTATGTAAAATTGTCATTGCCATGGACCTCATCACTGTATTCATGCGATGGTCATGTGAAGCTGTGAAAATATCATATAAGCAAATATTGTACAAATCTGCTCATTTTTACACTTAGACGCATTAAAAAAAAAAATCAGAAAGCGTTAGAAATAACTTAACTTGCCAAAAATGGTTTCCTAATAATTTTTATTCGACTTTAATATATAGAACTACTTTCCTCTCCATCATTACCAACTTTACTGGGCGCATGTCACTATGTGCGCCAGTTAAAATATATGCATGTAGGAGCAGTGACTTCTTTCTTAGGCTGATTTCAAAAGTGCGCACTCTATCGTGAACAGCCATTAATTACATATTCGCTATACAAATTTATTCTTCCCTACTGCTATTCTATGTACTAGTGAAATCGGGGCAAGGTGCGTGGGCTTAAAATGCGTTTAAGAAGAAACATTTCATATTTTTATGTACTGTATTTGAATATTATTTTTCAAGGTGAAAAATAACAAGTTTACTATATGTAATACATGATGTGCCACTATAGTTTCCCCATAGTAAGTGTATTATGGTTACACGTGTTTCATTGAAGAAATTTTGTGATGTAAGTAGTGCCCAATGTTGAATAAGATCGTGAGAGAAATGGTAGTTCATACATAGCATTAAAAGTAAATGTATCGCAGATAGTGTAGAACAAATAAATAACCGTAGGATTCTAAACAGGCATAGTACAGGAAATTCTTGCTAAGTTATTGATGAATTCACATCGTAGTAAATTCTTGCGACTGTCAACCTACATCAATTGTTACGTTAGGACGTCTATTTCAAAACGACTTCATTATTTTCCGTACTCTATCCCAACTGAGTTCCATACCCATTTTACACATAAACTTTGGATCCGAATTGAATTCTACTTCAATACTCTCTGAATGTATTTGCTGCAACATCGCACTGTTACGTTCTGCAGCTGGTGCCGACTCAGCTACCCCGCGCCGTAATAGGAGAGCAACCTCGCCCTCCCCTCTTAATGGAAAGATGCGCTCGCGGCCCGTGAATGCCGACAGTGGTGAGACTTGCTGGCGTCGCAGACCTCTCGCCTGCTAGAGTTTCCGATACGTTTAGCGACAACGCAAGAATGTTCTGGTGAGACTGGCTGGCGCCTCAGCCCTCCTTGGCGCATCACGCGAGTCGGGGAAGATTCTAGGTGGCTGCCTAAGACACTATATATACTGCCGCAACCCAGCGGCCGACAGTTTTTGATAGAGCTCGCCTGGCGAGTGTGCGCGAGCGAAGATAAGTGTAGATGACGACTGGAGATTGCGGAACAACGGCGGGCGAGGTGTTCGTGGCGTGAATGGACGAGAGGGTTGTGCAACTGACGAGTGAACCCTACTGTGCGTGAGGGCGCTTGGAGGACTCTAGAACATTGCGATTGGTGGGAACATGGACTGAACTGAGGTGGGACTGAATGGAAGTGTAATACTGATTTCATTGTAAATATTCGAACTGTCAAATAAGGATGAATAAATTATAAAATAATTGAGTAGGTTGATACACTGTGTATTGGGACTGATCTTTAATTATTTAATTTCATTGATTTCTTTGTCGTAATTATAAATGTTATTGAATTGTGTCAATTGTGAACAGTAAGTGATTTCAATGCATTGTGAGAATTTGAGTTCAGAGAATTATTCTGTAGTTAATGTAAATAAAATAAGCAAATTATATTTAATTCTTTTATTTGATTAAGACCTCCATCCCTTAACGAACTTGGTATAGCCCACTTGAGTTCTAGAGAGAGGAATTATAACAGTACATTAGTTTTCTATACATTTTCAGTACGGCGCACTTGTGATAATCCATGCCCGATTGAAAGTGATCTTTCTTTTTTGTAACTACTTTGAGACTTAGTTTTCGATTTGATCACCACATTCATGAGTTTATTCAGTACGGCAAGCATATTGAAATCGCTTCGCAATTGACATGGATATGTGGCAATTGGCACTTGAAGACACGCTTATTTGGGGGAGATACGTACATGAGATCTAACACCTTACCTGTAATGCCAAATGAAACCTATAGTTTCTAAAAAAAAATTCAAAAAATTTTATCTCACTCTTTTTGTACAAAACATTTTCCTTATTTGAAACTCCTATAGACCTAACGATACAAATATTTCTTCCAGTTATTTTTCTGTCCTTGGCTAAATTCACTGCAATTATTTGCTTGTAGTAGTCCAAACCTCATTCAATAATGCTTTCTAGAAAATTTCATAACATTTTTGCGTACTCCTCTCCTATAGAGTTGCCCAAAATTAGTAGTGCTCTTAACGGGAATTTATACATCTTATTTATGACTGTGCCAATCTTGACTTCATCTTTTTCTTCTATTTTCATCATCCTCCATCAGTCATGTAATCGGGCGACACCAACATCAATTTTGCCTCGAAGAACTACGTTTTTTTTTGTATAGTGATATTCACTATTTTTCCATCTTATTTACTTCAGATGTCTGGAGAATGGGATCCTGGAAGTGAAAGTGGCCATGGAAAGGCAATGGAACACTTTTACTCTCCACCTGATAGTGATAGTGATTCCAGTGTGGAAGCTGACATCGGAGCTGTAGAAGATTTAGCTCTTCTGAACAGTAATAATTGAGAAGCAAGTGTTAGTTTTTCCAATAATGAAACACTTGACCAACAGCTATGCGAACTACAATAACCCACAAATGTGTCAGTGGAAGTGTCAGATGAAGGAGACACTAGTGATGATAGTAAACATGAATGGGAAAGTGCCACAGATTGTTTTTGTGGCGTTCAACCAATTTGAAATTACATCAAAAGAAGATGATTTCTTTGCAAGTGTTTTTGATGACGATATGATTGAAAGAATTGTTAGTGAAACTAACATATATGCCAAACTGAAGTGCTGCCTCGACTGGAAGGATACAAATCTTGATTGGCTGCATTTATTGGGTGCTTAATTTTTTTGGGGATACACAGGTTATCTCATTTACAAAATTACAGGAGCTCAGATCCATACTTAGGCGCAGTATCCATATCTCAGGTGATGCCAGCAAAGCGTATCAAAAAGTTG
This sequence comes from Dryococelus australis, assembly GCA_029891345.1. NCBI lineage: Eukaryota > Metazoa > Arthropoda > Insecta > Phasmatodea > Phasmatidae > Dryococelus > Dryococelus australis. The sequence continues at coordinate 59,171,309 of CM056998.1, read as the reverse complement.
ATAGAAAATGTACATTGTACTAACAATGAAAATGTTCTCCCACACAATCATCCTGAGCATGATAAACTACATAAGATACAGCCAATAATCTGCAAGCTACAGGAAAACTGCAACAAATCTTATACAAGCTCATATTTTGTATCAGTTGATGAGTCAATGATTCATTTCAAGGGATGGTCAAGATTTAAGCTGTACATGCCCCTAACACCTGTAAGGAGGGGTTACAAAGTATGGTGTTGACCTATGCGAAAACTGGCTACATTATGAACTTTGACATTTAGACGGGAAAAAGTCATTGTCATCACTCGACTGAAGATACCCCTGGTGAGAGGGTGGTAATGAAGCTTGTAGAAAATGTGCATAACACAAACAGCACTGTCGCATTTGACGGTTTTTTCACCACTTTAAAGCTACTGAAAACGCTTTTGAACGTAGGCATTTATGCACGTGGCACAGTTAAGACCAACAGAAAAGGCTTGCCCAATATTTTGAAAATCAAGGACAAAATTCAGAGAGGTGAGCTCATGTACGAAACTAAAGGCAAAATTTCTGCAGTGAAATGGATGTACAAAAAAACCAGTTACAATGCTCTCCACTGTCCATGGCCCAAGAAAAACAACTACGGTTCTCAGAAAGAATAAAGATAGTAGGAGATTTGAGATTCCATGTCCAGTGGTGGTGGCAGAATACAATAATACAATGGGAGGAGTTGACAGATTCGACCAAATGCGGGAGTGCTATGCAAATGGCAGAAAATATGTCAAGTGGCGGCACAGGATTTTCTAATTCTTCACATTGACTTGGCCATCATTAACAGTTTTGTTTTGTGGAAATTGAATAAATGTTGGGAAGAGTAGCTGTCTTAGAGAATACGGCATGCTAGGCAACTTATTGCTGGTTTCACATCGCGAAAACGTCGAGGTCGTCCAGCAAGTTTCCTAGGAAAACGACGGGGTGTTCCTGAGGATATTCGTCTTGTGAAAGTTGGAAATGATCTCCCGGGGGAAAAAAAAAAAAAACTACAGGAGATGCCGAATGTGTAGTGCGAAGAACAAAGGAAAACGTACCAAATTCATCTGCACTACTTGTGATGTTCCTTTACGCGCAGATCCATGTTTTAGAAAATCCCATTGAAAATAAAAACTTCGATCACAGTACATTGCAAAATATGTTAATTTGTAAATATTTAGAGTGAGATAGGTGAGTTGTCCTCGAACTTCACGTATAATTTTTTGCATAAAATTTTTTTTACCATTTATTTCTAAAAGAAACTTGTGCTCAGATGTATGAAAAAGGATTGTCAAAGGAAAACTGATTTCTTTTGTAATATAATAAGCATAATGAGAGCTACTTAGAATTACGTCATGTGTTTTTGTTGTGTTTTCAAATGTACTTATGACATAGTTCGTTAGTGGAGATTCTTCTGTTCCTACTATGATGTTTGTGAATATTTTTATTTTATAAATTTGAGTGTGTAAGCGTATCACAATTTAAGTGTGAAAAAGTAACAACATTCAAACAATTACTGAAATCTATACTTTTGTTCATACATACATACAATAATCAACTGTGTTTGGGACAATCATTATTGGAGATTTTTGAGTTTGAGCAATGTTTTTGTAAATACTGTCATTTTTACCATTTTAGCATTTTAGTGCATAGGAGTAATATTATTAAATACATCTATTGGAAACCAACAATATTGTTAGTAAATCAATCAGAATATTCAAATTTACTTATAACATCGCTGGTTTTGGGATATTTTTATACATTACAAGTCTTTTTGTAAGTTTTGTTATTTTCACAAATTGGGTGTTCAGGAACAACAACATTAAATTATTGAAAATTAATGATATTATTCATACATCTTCATATTCATATGTACGTATGATAGTGCTGACTACGAGATATTTTTGTGTCGCCCTGTTACGTGTAATGATAATAACACTTTTAATATAGGTTTTGCAGATTTGAATAAAAATGGTAACGATATTGTCGTATTAAAAATAATTTGCCCATGAAAGGGTCAATCTGTAATATTGCGTAAGTTGTGTTTCGTCAAAAATAAGTATCAAACAATAAGATAACAGTGTGTCTCAAACAATTGGAAACTGCCTTGAACCAAGTACAAAAGAAACCGCACATGATAAATGGCGTTCGTTAACTCTGACCAGCAGGCTGGTATGCCATAAGTTTCATCTGGTTACTATACAAATTTTTCCCTTGACAGTTCTAAGGTACTAGGGCTAGAAAATATATTTGTAGTATGTACCGTATTTAGGGATTCATAAAACTTCACTAAGAAGTTACATTTTTATAATTTTAGTATTTATGAAACTTCAAAACACATTTGGATATTTGGAGTATACACAAACAGAATAGTTCTTACTTATTCTCTAAATTATTATTTTTACAGTTTAGTTAAAAAATTATATATATATATATATATATATATATATATATATATATATATATATATATATATATATATATATATGAGAATACTAGGTATTCCGGTAGGATACTAACTCGCAAACTGTACGGATATGGGAGCTACTGATAACTTACCAATCAAATGAAGTATTTCCAGGCCGTTTATAAAGTTGTATATCTTCCTCATGAAGCCCTCCATGAAGATCACCTCTGACAGGCAGATACACATGTACCGCAATTTCGTGGGGAAAGCCTGAAACGAACATGTTCCTCTCTCAGCGTGTATACATCACGTTAATGTACAAACAAAACAAGCAAAACCAGAAGGACTAACACTGACATAGCCACACTTGACTACGATTCATGAGAAATGTGTGCAGAAGGTCGATGAGTTTCTTTCGATTGACGTAGAATCGCATCTCTGTAATCATTTCATCTCTGAAGGTTAAATTAATTTGGTACTGTTTGAAGTTTTATTTCTAGTCCAGCTGGATAATGCAAACACCCTGTTAGGTTTTTATATCAGCAATAAAATATTTAAAAAATGTTGGCATTGTGTCGCTTGTGAGTGTCGAGACAATGAAAAGACGCGACGAGCCCAGGGAAAGAAGCAGCTATATTAAGTTCTCTATTCTAACTAATGGCCAACATTTTATTTCTATTTTGTACTATGTTGTTATTTGCACTACTTATTGTATTCAGTTTCTTAAAAAGGCTCTGCTGGAAAGTACTATAAATATGGGTGGGACTGCTACAACGATTGCAATAACAATGCAACGTTGATGTATCAATCCTGGTTTGGAGACAGGTGTTAAGAGAAATAGCAGAGCAGTTAAGGCTGGTCAAGTCAACTGAGTTGAAATTGCAATATCGCATTGAACGCATATAGGTTGCGCATGAATTCGACCAGAAGCAAAATACAGTTAAAATGATACATCTGACATGGTCTAAATTATTTTGTAGTGGCAACTATATATGCCTTTTGAGGTAGAACTGAACCACTACTTTACAGCTATTAACAATTGTTAATTTGATATGAAAACCTAAGTGTTTCAACATTGTGCAATTGAACAAGTTCTGGCATCGCTGCGAACCTACCATTCATAAAAATAGCTTGTGAGAATAATAAAAGTTTTCGCCCCACTTTGCATTAAATTTCTATTGAGGAAGCGAATATTGTTTTGCAATGAGGAATTAATAATATCTGTGGATCAAACTTAACGAAAAATAACATTTTATTTTCATTTACAAACAACACTGTTTATTATAAATATTAAAGTCTGAATGTAAAAATAAAGTACTGGAACGCCTGGTAGGAGTTAAGTACGTATAACGCTAGATATGATACGGGTGCACGCAGTGGAGTTGAACTGGAAATTAAGCAAACATTTAAGATAGGTGTGCGTCGAAATAGGTTACATTAATAAACAACAAATCTTCACGGCGTATCGATTATCACAATCATTGTTTGCTGATAACTCCGATCCTGGTTGGGCGCAGTGCAACATGCATGCACGGCGTGTTTCAACAAGTACGTCAGTGTGTATTTAAAGGAGTGAAGCGACGTGCTCGAGCTAAACATCCGAGGCAGCTACATATTTTAATTTGACTCCGTGCTGCGAATACCCATGGAATACGTTAATCTCCTACTTTTTTTTTTTATTATGGAAACAAAATTCACCAACATTTGAGGGAAGTTTCTTAAGATTTAACTTTCCTGTAGTAAACATGTAACGAAAAAAAAAAAGAAGTCTAAATTCCTCTTTCTAACATTTAGTCTACTTTTGTCTTTAAATAATTCTGGTTACGTGGTACATGGCGTACATGGGTAAGTTAAAGATCGTCCTTACACGATGTTAATATGGAAATGTAGGAAAATAATTTCTGAGCACTGAAAGCAAATAAGTCCATTTCGATTTAATGGTAACCTTGCATGCGTTAACACTTCACCTCACGCCAGTGCAGTCTTGAAGCGAGAGTCGAGAAAACGCCGGCATGTGACAATGCACTGCGCAACGTTGGGGCCGCGGTGTTGTGGTGGTCAGATTACTCGCCTCCCACTTAAGCGAACTGGGTTCGATTCCCTGTTGGGTCGCTCCCAGATTTTCGCAAGTGGGAATCGTGCCGGACGATGCCGCTGCCCGTTTACCCCGCCCCTTCATTCCAGCGCCGCTCCATACTCACCTCACTTCGCCCTCATCGGCTCCCAGAGCTCGCTGTTAAAAGCTGCACACTCCACTCTCCACCGTGCACGTTAAGGATCGTGGTGTGGCCAAACCGTTTCTGCGATTAGTGACACTAAATGTCATGTGAGTTGAGGTTTGTTACTTCATGAGAGAAACTTACTTTGACGCATACCTACCTTTAACATATCCTTCAGTTGTCAGGCCATGTATATTAATAACTAAATTTCTGTCCGTAAAATCATCCACGCGTCCACCATTTCACCTTCTTGAGAGATGAATTTCAAATAATCATGAAATAAATGTTTAGCAGGACTATATCTTGTCAGGTCTAACGAGCTTTTGTGGAGTCTTCGAAAACACATTCCCCCTTTTCGTTTTGCCCTCTTAGGGAATGAATTTAAAAAAAAATTGCTGGAACTGGTTTTAGAAGTAACTTTTCAAGCAAGTAGCATAGTGAAATATTATCCGAGTAATTATCTGGTGAAGAGTCCTCGAAAACACATTGTAACAATTATTTCTTTCTTAGGAGTCGAATTTTAAAAAAAATCTAAAAGTATTTTTTTGGCACTTGTATTGGTAACCTTTTAAAGAAAAGAGCATTACGATATCTCATTGGGTTAATGAGCTACTGAGGGGCTCTCGAAGGCATATTTTATCAATATTCATCCTCTTAAAGGTAGAATTTAAAAAAAAAATCTCTCCCAGAACCTCGCATATTCTTATAGTACACACCAGCATGCAGAATCCCAGTGAAGTTGGCAGCAACGTAACGACATTATTTCTCACACTTACACGTAATGGCAGTGTAATGTGTGAACTTATGGACACCAGAATAGGTGTTCCTTGTTTAACACATATTAGAGTAAGAATCTGCATATAGTTATTAAGGAACACAATTTCACTCGAGTGGCATATGGATAAACTTATCAGGCTCTTGGTAATTTTTAATTTACACGTGGCAGAAAATGTGCAAAATTAGAAGGAAAAGTAGATTCTAAGTAGGGTTTCCAAAAGAGCTCAATTAAGGGTTTTGCCCATAGACTAGAGACGAGGTAGACCGATCTCGCTGGCTGCGCACAGCAAATCTTCGTATCCCAACACTTAACTACTTCTCTGCCAATACAACTTGCAAAAACGGCGTGGATTGGATTTGAGGTTAGAATACGGTTTAGTAAATAAGTGTTTTGAGATGTGTTTACACTCCCTCTAACCAGTTTGTAATATATTTTCATTAAATTCATATTGGCAGAAGTACTTGATTAGTTTAATAGAGCTTGTCATTTAAGATTAAGCTATAAATTAAAAAAAGTTCACCACTGTTGATCATGTAACTGACCGTGTTGCTTTGGGGTAGGTCAATGCAGGCAGAAGACGAACAAGTGGCATACCTCATCTTTAGTCTGTGAGTCAGATCCCTGAACCGTGAACAACTAATAAGTTAGTAGGTTGGCAGAAAGAGCGCGCAGTGGTCTCAAAAAAGGTTGGGTTCGCCTTCACTCTAAAATCAAAACAGTTAAAGACTGTTCACGATAAAGTGAGCACTTTTGAAATCAACCTTAAAAAAAAAAGGTCGCTGCCCCGCCTACATATATGTTAACAGGCGCACTGAGTGAAATGCGTCCAGTAAAGGTTGGTAATGATGGATGGAAAGTAGTTCCATATCTTAACGTCGGATAAAAGGTGTTAGGTAAACCATTTATGATAACTGAAATTATATCTTTCATTTTCTGTTTTTATTAATCCATCGAAGTGTAAAAAATGACCAGATTTTAAAGTATTTATCCATCTAATATTTTCACAGCTTCACTTGAATAAAGGGATGAGGCCCATGGCAATGTTAATTTTACATAAGGCGGAAGAATACACAACGTGCATGCAAGTACATCTTAACCAGGTTTTTCAAAAGTGCTCACTTTATCGTGAACCACCTTTACTAAAATGATCAGTAGTTTTTCGCCCATTAAACAATGGTTTTAACTGATTCCTAGTGAACTGCACTGGTTTGGGAAGTAAAACCACCACTGAGTCGCTGGTGTATAACAGTTCATAAACTGAAGATTCAGTAAAATAATTCTACAGATAGAAATCAATGATTCAGATTTACAGTATTAAAGGAGGGCTGACCTGTATCCCGTGGCCGCGGTAATGTAGTGGCAGACTACTCGCCTCCAGTAATTTTGAAGACAGTATTTTACTATAGCCCATTCTCAGTTATTTCCAACTTTTCTACAGCTCCACTAAAGTTCTACTTCCAGTATATTCGGGGCCGCGGTGGCTGAGTCGTTAGCCTGCTCGCCTCCTCCCACCAAGGCGAACCGGGCTCAATCCCCGGCCGGACCAAACCCAGATTTTCGCATGTGGGAATCGTGCCGGACGATGCCGCTGGTCGGCGGGTTTTTTTTTCTCGTGGATCTCCCGTTTCCCCCGCCCAATCATTCCGGCGCTGCTCCATACTCACCTCAAACGCCCTCATCGGCTCGCAAGACCTCGCAGTTAAGAGCCGCCCAAATCTCTTCACTCACTCACTCACTTAGCAAAGTCTAGAAAATTTCACCAGGACAGTGCACCACATTCGTGAGCACTGAGTGTAATAATATTTTACATTCAAACTATATTTCTTACTAGATATTTGCCAAAACATCTATTTTCTACCTGTTTTGTATATATTAATTATTAATGTAAAACATTATAATTTATAAATGAAATATTAGTGAGAGTTTTATTTAACCCGTTCGGTCACACATTAACTTCCGAGTTGAAGTGTTGCAATCACGTAATTTTGAATATGGACTGTACTTGTGTTCAGCATTGTTTTTCAGCAAATGAACAACGCGTTATTTGTTCGATGGTATTGGCATCAACCATTCACGTCAAGGAGGTGTAGAAAAGTCCACAAAGAAGGATGGAAACAAGCAAGACTGGGCACTGGTGCCATGCTGTGTACAGGTTCATTCATTTGCAACGTGTCCACAATTTCGAATACGGTGACTGAACGGATTAATAATATATATAAAAAAAAGAATCTAATTTTAAAAGACGTGTAAAACACTCCAGATAAGTGATAGATTTCGGAAGCAAACGAGCACGTCATACATGGAGTGGTTTTCCGAAGGTTTAACTGAAAAAGTGTGAAGAAACCACGGAATAGACTATAGGGATTGAAGAGCCGGCCAGACGTCTCCACATCACTCTCCACTGACCTGCATCTCGCTAAAGTCGTGCAGCTGCATGGCGGTGGAAAAGTCCAGCAGCATGTGCGTGAGGTTGGGACACTTGTTGGCCAGCTCGTGCAGCACCGTGTGCGTGATCAGCTCGATGGGCAGCTCGATGTAGCGCAGCGACGGCCCGAACCGCGTGCTGCAACACACTCCACCTCATATATACAGGAGTGTGCTCGGAAATTAAACTATAAGCTGTTCACGATCAAATGAGCACTTTTGAAAGCCCTGCTTAAGATCTACTTGTATGCACGTTGTGTATTCTTCCGCCTTATGTAAAATTGTCATTGCATTGGGCCTCATCGCTTTCTTCATGCGTCGGTCAAGCGAAGCTGTAAAATTATTTTGAAAAGCAAAAATTTTTAAAATCATTTTAGTTATCACAAATGGTTACCTAACACTTTTTATTCGTCCTTAAGATATGGATCTACTTTCCCCTCCATCGTTATATGTTGTTCACAGTAAAGTGAGCACTTTTGAAAGCCCCCTCCTTTGTAATAATAGTTAGTAAATATACTTAATTTTAGTCTTAGACGTTAACTTCCGACTGCGATGGATTATACACACTGTATTTATTACTTAAATGACTATATATATATATATATATATATATATATATATATATATATATATATATATATATATATATATATATTTAAATACGTGGTTAAAGGATAAGAAATAGCTGAAAGGAAAAGTAACTAGGGCCTCAAAAGTGCTCACTTTACAGTGAACAGCGTATACCAACTTTACTGGGTGCGTGCCACTCATTTCGCCCGTTAAAATATATGCAGGTAGGAGTAATGACCTTTTTCTAAAGCTGATTTCTAAAGTGCTCAGTTTATCGTGAACAGCCTTTACGGGACGTGATCCCTTATGAAACGTAAAGTCGAAAATATACAGGACACTGTATACCTAAACGGAATATTAAAGGAGATGTGAGGCTATGAAAATTGTGCCCTGACAACTTATTTCTGACGAATGCCTTGCACAACTCCTACAAAGTCCGCAGCAGAAAGGTGACTTATGCTTCCCATGATGCAGAGACACATTCGTCATGCTGGCAGTCCTCGGTCTGTACGCACTGTTCGGCCTGAGGAAGTGATACGTCAGCACATCTACGACATGCCCTCCGCTAGTGCACGCTCCATAGCGCGCCAAAGGGGCGTGCCCCATTCAACTGCGTGAGACGTACTGTGGGCAAATCCCCGCCATCCCTACCGCTGGCAGGAAGTACAAAGCATTCAGCGAAACTACGTTTTCAAAACCCAATTTTCACAGGATCATACCTCCTTAAATATTCTGTTTAGTTATATGGTATACTGTATATTTTCGACTTTATTTTTCATAAGGAATCACCTCCCTCAATTTCAGCGTCTAATTTCCGAATATTCCGTATAGGATGTTCACAGTAAAGTTAGCAGTAAAGTCCTGCTTAGTATCGACTTGTATGGACTGTGTGTTTTCTTCCATGTTATGTGACATTAACACTGCCGTGGGCCTGATAACTTTATTCATGTATCGGTCAAGTGAAACTGTGACATTATTAGAAAAAGTAAATGTTTTACAAATATGCCAATTTTTACTCTTAGATGTATTAAAAAAACATAAAGCGAAATAAGTAATTAAAGTTATCACAAATCGTCACCTAACACCTTTAATTCGACGTTAAAATATGGAACTACTTTTCCTCACTCGTTACCGACTTTACTGGACGCATGTCACTCAGTGCGCCCGTTAAAATATATGCAGGTAGAGCAGTTACATTTTTCTACGGTTGATTTCAAAAGTGCACACTTTATTGTCAACGGCCTTTAGTAACATGGTTTCCAGTTATTTATTTTAAATTATACTAATTGGATCGTGAAATTATACAAAATCTGGCATGAATATACAAAACAACAAAGCTAAAGAAATATTAAGAGTAAATTAGTAATCAGACAGTTTTTTACAACTTACACCCAAACGGATAACGACTCATAACAAGCATTGACCAATAGCATTGGAGTTTTGAATTATTGTTCACAACAACAACAAATGATTGCGCGACACAGGTTACGAATCTCAGAAATAGGTGCCACGAACAGTATTTACTTACACGATAACAAATTCCCACACGCACCATTCACGACTCACTAAATTAATGTAACTGTTTTCGACACAAGTTCCCTATACACGATGTACGTAAATGTTACGAATCTCAGAAATAGGTGCCACGAACAGTATTTACTTACACGATAACAAATTCTCACACGCACCATTCACGACTCACTAAATTAATGTAACTGTTTTCGACACAAGTTCCCTATACACAATGTACGTAAATGTTACGTAGGTAAATTTATGATTAAAATGTATTAATTTGTATAATATTGTACAGCGGTTCACACTACACAAGGCAATACAAAGGATAGTCAAATTATACAGATCTCATATCGAATTATACAACCTGGCAGGCCTGCTTAGTAAAGTTACCGTGAAATCGCAATAAGTACTGGGTAAAAGTTACCCGGGTTTCTGCGTCAATTTATGGACCCTTATTAACGTTAGTCACGTGAATTTTGTAAATATATGGAAATAATTATACAATTTTATGGAAATTTACGTAAAATATACGGCCCACCACATCAATATACAGGATTAATTTTTCATTATTTATTTCGTATGTTTAAGTGTTGTTCTGAAAATATTTAATATCACTTATGAATGTGTGCTGAGCATAAAAAATAGTATAAAAATATTTTTCCTTAGTAAACCTTAGTGGTGTTCTGATGCTGGTAGCTGTGATAATTAGGAAGTACAGACGGTAAATATGCTTGGCATTTCGGTTTTTTACATATACCTGTTCTTTACAGGCAGATTGTGCTACCTTTTTTGGGTTTAAACGTATACGTTGTACGAAAATCATTAGTTTCATATTGTAGCGATGACGAACGCTTCGTTTCGCCTCGTCAGCCTCCATGGCTATAAGGAAGAAGGTTTTCGTATTCTATATTTACGTAGATTATTTATGTGTTTTTGCCATTGTGGACTCTGTGTCCATGTATCAACGCCCTATTCTCGTAAAAGACTCGGTTAATTTACGTATGTTTCGAGCAATGAAGGGTAGAAGGCGCATGCCAACTGCGAGGTATAGCTTATTAGTGTCCCAGCACTGAAATACTTATTTTGCCAACAAAATGGTTGAAATCGCGTTGTTCGGACTGATATAGGCTATTCACTATAAAGTGAACACTTTTGAAAGTCTTCTCGTTTGGAATAACATTCAATAAATATTTTTTATTTCAGTCTTAGACGTTAACTTCCGAGTACGGTGGAATATATACACCGTGTTTAGAACTTACATGGCATTATTTATTTTATAAAAAGCTTAAAAGGATAAATTATGACTGAAAGGAAAACGTAACTAGGGCCTGTAAAGTGCTCACTTTACCGTGAACAGCCTATAACAACCGTGCTCTTCACACGCGTAGGAGTGATGACATCTTAGTATCACTTTTGCTGTTTTCATTTTGTAATGCACCTGGGACACAGGCCGGAACCCGTGCCCCCCCCCTTTTTTTTTGCCACGAGTAATTAGGGCAGTGTCCCACCACGCAAACTGGAAACGGTTAGGTTAAGAAAAATATCGAACTAAACGATATCACTACTGCTAAACATTCCGAGATCAAAGAACATATGTACCTAAGCTGTGTAAACTTTCATAGTGGCTTTCCAGATAAAGTCAAGGCACCAATGTTTAAAAAAAATTCACGGGCTTCGCTTCCAACACAGTGCGAAACAAGTTTCTTCGCACACAGTTCTGGTATCCTCGTGCTTATTTTGTGGTGTCTTATGGCGAGGTCATTAAGTATGATTATAAAAACGGGCCAAACAGAGCGTACATTATATATTTTTTTTACGTGTGATTGACCGGCTGGACTGTGGGGAAGAGAGACTTGATGCGTGAATGGCAGACATTTGAACAAATGTTAATTTATGACAATGGACATTTTGATAACATATGTAAACAGTAAGTTGGGACCAAGAAACTGTATTTAGGGTAGATACAGCGATAAAAACTTAAATTAGAGTTAAGGTTAGCATTAAATACTGCGCTCACTAATGGAAATAAATGTTATAGTCTGTTCACGATTACTTCATACCTTTCTGAGGCCCTGCTAAAGTTATACTTCCAGAATATTCCTCCACCGCGTGCAAACAAAGCATAACAATGTCTAGGGAATTAGACCAAAGGGTCTACGCACCGAATTCGTGCGCACCCATTTAAATAAAATTTTGCATAAGAACTATTTCTTACTAGGCATTACCAACAAACCTATTTTCTCTCTTTCTTATTCATGTTAATTATAAATGAAATATTATAATTTATAAATAAATGTAAGTGAAAGGTAAATTTACCGAAAATAAAACAGTTTTATTTTAACACAAGTAGAAAACGCTTGTGATATATAACCTAAATAGGAAATAATCAAACATGTCATACATGAGGCGATTTTTCTAAGGTTTGATTTAAAAATATGAAGAAACCACGAATACACTATAATAGAAGAGCTAGGTAGATTAATGTTGTAAATAACAGTTGTGTGTATTTTTGCAGCGTTGTAAATTAATGTTAAAAATTTCAATTTAGTTATTTAATTTTTATCAAAACCTTCATCCCTCACGAACTCGGATTCCGCCCAAGTGACTTTATTGAAACGTGTACAAGGCTCTTGTAGTCTAACAAAACACATTCTCAATTACGGTGGCCTTCTATTTGGAAGGTACACAGACGTCGATACAACCGACTAGAGAATAAACTTCTGATACTTCTTTATTCCGAGGCGCGGTCGCAGAATAAACTTCTGATACTTCTTTATTCCGAGGCGCGGTCGCAGAATAAACTTCTGATACTTCTTTATTCCGAGGCGCGGTCGCAGAATAAACTTCTGATACTTCTTTATTCCGAGGCGCGGTCGCAGAATAAACTTCTGATACTTCTTTATTCCGAGGCGCGGTCGCAGAATAAACTTCTGATACTTCTTTATTCCGAGGCGCGGTCGCAGCATAGAAAACAGTCCGGTTTTACCTCAACAACGCGAGAAACGCAAACACGCAGCGAAAGAGTTGGCCAGCTCTCAACTTTTTTGCGTAACCGGGAAGAAAAAAAAAATAGGAAGGGAGGCGGTCGCTTTTGGTTCCACATTCTTTGGCGGCACGTGTTCAAAAAAAAAAAAAAACATTCTGTATGCGCGTAAAACATTGATATATGCGTGCAGGTGGATTTATTTTCTTCTTTGTGCTTTTGATCCTGGCGTGGTTCTCTTTATGACATTCCACAAGATGAATTAGGTTAATTTTTGGCCACATTAAAGGTTTGAGATGGGCTTTAATATCCAACCATGCAGCCAAGACGTTTTAGCTCATATAATTATTTAAAACTTGACTCTACCGGTTTTCCATCACCAACTGCTGTCATTACTCAAGAGAAACATTGAGGAAGATAATTAAGACTTTCTAAAAAATAGTTACAACCATTGTAACAGTAAACCTGCAGTGAAACGTTAAGTGTGTCGTAAAAAAAAACCTGTTGAAATGTCTTATGCTCTACCAAAGTCACGTTTTTAAATACACATGAAACTTAAATTAATGCAAAATAACTGGCAAGAAAAGGACGTCTTCTATCAGAATTGAGATAAGAATTTATGAGATAAAATGTTATGGTAATTGCTTATTTAAGTCCTGTTATTAAAATTTAGTAATAATATTTTACCTGCTTCTACTGACAAATTCTTAGTGAGTGCTACTCACTAATACAGAATTTGGAAATACTATCTCCAAACTATATAACATATTTCGTTACTAGCGTCATAACTACAAACAGCTAACGAGATTTATTCCATCGACTACAGATGAGGCCTACCACTTAATCGTCCTCTGTGCGAATGTATCCAACATCGACCTTCCCCTAAGGAACACAACTGTCAAAGTCACATGGTCAACAGTGATGAACGTGTTTGTTTATATCATAGTTTTCAAAAGACAAAAACTTTTATATCAATCAAATCCTCGTCGTTTTTGCAAGTCGTATTGGCAGAAAAGCAGTTCAATGTTGAGACACGGATATTGGCTGTGCGAAGCCAGCGAGATCTGTCTAGCTGATCTTTAGTCTACGTTTTATTGTTTGTATTGCAAAGTTGTATAAACAACGAAAGGACTTCGGGTTCTTTCCTTAGTTATTGTTTAAAAATAAATCAAATAGGCTTATTTCCTTACATGTAATTACGATACATGAATATCAATTACATGTACGGTTTTCACATTTCACAATTACCAAACAATGCATTATAAAAATCTGAGTACAAAATTTTCAATATGACTTAAGGATAAATTCTTACGAATCAACTTCAAATTAAAACTAATAATAATATGACACGAAAATATGCATGAATTAACTTTTAAAAGGACAAACAAAAGGTACTATAAAATCGAAATGTGCACTAGTTAAAATTTTTACAAAACAATATACGATTAATATAATAAAGTATTGAGGGTGGATGAAGGAGTGGAGGGGGGAGAGATAAAAATTTATGTTTTGGTGAATTCGTTAAAGGTATAGGAAACGAAATTTGGAAACTGAAATTGAAAGTTTGAAAAATGGCAACAGTTAATTTTTATAATAGTTGGTCATGTGTTTTATCTGTATTAACGCAGTACAAACAAATCACTTAGTTTCAACCATTAATGTACAATTAACGCCAGTAATGTGAAATTCCTTCAGTTTCGCTTTATACAAAAACATTTTACGCCCATAATCGCTAAGTGTTATGCACCAGTCAGTTCTAGTTAGTAAATTGAAAAATACATCACTATTTATTCATCACCTTAACATTTTGAATGATAAGGTCCCTCTGATGACGCTGAAGTTGGCCACTTCATCTCACCTTTCCTTGACATTGGTAAGTAGCTTTTCTCAGGGCTCTCCTTTGCATTCTATCACTGATCCATATTAGAATCCCATTCCCTGTCACATTTTACGGATGGCCGGCACCTACAAGTTTATCTTCGGAAACCCATGTGTTACTTTCACCTGAAGGCTCAATTCTCCGTACTCATCATTATTATTAGTAGTATAATATTATCATTACATTTTATTGGATCGGTTTGAATTGCCTAGGTAGAGTTGTAAATCGTGAGTTACTTCTTGTTGAAAGGAGCGGAATTAACTCTCTTTATTTACTTGAGAAATCCACGCTGATAACTAAGAAAAAGTGTTTTGAAGCGGCTGAACAATAGCAACGCCCAGTATAGTTCCGATAGGTGCTAAACCGTTTAGATACCGATGCAATATATCACTTCCATAAAGCATCGAAAATCAATTAAACCATTATTAAAAATATATATCGGTAACATCGATTTCACAAGTTTCTAAATTGCTGAGTTTACAAGGCCAGAGTAGTTAATGATAGATCAAAATGAAGGAAATTAAAAAAAAAATTTAAACCAATCCGTTGCGCTGCTGTAGTCACAGGCTTCGCAATATGTCTATAGTAAATATTTTCATGTTCGTAGAATTACAAAATCATTGGTTGTGTGAATTAATCAAAATGAAACCAGCACCTACACAGGATTACCACCAATACATGACGATATTTTTCCAGTAAACATAGAAAGTGAATTATTAAAAGTAGTTTTATGTACTAACGTTTTATTAGGGACACAATGTCAAATTTGTGCCAAATGGAATCGGTT
Organism: Dryococelus australis; assembly: GCA_029891345.1. NCBI lineage: Eukaryota > Metazoa > Arthropoda > Insecta > Phasmatodea > Phasmatidae > Dryococelus > Dryococelus australis. The sequence continues at coordinate 59,155,738 of CM056998.1, read as the reverse complement.
TTTTTTAAATACAATAGCGAGTTGAGAACGAACAAGCGTTGTTGTTGCGTATTCATGTTTCTAACAATATTACACTGTGATGTTATTGTGACGGCACACGCTGCCAGCACCGTCCTGGCCACCCCTGAGCGACGAGCGAGCGCTGCTTTGTGATTTGTATCTGTGAGCTGCGGGGTCGCCATTGTGTTATCTGTACAAACTCTCTTCGTTCAAGCATTTATTTCTGAAAGCTTCAAGACTTGTAGTTCCAGGACCAGCACGAACTTTCGTTTTGTAGCTCTTCCTGTTACTTAATAAAAACGCGAGTAATTTCTCGGTGAATTTTGGCTCCAAAGTCGCTGCATAAAACGTGAACTTTCAAAATAAATCATTTTGGCTTCGTTTGTCCCTGCATAATTTTGTCGTGGACTTATTTGCAGTGAGATGATGAACAAAATCCACTAGATATTTAGTTCGACGCATTTAATAACTAACATAGCACAGTAAATATTCGGGACTAAAAATAGACCTATTTCCGTTAAATCTCCACGCGAAACCAAATCGGCACTCCCGTAAGTAGATTGTTTAGCTAACGTTAGTTACATTATATACGCCAAATCGGCACTCCCGTAAGTCGATTGTTTAGCTAACGTTAGTTACATTATATACGCGTAACCAAATCGGCACTCCCGTAAGTCGATTGTTTAGCTAACGTTAGTTACATTATATACGCCAAATCGGCACTCCCGTAAGTCGATTGTTTAGCTAACGTTAGTTACATTATATACGCGTAACCAAATCGGCACTCCCGTAAGTAGATTGTTTAGCTGACGTTAGTTACATTATATACGAGTGAATGCTACAAAGCAACGGCCGCGTTCAGCGGGCAAAGCGCTACTGTAGCGTCGCTTTACTCACGTCTCCCAGTCGCACAGCTACAAGGCAGCGCTCCTCACGCTAGGGATGGGCCAAACAGTTACTCTTGTGTAACGTGTTCCATCGTTCCAACTCCCAACAAGTAACAACGTTCCAGGAACATGCTATTTTTGTAACAAGTTACTGTAAAACATTCTCGCCTGTCCCAACGTTCCGGCATATAACGATTACGTTGTTCGGTGTTCCAAGGCTCGGCGTTTCAAGAAATTACGTTCGCGCATGGGCGCTGTTACAAACAAACCAAAAAAGTTCCAAAAAGGAACGTACACTCACAGTTGCCAGCCAAAACGTAAGTGAAACTTGTGCGCCTGCGACCAATCAGAACAGAGCAGTCTGAGTTGTTGACAGGGAAACCGTTATTTACAGTTACATGAGTATAAATAATACTAAAAAGCGTATGTGTGCACATGTTTACGATTGCATTTGTTCACAAACATAAGCTTCTATGATAGAAAATGTCGGCTTTGAAGTACGATTTGTTTAAAATATAGTTGTGATATATGAGGTTAGGTTAGGAACAAAAGAAAACAAAGCTAGACGTTCCAAAAAAAAACAACTTTTACGCATGTGGAGTAGTAAGACGTTGAGGAAATCCAAGACGTTCCAAAAATACCGAAATAAACAATGGAAGTGTTACTTGTGTAACGTGTTACCAAATTGTAACATTTTTTTTTTATAATCGTCATGTTAAATAACGCACATCTCAAGCTCATACAGCTACTGTAGCGCGAAAAACTAGCTACACCTTCGCTGTAAGCAGGCAATAAACACTGTATTAACGGCTCAGATAGTTTCAGAAATAAAGTAAATATTATGTTGTTATAGGAAATACGTACGTACGATCCTGTGCTGTTGCCAACCCCTGCTATAATTATTTTAATTCTTTCCATAAACGGAATTCACTTTTGGATACGTTCAGAAACATTGCCTTCAGGTAACAAAAAGTAGCGCAGCAGAAAATAAACATGCAAACGTGCCACTTGAAAGATCTAACTGACGGTAACAGTAGATAATTCAACACAATGTGTAGCGCTGCTAGCAACACTTTGCCCACTCAACGCGCGCAATGATACGTTCTACATGAGGCGGATGGTGAGACAATAGCATGGAAACAGAAACCAACTATATCAGCCATCCTCACTTATAATGCGAAGCTATAGACATGTTCCAATGCGAGTTGAGTTTCGTTTTTTGTAAAAAATTTTATTTAGTATTTTGTAAGGTTTAAGTCAGAAGAACACGACATTCAACTGTCTTGCATGCTATGCTACTATTATTTTGTTGTATCATGATCCCAAAATTAAAAATTCCCAAAAGCTTTTAGAGGACCGTTTCAAGTTAAAAATCAAAAACAAAGCAAAACATTTTTGAGGTGAAATTGATACTAAACCAAAATTTTGTAATGAAGAAATACATTTTTAAATAAAATTTCAGCAATTTCACTTAGTAAAATAATTATTGTGAGTACGATACACGTTTTTTCATTCCAATAACATCGCTCTATGTATATTAAAAATTTTTAAACAAGCAAAACTAGCATTAGAGTGATTTGGTATTATGTATTTCGTAATTTGTCAGCTTCGAAGCTTACAGAACGCAAAACGCAATTTACAAAAATATGTAACCAATTTTGTTGACAAAATCGGGCCACGTAACCATTTTGTTAACAAAAAGTGCCAATTGGGAAACAACCTATATAAAAATATTAGCGACAACTTCGTGTGCCATGCTGTATATTTGATATCTTTAGAAACGTCTAAAAGTGAGCGATAGGTGTATTCTTTGAACGTTTCTTGCAGTGGGTGTACGTGATTGAATGGAACATTATCACTGACCAAACGTCACTGAAGAACTATGTTGCATAGCAAAACCTAAAACATGACATAAAACATACAGATGCCAAAATAAAATTAAAAAATACAAGACATATATGCATAAATGCACTATAAGTAAGTAACAGTTACAGAATCGCGCAGAATAAATAACAAACTTAACTAGATAAGAATAACAAAGCGTGTAAACAAACGAATTAACGACGAGGACATTGCTCACGTTGTCACCGATCAGATGTTCAGAATTTTTTTGTAACTCCCCAGAAAAATGAAGCAAACTATACAGTGCGACAAACATCTTTGGGCTTTTTATGTCTGTGTGAAACTTTAAAGAAATTGGTTTTAAAACTATTTTCTATATATCAGAAACCATAAATTCTAATTCAGTAATGGTTTTTCAAGGTAAAGTGAGCACTTCTCAAAAGCGTTGATTAAGATCTCATTTCCTCCTGATTTCTATCTTTCCGCCATGTGTAAAATTTACATTGACATGAGCTTTATGACTTTATCCAAGCGTTAGTTAAAATCAAATGTGGCATTATTAAGAACGTAAATGTCTTTTCGATAAGCCAATTCATACTCTAAAAAGTATAATGCAAAAAACATCAACTAGAGTAGCCATAAATTTAACAATTACCCCCGCAATAGAACTATTTTACTTGATTCGTTGCCAAATTAACTAGGATCCTGAATAACAGTGTGTGCGGGCAGCACATACAGTTAACGATCAATCATATTTTTTAAAGATGGTTTTCAAAAGCGCACATTTTACCGCGAACATTCTATGTTCTGACGAATGAACGTGTTCGTAATACAATGCCTCTTTACTGGTAACGTATGGGCGTCCCATCTTATTAAGGCAATAAGTCGTGTAGTGGTGGGCTGTAATCGATTAGTTTCAAGGAAGTTTAAATAATTATGTTTTAGCCTTGATGTAGCAATTCAAAAGAACGTTTGAAGGGATGCGGCTTAACGCCTGGCCTCTATGCAATTCATATCAGAAAAGTTGACCAGGCTGCCTACCACGCAGGCGTAAAACAAAGAAAACCAATCCGGCCGCTGGAACACACACAAACTCTGTAAACTGATTTATTATACCTTATAAATTGCATGCAATTGTGCAACAAGTTTATGTCAAAGGGTTTCAACGGTGCATATACCGGTTCCCCCCCTCCTTTTGTGGTTCAGTTCAGGTTAACATGGGAGGTAACCATGATCCCAATCGCGGAGATATTTGCCCAACCGCAAGCACATGCCCTTGTAACGGCTGTCCACAGTAAAGTGAGCACTTTTGAAATCAACCTTCGCTAAATGCTGCTGCCCCAATCTGCGTATATTTTAACGGGCACACTGACTGTCACATGCCCAGCAAAGTTGGCAACGGTGGAAACAAAAAGTATGTCCATGTGTTACAGTTAAATTAGAAGTGTCGAGTAAACATTTGTGAATACTGGAATGTTTCATTTTATGTTTTTTAGTTCAAAAAAGTGTAATAATAAAATCATTTGTAAAATATTAGTTTTTCTAAACATTTCACAGTTGCCCCTTGACCGACGCACGAATAAAGTGACAAGTTCCATGGTAACGTCAATTGTTTATATGGTGGAAGAATACACAATGCGCATATGAGTAGAGCGTAAGAAAGGCTTTCAAAAGTGGTCATTTTACCGTGAACAGTCTATAGGTAGTTATAATTTCTCCTGCACTCCTAGGCGCGTGGGGTTGAGTTCTGAGACGCAAGTGATTCCCATCGATACCTACGACCTCCGACTCTCCACTTACGTTTTAAGGGTGAAGTAACGCAACTGCCTATGGAGCGCTGCACCCGACTATACGACGTGAAGAACTCATAAAAAAGTAGTACAGGCACCATGAAAATTGTCAGAAAAGTGCGATTTATGCTGTATATGAAAGAATAATGTATATATTTCGCAACAATATAAAATATTTTACTGAAATATACTTTTTAAATGCAAAAAAGTAATTGATTATAATAGTCCGTATTAGTAACAAAATTTAAGCATATTTTCATTCTGGATGCTGCAGAAAGCAGAATTTGTAAGAAAATCTTCGTCATGGAATATCGTCGAAATGTTTACTGTGATTTTGTGTAGTAAAATTGTAATGATAATGTAGGAAATAATTTTTATAATTGATTTTATGTGCATCCATTTGGCAGAAATATTTATGGCTGAAACTGGCGTAAATGAAGTTAATTATAAAATTGATATGATACAATATTACTATCATTCTATTACACATGACTACATAGGCAGTTGCTTTTCTTCAACTTTGAGATAAGGTAGAAAAAATTGATGTAAGGTCTTTGAACTTGGGCCCCACGGTCACGACATTAAGTTTTCGAAATGTACCCCCTCAATGCAGTTATTAGTTATCAAATCATTATAGTTTTCAAAATAAAACACTCAAAAGTTTTAATTTCCCGAATTCTGCAGAATACTAGGTTTTGCTCCGAGATGTATTTTCCCAGTCAAATTGCATTTAATGAAATCTGTATGGTGTGCAGAACATACTGATTCCGTATGAGTGTGATTTATAAACGGGTGGGAGAGTATCGGCACCCTGAATTTTGCTGAAAATAGGAGTCAGACTTGTCGTGAGTATATATTTTTTTCATTCAAGTGAAACTATTAACATTCGTTCAATAAATAGTTTAGACCATAAAGTATAGAGCAAAAGTTGTTTTTGTTCCTTTCGTAGCTTGTAACGCAGATGCAGTATGCCACGCTCAGACTCTATCTCAACAGTTTGAATCTGCCGATAACACTCTTGTGTCGGAATTTTAGTGTTATGTGTCGAAAACTGTAATGATTTGACGAATAACAACTGCATTAGGGGCGCACTCTTCAAAATCTCTCTCAGATAACCAAATTAAAAAAAATAATTCACCTTAAGGGCTCTGTACAGAATATTTTGCGAAATGAATGTTTGAGGACTCGAAACGCGCGGACACTAAGGCTGATTCTTGCTCGCTCGCCACTTGCCTAATCTCCTCTACGCGCAAGGCGCTCAACTTGACGCGCAGTCTTCACGTCAAGCGACTCGCCTGCCCTATATTATCATGGTTAATGAAACGAAACTATGTCTCAAGTAAATTATTCGTAAAGGCATGCTACTGCATGCATATATTTTAATGGGCGCTCTGAGTGACATTCGCCCATTAAAGTTGGCAACGATGGTTGGAAAGTAGTTCCTTATCTTAAGGCCGAATAAAAAGTGTTAGGCAACCATTTGTGATAGCTTAAAATTGATTCTTATAATTTCTGTTTTTTAATTCATCGAAGTGAAAAAATGAACAGGTTTGCAAAGTAGGCCTGTTTACTTTATTAATAATTTCACAGTTTCATTTTACCTACGCATGAATAGAGTGATGAGACCCATGGCAATGTTAATTTTAAATAAGGCGGAGGAATACGCAACGTTTACACAAGTAGATCTTAAGCAGGTATTTCTAAAGTGCTCATTTTACCGTGAACAGCCTATACCTTCATTCAACAAAGCACTTTTCTGGCACTTGTTGTTAAACCTCACGTAGCTTTCAGTATTTTAAAATAAAGCAGTTTAAAACCTCCTATTGTATGGGTACATACTCCCCTCAATGATGACTTAGAACTTTCAATTATACCATGTTTTCTGTATCATTTTGCACAAGGAATCGCCTTTAAAAAGTTGTAACAGTTTATCGCCGAATAAACTGGGTATACATTTAATGGAAATAACTGTGGACGGTACAACGAAGGCAGAGGCTAACACAGTGGCGAAGACACAGATGCATAGAAACCGGGCTACACAAGGACACATGGACGAGCACAGAGGACTTAATGCAACAAAACAGTCTCGGGAGATGGTCCGTGGTCTCGCTTCAAGGCGGCACGCACGCACAAACCTACACACACACACACACACGCGAGCGCGCGCGCGCAAACTACAGTTCATTCACCGTTACTTTAAGCTTTTCTGAAGCCCTCGTAAAGTTCTCCTTCCAGGATATTGCTCCGCCTGATGCAAACAAAGCCCAGAAAACTGCACCAAAGGGACAGAGCACCACCGCGTTCGTGTGCACTCAGAGTAATCATTTTTTCATAAGAACTATTTCCGACTAGGCATTAACAAAACACCTGTTTTCTCGCAGTTTTTATCCATGTCAACTGTAAATGAAATACTATCGTTTATGGATGAAATGTAAGTTACAGTTCAGCTTAACAAAAAAAAAAAAAGTATTTTTATATAATAACACAAGTATAAAACGCTAGTGATACTTGCCATATTTAGGAAATGTCCAAACACGCCATACTTGGTGCGATTTTTCAAAGGCGTGATTCAAACACTTTGAAAACACTGCGAATACACTATATTCTACGAAACGTTTTGAATCACACCCTTTTTAAAAATCAAACCATGTACGACGTGTTTAGTTATTTATAAAATATATCACGTATCACAAGCGTTTTGTATTTCTGGTAATATGAAAGTACGTTATTGTTGGTTCAATTGAACTTTTACTTATACTCTCTCTTTAAATTATAAGATCGTAATACATCTGTGCACCCTCATTTACATGTCCCAGGAACTGGTGTGCCGATTAACACTGTTTTTGGACTGTATGTCACCTATATTTTTGCATATATTTTATTATTCTTAATTCAATTGGAGCCCTCCTACAATTTTTACATTTATTTGATTATTTTTAATATGTACATGAGTTAGGATCCACCATTCTTTTCAATTCTTCTTGTGTTTATTTATGTTACTCTGTGGTAAGAGAGTGCATTATTCTGAGCGATTGGTAACTTAATTTAACATAACTACGTTAATTATTTATTATTCAAGATTTTTCAAGTCACAGAATTTATTATTTTTGTTTTAACACTGTTTGTTTTCTTTTGTTTTCAGTTTTGCATTTATTTTTTTGTTAAGCTATAACTATGTCTAGTTAGACCGGATGTGGCTAAGCTCCATTTAAGATTTGAGCAGGAAGTCGCCGGAAGATAGGTGCTTCTGGGTACGGACCTAAAGGTCCCCTGACGTGATTTTCGTAGCCAGGATTTCTAGAGCGAAATCCCCGGTATCCGCATAACTTAAGTTGGCCAATTGTGTACCAGAAGTTAATTTCCAATCAGGGCTAGCTTAGTCATATTGAGAAGAGACTAAATCTAGCATGTTTAGTTTGGTTTTATTAGTGGACGCTGTCAACCCGATGGACGCTACACGATGTTGAGACGCCATGATGGAGGCGTAAGCTACAAGCTACTGAGTAAGGTGACACCGTCGTATTTATGGCCAATGGACTTGTGCCAAATAGCGTTTCCTTCAGATTTCTTAATGCCCCTGATTTAATGATGACAGATACTACACATTTTCAAGAGATAGTTGCTGGATTCCTATGTTAGTTGCTAATCAGCCCAGTGGTCCTGCTTGATCCGACTTCAGTTAGTTTTCTGGAGCAAACTTTAATTTACATTGACATAAATTTAATTTTGAGTGAAGAATAATTTATTCATTCTTATTATTTTGGTGATTTGGACTTTTTAATTGGAGAACACTAAGATTTTTCTCAAAGGAATTACGATTCTAATAAGTATGTGGGAAAATTACCTGAACTTGGAATATAATTTATGAATGGAGCTGAGACATAAAATTTTATTAAGAGGCACTAAACCAAAACACTTCAATTCTGACACAGTTTAATTTAACTTCATTTTATTTTAATTACAGACAGCAGATTTAAAGAAATTTATTTATTTATTTTTCTGATTAATTAATATTTTGTTCTAATGGTGGTAGTATTTTCGCATTCTACTCTACTTGCAGAACATCCTTTTATTTAATTGATTTTCACACAGCTAAACAGTTTTACATATTTAATTGTTCTCTTTTCTGATTTGAATAAAAGTTTTTAACAGTATTGGCTTTTTTTATTTTTAATGTTGAGTCATGCTAATTTTAATTAAATACAAATATTTGAATGAAGTGCTTCTTATTTTTGATGAGAATTCAAGAAATTTTGAGTGCCAGTGTGTCGAATGCCCTCTTACAGAGTTCCTGATTTTACCACTGCGCCAGAGGAGTGTAAGTTGTTTGGAAATAATCACTGAAGGTATTGATTCAGATAAGGTTGCTAAGGTTCTTCAAGTATTTTCCCTACATATATATCTCTTAGTGGTCACATTTACATATTTGTCTCCAGAACCAACTAAGTCCCCATATACTTCAATATTTCATTTACAATTAATGTGAATAAATACAGGGAGAAAGTAGGTATTTTGGTAATGTCTAGTAAGAAATATTTTTTCATTAAAAATATTATTACAATGAGTGCCGATAAATGTGGTACGTTGTCCCTTTGGTATAATTTTGTAGACTTGGGCAAGGTTGATTCTACCCAGGATTGGAACAAAACGAGTTTTCTTACCTGCGAGTTTGGTATAGGGAAAATGTCCGTCGCTAGGTTCGGAGTGTTCCAAAATGTTCAATTTTCATTAAAATTTTAAACTACGTGAATAATGAAGTAGAGAGATTTTAGCTAGTTATGTAGTTATGTAAATTTTAAGGTTTTTGGGGATATTACTCAGAGATGGCGGTAGGAGATAGGCGACTTTGAAAGATGCGATTTACGTGTTAGTAATGACAAACGATTAAATAGACGGCGACTGTTTCTGAATGCAATTAAACATTAGATAATTTCAGGGTGTTCTACGTATGAATAAATAACATGCATCAAATCGCATACTTCAAACGACTACATGAATAAAAGTGTAAATACTCCAGTATGGAATTAAACGAAATGTGATTTTACTACCCCAAGCTTATACATGAGAGAAGTATAACACAATTATGTGAGTATGGAATTAACCATCTACAACAAAATGTCCCTATAAATTAAATTAAAGATATATATATATATATATATATGATGCCTCTCGCACATACCTTACACATTCTTCTGCCTGTGAGACTGGCGAGGAGGAACGTAATACACACGTAAAAACAACTCAATTGATTAACACGCATAAAAAAAAATCTGCAACGCTCCCAAAACACGTCTGTCAGACTGCGAGCTCAGTGAAGCACTGAGTCGATATTACGCCGGGAGCTCGCAGTCTGACAGACGTGTTTTGGGAGCGTTGCAGATTTTTTTTATGCGTGTTAATCAATTGAGTTGTTTTTACGTGTGTATTACGTTCCTCCTCGCCAGTCTCACAGGCAGACGAATGTGTAAGGTATGTGCGAGAGGCATCATATATATATATATATCTTTCATTTAATTTATAGGGACATTTTGTTGTAGATGGTTAATTCCATACTCACATAATTGTGTTATATATATATATATATATATATATATATATATATATATATATATATATATATATATATATATATGGAGCGCGTTCGGAGGCTGACAAGCAACTAAGGTTATAGCTACTCGGAAATAGAACTGAATACGATTTACATGACAAATGGATAAAAATTATGTTTACAATGCTCATTCTAATATATAAATTACACTAGTTGAATTTTAAACAGACACAATAGAAAAAAAACACATATTGAAATGGCAGCAGGAGCTCCCCGTCAACACATTCGTCCACCACAGAGGACACTCGATGAATGAGGGAATCGTATGAGGTGCGCTTGCTTATATAAGTGTAGCACGGCCGGCAACTTAAAGACAACTGAGTAGAAATTCTCGACTGACAGAACCTATTTCGCTAGTATTAACGATTTGATAAGCCCTACAAGTATGTGAATGTATAAAAGTGAATTACTTTAAAAATAACATACATACTACCATTTTTTTCTGTAAAGTCTGGTAAATAGAGCGCACTTGTTAACACAAACGCGAGTTGAAAATCATACCAAGTTTCGTCTACCGAACACAGAAAGGGTGTTTACATGATAAATGCACTATTACACAAAAATAATATTTTTTTTTCGATAAATAAAAAAATTTTTCCCAATGAATTAGTTTTATATTAAAAAATGTATATTATAAAACGTTAAAAGCGGCTACCACACTCCCAAGCCCGGTGAAGTCGAGAGATTCAGTGTTGCATCTATGCAACGTGAAGATTAGCAAAGTACTAAGATGGCGGAAGCCCTCGCGAAACCTGCGCATCGCTCTGCTCAAGGCCAACTGCTACAGACCTCCCTACACCCCCACCCCACCACCACCCCTCGCCAGAGCGACGTGCCCTGGGGTTACTCATCCCTCTGCCCCCCATTGCAATTTTTTGGTATTGAGGCAAGATGGTGATGAGAGGCTAGATACGGCTACATCGTTTCCTACACACCTACCTCCCACCTACTCCTCGCCAGAGGGACGTGTTCTGGGATCATTCACCTGTCTTCCCTGATTGTCAATTTTTTTGCTACAGTGGCAAGATGGCGACGACTAGCAAGAGAGCTTCACATCGCCTCCACTCGCCTGTAGGCATCCCCTATTCTCCACTCCTGGCCAGAGTGACGCGTCCCGTCCACGCACCCTGGACTCCCTCCCTTAAACCTTGAGCCCAGAATGCATTTTTCGGATATCTCAAGAATTGCTTCGGTCTGCCTCCCTGTCGATCCAAGGTCACGCAAGAGCTGGCGTATTCTCAGCGAAATAAAATTTCAGAAGTCCCGCCGATCAAAATTTATATCCCTGAAGCTAAATATTACTCAAAATCTTAATCCCCACTTAAAATTCCAACAAATTTTATATCTTAATCCAAGAAATGAAATTTGATTCGATACACTTTATCCCATTTCCAGCAAACTTATTAAGGTATTTTCAGGAAATAAGTACATTTTTCGTACAAGAGATATTTCCACTCGCTATTTTTTTTTTTAAACAATGAAACATCACAGTTTTTCAGACATGTATAATTCCGTTTACCTAAGTTTAAACTATTACGATGGAAGACACGACACATGCATATATATTCAAACTTTGAATCTGTTTTTAAATATATGTGTATAGCAGAGTAAAATACATATTTGATGTGTAGACTTGTCTAAGACATTAAAATTTACTTATAAATAAAGTTTCAATTAAAAAGCTTCCCAATCGAGATATTTAGATACACTATCTAAGTTACCATAAAATTTGTATATACTAGAAATTATTTACAAATTGTTTTCCCTAGAAAACAAATTTGGACGTAATATTAAAGATAAAGCACGAATTAAGGTTGAAATCACTTCTATCCGAGTTGGAATAAATCAATTTCCACGATATTTCAATACATTTAAGCAAAATTTAAAGAAAAACTGCAGCCACTTTGTAATCATATAACCCATCTTTTAGGATAGTACATTCCGACTATCACCAATCATTTACACCGTAAAGAGATATCTGGGACAAATAACTATATTCCATACAACTTAGGGAATCGACATAACCAATAATCAGACAAAAGTTAGTGGGAAAAACGAAATTCGAATTAAATAGGCACGTTTAAAACCTAAGACCATTAAGACAATCACAGCTCAAAATGGTTTACTCAACAGACTAGCCTGCTACTAACACAAACGTTTAGTAAACAAAGTCTTTAAAAAATTCCCTACAAAATACTTCTAAACCCTTCTCTCCCTTCTACATTCCTGAAATAAAAATATTATTTTTTAAATTTTAATCGAATACCAACTAAAGACATATTCCATCTAACATATGTAGATTTAATCACATGGTGAATTAGTACACATACCCCTGCAATTAACATACAAATATTAGAACGGAAAACATTTTATCGTCATTAATGAAACCTGATACTGTTTAAAACAGTACATTCATACAGAAACAAGTTAGTTGTCATTCTGACATTGTGAGGTGAACATATATTCGGAAGTAAACTTTCTCCTCACACCGAATTTTATTCATTTAATCTACACTGATGAAAATGAAGACATCGCCGAATAAACTACACTGCAAATATTACGAGAAAATTTACACTTTCGCTTACAGTATTCACAGACATGAGAGGAGTAAATGTTTGAAGAATTCACCTCGTACGATTCTTAACTGAAAATACTGTTTTCGCCAGTTCGCACGAACGGATAACTCGAGTCGTCATGTCAAGATCTGTAAAAAAAAATAATCTTCCTCCTGAGAAAGCACACTATATAATATCGCAGAAGGAGAGGGAAATAACATAATTACAAGAAACTACAGAATCGGATTTTATGAAATATACAATAACACATGAAAGTAACGATATTCGACATACACTACCGGAACCAGCTGCGAAGACCAGTGTCTGTGACAATACACCTAGTCTTTCTAAGCAAAGTAAAGTCGATATTTATGATGAAACAACAGGTGAAGACAGTAGCGAGGATGTCAGTGATACTGTTGAAGACATTCCTTCAAAAAATTCTGTGAAGAAGGCAGAAGGCATCAACAATGCTCTTTACATATGGAATTATACATGTTTGAAAAACGGTGATCTTTCAATGTTATAAAAAAAATTTAGTGAGTGAAAATGTCTCTTGTACGAAAAATATATTTAGTTTCCTAGAAATACTTTAGTAAGTTTGCTGGAAACAGGATAGAGTTTATCGGATTAAAATTCATTTCTTGGATTAAGAAGTAAAATTTGTTGGGATTTTATCTGGGGATTAAGATTTATAGTAATATTTAGCTTCAGGGATATAAATTTTGATCGGCAGGACTTGTGAAATTTTATTTCGCTGGGAATACACCAGGCCCTTGCATGACCTTGGATCGACAGGGAGGGAGAGCAAGCAATTCTCGAGATATCCGAAAAACGCGTTCTGGGCTCAAGGTGAAGAGAGTGGGTCGAGCATGCATGGACAGGGGCACGCTGCTCTGGCCAGTGGTTAAGGGTAGGGGATGCCTACAGGCGAGCGGGGGCGATGTAAAGCTCTCTTGCCAGTCGTCGCCATCTTGTCTCTGTGGTGAAAAATTGACAATCGGGGAAGACGGGTGAATGACCCCAGGACACGTTGCTCTGGCGAGGGGTGGGAGTGTCGGGAGGCCTGGAGCAGTTGGCCTTGGGCAGAGCGATGTGGAGGTTTCTCGAGGGCTTCCGCCATCTTAGTACTTCGCCAATCCTCATGCTGCATAGATGCGACACTGGACCTCTCGACTTCACCAGGCTTCGGAGTGTGGTAACCGTGATTAACATTTTATAATATACAGATTTTAATATAAAACTAATTTATTGGGAAACATTTTTTTTAATTTATCGGGAAAAAATACAAATTTCCGTGTGATTGTGCGTTTATCGTGTAAACACTGTTTCTGTGTTCGGTAGACGAAACTTATGATTTTCAACTCGTATTTATGTTAACAAGTGCGCTCTATTTACCAGACTTTACAGAAAAAATTGTAGTATGTATGTTATTTTTAAAGTAATTCACTTTTATACATTCACATACTTGTAGGGCTTATCAAATCGTTAATACTAGCGAAATAGGTTCTGTCAGTCGAGAATTTCTACTCAGTTGTCTTTAAGTTGCCGGCAGTGCTACACTTATATAAGCAGGCGCACCTCATACGATTCCCTCATTCATCGAGTGTCCTCTGTGGTGGACGAATGTGTTGACGGGGAGCTCCTGCTGCCATTTCAATATGTGTTTTTTTTCTATTGCGTCTGTTTAAAATTCAACTAGTGTAATTTATATATTAGAATGTGCATTGTAAACATAATTTTTATCCATTTGTCATGTAAATCGTATTCAGTTCTATTTCCGAGTAGCTATAACTTTAGTTGCTTGTCAGCCTCCGAACGCGCTCAATATATATATATATATATATATATATATATATATATATATATATATATATATATATTGTCAGGCTCCCGGCGTATGATCGACTCAGTGCTTCACTGAGCTCGCAGTCTGACAGGCGTTTTTGAGAGAGTTGCAGATTTTTTTATGCGTGTTAATCAATTAATTTCTTTTTACGTGTGTATTACGTTCCTCCTCGCCAGTCTCACAGGCAGACGGATGTGTAAGGTATGTGCGAGAGGCGTCATATATATCTTTCATTTAATTTATAGGGACATCTTGTTGTAGATGTTTAATTCCATATTCACATAATTGTACTATACTTCTCTCACGTGTAAATTATAAGCTTGGGGTAGTAAAATCGCATTATGTTTAATTCCATACTGGAGTAATTGCACTTATTATTCACGTAGTCGTTTGAAGTATGCGATTTGATGCATGTTATTTATTCATACGTAGAACACTCTGAAATTCTCTAATGTTTAATTGCATTCGGAAACAGTCGTCGTCTATTTAATCGTTTGTCATTACTAACACGTAAATCGCATCTTTCAAAGTCGCCTATCTCCCACCACCGTCTCTGAGCAATATCCTCCAAAAACCTTAAAATTTTCATTTAGACCACTCTTAGAAATCGTTTAAACACTCTGAAATTCTCTCGTGTGTTAAATATATTCATAAAAATCGCCTATTAACCACCAACATCCCTACAAACATATCAAAATTAGAAAAAATTAGAAAAATGGCCCTTAGCACACTCTTGCACTCAACTCAACACCCATATAACACACTGCAGCCCACCACTATGGTCAGTCGCCGTTAGAACACCACAGTATCAACATCGTACAGAGCTAAAAGGAAGGAGGAAAGAAGTACAAAATCAAGGGGGAAAAAATAACCCTTTCGATACATTTAACCCTTTCGATAAATTTAACCTTTCGTTAAATTTAACCCTTTCAATTTGATTAGCCCATTTTGTTTAACCCTTTCAATCAATTTAAGTAACCTTTTGATATCAATTTGATATCAAATTAATTAGGTCAATCAAAAAAGGCGGCAGTCCTTTGTATATACGACTCCTACGCCCCTACTATTCTTGTTTGATTCAATTAAATCTTTTTCTCAGTGTAAGAAGCGAAGGCAGCTATAGTCCTTTCACGGTTTCATCGACCTTCTTGAATCAAACCTTTGAAAAATCTCCCCATGTATGACGTGTTTAGATATTTCCTAAATATGTCATGCATCACAAGCGTTTTATACTTGTGTTCATAAAAGTTGCCTTTTTTTTCTGTTGAATTGAAATGTTATTCATATTTTGTCTATAAATTATAATGCTTCATTTATAAATTATCTTAATAAAAAAACAGGAAGAAAATAGGTATATTGGTAGCGCCTACTAAGAAATAGTTCTTATATAAAATTCTTACCCTCAGTGTGCACGAATGCGGTGCGTTATCCCTCTGCGTAGTTCTCCAGGCACAGTTAAGCTTAGTTTGTGCGAGGCAAAGGAATATCCTTGAAGCAGAACTTCAGTAGTGCTTCAGAAAAGGCTGAAGTGACCGTGAATGGACTATAGTTAGTTACCTGATGAGGCTGAGCAGGGACTCCAGCGAGCCGACGTGCAGGCCGGAGATCTCCGGGCGGAGGGACACGGACCTCCAGAGGCGCGTGTCGTAGGCCATGGTGCGCCACTTGCGGCACACGCGCGCCACGCGGCAGATCTCTCGGTGCGACAGGTACGAGAAGATGTTGAGCAGCACCTTGTCGGGCAGCTTCTCTATCGTCTGCAACACGT
Organism: Dryococelus australis; assembly: GCA_029891345.1. NCBI lineage: Eukaryota > Metazoa > Arthropoda > Insecta > Phasmatodea > Phasmatidae > Dryococelus > Dryococelus australis. The sequence continues at coordinate 59,139,439 of CM056998.1, read as the reverse complement.
GAACACGGTGTACAGGAGCCCACTCCTACCCTTCTCCACCATCTACGGCGAACTGCTGCCTCGCCAACACCATAGGCTGTTCAAGGTCAGATGAGAACTTTTAAAAGCCCTGCTAATCATCTACTTGTATGCACTTTGTGTATTATTCCGCCATATGTAAAATTAACATTGGCATGTGCCTCATCACTTTATTCATGCGTCGGCCAAATGGAACTGTGAAAATATTAGGAAGGTAAATATTTTATAAATCTTGTCGTTTTTACATGTCGATGTATTACAAAATAACAGAAAGCGAAAGAAATAATTTAAGTTATCACAAATTGTTACCTAGCACTTTTTATTCGACGTTAATATATGGAACTACTTTCCATCAATCGTTACCAACTTTGCTGGGCCGATGTCACTCGGTGCGCCCATTAAAATATATGCAGGCAGGGGAAGTGACTTTTTTCTAAGGTAAGTTTCAAAAGTGCTTACTTTATCATGAACAGCCTTTAACTACTTTCATCAAAGGCTGGTTCACTGTAAAGTGAGCACTTGTGAAATTAACCCTTGAAAATGGTCACTGTCTCAACCTGTGTGTATTTTTAACGGGCGCACGTAGTGACATGCGCCCAGTAAAGTTGGTAACGGCGGGGGAAATGTAGTTCTGTGTCTCAACATTGAACTAAAAGCGTTCGGTAAACATTTATTAATTCTACAATTATTTATTTTGCTTTCTCATTCTTTTAATGCATGGATTATCAAATTTGTAAAATATTTACTTTTGTAATAATTCCACAGTTTACCTTTACTGACGCATGCATAAAGTTATAAGGCCGATAGCAATGTTAATTTCACATTTGGCGGAAGGATACACGATGTGCTTACAAGCAGATCCTAAGCAGGACTTTCAAAAGTGCTCATTTTACAGTGAATGACACATAAAAAAATTGTAGTTTTTAATTTTGGTTACCACACTCTTAACATATACAAAGGCTGTTCATCGTTGACTGATCACCTTTGAAACCAAAGTTTAAGGATGTCACTGCCCCGACCTGCACATATTTTAACGGGCGCAATTACAAACATGCACTTAGTATGGTTGGCAATGAAGTAGGGAAGTAGTTCCATGTCTTAACGTTGAATTAATTAAAGGTGTTTGTTAAACTTTTGTCAGTAGTGAGATGTTTTTTTCTTTGCTTTCTGTTTTGTTTTAACGCACTTTCGTTAAAGCACTATCAAATTTGTAATATATTCACCTTTCTCATAATTTTACAGTTTTACTTGACCGACGCTTGAATAAAGCGATCAGACCCATGGCGATGTTAATTTTAGTTATCGATGAAGAATAACCAATGGACGTACAAGTAGATTTTAAGCAGGTCTTTCAAAAGTGATCAATTTACCGTGAACAGCCTATACGTGCTTTTGATTTCAATGCACTTTCCCTAACAGAGTTTCAGAGCACCTTCAACGTGTTCCAGAAACGTAAAAGCATTTCCTGAACGAAAACGGGGGCGCAAACATATACATGTTCACGTGATTATGACAAACGATTTACGCGGTGCCGTCATGTGTGTATTTGACGTCTGTAACGTTCGTAAGTTTTCATTGTCTATCGAGTTTTTAATTTTTCAATCTTTGTGGATTTTGCGGTCGAGTTTTTTCAAGGCTTATTGTTCGTTTTTCGAGTATTTGTCGTATTTCTGGCTCTACAAAATTCGTCCCTAATAAGGCCACGTACTTGTTTCTCACCTCTTAAAGTGAAGAGAAGTGTGCTGCAATGTTTGGGGGCATGCACAGAAGATGGACATCAACAAAAGCCATATAATCTAGTAAATAAAAACACGCTTCTTGAAAGTGCTCTATGTATTTGGACCGGTCGTCTCAATGCTATGTTAAAAACAATTTTACTGCAACGGGGGAACTATTAATTACATGGTCCATTCCCTGATATGGCTACATGCAGTTTGTGCAACCTCCGAAGAATAGGTCAAACAAACCACCGGGTTGACCACCATTACGTTATTCAATTTTCCGTAAACGTTTTGTTTATCAACAAGTATACCATGACACGTTTCCGTATAACATAATTTCAGGTAAAAAAAAAAGTTATTTTTTTTTTAGTTCAGTGACACCAATACTTACCAAAAGTTTATACGTTTTGCAACACGTGTACTTACGACTTACGCAGTGGCTTCGTTTCTATGTCCAGCATAAAATTAATATAATTAGTAAAACAGTAATGTGTAGACCGTTGTCCAAAAATGCGCACGATTTGCTCGCGATTTTCTGCTGGTAACTTCCGAAATTTTTGTATTTAAATATTTAGTTTACCCACGAAACACACAACAGTGACTTCGTGAAAGTGCCAGTAATCGAGCCCTACAGGTTTCTTAATTCTGATTGACGTATCAGTTTATTTGATATTTTCGTTTACCTTCGTTGGCAGCGGCTGTAAGAAATACTCTGTTTACGTGCAACCGTAAGGATTTAATAAATTTGTGGATAATTTATTTTAAACATAGAACAACACACAACATTGATAAATTATTACGCGTGCAGTCATTTCAACGTTATTGTGTAACATAATATCTGACAAACGGAGGTGGAGCGTTTGTCCCCATATTTTTCATAGTGCGGGGTTTTGTCTTAAACATAACGAATGTGGCCACAATAAACCGGACACAATACCAGTATCAACCGATAAAGCACATAAATACACTCACAAATGACAGTCGCAAATCTGATAGACGCGTCAGTGGATGCGAGTGTTGAATCCCAAGGCAACTGAACTGTTTTTTTTTTTTTTTTTTTTTTTTTTTCAAGAATATGAAAACTGAGTAAGGCGACTCCATCTACTACAATGCATTTCCTAAACGGATGCTTTATTTTAAATGGGCCTATTACAGGAGTACTACTAAACTGGTCTTGGTACTCCGTAATTTTGTCAATTTCACCTAAAAAAAATAATTAAATTAGGGTTTTACGTGATAGGGTTGCGCACGAGAAACCTAAGTGATTATAGCGGACCTACACTGTAAAAAAAATTCTGGTAAACTTTCTAAACTGCAATGGAAGTTTTTAACCTATACACTGTATGGTAATAATATCACACATCAAGCTGCATATTTAGGAATGTTTAGCAGCGCTACTATACAAAGTTGGGAACTTCCCTATGCATTTGACTGTTTCCTGAGCAAATGTAGGAACGCTACAATGAACGTGTAAGGGAAAAAACATCACCATCCCTGCTTTATTACTAGGCATATACACTGGTATGGCAAATTCCAGAATTATTTCTTAGAGTGTAGAATCATTTCTGTGGTCAACTCGGTTCTCATACAAAAACCGTTCGTCCCCGCTAGATATTCACTTACCGTGGTGTAGCGTGCTTTCTTGCTGTCTCCCAGGTACAGCTGGCCCGCCTCCACAGTCATCTGGCTCCATACCTGAACACGGCATCAGTATTGCCTGTTGCCCGCGTGCATTGCTACTGGTCACCACACACTTACCTCGCCGGCAGGTTAGGCAGTGCCTCGAGTGACAGCATAACCACACCCTGCACTTCTCATCCCATCGTGCCACAGGCCTTTGAAGAAAATCAACTGCCTATGGAGCACTGCACCCGACTATACAACGTGAAGAACTCATCAAACAAGTAGGACAGACATCATACAAATTGACATAACGTGCCATTTATGCTGTGTATAAAAGAAGAATGTATATATTTTGCAACATTATAAAATATTTTACTAAAATATATATTTTTAATGAAAAAAAAAATCAAACCATAGAGTCCGTATTTTTAACCAAATTTAAGCGCATTTCTATTCTGGATACTTCAGAAAGCAGAATTCACAATAAAATTTCCTTCAGGAAATATCGTCATAGTATTTACTATGATTGTGTGTAATAAAATTGTAATAGAAAAGTAGGAAATAATTTTTATAATTATTTTTATGTGCGCACATTTGTCACAAAAATTTATTACTGTAACTGACGTAAATAAAGTTAATTATAAGATTGGTATCATACATTGTTACTATGGTTTTATTACACATGATCACAGTAAATATTATGACGATCTTTCTGGAAGAAGATTTTCTTGCAAATTCTGTTTTCCAAAGCTTACGAAACGAAAATGCGCTTAAATTTTCTTGCAAATGCGGATTCTATCGATCGATTTTTTTTTAAGTATAAAAAGTATATTTTATAAAAATATTTTAAATTGTTGCAAAATATGTACATTCTTTTTCACACACAGTACAAACCACACCGACAATTTGTATGATGTCCGTCCTACTTGTTTTACGAGTTCTTCACGCTGTACAGTCGGTTGCAGTGTTCCATAGGCAGTTGCTTTACTTCAACCTCAACCTCGTGTCTGGGTTCCACGCAGACGCGGCACAATCCTGACTACGGTGGGCTCAGAACCACCTGCTCTCGCCGATTTGGCGATATTTAAACTGAGAGACACCGGAGGGTTGGGCTCGAACCATCAACATGTTCACGCTCATCAGTCAAGTGACCACAGCCACCCTGCAACACTTGCGCCAGCAATTTGGTGATGAATTCAAAATCTGAATCACTGAGAGTTTCACTGTTTCAATCAGTTAACAGTACCTGACTGATTCAACAGTCAATCCAGTGAATTTAACTGATGAATTAGGGAAAAATCGCCAGTTATCCTTTTCATATTGATTCGGTGACTTTTCCCAATTATTCATCAACTGCTGTTTTTCAGTGACTTGCTTTCGACTGAAGAATCAGTTAAACAACACGTATCAAAATAAATAACAACACATTAACTAATAGTACCAAAAAAAAAAAAAATTTTCTAAAATGTGAGTTTCGTCTTTCATGATAACATTTTACGAGATAACTTGAACGTTCAGTCTTTCATTTCGTTTCCACGTAATCATCATAGCACTCGGTTTGAAGGTTTAAACTGCTTTAAATGTGAAGTGTGTGCACTCATACTTGTTTTAACAGTCCTGACGTTACTAACTAAACTAAAAACTAAAATAATGGGCATACATTTTAAAACTACACACTTACGATAAATAATATAATAGTGTGCTTTCCTGTGTGCAGTCTAAATGTCTAAACGCGGGGTGAGAATGGAGTGGGTTCAATACTGACCAAACGCAGTTTTTTTTTTTAATTGCGCAATATAAACAGTGACTATCGGAAATATGTGTATTTCTTGTTATGATTCCGCTAAATTCAATAAAAACGATATTTAATTCGCCGCACGCAGTTAGCTGTCCTTTTACTTCAATCAGCGAAATTGTTCCACGTCACTTATTCAATTAGTCAAATTGGCTCACTGAAACAACCAATGGTTTTCCATTGATTCTAAGTGCAGCCATTTTTCACTGATACCGGTAGTTGATATTCACTGCGAAACAGTGGGTTTCCCGTGATTCGAATTTAGAGTGTATAGACTATCTTTATTTATTTATTTATTCACTTGCTTTACTTGTGGCGAAGTTGACTTTCTCTTTTTATTACACTTAAACACGTGCTGCGAAAATGTTACATAAATGTATTATCTGACTCCTCTTGAGGTACAGTACAACTGGTCTACGATTAAATAAACGCTTCTGACTAGAATCTTTACACTAATGTTGGCTGCGAAGTAAGGAAAAGTAGTTCTAGACTGTAACGTCTCTATAAAAGTGTCAGTAAATGTCGAGGCAATGCTCGAAGATTCTATCATAAGGTTGCACTTCACTTTCTGTCAATAAAATGCACCACACCAAACCATGTGAGAAATATCCCCTGCCCTTATGAAAAGAATATTTAAATTTACGTGCGATTATACAACAAACGTTCTAATACACCAGGCATCGCTCGTTAACTGCACATGACGCTTTGTACGTTTACATTAGTGTGCACTATTCGTTTGTTGCTAACTAGCGTATCGTTCAGTCACACTTCCTGTGTACTGTGTGTGCCTGCCCTTTAGGCAACAAAGATTCTATTAAATTTTACTCGAAAACGGTTCGCCTGAGGGTGTTACGACAAGACAACCTTTTTTGTTTACTGGGCCTTCTTGATTCAAATTGGGACTTAAATATCTAAATAATCTAATGAAAGAATAAATTACGCCCATAACGGGGTGGCCGCCCCCATTACTTTAATGAAGGCAGAATGTATTCGAAACGATTTCTTCACAGATTGCAGATCTTTTTAGCATAAAACAGTATACAGAGAATCGTGCTTTATTTCTAAGTAGTTTACGATATTTTACCAAAATAAGATATTTAATATCTATTTTCAAGGACGAATTTCTCCCTTACGATTTGCACTAGGCTATAAGTCGCGTTATATAAGAGTACCTCATTTTCGACAAGGAATCACCTCACAAAGTTTGTAACATACTTTCATATACACCCAATATAATATATATATATATATATATATATATATATATATATGTTGCTAGCAGTGAATATGCTAAAATGTTACAGCTAGAATGGTTTGTACATTTTCAGTGTCTTTCAGTCCAAAGCTAAACAATTATTTGAATAAGCTAATTGCTGTTCAGTGAAATTTAAGTTAGTAAGTTGTCATTGATAAGTAAATTAGTGGTAGAGCACAGAGAACCAGTACTTAGGCGTGGGTCGGGCAAATTTCTTTATATCAATACGTAGGTAATAAAAGTGTGAAATTAACTACACAAATTAAAGGGCTCCAAAACGTGCAGATTATCTCACATGTTATAGCACATTTTCCCGACCAGTTTATGCAAGGGCGAACAGAGAATATTTACATTAGGAAAAAAAAATTCAAGAACTTTTATCGTCAATGTGTTCTTTGGAAAAAAAAATAAAAATTTGGCGTGAATGCATGAAGTGAAATGCTTTTTAACTGACATGCAGGTCCAATTTGCATTTTAGTAATCTAGCTTGCAAAAACTGCGAACCAGAAAATCTTATAGTGAACGTACATTTTCTACCCTTTACCTCGAGCGTTCAATGAAATATGGCCCCAATCGCAGCTATGTCCCTTAGATATCCTGTTAGCATGCAAACACACTGTCCTTAACTTACATTTAACCGTAGTGCGAGGCTTTGCTTTGAGATGTATTAGACTTGTATTTTGGTTAGTTCACGGTTAATTTAACATTTTCAAAAACCATTTTTAGAATATATATATTATATATATATGTGTGTCATTAATTTGCTGACTAGCGTACTTCCATGCTGCTTTCGAGGACTTGAAATGTGAAATAAAAAACCAAGAATTGCCGGTGGTCGGTGGACAAAGCGCGTTGAAAAGGGTCGCTGATACGACACATAAGTGAAGTGCTAAATCAATTAAAGGTGATACTGAAATAGGTAAATTGCGTTTATTCAATTATTTAAAAAACCTCCATACTATTTAGTAGTGTAAAATAATATAGTCGATCACAACAACTGTTCAGTAATACAACTAACTATCCTCAGTGTAAGCGGTCGATCGCAGCATATCTGGCGCGCTCGAACGCGTACGTCGGATCATTAAATAAAATTACGTAAATTACATAAAACCGAAAGTAATTTGAATATATATACAGACGATACAATTTAATTACACTAAACTTGTTAAAATTTAGCCGTGATTGTGCGAGGTTTGGTCGTGGCTAACTGTCGCATACATGTGTTTATCGGCAGCAGGCATGCAAACTTATAGCGGGCGAGAGCCAGAGAACTTCACGTATGACCTGTATGACGTGTTTGGTTGGTTCCTAAATGAGCCACGTATCACAGGGGTTTTATACTTGTGTAAACATAAAGTACCACACATTTAGTTAAACTGAAATTATATTTATATTTTATGTACAGAGTACTCGGATATTCCCCTTACAAACTCATAGGACTTGTAGAGGGGACTGAGTAAGACTATCTTTTGACTGGGAAACCATGTCCATTTCAAATCAGGTGTATCACTCGTCCACTTCCGCTGAGGGAAAGAACAATGTCTCGGATGTGCCTGTGTTGGTATGCAACCGGGTCGGCAGTGCATTATTTCAGACAATCGTCTGTTGGCACGCGATGTCTACCCTGCCTCGAGCCCCATTGCACGCGCGTACTCGCTGACGGGCTCTGTTCAACGTGATGCAGTACAGCCTCTTCCGATTCGGGAGTGCGGCGTCTCTTTGGAGCACCAGTCGTTCCTGTCGGCGGTGAAGGTACCTAATTCTCGGAGCCGTTGCGTAATTGTGGCGAAAAAGGGTATGCGGTGGTGTCGCACGTTGAGGATAACGCTCTTGATACAGCTGATGAGCTGCTCTTCCATTACCTTCAGCTGTGCCATACACAAGGATCAGGTCTGTGTATTCCGCAAACGTGTACTCAACCATGTTAATCGCAGGCACAAAGGTGCGTGAATGGGGCCCGAGGCAGGGTAGACGTCGCGTGCCATCAGGTGATTGAAGTAATGTACTGCCTACCCGGTTGCATACCAGCACAGGAACATGCGAGACAGTGCTCTTTTCCTCAGCGGAAGTGGACGAGTGATACACTTGATTTGAAATGGTTGTAGCACGGAAACAGTACATTTCCGGATATGCGTTCCTATTCCAAAGATAGTCGACTCAATCCCCTCTACGAGTTCTAGGGGTTTGTAAGGGGAGTATCCAAGCATCCTGTAAAAGTTATAATATTTCATTTATAATTAAAATTAATAAAAGTATTGAGGAATCAGGTGTGTTGGTATCGTCTAGTAAGAAATATTTCTTATACTAAATATTACGAAAATAAGTGCGCACGAATGCGGTGCGTTGTCCATTTGGCGTGATTTTCTAGACTTGGTTAAGATTTGTTAGCATGAGGCGGAGGGATATCCTGGAAGTATAATATTAGTAGGACTCCAGAAAAATTGTAAATAGCTGTGAATGAAGTATAGTTAGTTTATTTCTGTGTTATTGTTTTTAAAACAGGGATTATGGAAGAAAATCAGCATTTTTTGCTGTGCGGATGTTTTACTTTAAAAATTAAATTTTTTTTTCAGGAGTGAGATTTTATCACGAAACAAAAAAAAATTTTAAGAGTCCGTGACACTGACCAATCACCTACGACCTTCTTGTGCTGATAGTGGACATATGTAAATATGTTATACCTGCATATGTGACATACGTAACACACTCAGTTTCTAGTAATGTTCGGGCAATTTTAAGTGTTGCTAACTGTTAGTGCCTGACGCTACTTTTTCACGTTTGAAGGAATAACTCTAAATGGCGTGGGTTAACCTAACTGCCGCAGAAACGATAACTTTTCTGGTCACAGTAGCGACGAAAACTTCGGGCAAACTCGGGATTGTTCGTTCCCGTAACCCGAACTTATTGGAAATACGGCGAGGTCCTGTGTTTTGTATGCATTGAGCTCAGTTCCGTTTTATGTAATTACGGAACGTGTTTTCTTATATTAAGTGTATATTCCCGTAAAAAATTCCGCAAATATAGACATTTTTAGCAGCCCTGAGGAGAAAACTTACGCTGAATGGTTGTGACGTTGTTACATAAAAATGGATCACGTTTAGCGATACAAAAGTTAAAGAGGGAACCATTTTAAAACCTACTATAAACTTAAATGGGAAATAACGTCTACTCTCGTTGCTTGAACACGTTTCAACCATTTCAACCATAAAGTAACATTTACCGAGTATTAACCTATAGTCCATTCCCCATTGGAAGATACTTTCTCGGAGCCCTGCAAAATATATACTTGTAGGCCCGTTTCATATCCTTCCGCCAAATCGTAAACAAACATTGCCATGTGACTGCCATGTAGCACCTGTCAAAATCAATGTTTGCATGCCATTTTGTGTGTACATATGTTAGTATACTTTCACTACACCTAAAAAACAAACATTGAAATGTGACTTCTACTTTTATACCTGTCAAATGTGTTGTTTACGGTTTACAGGTATTCAAATAATTCTGTCGTAGCGCTATTTGAAAACAATTTCATACGAATATTTACAGTTTAGGCCTATAACATTATTTAGGTCAGCATTACGACGTTTTATAAATGTCTGAATTGACGATAGTTCTTACGGTTATGTTACATTAACATATTTGTTTTCCACGACATAGCACATAGCACGTAATGCACGTGAATATTTTGCAGCGACTGTGTTAAACACTGTTACAACTGCGGGACTGCCTCAGTTCGAATAACGAAGGAATAGCCAGTCCGACGAAAAAGCGACATTAAAATCAAGCACGCAACTCGTGTCGCTCATTTTTTGTTATAGAAACTTAAAATACAGCAGTGAACATGCACTCAAATAAGAACACCGTAACTTTTATTCCATTCATTTTTATATGTGTTGCTACTCACTGTGGATTAGGTTTATTGAAATTTATTGGGGCTGGGCTTGGTTATTTTGTTGGGATTGGTGGTAAATCACGTTACACGACTGTGTTTCAACCCCCCGGGAAAAGGTACAACGTTGTGATAAATAAACATACGCGAATGTAAATAAATAACGTAGTCATAAAAACAGTTCACATTTACAACGTATAAATAGTTCACATCAAACATTTGAAATCACGCATACTCACAGATCCAGCGTAACTAAAACCAAACAGCCACGCCACGCTATTTCACACGCAGCGGTTAACGAAACACACCGTAACAGTATATTTACTACTGTCGCGGAAACACAGATTTATCACAACATCGTAACTTGCTTAGGTAAGTTTAAAAAACACAACCTCTACAAACGTGATGTAATTTGAAGTATTTTTCGGAGTAAGTATAATTTACTCTTCGTTTGGTAAAACAGCAACACGCCATGGCATCATGGCTCTCCACGTCTGCATACTTCACTTCGTTTCTGCCCCACCATCATATCTAAATATATTAAAATAAGTATTCAAACATTGAAATCTCTCTTCAGTTGTAAATTACATATTAAAAAATCATTATTTTGCTGTAATAAGTATGAAATATGCTACAATTGAAAACATGTACAATTATACTTACGTACTAGCGAAGTGAAACTTACCGAGAGTGAAAGAAACAAAAACAGAGAGAGAGAGAGAGAGAGAGAGAGAGAGAGAGAGAGAGAGAGCGGCAAAGCTTGCTCAGCAGACAGTTGCTTAAAAAATTACTTTTGCTCGATAAAACAACACCTTACCATTACGGCCTACTCACGATATTTTCCGCTGTTATTTTAAACTGTGAAAATGAGATATGATGCCATCGGGGCTACCTAAATATTTAAATAGGCGCCGTTTAATTTACAAATAGTATACTAAAAAAACTAGGTTAAAATTATATTTTAACTGTGAACTATTTCTTACCGGCCGTTGCCAACGCGTCGCTGCTCTCGCTGTTGTTAATTCATATTTAAAACGAAATAAATATTACAAGTTATATAATATATTAAGGTAAAGTTTCATTTATTCAATAATACAGTACTCTAAAGTTAACCATAGTGTTATATTTTTGTGGAATACAGGTTATTGAAAAAACAGGTTGACATGTTTTGCCTAGAGTGTTTTTTCAAAGGTTGATTTTCATAAGTCGCTTCCAATCGGGAATTGACTATATGCTTGCTTTCCTTTGTTATTCATTTATTACAGTAAAAACGGCGTATTTTCACGACAGGAAAATTTGTAGTGCTGTTAATTGAAATATAACATGAAATGTGGAGAGAAATCTGTAAAAACCAAAAGGTCGTGAAGCCACATACATAAAAGATTACAAAGAGGCACGTATAGCGTATAAATGTGAAAATCGCGCAATTATTTATGGGAAAAGTCTTGAACTGAATTGTTCAATATGTACCCAAGTAGTTTAAATTTCTATGTTCTGGGGCATGATTCATGAGTAGGAGTCAGGAGCCATCCACCATCATGGATCCGCCATATTGTTTTCGTCAACCATCTTGTGTTATCTTGACCTTCGTTGGCCATCTTGTTTCCGCATGCTATATTGTTTCAGTCTACCAACTTGTTCACATCCGCTATATTGTTTCCACCCATTATCTTACTTCCAGTAGCCATCTTGTTTTCCAACTACTCACCTGCGTCCACCATCTTGGATGTCGTCTGCTGTAGTTCTCTCGCCATCCACTAGATCCCTGCAGTTTTTTATTGCTGCTCGCCATCTGGTAGAGTGCACCGCTAATCTCTGTAATGTTCTTTGTTGCTGCTAGAGTATGCTACCATATTACTCAACATCCATCGACCCCGCCATCTTGTTCTTCGTTCAATTGCCGCCAGATAGAGGTGCTGGTGTCGCTTCCGCTCGACCTCCATGTTGGATCTGGAGTTTTCTGCCATGAGCGCTGCTATTTTTTATTTACTTTCACAGAGCTCAAAACATTACCTGGAAAACGGCGGGAATGAACTGCCGAACCTTGGGTCGCTAACATGGTGGATGCATTAGACCACTCGGCCACCGAGACAGGTAGGAAATTGAGGTTTTAAATGTGGTTTATGCATTGCAACACTCCTCGCCACCCATTCATATGCAAAATTATAAAAAAATGGAAACAACAAAAAAAATTTAAATCGAGGATCATGTAACATTAAGCCCACACTCACACTAAAACTCTAACCAACTCGGCCCCTCACTCTTTGTACAATGCCCAATAATAAAAAATCGAGAAAATCAACAAAATAATGCAAAAAATCAATAAGCATGTAATGTAACCCCACCCTCCTCCATAACCCTAACCAACAAACTGCCGCCCTTACTACCACTCTCCCTGTCATAAAAATCGAAACAAATTCTAAAAATCTAGGAACATATAATGTAACGCCACCCTACACCTCCACAATCTTAACCAACAAACACCCCCTATCCCTTACCACCACCCTCCCAGTCATAAAAATCGAATATATATATATATATATATATATATATATATATATATATATATATATAAATCGAGCAACATATAATGTTAACCTACCCTACACCCCACAACCCCCGCCCCTTACAACCACCCTTCTCTTAGCAAATTAAAAATTGGCCTCATTTAACAAACTGTCCCTTCACCCATACCAATCAATCGTATCTGCCCAGTGGCCACTAAATTACACCTTTTGCACGTATATTTTTTCCAGTATTGGACACTAGATAGTGTTTTTTAATTAACATTTCAAGCATCAGCCACCAGAGATAATTTACTGTTGGCAAGAGTGCTATCGTCTTTTACCGAATGGCGACGATATTCCCTGCAAAGTATGTAAATTGTTATATTTAATTTTTTTAACATAATTTTTTATTTAAAATTTTTTATGTAAGCATTATTTTTTCAAATAAATAATACACAACATATGAAAAAAAACTAATTGTATTTGGTAATGTACAATATGAAGAAACACATAAGCCCTTGATTAAGTCTTTATACATCTTCCTCTTTCACCACGAGTTCCCCTCTCGATGTGCGCTACAGTGATGCAGGAATTGTAGCAGACAGGGAAACTCACCACTTGATGTACTCCCTTCCATTACATCGTTTCAGCACATTCTCGATCAAATAAACATCTGGAAACTTCGTAGGCTGTATCTCATTGGTGTAGAAATCGTCATGGATGGGAACATTGTTAATATCTTCGAGGTAGCTCGGAGTGTAATTGTGTATATATCTCACACGAGACAGTTCGAGGCTCTAATTCACTGTGAACCCTTTCTCGAAGATGACTTTCTGTTTTGAGATGTGCCTCTGGTAGCCGATTTTGACTTTAGGCTTGCGTGTGTCCTTCCTCTTTGGAACGGCCTACACGGTACAAACCAGCGAGTCGTACTTGACATCTTCAAGATTCATACGAGTGGTAGAATTAATGGCAGAATTATTCTCACGAGCAAGTTTCAGCAGTAGCTCAAGCCACTTGTAGCTGCCATCTTGCCCTTCAATGTCCTGTTGAACTTCTTGACGATAGATGCTTTCAGATTGCTGTACATGGAATAGTAATTTATATTATGTTTCTTCATCAGGGCCTTGAACTTGAAATTGTAGAATTCCTTGCCCTGGTCGGTTTGCAAATTAGACGGGATACATTCTTCATCCAACACATCTGCCATGGCTTCTTTGATATTACATGCATTCTTCGACTTGACCGGCCTGGCCCATGCGAATTTGCTATATGCATCGAAGAATGTAACATTTATTTGTAGCCCTTGTTGACCCGAGCATACAGTATCATCTCTACAAGGTCGGCTTTAAATAGTTTGTTCATCCCATAAATCATGACTTTGCGACAATGGTAGTTGCACCTGGTGGCTGCATGCAGTTCGTGGGCGATTTCCAACTGACTCGTCGAATGTAACCTCCATCCTTCAGTTCTTCGGCGATGGATAAATTCTTGTTAGTGTGCAAGTAATTTCCAACCTTTTGTGAAGCGACCAGTAATCGTAGTATATCCATCAGTTCGTTTGGGTCGTCCCAAAACACGTAGTCGATGTTCTTGTCACCATCAATCTTCTTCAGATCTTCCCCACTTTTCAGTGATAGACCGCTGAAGAGGTCTGCGAGAATTTAGATTTTTTCGCGATCTTCGTCCTTATAAGCGCCGGTCTTGGGATTGTTATCTCGGTATAGCGCATGCGTGAGTTAGAGCAACATTTTGTATTCCAACAGGTCAGATTCTGTAAACTCCCTGAGTTCCTTACGAAATAGCAGTTCGTAAAGCCCGGGGATTCCACATATCTTGTAATCGCCTACTTGGATTATCCCACCTGGGAGAAACTTTATTTCTTCAGCACTGTGGAACCATTCATCAATATTCCTATATACACTATACATCATGTCATTATTACGAGATGTTTACATTAATAGGTACCAACAAGCCAGAGCATTAGATTTCAGGGCTTTTTTCCATAGCTTTTTCTTGTATGTCAAATTCACATCTGACCCATCGTCCCGATCTGTTTGTACATCATCATGTTTCCTTTTCTTTGTGGGCTCAATAGTATCGTTGACTTCGGTCTTCATGACTATGGGTACTCCACCTCTCTCCCTGAGTACATTGATACAGCAAGTAATGGGCTTAAAGAATTCTTAATTTATGAGACCGCACGAAATTGAAATTTTGTCTCTCTTGGCGAGCAAATACTTCGAAAGAACAGACTCTATCACTCGATGTAAGTCGCTAGCAAAGCCCGAAATCGCACAGAATAAAAATTGTTACTTTTACTCTCTTTTATAGGATGGTTGTGAGTCTCAGACAAAAGACTTTCGATCTTGTCCAAGCATTCGCTGCAGACATTCAATATGTCCCTGCTGTGGTTCTGGATATCAGTTTTCGTAACGAGGCGAGAAATCGATGTAGACAATGTATGTAAAATACATCCTTCCAGGTTTTTCAGTCTCTCTTCATTTTATGCAGACGCCACATTGAATATGTCGGTAATTTGCCTTGAACACTCGTCACATGCTCGTCCATAGCCATCATTACGAGCTCGGACAGGTAGTTACGAAAGAATGTGTTTTGTTCGGCCAACATACTACCGAATTCCATGATGATACTATTACCAGTTTCGAGGACGAAATGTTTAGTGGCCGTATCCTCAAATCGTTCGGGTTCGCCAACATTTCGAATTATTCTTCTACCAGTATCCCAAGTCCCATCGTTTCTTGGTATGAACAACCTCCATCTTCGTCATTGTCAAGATGCAGCTTGAGGCTACTTTGCCCTAATTTCGATATGCTTTAACTAATTCTCGAAGGTCAATGATAAACTGAGCGAATTCCCATCGGCACCTCCCATTATTTAGGAGACGGTCTTTAATAATCGCGAAAAACCCGTACTTGTCTTTTCAGCATAAGGCACACAGTCACTTGAAATCTGATAACGTCATGTCTGTATTGACGTGGTCGTTGTACACATGTCGCAAATTACTTTCATCCATGTGAAATTACACCAAAATGTTTGCGTTGTCACAGAGCAACTTTTTTGGGGTATGTGCGAATATGTTCGCAGTGAATTGGAGCCCCAAACTGTTTCGTGTACGACGTATTTGCAATTATGCTCCAAGGACCTACTATCTGGAAGATCTGAACAATGTTCCCATCCATGGCAGTTTCTTTATCAAGGAGATTCTGTCTACGAAGTTTCCAGGTGTTTATTTGGTCGAGAAGGTGCTAAAACGATGTAATGGAAGGGAGTACATCAAGTGGTGGGTTTCCCAGTCTGCTACAATTCCTAGGTCACTGAAGCAGACATCAAGAGGCGAACTCGCCGTGGAAGAGAAAGATGTACAAAGACTTTTATTCAAGGGCTTATGTGTTTCTTCATGTTGTACAATACGGAATAAAATTAGTTTTTTTTTAAATATGTTGATATGTTGTGTTTTATTTCTAAAAAAAAAAAAACCGAATATATACGAAAAATTTAAATAAAAATTGTGCTGAAAATAAAACAAACATTAAATATTACGATTTACATACTTTGCAGGGAGTATTGTCGCCATTCGGTATGGGCCGATAGCATTCTTGCCGACAGTAAATTATTTCTGGTAGCTAATACTTGAAACATGAGTTACAAACACTATCTAATGTCCATTACTGGAAAAAAAAAAAAAAAAAAAAAGTGTGTTAATAGTGTAATTTAGTGGCCACTAGGCAGATATGGTTGATTGGTATGGGTGAAGGGATAATTTGTTAAATGAGGCCAATTTTTAATTTGGGGAGTGGAGAGTGATTGTAAGGGATAGGGAATGTTTGTTAGTTAGCATTGTGGAGGTGTAGGGTGGTGTTACATTGTATGTTCCTCGATTTTTAGAATTTGTTTCGATTTTTATGACAGGGAGAGTGGTGGTATGGGTGGCTGTTTGTTGGTTAGGGTTATGGAGGAGGGTGGGGTTACATTATATGTTTCTCGATTTTTGCATTATTTTTTGATTTTTTAGATTTTTTATTTTTTGGGACGGTTGTGGTGAGGAAGGGGTGACGGGGTTTGTTAGGGTTGTGGCGTAAGTGCGAACTTAACATTATATCTTCCTCAATTTTTATAATTATTTTGTATATATTTGCAGTTATTTATTATTGGGCAGGTTTAAAAGAGGGAGGGGGCAGTGTTTGTTAGGGTTGTGGTATTAGTGTGAGCTTAATTGCATATGATCCTCGATTTTTTTAATTATTATTTTTATTGTTTGCATTTTTTTTTTTTTTTTTTGTGTATGAATGGGCGGTGAGGATTGTTGCAATACATAAACCACATTTAAAACCTTAATTCCCTACCTGTCTCGGTGGCCAAGTTGTCTACGGCATCCATCATGTTGACGACCCAGGGTCCAGCAGTTCGAACCTGTCCTGTTATAAACAATATTTTAAGCTCTGCGAAAATAAATAAAAATAGCAGCACTCCTGGTGGCAAACTCTAGAACCAATATGGTAGTCGAGCGCGAGCGACACCAGCGCCACTATGAGGTGGCAGTTGAACTAAGAACAAGTGGAAACAAGATGGCAGGGTCAAACTAATTTGAGTAATAGGGTGGCATACACTAGTAGCAGCATACAACATTACAGGGATCAGTGGTGCACTCTAGAGGATGATGAGATAACTACAGCAGACAACATCCACGATGGCGGATGAATGTGAGTAATTGGGAAACGAGATGGTAGGTGAAAACAAGATGGCCGACAATGGTCAAGGTCTTGGACAAAAGATGACTGATGGAAACTAGATGGAGTATTCAATATGTTGGACGGCTCGTGGCTCCTATTCATGAATCATACCCCAGAACATAGATAATTATACTACTTACTCATTTATTCCACAGATACGTTAATCTGTGCTAAATAAATGTATATGTATGCTCCTGATATGTGTGCAAAGCAGGATTTTGGTAACAGTAGTAAACACTAGAAGACGGAGTATACGAATATGTATTATTTGACGTTAGTCGCAAGTCTTTAGTTCACTCACTGATAGTCTTAGAGTAATTAAAAGACTTTAGAGATAACACACTGGTAACTTCTGCGATTGAAATTTTTTCTTTACACTTCTTATTTTGCAATATGCAATTTCGAGGAATTCTTTGGTGTTATATTTTTGTCTCACGCATCTTTGTCATTAAGATGTTCTAGAAAACAATCTTTAGACAGCTTAGTCACAAAATAGGAACCTAAACTAGAATAGACATCGGGAAGCACGCCTGCAATCTGTGTGGTAGAACTGCAAAAATATCGAGTGGAATTCGTCTATAAGTTAAGAACCTTCACATTTATATACCCTGTGATAGTACAGAAGACATATTTTACAGAGAAATGCACACAACATATTTTAAATATTCAAGTTTTTAAAAATAGTTATTTTTTTTAAATAAAAATTTTTATATCTGAAATTTTAAAACATCAGTTAATCAACTTAATGGGCTGAGCTGTTATTCAAGTGTTTTTTTTTGCAGAGGGTGGGTGGGGGGGGGGGGGGTGAGCCGTATTTCAGTGTTAATGTTGTTCTAGAGCAATATTTAAACCTCACGCGCTCTTCAACCACCGCATTCTCCCAGTAGGATTTCTGTCTGGCTACAAGCTTACATCCTCCTCTTTTGAAGTTATTTCCGCGTGAAGATTACTCACGCCCGTAAAAAAAAAAAACAATAAAACTTCAGATTCCTGGAGCAAGGATTTAAAAGATTGGCACTTGGTCAAACTGTTATTGCCACATCAAATAGATAACCACAGAGAAAAAGATTTTATCAAATGTAACTGTATTGTCGTTCGAAGTCAGCAACTAGACCCGTTTATTCATTATGTTTTGCTTAACATGTGTGCTTTTCGTATGGCAAGAAGAAAATGAATATAGTTATAATTAACTTAACTGCCATTATGATGCAAGCTTGTCTCGTATACTGTAGCTAGTGCTATTGTTTGAGGGTCTTGTAGCGTAGCGGTCACTTGCGATAAAGGCATCGCGAATTTAGTTTTTTTTTTTTTAATAGCTTAAGCGTAACGGGTACTTCACATCTAATCAGCTAAGTGGCTCGGGTTAAGCGTCGTGGCTATAATTAATAAACAAAAATTAAGGCGATGCTTGGCTGTTGAGAGTTTTACAGGCATAAGGATAACTTGTCTGTCTTTTTTAACAGAGCTTGTTTGGGGATACGGCAAGTGTGCATTGTATCTCGGACTTGGAAGGAAAAGGGTCGGAATGTGACTGACAGCATCAAGAGTGATTTTAATATATTTGTTTTCCATTTCTGTTCGAAGAAAGTGCAGGAACCTGTATCATTATGCACAAACTTGTTAATAGCAACAGTTTTCTATAAAGTGACTGGCAAGTGAAAATCGTTATTCGGTAGTAAAGAGTTCCTTCTGCAACGTTACTCTACAATTCCCTGTTAATAATAGATAATATTATGTTTTAAGTAAAAATAAGCCATTTATATTCAAACTATAATTTTCTGTAGAGTTAAAGATATTTCGCACATGCAAAAAAATTTAAACGTGCGTTATTTTTCGTGATTTTGCCGTACTCATTTCATGAATTCTTTTCAAAGATAGTCTTTTATTTAATTGCTTAAAGTACAGGCTACAGAGCAACTATACTTGTCAAGAGACATCATATCATTTATTCAAAAATAACTGTTTCATAGTCACGTTTAAATAATTTAATACTAAAATATTTTTTAAACACTAAAAAAAGCTGAACTTCTGACGGCGAAACCAGTTTTCTAAAAAATATGTTTATATAACGTACGTTTTTCATTATCAGCACTTCTTCAAATAAGGCGATATATAAATAAAAGCACTTCGAAATTCGTGTATGAATTCCGGTACTTTACTGAGCAGAGCTGGTACTTTACTGAGCAGAGCGATACCAACCTGCAAGGCATTATGTGACCTCCGCTTCACGTGGCAATAATCCCACTTTCGAATTAGCTCTGTCGGTTCGAATGAAAATACCTGGAGTGGAGAGGAGCGCCCCAGAACGTCTTTCCACTAGAACTGTTTCAAGCGTTCAGGAAAATTCTTGTATCAAACGTTGTACACGGAAAAGTAAGCACTTTTAAAATATGTCTTTGAAAAAAAACAATTACTCATAACTATATATATATATATATATATATAATATATATATATATATATATATATATATATGCTACAGTAAAGTCTGTTCACAATACAGTGAGTACTTTTCAAATCAACCTTAGAAAAAAGTCACTGCTCCTACCTGCATATATTTTAACGGGTGAACTGAGTGACATGCTCCCAGTAAAGTTGGTAACGATGGATGGAAAAGTAGTTCCATATCTTAACGTCGAATAAAAAGTATTGGGTAACCATTGGTGATAACTTAAATGATTTCTTTCGCTTTCTGTATTATTTTCAATTCATCGAAGTGTAAAAATAAGAAGATTAGTAAAATATTTGTTTTTCTAATAACTACACAGTTCCACCTGACCGACGCATGAATAAAGTGATGAGGCCCATGGCAATATTAATTTTACATCAGGTGGAAGAATATAGAACGTGCATACAGATAGACCTTAAGCAGGGCTTTCAAAAGTGCTCGTTTCACCGCGAACAGCCTATACACAGCATCATGCAGGCCCCCCTGTTAATTTGGTGCGGCGAGGTAATGAACACAGTTCTAACACGTGGCGTTATTTCGCGAGTCTAATGTTAACATTTGTGGCTACTGAAGACATGGTTCTCATGTTGAGGTGCTTAGCGAAGCGGCGCAGTGGTTAAACTTTGGACTCGCATTCGGATGGCCCTGGGTTCGAATCCAGATCAACCCATTCTGATTTCGGTTTCCTATGTTTTCCCGAGATCACTCGAGGCGAATGCTGGGACGGGTCCTCACTATAGTACATTCACGGTTTCTTCGACCTTTTTGAACCAAACCTTTGAAAAATCTCCCCATGTAGGACATGCTTGGTTGTTTCCAACATACACCAGGTATCACAAGGGTTTTATACCTGTGTTAACATAAAAGTTACTTTTTTTCTGTTAAATTGAAATTTTATTAATATTTTATCCATAAATAATATTGCTTCATTTATAAATAATTCGAATAAAAACAGTGAGGAAACATGTGTGTTGGTAGCGCCTAGTAAGAAATAGTCCTTATACAAAATACTGTTACAACAGAGTGCGCACGAATCCGGTGCGTTGTCCCTCTGGTGTAATCATCCATACTTAGTTAAGCTTAGTTTGCACGAGGTGGAGGAATATCCTGGAAGTAGAACTTTAGCAGGGCTTCAGAAAAGGCCGAAGATACCGTGAATCAAGTATACAGCCCGTGGCCTGTATTACTATTACTTCCTGGTTGCTGCTCCACTGAGCAACTTGCTCCGTCTCTAATGGCCTCGATGTTGACGAGACGTTAAGCCCTACCTACCTATAGGCTATTCACGGTAAAATCAGCACTTTTGAAAGCTCTCCTTAAGATTAACTTCTACTGACTTTTGTATTATTCCGCCTAAAATTAACATTGTCACGAGCCTCATCACTTTATTCGTGCGTCGATCAAGTGAAACTGTGAAATTATTATAAAATTAAATATTTTACAAATATTCTAATTCTTACACTTCTATGCATTAAAAAAAATGGTATGTGGCTTTGTTGGAGACACGGCCGTTTGTTTTGCGTAAATACTTCTACGTTATCGTGCTCGGACTCCTTGATGTTTATTTTACGCACCCGGCACCGCTTCACGCGATGATATGGTGTTTCATGTGTATCACTGGATTGCTTCTGAGATGCTCTTTCCAACCGTATACAATTTCTGTATTTCGAATTGGCTTTTTTTACTAGTATAGGCCGATATTGTGTTAAATTTTCTTAATTTTTTACATTAAACTCATACAATTTCACTATAACCACGCCACACAAATGTTTTTATACGCGCAATAGATTGATATTGATGAGAGCTGTCGATTGATACTCAAACGAGCGTCGTAGCTTCTTCTAGTGAAAAGTTATACTACGCAGAATTTACGAGACGCGACGAAAACGAACTCAAAATCCCCCCGCCCCCCAATAACAACCCCCCCCCCCCAATTTTTTTCTCTCTCTTTCGCCGCGCGCGATGCTTCGCAATCCTCACTCAACGTAACATATTCGTTGATCCTTTGGAAATCGAGTGGTGTAATTGAATTTTGAAAGTAGACGATAGATTCGGAGCTGCAATGCCAATCTGTATCCCCCGAGTTTGATATCATCGGATTTTCTGGATTGCCTCCCACGGTTGCAAATTTAGAGAAATATTCTAATAAAAACAGAAAGTGAAAGAAATTATTTAAATTATCAGAAATGTTTACCTGACACTTTTTATTCGACGCTAAGATACGGAACTACTTCTCATCCATAGTTACCAACTTTACTGTGCGCATGCCACTCAGTGCGCCCGTTAAAATATACGCAGGTAGGAGCAGTGACTATTTTCTAAGGTTGATTTCAAAAGTGCTCACTTTATCGTGAACAGCCTTTACCTTGTTTTGAAGTCCTGTCACACTGTCGCATTTTCCCCTCAAACTGCTTCAAATAAAGTTACTCAAATGTGATTTATTCGTTCTGACGTAACCGAAACGTCATTTTCGCCGCCATGTTCGTCTCGAAATGTTGGATAGCTGTAGTTTCCTTCATACAATTTGAAAATTGGATGAGTTATAAAATGCCTCTGATGTTTGATGGGCTCAGCCGATCAGAATAGTGCATGACTTAATGGCTGTTCGCGACATCACAAAACTTAAAAACGGCAAACAACTGCTGAAAATTAACTAAGGTTACGAGGACAATTAATTTATAACGTTGCTCTTTCAGCATGAATGCAATTCGAAGTGATTAATTCACAATAATATTGAAAGCTCAAAGACATTAAATTCTACTATGCAGGAAATAACTTTGATACAAATAAAATTTAAATTGGGTAAAAAAATTGAAAATAAATCACAACATTCGTAACATTTCTTCCTGTAGTGGACTTCTCGGAAACATAACAGTATCCCACTTTGAAAATAATTTTTAAAAGGAAATTTAGACTCGATCCCCCCAGTAAAAAAAAAAATTTGACCGCGTGACACATTTTCAAATACATTCAAGATTATTTGATTCAGTTTGTAGAATGAATATTTTTTATGGTCATGTTTCGTTTTCAAATTTTGTTGTGAAATATATTTGAAGGTGAAAATTTTACAGTGTGACAGGGCGAAAGAGCAGAGATTTGCATCTTAATAACGTATTTTCTTCCTAACAATTACTTGGTTTCGCTTCAATGACGTATGAATGAAGTGATGAAGTCCATGGAAATGCTAATTTTACTCAGGTCATACGGACACAAAATAAGGAAAAAGATCATAAACAGAGCTTTCAAAAATGCCCCCTGAAAAGAATTTAATACGTTGACGCATCGCCAAAAAAATCTGAGTTTAAGATTAATTAATTTCAAGCGCATCCTGTAACTATGCGAAAGTCCTCTGGAGTGTGTTGAAAGATTTCCAGGACATTTGTACAAGAAGGCACACAACGAGAGAACCCAATCGAAAAAATATATGGACCATGCCGTTTAACGGCACGAGTAATTGCGAATGGCCCCTAGCTAATGAATCTGCAGTTGAGAGGCAACAAAAGCACACTGTGAGTCTGCAAAGAACGATTCATACGACCTCTAGAACGTCTGCAAAGAACGATTCATACGACCTTCTCCCTTCCCCAAAGAGACGTATCGCGTATGCAATAGCTCAGTGTTCCACGTCCAGTACTTCGTAGGTTCTATGCGTGTAAAATGTGAAGTGGCCTGATGCTAGAGCACTAACGTTTCAAATGTAATCGCTGGGTCTGAATGGTCTGTACATTCCGGGTCATTTTTGGTCTGGAACGAATCATTATGGGGCTCAGGCTGCTTTTTCTTCCGTTCTAAGGATCAGTTAATGCCCATAATCATCTTGGATAACAGAAACAGACAATTTTATGTTATTATTGAGCTGATATATATAAGGCTCACTCGAAATTATTTGCTCACTTTTGTTTTATTCCAGCGAAAATTTAAATGGAGGAGCTGAAATCCAGAATGAATTAGTATATAATTTCGGATTCCTGCGGAATGACAGGGAAGCGGTTGATTATGAAAATGGCGCCCGACGAATTATGTTTAAGAGGACTGTCACTGTGTCTCAAAAAGTTGAGAAAAAATCAGTGGATACTGCTTAAAAAGTCTACAGACATTTGACATAGAAAGGACACGTTTGGACGTGTGAGGTTGCGAAAATTGCATGAACTTGATCCATCAACGGAATTACTTATTTTAGGTGCAGTTGAAAACCTCGTGTGGCGGCTGAAAGTGTGTGATGCATGAGTGTGCCTAAAGCGTGTTACTGAAAATTTACTATCTGCATTGTATATAACACTCCAGTTGCATTGGAATTGAAATCACTAAACTCTTGGGATAAACTGCAATCGAGCGCAAATGTGATGACTTATTTACTTGTAAATTTTCTGTTACAATGGCTTGAACATGCCTTTAATAACATCGTCATCTGACCACGCCCTCTCACATTAAGCAGAAACCAGGACAGCAGTTGCTGCAATCGGGGCGTGCCTTGCCAAACTCTGGTAAGTGGGAACCCCTTCTACCAGCCGGAGAATCAGGACGGATTGCATCATACGACGTCGATATCTAGCAATACTTAGAGACCTGAAAAATTCGGTAGTTCAATGACCTGCAGGCTGGACTCTACAGACTTATGTGCAAATATGCCGATATCAACTGTCACAGTGGAAGGCGACAATTGGACACCGTTTCCAGGAGGTGTCAAACACCGTGTGGACCAATGTCTGAAGTTATATAAAAGCATGTGTTTTGAATTACAGCTTGTCCCAAAAAGAATCTGCGAATTTTTCAGGTCTAGCTGTTCTGAGTGGTGGGTGGCGTCTTTTCTCCACGTGACGTCGACCGAGATGTAGGACTCCAGGAGCTTACTGTGCCGTCCGCTATAACCGCCTTTATACAACAGCCTCCGGACACATCGCAAGGTGGGACAAAACCCCGTTACTATCGGCTCTCATTAGGTTATCATAATTATAATAACTTTGCTCCCCCCGAACTTTCAGTGTATTGTATTGTAATATTGTAATGTCAGTTGTTACAATATAACCCCGACATAGATTATAATTGTCAGTATAATAATTTACCCCTCAGTGCATTATCATCATAAGCCACAGCCCCTCAGGTATAAATATGGCCAAAAGATATATTTCGTTACGTTTTATATTAAATGGTTTGGTTATGTATCGTTTTATGTTAAACGTAAAATTTGGGGTTAGGCGAAACTCAAAGGTGAACACTAATTACTTCTTTATCGTCACTGTATTGAAATCATATAAATTACATCTCATTTACAAACCTATTACAATTCGATTGCAAACCTTTAGTCAGTCCTTAACTCGGAGGAGCTCTTATTAAGTTTACTTGGTTACATTGTGTTAATGATTATTATTATTCAATTACTTATTTACAGTAAAGCCACTCTGAATAGTATCTAAGGACCGATTTCACCTTGTCCATGATGCAGTAGGCTGATGACTAGACGTATGTCGGTGGACGGCATGCCCTCATCTCCGGACGTCTTGCTGGTGCAGTGTCTCAACGACAAAGACCTCGTTCGCCGTGTTTCCAGCCGTAATAGCTGGCCCGTGTTTAGTAACTATCGGCCCTGCCTGGAAGGATTTGTTTTTAAGTGCTCAAGGCTTCGCTCCACTTCTTCGTAGTATGCTTGTGCTCACGCAATAAGGCTAGCATGCCTGTTGCTGCACATAACAATAACTGTGTTGAAGGGATAAATACGGCGAATTCCCAGAAGCCCTTCAAAACTTAAAATAAGTTAACTATCAAAAATAAGTTACGTTGCTGCTTATTTTTGCACGGAGCGAGATGGTGTAGTGGACTCACATCCGGGAGGACCCGGGTCTGTTGCCGGTCTGGGCATCCCGATCTCGAATTCTCATTGGTTTCCTAAAATCACTCCCAGCGAATGCTGAAGTGGTTCCATAATTACAGACCATGGCTGATTACCCTGAGTTTCTCCATCTCTGAGCACTTCGCTACGTTTCTAATGACCACGCTGTCGACGAAATCAAATTATGTATTTCATCTTGAACAATCGTCACTGCTACTGTATCAGCGATCAAGCGATAATTGTATACTTAATTTTATAAACTGACTCAATCAATCCTATGTTCCATTGCTGCTTCTGCAGTTTGCAGTTGTGCTTACATAGTACGCTAACAGCACTGTCATCAGTGCTTCGAAGAGACAAAAAGTTTGTCGTAACCACGTCTTTACAAATACCAAACATAGTTGACAGCCACAGTGCATAAAACTTCGGTAATAATGTGTTTAAATGCTGTTCACGATAAAGTCAGCACTTTCGAAATCAACCTCAGAAAAATGTCACTGCCCCTAACTATATGCATTTCAACAGGCGCAATGAGGGACATGTACCCAGTAAAGTTGGTAACGCTGGAGGGGAAAATACTTCCATATATTGAAGTCGAATAAAATGTGTTAGGTAACCATTTGTGATAACTTAAATTATTTCTCTAGTTTTCTGATTTTTTTTCAATGCATTGAAGCGTAAAAATGAGCTGATTTGTACAATATTTACTTTTCTAATAATTTCACAGTTTCCCTTGACCGACGCATAAATAAAGTGATGAGGTCCGTGGCAATGTTAATTTTACATAAGGCGGAAGAACACACAACGTGTTTACAAGTAGATCTTAAGCAGGGCTTTCAAAAGTGCTCATTTTACCGTGAACAGCCTGTAAGTACATTCTATATGTCAACGTTTCATCGGCAGCGAGGTCATTAGAAACGTAGCAATATGTTCAGGGAAGCGGGAATTAAATCGCTATGGTCTGTAGGAAGGAACTTCCACGCTAATTTTAACAAGGAAAATGTGTATTTTTGGTAATTAATTTCTATACAAAAAGGTATGCTGAATTCGAATTTATTTCTGTACTTCAGACTGAGATCAGCTTTATGAATCAAGTCTCTACGAACGATCCGAGCAAATCACTTCAAGTATTGCCTTTCGCAACAAAATTTATTCTTCTACATTTATCTCAGCGGCAATCAATGTCTAGCACACCTATGATATATATACTACGGAGTAATGATTTTCTAGAAATTAGAAAAGCTGGTTTCAACTCTAAACGTGAAAGTAAATTCTTGCTCTATCTTGCATTGCTACGCGAGAGAGATTTAGGAAGGTTATTATTGAGGAAATGCACCACGCCTGCCGAACCAAGGTGCTCTTGAGTGCGAGAGTATTGGCAGAGTGGACGAAGTTGCACGGGAATGTCACACTTTTTGGTTTCGGATGTAGCCAACTGACATGTAAGCCTGAATTTACCGCAGTGATCGTGCTATCTCAATCATCCTGCCCATTGGGGGAGTGGAGAGATTTGGGTGGCTCTTAAGAATCTACTGTACTCTAATGGTTAGCTGCAAATTATGTACGTTTTATTAGAGTTTTGCATACAATTTACCAAGTATTAAAGCATTTGAGACCAGGATTATGGTATACTATTAAGGTGTAATCCTTAAGGAAACTGTCGATGAGTTTGAAGCGAGGTATGCATGGAGCAGTGCCGGAATGCAAGGGCTGGAGGAACGGGAGATCTCCGAGAAAACCCGCCGACCAGCGGTATCGTCCGGCAATATTCCCACATGCGAAATTCCGGAGCGACCCCGTCAGGAATCGAATCAGGTTCGCCTTGGTGCTGGTGAGTAGTCTAACCACTACACCACCGCGGCCCCTCCCACCCGTTGGGGAGGAAGGGTGTGCGTACCCATAAATAATGGCCTAACAGCCAGTGCTTGGGTGACGTTAAAGTAAAGGTACGTTTGACTGGCTGAGGACATGCATCATTATTTGTCTCCGATGGGGACGGAAATCATCTGGCAAAGCCACATTAATGCAGCCCGCTGGGATAAACCCTGCCCCTCTCCTTCCGACTTACCCCCCCCCCCCCCAAATCCACCCCCCGCATCCCACACATCAGTAACAGAATGTGAGACAGGCATGCTTTTGCATCGCCTAACACGCTAGGCCCGACAAGGGAAGGTCCCAGATGGATATTTCAATCTGTGAGCACACTTCGTGTGATTTGGCTACAGATCACTCAACTCACGGATGTTTCCTGTATCTACGTACTACTTTCTTTGAGACACGTTAAATATGTGTCAAACACTGTAGCATGAGTTTAAAATTTCTAATGAGTAGATTATCAGCCCACTTCGCTGTTACATAAGTAATACTAGGGTTATACTACATGAAACTTATACAAATTACCTAAATTAACCAAAAGGGGTTCATGCGTTTCATCTAAATAACTATTTCGTGAAATTGTTTGAAAATTTTCAGAAAGAAAGGAAATATAATTAATATATACCCGATTTAAACACTGGTTGAATCGATGAACCATAATATGGACTGAAGTCTGCTACCAGACTAAACGACCAAGACCGGAACCCTTGTCAGGCATGTAAGTCATGTATGTGATTTCCTATGATAAACATAACGTTGTACGTTTGTTTTCCTAATGGTTAATTAGCTGAGTGCTTGTCACGTTTAGAGATTGAGGTATCGCACCGACTCTCTTAAAGGTCAAGTATCTTACAAACCTGTCAGATAATAAAAAAAGGCCACGACATAAACACCAATATTTCCTGCTTGTAGAGTAAAATTTTTATACACGGTATTTAAAAAAAAAATTTCCATCACTACCCTGCACTAGACGAGAATGAAGTGTTTTTCCTAAAGGCTGTTCACGGTGCAGTGAGCACTTTAGAAATCAACCTTTGAAAAAGTCACTGCCCGTATAGGCTATTCAGGGTAAAGTGAGCACTTTTTAAGGCCCTTCTAACCAGCATTAACCACTAATAAATATAATTTATTCCAGCTTCAGACATTAAATTTTGATAGTGAAGAAAGTATACACTGCGTTTGTTGTCACAAGACAGTGTTTATATTAAAAAGTGATAGTAACATAGAAATCTGTCAAAAGGAAAAATTCAGCAGGCCTTAAAAAGTGCTCACTTTACCGTGGACAGCCTATTCCTGCATGTAATTTAACACACATTGAGTGGCGTGCGCTTAGTGAAGTTGGCAACGACGGCGGGAAAGTAGTACCAAGTCTTAGCGTTGAATTACAAGTATTTTGTAAACACTTATGAACATTAAAATTATATATTTCACTTATTGTTTATTTTTTATGCGTATAAGTGTAAGAATAATCAAATTTGCGAAAGATTAACTGTTCCAATAATTACACAGTTTCACTTGCCGAAGCATGGATAAAGTGAGCAGGCCCATGACAATATTAATTGTACCTATGGTGGAAGAATACGCAATGTGCATACGGGTAGATCTTAAGCAGGGCTTTCAAAAGTGCTCAGTTTAACGTGAACAGCGTATAGTACGACAAACGCAACTGCGCACAGACAGGCTCGAACAACGAGCTATTTAAAAATGCAGGATTTGAATGTATGATGAACTTACTACCCGCTTGTACGGCTTGTATGCGCTGGAGTATTGTTCGCACGACTCAACTTCGTGTCTTCTGCAGTCGGCCTCGTCTCCCACTCAATATTGCACGAGGCTCCGTTCTGCGGCCCCATAAAACTGAAGTGCTAACTACCCCGCCCTCGCTGGCTCAACCTCTCTTCCCTCAGCCCCTAAGGCCGTGTCTACGTTCGGCCGTTCCTGTGGACGTGGCCGTGTCCGAAACTCGGCGTCAAGTGACGTCACATGGACGCGGTCCGAGTATGGTCTACAAATGCGTTGTCCGAAGTGAGCGCTCGGAATCTGACACTAGATTCGGCATATTATTTGTTGTTGCGTAGTGATGTTTAAATTTACTGTATTATTGTTTATTATAGTTTACGAAATAGTTAATTTGAATATTTACTTATAATAAACGCCTAAACGGTTTTATTTTAAATAAGTTCACCAATTGACATCCAAATTTTATTTTTAAACTTACGTTTTAAAAGTTTTAGCCTTCAGATAAAATTAAGACCGAACGAAGACATCCCTAATTATTTATTAACATTTCACCATATTTGTTTTGAGAAAGCCCACCTTGCACATCCACTGTTTACATTAATAACGTAAACATTTCACGAATGCGTGCGAAAGTATGTGAAGTCTTCTTTCTTTTTCTATCAGCTTAGGACACAACTTCGGACAGCTTGGGACAGCGCCATGACGTCAGAGGGTCACGTGCACCAATCAGCGGGTCCTTGTCCTAAGACACAGGTTGGGATAGCCCAAATGTAGACAGGCCCTAATACGGGAGTCACGTAGCCCCGACAAACACAGCACGACATGACAAAAACCCGCAACCACGACACAACATTTATGTTTTCAATGTGACTGCTCGAATTTACAGCCCGACGGTTTACTGACGCGACACGAAGAGTAGAATTTTATCGGAACCATTTAGAAGCCGCTGATTAACTACGATAGTTTCAAAGGCGGTGGGCAGACGGGAAATTTGGAATACGTGATGGTGACAAAGTGTTATAGTTAATGCATACAAAGGGAAAATTACTATTTTTATGAGTTAAATACAGATATTTTCAAAATATTTTTTTTTTCTTTTAAGCTGTGTATTTCCCATCGTAGAGAAAGCTTGCAATACAATTTCATTTTGCAAGGTTGTACACGCTGTGTGTCGTGATGCACGACACGACGAAAATAGAAATCATTTCTGATCCAAAATTACTGCTCGGACGACAGAGTTTTTCGGGCTTACATAAGATCTATTTTCTATTTCATTGGCTGTTTAGTTTTACGTGTCGTGTCGGGGCTGTCATGTCGTGCTTGTCGGGGATATGTGACTCCAGCATAACTCGTTAAAACTGCTGCAGTCAATAATCAAAATCAGCGACGCAGCAATGTCGCGGCGAGGATGTTCGGATAGCTGTCCAATAAAAACCGTAAAAAAACCACGAATTTCTCAAGAGCACGTCTTTGTTTCTATGGAATTACTTATTCCCTCAGTACAGTTAGGAAATAGGATTGTTCTGAAATTGGTGAAAAAAAAAAATAATAAAATAAAATAAAATGATTTTAGTACCAATCAAATTAGAAAAATTTCTTGAATAATTTAAAATTTAAATATTGAAGATTTGGTGTTACGATTCGCTGTTAGGCGACATGACCTCCTGATTACACAGGGCTTCGAATCCTATCTATAATTCATTCGTGGTTACTTCAACGTTTTCTGAAGCCCTGCTAAAGTTCTACTTCCAGATTATTCCTCCGCTTCGTACAAACTAAGCTTAACGAAGTCTAGAAAATTACACCAACAAAGAACAACGCACCGAGTTCGTGCGCACTCAGTGTAACAGTATCTTGCATAAGAACTGTTTCACACTAGGCGTTACCAACACACACGTTTTCCCACTGTTTTTATACATATTTATTAAAAATGAAACATTATAATTTATAAATAAAATATACGTGAAACTTCAATTTAACAAAAAATAAGATAATTTGATTTTAACAGAGATATAAAACGCTTGCGATACATGGTATACTTAGAAAGTAAATAATCACTGCATACATGGGGTTATTTTTCAAAGGTTTGATTCAAAAGGGCTGAAGAAACCACGAATAGAATACAAGTCAACTGACTTCATGTTTGTGAATTATGGTTCACATGTATACTATTTTTAGGTACAGGAAGTCAAAGTTAAGCTCAAAGTTAAATACTAACTAATTTTCACACAAAATGTTTATTCAATTGTTCAGTTGTCATTACAATATTATCCAAAAAGTACGAGGATATACTTCGATTCGAATATAAATCTACTACGCTTATGGTCTGTATTTCGTGCAGGTATTTTTTTTCTTTGAATTATCACCAGATCGATCAGCCCCGTTGTCATACTGCAATCACACGAACACGGAGGATCGCGATTATCCAGAGGCCATCGTTCACATTGAGGTGCAGTCGGCATAGACTCTCTGCATTTGTTGTTGCTAACTTCAAGAAATTTCCGGAGATTCTAACAAGTAGTTTTGAATAACTATCTTAAACTATTTTTTAAATGATGGATGCCGCTTATGGGTACGGGATACATGAAGGCAAAAACGTTAAAAAAAATTGCTATTTCATCTTTTCTTCTGAGTAATTACCACCTTCCGAAACTAAGGGATCTTCCTAAGGTGGGTGTTGTTTAAATTCGAAGAAATCGCTGCGCAAAGTGTGTGTCGTGCTGCATGAAATGCTCATAGTGTGTACCGTCGGCATCAACACAATCCTGCACACGTCTTTCAACGGACGATCTCACCCTCACAGAAAATATCGTCTTCTAATGAGTCCGCAGTTACACATAATAGGGATGTATGAACAAGCGGAATTGCGACGCGGTTTCTTTGACGTAAGCGGACTCGGTCGCTCATCGACATCGTAGAGATGCGAGAACAAGCCTCGGGGTCCGACTGGCTGTATTGCACGTTAATAGAACGTTCGCTATTGGTCAAGCCGTCAGTAATTCCGTACAGCAAAATTTCAGTGTGACAACATAACATCGTGATATTTCTTTAGTTGGAGGTATATTTTGGTTGGAAATATATTTTCAAGACAGAAAAATTTTAGGGGAATCATCTTTTTTTGCGATTGGAATTTACACTGAATTATTGTTTACATTTTAAATTCCTGAATTTACCACCAAATATAATAATCTCATATCCACCGCCTTGCATTTTATTTCAAAGTGCGTATTTGCATCTACGAAATGTCGTCAGAAGGCGGTGGCCTATCCGTGGGTCTGTCGAAAGTTAAAGTTTGGGGAATATTTGAAGGGTGGAAAAAAAAGTTGCCCTGCGATTGGTTTAAATCACGTGACCGCCTGACGGACGGGCGACTGACGTATGCAACGGATGGTTGTGAGTCCAGCTCAAGTCTCCAGGAGGTGATTGGTGAACGAGGTTCCTCAATCTTGCTGGCGTGTGTGCCTCTGTATTCTTAGTCACTCTGTGACAATCCACTACAGAAAGATACCAACGTTAAAGACTGTTCATGATAAAGCGAGCACTTTTGAAATCAACCTTAGAAAAAAAGTCACTGCTCTTACCTGCATATATTTCTACGGGCGCACTGAGTGACATGCGCCCAGTAAAGTTGGTAACGATTGAGGGAAAGTAGTTCCATGTCTTAACGTCGAATTAAAAGTGCTAGGTATTAATTTGCGACAAATTAAATTATTATTTGTTTCGCTTTGTGATTTTTAATGCTTCGAAGCGTAAAAATGAGCAGATATGTAAAATATTTTCTTTCCTAACAATTTCACAGTTGCCCTTGGCCGACGCAAGAATAAAGTGATGAGGCCCATTTCAATTTTAATTTTACGTAAGGCGGAGGAATACACATCTTGCATACAAGTAAGTCGTACGCAGGGCTTTTAAAAATGCTCATTTTACCGTGAACAGCCTTTAGGTTCGTGTTACATGACTGGAAAGAGCCGGTGCACCATCATATGACGGGACTTCATCGTCGAGTAGGATAGGCAACTAATTATTCAGGCATACAAACTACATCCGCCACAAGGGCCTTCCTCACTAACTTTGGAGGTTAATTACTCTGAGGGAAGCTGAATCCACCAAATTGTTAATATTTTAGTCTTCGTATCTTACGCATTACACAATCTGTAGTCAACTTTCGTATTCTCTTTTTAACAACTTGCACACCTGTCCGTGCGAACCAATTTTGTCTCAGACAAATTTCTGTCTTAACATCGGCTCTCCCGACCTCGCTGTTAAGAGCCGCCCAAATCTCTTCACATCCCCCCCCCCCCATTTTTTTTAACGAGACAAAG
Source organism: Dryococelus australis (assembly GCA_029891345.1). Classification (NCBI taxonomy): domain Eukaryota; kingdom Metazoa; phylum Arthropoda; class Insecta; order Phasmatodea; family Phasmatidae; genus Dryococelus; species Dryococelus australis. The sequence continues at coordinate 59,105,664 of CM056998.1, read as the reverse complement.
CATGTTTTCTTCTGCTGCGCTATAAAATTGCATCTATACATTTGCTAAAACGAAAGCATAGGAATGCATATTTATTAAACTTTCACTTACAGTTAGTGAATTATTTATCTTTCTCCATACTTGTTTTTCTCACATTCATTTTTAAATTCGTGTAAAATACAATAAAATGTCCATAATTTATTTACAATAAAATATTAAATGAGATTTCAGAATTCGTTTTTGGGTGCAATAAAAGACTAACAGAGTCGCGACAAAATTGTAGAAATAAACTCAGCGAGCATGTGGATTGAGACCTGTTTACTAGTCATAAGTTTTAAGAAATTCAAATCCATTGCATAGCTTTTACTTGTCAAATAGCGTGCCTTTATCTTTATTCGAATGACATGAGAATTAGGAACAATGCTCAATATGTCACATAATGCATGGTACTCTACTCTTATACCGAGAGCCAGTTCATAGATTCCATGTCGTATTTGAAGGTTATTCCACTCTCACAATCGAGATGGCGTTTCTGCCTGTTTCGCAAAAGTATAATTTTATTAGCCCATGTGATCTGTGACAGATGGCGCTGACTGTCACGCTGCACTTACTCATATAGCAAAAGTGCTAGGTTCCACGATAGCATGTCCGACTCGCATTCTAGAGGGTCATGAGTTCGATGCTGACATATTGCCCTGGAAATAATTTATACCAAGTGATTTTCTATTCTAATCCCCTGAATATACCGGTCCTGTTATTTAATTAATAATTTCCTTTATTAATTGCCAGTTGAATTATGATATTAGTCTTAATCTAATAAACTTAATGAATTTTCTTCTTATTATTAAGCGTCTGTACAACAGCTTCTCTGCAAAAGAGTCTCTTCGAGTGTAAGTGAAAAATGTGACAGCCTCGTAATTTCGTACTCTCCTTGAGCGTTAATTCCACGCCGAACTTAGTTAGCGGAGTGCTCTTGAAATTCCTTTAGACTTTGCAAACAAACTTGCGCCTAGCATTTTCCGCTGCATCTTTGTTTGGCCCTGAATGTGCACTGCTTTTACCTCCATGCATTCTTCCAGGAAACAGTTTACACTCCGGTGAATGGTCGGGCAAGATTTAAGCTTCTCTCCGAATTGTTTAATGAGTTACGGTAACAAACAGGGACGCAGTTTTCAAACACAGGTTGAAATATGGGAGATCTAAAAACGCTTGCTATTAATAAATAAAATTTTTTTTTTTTTTTAAGGAAGTAGTGCTAGTACATGAGTATTTCTACAAGGTACTAAAAAAAACATATATATTTGTATGGCACGTAGTGAGTGGCAATATTGACACTAATGAAATGTGAACGCGTAAAAGTACGAATTTCGTGTTTGTGGATACGATCTTTATTTTTAAATCTCCCAAATATATTAACTTGATGCTGTACTGGCTGTTCATTATGGTTGATTACGCCCCCATAGTAATTAGTCTCTCTATGATTTCATCATGCTCAATATGATACGATTATTTTACAATTCGGGGACTCTTGATTCAGAAATAAGAGTCCAGGAAACATGCAACCACGAAATTTAACATACCTTACACATTGTACCTTGTTGAGAGAAAATTGCTTACATGGCAGAAGTTGGCATGCATTGTAAAGTCTGCCTCAGCGTTACCTTCGACAGTGGTCACGCGGTATAGCTTGTGAGACTGAAGGGACTAGCATTCAGAAGGTTATAGATTCGAACCATTCCGACAACGCTAGAAATTATTTTACAGTCTTCCATTCCCATTCCTTATAAATCCCGGTGCGATTATTAAAACTTTTCCATTCATTACTCATTGTATTATTATTCTGACTGACCTCGGTGCATGCAAGTAATTAGAACCTGTCATTTTTATCGTTGTAGAATAACTTATACCGTACAGAAAACATTTATTCCTGCTTTGTAAACAAGGAATAGTTTCAAAATTGAACACAGTAACATTTTTTTACTAGTTACAGTCATTATATTTGTATGATTTAATTCTATAATGGAAAAAGTAATATGATTTCCATTTTAGTGATTAGTTTCAATAAGTTTTTGTCAGTGGCCTAACATGATATATGTACACAGTGTTTCATGCAAACATTTTTGCCTTTGACAACCATAAAAAAATAAGGCATGTATAAGACATAAACTCGGTGTTTGGTTAAGAATAGTCGACTTATTATTAAATTTTCGTTGAAACGTAATTTATTACGAACCCAGTAGTTTAGATATTTTGCAAAGATCTAACGACAGAATGTGGATTAATGTACTTGCCAAAATATAGTCTATCGCAAGAGACCTGAAGAATTTGCGGATTCTTCTTAAGATAAGCTAAAATTCAAAACACGTGTGTTTATATAAATTTAGCCATTGGCCCACACGGTATTTGACACTTCCCGGAGAACGCTTGCCCAATCGTCTTATTCCACTGTGACAGAAGGCAACCAATGTACAGTTAATATCGGCATATTTGTACACAAGTCTGTAGAGTCTAGCCTCCAGGTCATTTAACTCGCGAATTTTTCAGGTCTCTGCCTATAGGTTACTGACTCATTGAGACTGATGTGGAAAAAATTGCAAAGTTACATTTCATCACACTTACGATTACTAGACACTACATGTTAAAAAGTTATATTTCTCATCAATGTTAAAAATATTGTCACCTGACTCGGTTCACTGAAATGTCAGCCTACGAAGCAAGTGTTTGTGGTTTCGAAACCTGGGTAGCGTTTATATTGGTTCGAAAGCCGTTTCCCGATTAGATTAACGGTAAAACGTGAGGACGTTGAAAGGCAATTTAAAAAAAACCCATTTATTACAGTTTCTTAACATTCTCTCAGTTAATATTTGTTTGTATATCAAGAAGACGGCTTACCTACTAAATTAACCAAGTTAGCATAATTTCATGAAATATAACATACTTCTATGTCCGTGGAATCCACAACCACGCTGTTGATTACGCAAATACTCCGACACATCACCTCTCATGTTTGATTATGTTGAGTTAATGTGCACATTGGCCACTGATACCAAAGGCACAAAGCTCGGGAAAATAATTACTAGTTGTAAATGTGAATTAATCATTGGATAGTATACTTTTATTTGCTTCTTTGCCTTTCACCTTTCCCTTTCTGTTTTATATTTTTGGTTGCTGGAGCTGAAAGCTTTGGCTGGTTTTGAATTAGCTAGATGAACTTTCAGATGAAGACCGTCAAAGAAGGTCAACTTTACCATTTTTGCATAAATAGAAGAAGCGCTGTATTATTTGCTGTATTATTTTTCGGCACAACTTAGTAAGCGAAAAAAGAAACAATTCTACGCTGCTTACGACACACGTATAAGAAGTTAAGCAAACCTACGACGAAACTTTACGAATAACATCACCAACGAGTGAAATCTGAAAGTTAGTCTGCTGGAGGGGGCAGATTTCTTTGAATGACTTCCGTTTTATTTGGTGCTATCAGTTCAATGTGTAATTTCCCAATTATCAGCCCAGTGGGGCAACCAGGAAGAAGTACTTCCCGTCAGAAAACTTAACTGTGAAATTATTATGATGATAACAACCAATCGTTAAAGTGAAGTTGGATACTAGTCAGCTGGCGTTGCGAATTATCCTCAGTTCTCAAGCAAAGTATGAAAGTAAATGTCTGATATTTTCTACTTAGCAAAATATACTACAGAATTTTATATTACACAGCTTCTGAATAACTAATTGTACTATAACTAGAAGTATGAATAATTAATAGGTCTAAAGAGGAATCATAGTCAGACTAATATGCAAAGCTTAGTACAGCGACAAGCCCAAGAAAAAAAAAATTCTCAGGTGTTGTTACCAAGTGCAATATTTATTCCTTAATTTTGGTGTCAGTACTGAAATATTGAAGAGAAATTGCCAGTTCTCAATGCACTCGTGTAAACACATGCGGAACCCTACAGCATTTAAGCTAAATAATAAAAATTTCTAGCTTAATGACTCCAGGAAAATACATACCCACGAATCAAATTTTCGATTTAGTTGTTAATATGGTCTATGATTTTTTTTATTAATAATGAGCCTGCCATTACAGCAGCTTATGATAAAAATAACGCTGTGTTGGGAGAAAAGAAAACAAAATACTAGTAAAAACATTTTTATATGAGCCAACGATGAATTATTTTAAAAGAAATTGTAAACATTATTTATTGCTAACTATACGTGTTTTGTTGAGCCACTGTGTGGAAATTGTATTTCCAAAGAAATAAAAACAATTTTTTTATCATATGTATGCAAAATAACTTTGTTAACAAAACACCTCTTAATTTGTAAGAGAAGTATGTTATTGTAGTGGAAAAAAATATAAGTTTTAAAATCAAGAGTTATATGTTTACTAGCTACTTAGAAGTGGCTATGAAAGACTTTTAGGTAAAATTAAAAAAAAATTAAATATAGTTAGGTTATATGAATACAGGTTATAAGACCACTCCACGATAACCCTGAGAGATCAATTATATCCATCACTGAAGACGTATTTCCTCACTAGTCGTGAATAATAGGGCGTTATATACGACTTGGCAAAAATAACTCTCTGCGAGTGTCACCGTATATACTACGCAGAGTTGTAACAGCCACCCACCCACGCATGCAAACACTCCCCTCCCTCTATCACCACCCGTTGTTATCCAACACCCGGTAAAAGCTGGCAGACAGGCAATACTGACGTCTCCTCCGACCATCATGGCGGCGGCTGCGAGGGGAGCGTCCCCCCCTCGCCCTTGTCGACACGCCGCCGGTTCCGAACACGCGCGCGCACCTGTCCGGAGCCCGCGGAGGAGCTGTTGCTCTCCGGCGAGACCACGAGGGCGACTGTCCACTGGAGCGGTCGCCTTCTCGCAGCGCGTGCTCCCCTCCCCCTTTTCCCCCCTCACTGTCCCAAAGCCAAATAGCTCCCCTTCCTCTACCCCCCCCCCCCCCAACATAATCAAAACCAAACTGTTGGACCGCGAGTTTTCCTGGGAGAGACACCGACACCTGAACACAGGGATTTGGATCCTAGAATAATCGTTGTGCCATAATTTCCAGCTTTGTACGGTGTACTTCAGCGAATTCGTTTTCTGGCTATTCGCGATCAAATGAGCACTTTTGAAAGCCCTGCTTACGCTCTACTTGTATACACGTTGCGTATTCTTCCACCTTATGTAAGATCAACATTGTCATGGGTGTCACCGCTTTATTCAAGCGTCGGTTAAGTAAAACTGTGAAATTATTAGAAAAGTAAATTCTTTACGACTCTGCTATTTTTACACTTCGATACAATAAAAAAAAACAGAAAGCAAAAGCAATAATTTAAGCTAACAGAGATGGTTACCTTACACTATTTATTCGACGTTCAGTTACGGAACTACTTTCTCATCCGTCGTTACCAACTTTACTGGGCGCATGTCATTCAGGGCGCCCGAAAAAATACATGCAATTAGGAGCAGTGACTTGTTTCTAAGGTTGATTTCGAAAGTGCTCACTTCATCGTGAACAGCCTTTACCTACATAGTGAATACAATAAATTCGTGGAATTCGCAGTGTGTGGTTGCCTACGCTCGGGGGCGTCAGCCCACGAACTTTTCGAACGTCGTTGTTGTGTGTGGATGCTTACATTTGGGGCCGTCGGTCCACGAATTTGTTTAACATCGCTGTTGTGTGTGGTTTTCTTCACTCGGTGCGCTAGTCAGTCTATGAACTTATTGACAGTGGTAGTAGTAGGAACCCACACAAAATTACTATACTATAAAATTAGACGTCTTATTATATAACTCAATATATTAAAATTTTAACTTTTGGTTATGCATATGTATATTCATAATCACAGAATTACTTCATATCTCAACATACTGCAGCAGCATTTTAAATGGCATTTAGTGTAATATAGCAAATTAATAAGTTCAAAGAAGTTTAAAGTAGAAACAGAAGTTATTTATAAATAATACAACATTCAGTTAATCTTAAATGTTTGGCAAAGCAATTTTTGTTAAGGTACTGAAATGTCGCACAAACTACTATAATTTCCGCAGGTGAACTTCAATAGCGAGGTTCGCGTCCCTGCCTAGAAGACTTGCGTCATAGTAGCGTGCTCGCGGACCGCGGGCCAACATGCTGCTGGCACGACGCTGAATTGTGGATTTGGCGGGAACGTGGCAGGTGCCAGACACCACAACGCCAACTGTAGCTAGCTTATTATAGAAATCAATATTTTTTCTATTTCGTCTCCTGCCTAGAAATAACACTTCTGGGAAGGGCGGGGGAGGGGGATGTGAAAGACATTAATATTATCTTCGTTGGTAATAAACGCCCTAGTGTTGAGATTCCGATAACCAGAAGCGGCAGAACGATTTTAAAGTTTCCAAGATACAATATTTATTTTGAAAATATTAAAAATTGCAATAATACCTAATACAGAAATAAATAAAGTTCTTATATCCCTTCTCAAACATAGTACCGATATATTTATACCTTTATGAAGAGCATTTCATTAAAATGTAAATGCAGACGAAATTGTTGTTTCCGATATATTAATATTGTTGTGAAGTTCCCCTATAGAAGTTGGGATTAAGTAAAGACCCTTGAGTGTCTCACTAGGGAAATTCCATAAAATAACAGGCCCTGGCTTAACATATAATGGTTTTACACTTCGTGACTTGTAAGAGTGCGCGCCAATTCACGATCTTGGTGAAGTGCGATTATGTATTTGCTAGTGTCTCACTCGGATCATCGTTGCCTCAGTATCTCGAGAAGGTAAATAATACTCATGCTCAAAAATTACGGATAATGTCGGTTATAGCATATCCGCCGAAATGATGAGCTACAGTGGCCACCAGTATAGTTCAGCAACAATTCTGAAGACATCTATAACCAAATTTCTTCCGAATCAAAAGTCTGACTGGCGTTAATATAACGCATGACGTTCGACACGAGCCATATAACACCACCGATTAGGAGTCAACGTGCAATAGACTAAGTACGACTTGTCACCCGGAAAACGATATACAGAATGTCAATGAACACGTATTACAAATTCATAGGGGTGGTACACGAGATAAAATGGAACACTTTATTAAGGTACCCATCTCCGGAAATGCCTCCTTATGCCACAACAAGGCGATACAAGCGAGCAGGGTTAGTTGGTAGCCCAGTGGCAACCGGGCAGTGTAACAGCACGCACCGGGTATTACATGTGTAGGTTGAAGGTGTTTAACACTGCTCCATTTTAAGCACAGTAAGAGGCCCCATTGTCAGCAGTCGTGCAGCATTCGAAACCATCAAGAACTTGCAGGACATCTTCAATGATGTGAAACGCAACATACTGCGGCGCTGCAGAGCATGCATAGAACGTGGAGGAGACCATTTTGAGCAGCTGCTGTACTCTCTTTGTGTGTAATAAACCTGATTTACTACATATACACCTGTCTTAATACTTGACGCCACCCTCCCAGACTATAATCGCCATTTTGGGTATAAGGAGGCATTTCCAGACTTGGGTGTCTCAATAAAATATGCTCCGTGTCATCTCATGTACTACCGCTATTAATCTGTAACACTTATTCATTTGACATCCTGTATACAGTAAAAAGGGCTCCCGTGCTGAGAAAATTCTCGAGAGTTTTTTGGTATAAGTAGTCATATTCTTGCATAGAAGAAAATTAAAGCTCTTGGATGGTTAGTGGAGGTGAACGCAGCCATTGTGATGCCAGAGTGCGTCTCACTGATGGCTGATAAGATGAGACCGAGCAATCTGGCTAGCCAATCCAAACTGGCGATATCCTGAAGTTTCCAGGTAGTCACCCATGCAGCCCGATGGGGACGAGAGTTCTCATCCGTAAACAGAAAACATGTACCCACTGCATCCCTAAAAAACATAATGTACTGTTGGAGTATATCATCTATGTACACCCAGCAACTGCAATCAGATACATGGAGATGTATAAGTGAATCCACCACCACACCACCTCAGCTAGACTGTTCGAATTTCCCGGTTATTTTCACATGTAAACACCCATAAAGAAAGCAATCGGATACGTCCGCGAACTGGACACAGTCTACTTTATCTCTGCATCCCACTAATCGGGCAGTTTTGTGTAGATAGTGGACAACGCGATGCATGTTTCATGCCTGAGAGCGTTCAGTCCCACTTCACACACGTTTTATTAATGGGTATACCTGGAAGCGATTGTCTTTGTGCTGCATATTATAGCGTCACATGGCGGCGCTACACACTTTAGGTAGAGCGCATTATAGATTATAGCCGGGGCGGGTTGTTTTATAAACTTGTCTTAGATAGCCCGGCTATATAAGAGGTCCGCCCCCCCCCCCCCCCCGGCTCCATATGACCGTAAGACATCGGCGTGTGGACAGTGTGTGATCGAGGCTGAAGAGACGAGCATCCACTTGCTCCTGGGCAGAGGGGTTACCGAGGCCAACCAAGCAGAAGTTAAAGGGCGAGCATATTACGCCTAGCGGTAGGGACCAATGCCTGTATATAGCGACATCGTCCCCAACCCCTATTGCAATTAATATTACTGGCAAGGATAGGGATTAGCTGCGACGTGGTGATTGGAGTAAACATATTGTGATAGAGTCTAAACGTAACTTGCTATTTGTATTAAGGATACGACGTGTGAGTAGAAGTAACGTGTTATCCCTTGTATTCTTGTTGTAATTGCTGTTCACGAGATTAGTGTTGTTATTAATCAAATATATATATATATATTTTATAATCCTATATATATATATATTATTCAGCTCTCCCTGAGTAAATCGCCGAACGCCCTTGCCTCCACTTAAGGTGAAGTGAGTAACTGGAAGGAAGGAGAAAGAGCAAATTATAAATAGGCGGTAGGCTGGCAGTTGTTTCAATATGCAATGCAGGCACGTGTATCTGTTAAAGGTACTGTATATCAAGCAAAACTTCATTATTTTATGATAGCGCTAATAACCGTTCAAATGTAGATCATTAGCTGCGATGTCTTTTCCGAAGTACGTTTTGCATCTATTGTGTAATCATATGTTTTCTTCACCAACCTCTTCAGACTCCTTAAAATTATTCCCTCTATATTTCCCACCGTGTCCGTACCTTCACCGCACTCTATGTTGATAGTGAAGTACTGCTTCCTAGCTTGAGGCTGAAATACGCTAAAGAAGTTCATTCAGTTATTCCTGCATACTTTACTATGTCTGTTATGCTTTGGACATTCAATTCTTCCCTAATTTCAGAACTTCTTTTGTGATCTAGCAGTGCATAGCGGAGGAATCTCTTTTCTGTCGATTCTGTCAATTTTAGCTGTGTTATAGGTAACGTCCATTCCTAGCTTCCATACACCAACAATGGAAGAGCAACTGCGTTACGCGACTTTAAAATATACTCCTTTCCACCGAAACATCTAAACGTATTAACTTTAATGCAAGGCATACGAGTCTTTAAGATTTTTGTATGCAATTTGAGAGACGAAATATGTTAATTTTATTACTTGCACTTCTTTCTTATTCATTAACTTACTGTTTTTCCCTGATTGATTTTAACTATATGAAAGCCATAACTTTAGCTCTTTTTAAACTCATATTTCCGTATCCTTATCAAAATCAAAGGTTAATTGCTTTATAACACTCAAATAAACGAAAACTTTTACAAAAATGAAATAACTTATTATGAAGGGTATTTAGTTTTTAGATGTGCTCAACAAAATTCGTCCTGTAAAAAAATTCAAGAGTAACCAAGATCAAAACTATGCAAAAAAAATCCTTAAAAGTCGACATTTTAAATACTTAATTAAACGGTTCATCTAAACTATCACGGAAACAATTTAGGAACATAAATTTGGAAGGTTATAACATTTGCCGTACTCTTGAAATATGAAATACAAAATTTTATTTAGTATGTGAATAATTTGTTCCTACGGATTTCCTGTTAACGAAACCTGTTTTTATTCGAAACGCTCTAAGTAGGTTTGATTTGCCCAGCTATGAATATCTCGAGGCGTCCACTACAGGTCCGCCTGCCTAAAGTATGTGTGTGTGCATTGGCTATAACATACGATAGCTAAAGATTACATAAACTTTCTCATTGCGTAAGAGGTGAGCCACACTACTCTTCTATTGTGCGTCATCTGCGACTCGTCCACAAGGCATCTTTCATCCTCCACGCGGAACCCGTCTTTTCTTGCGTGGCATGATCCAATTAGAATGCAATTTGAACACTTTCGGTGAGAGGCGACGGCGAAGATACCGTGCCAAGTGGGCAGTGACTTGGCGTGGAAACAGGCGTAAACTGCGTGGGCCAAAGAAGTTCGTTATTCTCCTAAACACTGCCGGGACTTACAAACGGACCTCCTGTTCGTTGAAGTGTGCGGATACAAAAATAAAACACACCAGGGGCCAGAGTTGTGACTTCCGAAAAAGAAAAAAGAAAAAAATCCGTGATTCATCTGCGTCAGAAAGCTACAAGCCACGAGCATCGCAGTTCCACATCCTGCAACCAAACGTCGAGTGGGTGCGCAGCCGGACAGATCGCTCTTCCTATTCGGTAAGGGCGAATACCTGTTATGTAAATACTGGATACACTGCCTATTTAGGGTGGCGAAGGTTGGAAGTGATCATCGCTACAGGTTGTTCACTGTAAAGTGAGCACTTTTGATGCCCTAGTTACTTCCTCCTTTCAGACATTTTTTTATCCTTTAAACATCTTTATAAATAATAACGCTATCTAAGTAATAAACACAGTGCGTATATGCCACCATACTCTAAAGTTAAAGTCTAAGGTTCAAATAAAATATACTTGTTGACTATTATTCCAAATGAGAGAGTTTTCAAAAGTGCTCACTTTACCGTGAATAGCCTATAGCAAGCATTGCCTCGTATAAGTAGTTTGAGAACACGGGGGATTCATATGTCTTACTCTTTCATTTGCGGCACATCAGCCCGACCCCTTTAGTAATTTTGTATTACTGATTTTCGGAGATGTCTTCATCGCTTTACTATGCAAGCTTAGGTTTCAGCTGATGTATTTTCTAAATGTCTATTTTCTTGTCTGCTAGTACATTAACACCATTAATTTGATTATTTGCAGAGTCATTTACACTATCTATTGTGCTATTTCCATTCTCCCGGGAGCCTGCGTACGTTAGGGCACTATGTTCGGCTAGTGTGAGGCAATAAATTATGTACTATTCCTGTGTTTGAACACCATGTCTTTCATGCAGAGTTTAGAAGCAATAAACTTATTGTAGTCTGATGGTATCAAGTATGGATAATTTGGTAAGTGCGGGATTACTTCGTACCCAAGAAATTCATTTCTGTTTCGTAGTTTTTGCCACGTGACAATTAGCATTGACTACCAATATCTGTCCTGATGGTCAACTACGTCTACTTTTCACCCAACCGCTTGTGCAGTTCCTCAATTTCTGCATGTATTCTTCTATGACTAACAAGTATTTATGTTTTCTCAGAGTTCTCCCACACCACAAAGATGAATTGCAAATACGAAGGCCTGCCTTTCACCTTACGATCATTGAGCCACCATATACATTATGACTAACTGGTTGTCGCCAATACCGATTCTGCGATCGAGTTTTCACCAAAGTATAAATACACTCCTTTTATATATGTTCGTTTCAATATCATTCTAGACTTGGAACAGTACGAACGTAAAATGTCAATGATGCATCTGCTTTGTCGCTTCTGCGGTAAAGCATTTACAGCTCTGCGCAGTGTGTGTCGACATTAAATAATGGCTTGCAGGATGAAAACTCAAGAATGTAATTTCAGTGTGATTGCTGCCAGAGACAGTTTACACAGAATTATATTTTGAAGAGACATTCTAAAACTTGTAGCATTGGTTCTCTGCAACTACAATCAGCATTGAAATCAACACCGCAATCAGTACCGCAGCCACAATCAGCACCGCAATAAACATTGCAATCATCAACACAATCAACACTGCAATCATCACCACAATCAGCACCGCGATCAGTACTGCAATCATCGCCACAATCAGCACTGCAGTCATCGCCGCAATCAGCACCACAATCAGAACTGCAATCATTGCCACAATCAGCACTGCAGTCATCACCGCAATCAGCACCACAATCATTGCCACAATCAAAACTGCAATCATCACTACAATCAGCACCGCAATCAGTACTGCAATCATTGCCACAATCAGCACTGCAGTCATCGCCGCAATCAGCACCACAATCAGAACTGCAATCAGCACCACAATCAGAACTGTAATCAGCACCACAATCAATACTGCAACACTCACCGCAATCAGCACCACACTCACCGCAAGATAGCAGTGGTAACATACGTATTAGTATGCAAGATGTTACTTTACCCGTACACATTCATGCTGAGGATGAAGTTATCTCCCACGAATCGCGACATGGAAGCCTACTTCCGAATACAGTGAGGTGCATCATCGTGGAACTGTCGGGTTGCGGCAAGACACGTGTCCTACTGAGCCTTCTTGAAGAACTGAACGGCCTTCGGTTCGAGGATGTGTACCTGTACTCCAAATCGCTCCAGCAACCGAAATACCAGCTATTGACACGAGTACTGCAGGCCGTGGAACGTTTGGGTTATTTCCCATGCAGTGCCAACAAAGCGATCGTATCTCCGAGCAAAGCACTGCGAAACTCTATATTTGTCTTCGATGATATTGCCTGCGAATAACAAACTTGCATTCAAGAATACTTTAGCATGGGTTGACACGCGTATGTAGACTGCGTATACCTCGATCAGACTTATTTGTGCATACCAAATAGAAGCTTCGTGATAATGCTAATGCGTTGGTGCTGTTTCGCATGGAGATACGAATTTACATCACACTTACGATTATCATGTTAATACGGACATGACTCTATCAGATTTCAAAAATATATGTTCCTTGTGCTGGAAAGAGAAATATGGATTTCTGACGATCGTTAAGGACTGTTTGCTACATAAGGGAAGGCACAGGCGTGGATTCGATCAGTTCATCGCTGTCTGCCCAGAGGGTTCGTCTACTGGAAGCCAGCAAGTGATATCATCAATACATCCTGCTACATAAATGGGTACTGTTTCTGCAGACGATTATGACGAGATAGTTAATACTAAATACGGAATGAGTGCAGCACAGACGGTTTACGTGGAAGTTACACTTGCAATACAGTCGCGTGAAGTCGAAAACATTCCAAATAAACGACCATCAGCTCTAAATACTGATGAACATACAACTCCTGCTACAAAGAAAAGTAAACTTGTTATTGAGGGTGAAGCAGGAAGTGAAGGGGATCATGAAGACAGCATTGATCATGACTATGATGGCAGTGATAGTATCGAAGACGATGATGATTCCCTCGATGTTTCCACACATTTCCCCAGCGAGTTTCCTTCGACAAGTAATGTGAAAAGGCATAAGACGTCGGTTATACTGACTACCTATTTCCCGAAGACCCAAATAAACCTGTAGACAGGTTTATATATTTGCTTGAGCTTCGAAAACGCGGGGATTACACGAAAATGAAAGAGATGGTTTCGATCATTCGAAAACTTAAGGATCGGATTTATATCTGATTATGTGATGAACTACTTCATTCTGAAATTGTAATCACAAAATAATAATAAATTACTATAAAATAATTATCTATTTCTTTATTTTTGTGTGTCGTGTCTTTCTGTTGGTCTTTAAGTTTTTAATATATATTTTTCTCTAGTTTTTGTTTTCAAGCTCATTGAAGGTCATGGGATCAATGGTTGGTCTGAAATATAAATTTGGTTGGCATGCTTGAGTTATCATGGATGATATGTTGGGTGATATGTTTCCAGAATATCTGTCTTACGATTGTTGGTGTATTTCGAATGGTGTAGACAGTATGTATGCATGTAATGCTCAGGCATGCTTGAGTAAGTGAAGTTAGATGGGCTGAAATGGTTGTCAATATATTTGACTGTTATGATTTATCAGTAAGTCTGAGGTATGGTGGTTGATATGGCCTGTATTTATAATAGCATGACTGAGGCATGCTTGGATTAGAGTGAATGATATGGTTTGGGCTGTATGTTTTGGTTGGTATGGTTATCTGCTGTGATGGTTCGTCGATATATTCAGATGTTATAGTATGTTGTTATACTGGGTTGTATGCTTTCGATGTCACTTAGCTGAGGCAAGCTAATGTATTGGTGAAAGTTATTATATATCTGTTATAGCACTCAGTACCATTGGGTTATCGATATGGTTGTTAAGTATACTGGAAGTATGTACCTGGTAGGTTTTTAAGAGCAACTATTAATATGGATAACTGGCATAATTAACTGGTTTGTTGGTGAATATACTGATTTATATTAATATTTGGTATGCTGGAGGATTGTCAACCAGTATGTTATGGTTGGTGTGGTTAATGGATATTGTGAGTGGTATAAAATGAGTTGTATGAATACAATGTGATCTGTGTGGCATGACTGAAGTATGCTGGAGTTATGGTTGGTATAGAACCCAGTACTCCTAGTCTGCGGGGCTACTCATATTGTTTCGTGTGTCCGAGGTGTTGTGGTCAACAGACATGCTGGAGTTACGATTTTTGGCATATTTTGTCTCAATGTTTTGTGATTTTTATTTAATTTGTAGTGTTGGAAGGTGGTTAGGTAAGGGTAGGGGTTTATGTTAAGAATGCTGGGATGAGTGTGAGGTTAATGTGATATGTTCTTAAATTTTCGAATTTTTTGAGTTTTTTTTAGAAATTTTTATAATTTTCTAGAGTATTTTAATAATTTTTTACATAAATAAAATCTTTTCATTGTTTTTTTTTATTTTTTACATTTTATTTTAGTTTTAATTTCTTTAAAAAAGTTTTTTCGATTTTTTTTTTTAATTTTATTGTCAAAGGTCAAGGTTACCTAGATCCAAGATGATGGTCGTGTGACCGGAATGACTGAGTAGCTAGTCGAGAATCCAAGATGATAGTCAAATGAAAATGAGTAATACTGAAACTAGATGGTGGCCGGATCCCAATTATGAATCTTTCACCTGAAAAAGGGAAAATTTTGAGGCTTTTTTGGGCCTATAACAGGCAATTTTGAGGGTCAAAAGCCCGAATCCCGCTCTACTGGCTCCAAGTCCACCTGAGACACTGATCCCTGTTAGAGAAAATTACTGAAAATGGATTTTACTAAGGAGTCTTTTTTTTTTTTTTTTTTTTTTTTTTTTTTTTTTTTCAAATGGGAAAAACTGGAAAATTTTTTAACGAAAAAAGAGATTTTTGAAAAAAATAATCTATTTCTGAAGGGTTTTTCTTGGGTAAAAACAAGTTTTTTTTTTTTTTTTTTTTTATTAAGAGAAACAAGCAATTCTGAGAGAAAAACTGGAAAATCTCAAGATGGTTGTCCTGGCTCCAGCTCTCTCCAATCATTCGACTCGCGGGGTTCCAACGGGGACCATCCCACTCTTAACATTTTTGAGGTAAAGGGTTTGATGTACATGCCTATAATTTGAATGCCTGAGAAATTAAACACTTTTAGGTTAACTCCATGGTAGTCTAAACACCTGCTAGAAAAAATGGTTTAAGGCGAACCGTTTTTATGCTTAACACTTTTAGGCGAAATGATTCTCATGATAAAAAAATTAGACTGGAGGACTGAAGGATTGGGTAAACACCACAACACCAGGATCGGACCTGCGATCCCCCAAATGCTAGTTAAGTACATTAAACACATGACCAAATGACGCACTTGGTACAACCACTAACCATAAATAATTCTGCAGAAGGGACGAAGCCATTTAAGAATTCCCTCGTGTTTTCTAAGCTAACCTTCTGGTCCTATAAAATACAGTGCTGCAATCGCTTTCGTTTGCTCGTATGGAATCGTGTAGCAACCCAAGTAATTTACACCCGCCATTGCTCCTTCTGTTTATATGACAGTCAAACACTGCATGACAGAGGGAGGGGCAGAAAGCTTAACCAAAGCCAAACTGACTAGTTATTCTTTGGTATTTGTTGTGGAAAGGAAAAAAAGTAATTTCCTCTGACACTAATTTGCCATTTTTGAGAAGCTTGGGATCATTAACTTCTCATTTTTCTGTACCGACTAGTGGAATAGGATTCAGTTTAATCTTCCGTTCTAACATAAACTGTTTATTTTTACTAATTTGCCTTCTTTTTAAATTTCTTTCACCCCTATCTAGTGTCATGGAACGTTCACCAAAGAGACACAGTGGGACTTGCTTGTAACGAGGCGAGATCGTCACATAAATGAGTAGAGATTAGATTAGGCATATAAATTTTTTAATGCCATATCAAAAAATAACTATTATCGAACTGGCACCCTCCATTAGAGACATGACTAATTATACCTAGTTATCAAATGACGTGTTTTACGATATCGTGACATACTTACGATTACAACTGAACTCACAATAGGACACATCTGTCATTTGTGACCACAATTACATTTCTTTATATATCACACACCACATGAAAATTATCAAGAAGACTGACAAAAATTATTTTTTTTTTAAGTACCAAAAATATTTCGTATCTTATCGAATTCAAATTTTTTATTAAATCTCACGTTTTTATTTATTTTTAATTAGTATTTTTTTGCGCTATTTTTACGACTTTTGCAATTAATTTGCGATTTTTCTTGATTTTTTGGGTTTAAGTTGGCTTGGGGTATGTCATGGATAACCAAGTTGGAAGTCGGGGACAGTGATATATATTTTTCCCCGATTTTAAATCTTTTCGAATGTTTGTGATTTTCTCGATTTTTTTTGGGTTAGAGGTCTCTCAGGGTCAAGGTCAAGGTCGTGGAAATACAACATGGCTGTCCGTGCCCATAATGTAAACAAACGTCTCGACTGGGTACATAATGTAAATAAATATGGAGATTGGGTTGCATAGTGTAAACAATCGTGGCTACTGTCCCTCCTAGCTCATCTTCGTATTTTTGGGCACACACATCGAAGAGCCTCGAACACTCCTTGCTGATATAAGGACTTGTGCAGAAATTTTTCACATGTTTTGCGTAAAAAGTTTATTTCGGACGAGAATCGTTGATTTCCGAAGTGATTCTGGGGTGAAACAATATATATTGAATGTCATGACGTCCCAAAATGGTCGCCGAGTGACGTCACAACATGGTAGACGGGTGGCTCCTTGTTTCTATGCTGAATGTCACGTGCGCCAGCTCGCTCGTTTCCTGTCTGCTAGCTTGATAGGAATAGAAAGCCGCGGAAGTAAACCCAGTTTCGATTCACTGCAGTGTTATCCACGGTTTTCGCTTGTGAAAAACTTGGCTGAATGATGCAGATCAGTAGTGCTTCTCGCGGTGCTGCAATTTCCTCTACCGTCTCATCCCTCTCGGACTCTACATCCAACGTTCTCATTCCTTGTCACATCTCAGGATTGAATGGAACCCAGACGAGTGTTAGTCCAATGTTAGGGAGGGCCACGGTGGCTGAGCGGTTAGCCTGCTCGCTTCCCACCAAAGCGATCCGGGTTCAATCCCCGGCCGGGTCACTCCGGCTTTTCTTATGTGGTAATCGTGTCGGACGATGGCGTTGGTTGGTGTGGATTTTCTCGGGTATCTCCCGTTTTCCCCGCCCCCTCATTCTGGCGCTGCTCCGCACTCACTTCAATCACCTTCATCGGCTCTCAAGACCTCGATGTTAAGAGCCGCCCAAATCTTCAGTTTTAGGATGCGTCCCCATGCAGCATTTATTTATTTTATTGATGTTTGGTAGTACGCTTACGTGAATGTAGCGAATTATTTTGGCGGTAGCCTGGACTTGGCACTTCTTAACATGATCAGTTCACAACTGTTTGTTTGTTGGCTGTTGCCGTAGCGAGAGGCTTCTTTTTTATATTCGACTTGATCGCAAACGATACAATCACGTTTCTTGCAGGCCAAAGTGTCGTCCAGGACGTGCTTAAACAACTGTTTTCCAATCATAAAAGGAACACACGAGTATACATTCCTGAAATTTAACCTTTCGCTGAAAGACTGTGAAATCCGCGGAGCTCTCTTGATGTTACGTGAGGTAGAAGTATACACAATGGGTGCTAAACCTTTGAAAATCACTACATAAATGCTGTGTTTAGTTATTTTCTAAACATGCCATGTATCGAAAGCGTTTTATATCTTTGATAATATAAAATTGTCTTATTTTTAGTTGGATTGAAATTTGACCTTTATTTTATTAATAAGTTATAATGTTTCATTTTTAATAAATACGTATAAAACAGTTATAGAACGTGTGTGTTGGTAATGTTTAGTAATAAACAGTTCTCATGCAAAATATTATTGCAACTGAGTGCGCACGAATTCAGTGCGTTGGTCTTTGGTGTCATTCCCAGACTTATTTACGCTTAGTTTGTATGAGGCGGAAGAATACTCTGGAAGTAAAACTTTAGCAAGACTTCAGAAAAGCGTGAAGTAACCGTGAATGGATTATATTCTTTCCCCGCATAAAATAATACAGACCTGTATCTAAAAGTTTTAAAATCATTGCGTGACGAAATCACAACTTTAGTAGTTTTCAGACGTAGAAGTAAAATTAACGAAAATATTTACAGACAATTTAGCATGGGTGACTGATAAGTCGTATCGTAATACACTTTATGGTATGCTTAGAAAATATATCTTACAGACAAGTAATAACTGCTACAAATAAAAAATATGCGAAAAGTCCTTATTTAAAGCAATTATTTAATGATTACAAAAATATTTCACAGCGTGGTTTCAAAGATAGAAAAGTAATTCATGGTATGTTGATTCAGTGTAAATGATATCATTTCGGTAACTGAGTTAGTTGTCATTATTTGTACATACCAAAAATACTAAAGTTGTGATTATGACATACCATTAAGCAAAAAATAGGCGACTAAATTTTTTTCATGCGAGGAAATCTAACATGCAAGTAATGTATATCAGAAAGCAAACATCTTGCAAATACGCCGTATTACCAGACAATATAAAACCCAGTTTTCTAAGCCCGCGTGGTTTGGTTTTTATCGTATTAAGTAAATTTAAAACAAATATGGAAATTGGGGGAAAAAAAAAAACTGTATTTCTGAGCTTGCCTGCGCATTTGTCTAAGAAGTAGAAGAAAAGCAAAATCATACAGACGTAGATACACCTGCGGACTTTTATCTCGTGTAATAAAGTCCCGCTGTTACAGATATAATTTGCAGCGGGGAGCGTAACTATAGGCTGTTCACGGTTAAATGAACCCTTTTGAAAGCCCTGCTTGAGATCTACTTGTATGTACATTGTGTATTCTTCCGTCTTATGTCAATTTAAAACTGTCATGTGCCTCTTCACTACATGCATGCGTCGGTCAAGTGAAACTGTGAAATTATTATAAACGAAAATTTTTTACAAATCTGCTCATTTTTACACTTCAGTGCATTAAAAAACAGAACGCGAAAGAAAAAATAATTACAGTTATCACAAATGGTTACCCAATACTTTTTATTCAACGTTATGATATTCAATTAATTTCCCTCCATCGTTACCATAATTTTAATGCGCACATGTCACTCAGTGAGCGGGTTAAAATGTACGCAGACTGGGGCAGTGACACTTCTCTAAGGTTGACGTCAAAAGTGCTCACTTCATCGTGAACAGCCTTTAGACTGAATCACTGCATGCCGGTCCAGTGCCTTGGGCGTAAGAGCGATGGGGCGTTGGGCGCGCGTGTTATTGTCGCCCGTATCGCTGTTCCTCGAAGACGTGGAAAAAAAAATCTGGGGCACATTTACTCTTCAGATGGAGAAATCCCATACATCTAGGATTATTTTTTTAATCTTCGCGATCAAACCTTTATGACCGGCATTAAATATCAAAACTTGACGTGACAAGAGTTTTTAAGTCGGTACAGTATTTTACCATGCGGGTAAAACATTAATAAAGAATAAGGGAACTTTTGATTACGGTTGGATTCTGAAATAACTGTTAGGCTGTTCCTTGTGACTTGCCAACATTGGTTTTCAAATATCGAACCTTGATATTTAACAATAGAGGAATATACCTCAATCCAAGATGGCGGTGATTTCTCCTCCTTAAGGGAGGCATGGTTCGTCGATTTACGCTGTAGAGTTTGATCGTATTTTACATTTTAATGGAAGCCAAAAGAAAATAAAAACAAAGAAAGAGCAATCCATCAGAATAGTTTTTTTTTAAACGAACTATGAGAGCAAGTATTGTACCACAGTTATGCATTTATGTCTGAGTATATCTGACGCCTTAAATGTTTATGTTACCACGGCGCAAGATATTATGTGAAATAGATGCACCAGTATTGTAAAATAGTTACTCACAAAGTTGGGAAAACTATTCCTAGGATAGAATATATAATATATATAAGTTTTTCTACGTATTTGGAGCTTACATACGTAGTGCAGTCAATACATTGTGGACGCCATTGTGTGAGGATGCCTATATAAGGTGTTTTTTTTTTTTTTTAGATAATATATAGAAATTAAAAACCAGCATCTTTAGACTAATATAAAGACAACATTTATATGAACAACATATTTTGGAAAAGTTATGCACTAGTATTTAATTAAGTTGAAGTTAGACAAAACAACACAGGGAGACCGCAGCTGTAAGTACACGCTCGCACTACTAGTTGCATACCACGAAGGCGGACGGAATTGTCGAGCCACGCGGGAAATAAACATGCGAAACACTTCAGGCAGCCTTTATTCGGTTGCTTATCTCTCATTATTCATGCAATTCGACACACGCATGTAAAGCCTGTTCACGATAAAGTGTGCACTTTAGAACATAACCTTAGAAAAAAGTCACTGCCCCTACCTGCATATATTTTAACGCAATGAGCGACATGTGTCCCGTAAAGTTGGTAACGATGGGGGGGGGGGGGGGAAGTAGTTCCATATATTAACGTGGAAAAAAAACTGTTAAGTAACCATTTGTGATATCTTGAATTGTTTTTCTCGTCTTCTGTATTTTTTAATGCACCGAAGTGCAAAAATTAGCAGATTAGTAAAATATTAACTTTTCTAATAACTTCACAGTTTCACTTGACTGATAAGGCCCATGGCAATGTTAATTTTACATAAGGCAGAAGAACACACAACGTGTATACAAGTAGATCTTAAGCAGGGCATTCAAAAGTACTCATTTTACCGTGAACAGCCTATAGAAACAATTTATCAGTACGTATTACTAACACATCTAATTTCTCTGTATTTTTATTGTATTAATTGTGAATGAAATATTATAATCTAAAGATAAAATACAAGTTCAAGTTCAAGTTAACCCAAGATTAAGCTGCTTTTATATTAACACAAATATAAAATGCTTGTGATACATTAAATATTAACACATTGTAGACCATACTCGGGGCGCCAGTCATTCCACGAACTTACTGACTGTGGTCGTATATATAGGATGTTCACGGTAAACTGAGCACTCCTGAAAGCCCTGGTTAAGATCTACTTGTAAGCAAACTGTGTATTCCTCCGCCAAATTTAAAATTAGTATTGCCATGGGCCTCATAACTTTGTCATACATCGGTCAAGTGAAACTGGTAATTAATTAGAAAAGTTAATATTACACCTTAACGCGTGAAAAACCAGAAAACAAAAGAAACCATTTCAGTATTCACAAATGCTTCTCTAGCATTTTTATTTCTACGTCAAGGCCTGGAACTACTGTCACTCCGTCGTTACCAGCTCCACAGAGCTTATGTCAGACATTGTACTCGTTGAAGTATATGCAGGAAGGGATAGCGATATTTTTCAAAGGTTGATTTGAAAAGCGTTTAACTAATCGTCAACAGCCTATACCCATGCATAACCTCTTGAAGAATTTCACTGTCGAGTGAATAGAGACACACGTATATAGTCTACTCGCGGTTTATTCACACTTTTTATTTAAACCTTTGAAAAATCACCCCATATATGACGTGTTTGGTTGTTTTCCAAATATGTCGTTTATCACAAGCGTTTTATACTTCCGTTAACATAAATCTACCTTATTTTCGGTTTAATTGAGCTTTTACTTATAGTTACTGTTGTTTTATCTATACTTTACAATAGTTCATTTACAATTAGTATGAATAAAAACATTAAGAAAATATTCGTGTGCCTAGTAAAAAATAGTTCTTACGTGAAATATTGTTACTCTATGTGGTACGAATGAATTATGTTGTCACTTTGGTGTAATTTCTGGACTTGGTTAATTTTTGTTTGCGCGAGGCGGAGGGGTATCCTGGAAGTAGAGCTCATGCAGGGGTTCAGAGGAATTAGAAGTAACCGCAAATGCACTATACGTAGAGACAGGAAAAAGTCGCGAGTTCATTGACCTGCATGCTTGACTATACAGTCTTGTGCACACACATGTCGACATCAACTGCACATTGGTTGCCTGTTGTAGTGGAAGGCGACTATAGCTCCAGCATTCTCCAGGAAGTGTCAAATACCGCATGGGACAATGACTAACGTTATACATATAAGCGCATGTGTTTTTAACTCTAGCTTGTCCCAAAATGAGTCTGCGAATTCTTCAGGTGTCTAACTATAAGTATTATCCAAGATCAGAGTAAACTGTGCATGGGCTATTTACGGTAATTTAAGATATACTTGAATGTACGTTGTGTAACCTTCCGCCTTATGGAAAATCAACATTGTCATGGGCCACATCACTTTATTCATGCATTGGTCAAGTGAAACTTCGAAAATATTTTATAAATTTGCTCATTTTTACACTTCGACGCATTAAAAAAAAAAAAAAAAACAAAGAGAAATACATATTTTAAATTATCACAAATGGTTACCTAACACTTTTTATTCCACGTTAAGATGCGGAACTATTTTTCCTCCATCGTTACCAACTTTCCTGGGTGTATGTCACTCTGTGCACCCGTTTAAAAAAAACCTCGTGGGGAGTGAACCCAGGGGTACGCAACACTCTCCGAGTGACGGGCTTTCCAGCTGGGACCCGTAGGTCCTCGTCATCCCCGGACATGACATGAAATGAGTGAGTGAGTGAAGATATTTGGGCTGCTCTTAACATTGAGGTCTTGAGAGCCGAGACATGGAATGAGATCCTAGGATGGAGCGGCGCTGGAATGCAAGGGCGAGGGGAAACGGGAGTACCCCGAGAAAAAACCCGCCGATCGTCCAGCATGCTTCCCACACACGAAAATCCGGTAGGGAACCCGCCGGGGCTCGAACCCGGATCGCAGTGGTGGGAGGCGAGCGCCCTATCCACTGCACCACTGCTGTCCCAGTGCGACCGTTAAAATATATGCACGTTGGGGCAGTGACTTGTTCCTAATGTTGATTTCAAAAGCGCCCACTTTATCGTGAACAGCCACAGCCTTTACACGCGACAACCTGCTGTCTTTATTTCCGTGAGGGAGGAGGGGGGGGGGGGGGGGTCTAAAAACGGGGCGAAGTTGCGCAAGAGCGTACCTAATCGTGTCGAAGGAAGAGGTTGTCGCGGCGCGTCGGTTATGATGGAGAGAGCTGGGGGCAGGGCACCAGATGCCACACGAGGAGGCCCGAGCAGCGCTGGCCACGAGGTGCGCTGCTGGCCGCCAGCCACTTCGCGTGTCACCGCGGCTATATTTACAGCGCGGCCCGAGCGAGGCGCAGCGCACTTCACTTCCGCCAAGGCGATCCTCAGGCTCGCTGAAAATACTGCCTGCCCTTCGCCGTCCATCGCCCTCTTCCAAATACACTACACTCGCATTTATCACTGCACGTCCCTGGTATAGTACATTCACGGGTTACCTCACACACTTTAGTGAATCCCTGCTTGAGTTCTACTTCCACGCTATTCCTCCGCCTCATTTAAACAAAGCTTAACCAAGTCAAGGCTGTTCACAATAAAATGAGCACTTATGATATCAACCATAGAAACAGTCACTGCTCCTACCCGCATGTATTTTAACAGGCGTACTGAGTGACACGCACAGAGTAAAGTTGGTAACGATGAAAGGAAAGTAGTTCCAGATCTTAACATTAAAATGCCGACCTCCCGTGGCGCAGTTGGTTAGTGTGCCACCGATCTGGGGTACGGGGCTCTGGGCTCGAATCCCTGGCAAGACATGGGCTTTAATTTATGCTTGATTAAGCTAATCTGCAAGCCGCCCCCTGCCAAGCCTTCAAGCATGAAACCGTGGGACGTTGAAAAGCCCTTAAAATAGAATAAATAATTAAACTTGAATAGAACGTGTTAGGTAACCATTTGTGATGACTTAGATTGTTTCTATCGTTTTATGTAATTTTTTTAATGCGTCTAAGTGGAAAAGTTAGTAGATTTCTAAAATATTTGCTTTCGTAAGAATTTCAGTTTAACTTGACCGACGCATGAATTGTGATGAGGTCCATGACAATGCTAATTTTACATTATGCGGAAGAATTTACATTATGCGGAAGAATGCACAACGTGCATACAAGTAGATCTTAAGCAGGGCTTTCAAAAGTGCTCATTTTACCGTGGACAGCCTATATAAGATATTACACCAAAGAGACAGCGCACTGTATTCGTGCGCTCTCGGTGTAATACAATTTTTCATAAGAACTATTTCTTACCAAACATTACCAACACACCTTTTCACTCCCTGTTTTCATTCATTTCAATTTTAAACTAAGCATTGTAAATTTTAGATCAATATATGTAAACGTTCAATTTAACCATAAATAAGGAACTTTTATGTTAACACGAGTATAAAACGCTCGTGATAAACGACACGTTTAGGAAATAATCAAACACGCCATAATTACATGGGGTGTTTTTTAAAGGTTTAATTCAAAACATGTGAAGAAACCGCAAATAGGCTATAATGCACTAACCAGTAGTGAGGTTTATTCTCCTCAGGCTGGGAAGCTTCTCAACCAGGTAAGCGCTAGGTCGCATGTAAACCAGATTCTCTCTATTTTCTACGTTAAAAAATAAAATAATTGTAACAATCAAACATAAAATAACTACGTAACTTAGTACAATCTTTCTCTTTTATTATTAATGTAGCTTAAGATTTTAATTAAAAGCGACCTCTGTGATACACTGCGCACCTAGCGGTGAAAATTTTCCCTAGACCAGTCTCTTCCGTAAGAAAACTGGTTTTTTCCTAACCTGAATAGAATAACCTTACCAGTAGCCTCCGTCACAGTGAGTCAAGGCCTATTTATTTATTGCATTCAGCGGCGTTTGCCACTTTGTTGTACCCTGTTGCGTGCTAGTGTACATTTCTACCATCTAAACGTAGTTCGGCATGTGACGCCGCAGGGCATGTGTAATGGGTGCATTGCCTGCTCGTTGTGAGTGGTCGTAATACATTCGGTTCCCCTAGGCTCCGCAGTGGTTATTCGTTCCTGCTGCAGTGAGCAAGTACCGGATTACTTTGCAACCGTTCACCACAAGCCACTGATAGTATTATTGTGCATTCTTAGGAATTGCATTGTACGGAGTATCTGTCTGGTATCCCGATGCCAGATTGGTACACGCAAATAGGCTATTACTGAAAACCCAAAGAGAAGCCTTACTAGCAATAACAAATGCATATAGAACGACATTTACCGAGGCCCTGCAAGTGATTGCAGCGGCAATTCCAGTGGATATCTTAGCAGAAGAAAGAGGCTGAATGCAGGAATAAACGAATGGTAGGACAGCATCTTTGGCAATAAGAAAGAAGGAGAAGAGAGAAGCATCCCTAAAAATCTGGCAGGAGATGGGGTAGGTTAGAGAAGAGGAGGGTCACTTACAGCATCTTTTCAGATATTAAGGAAAGATATCATCACCATGAAATTACAATTGTTTATCATATTTAACAATAACAGGACAAGGAAACTTTGCCAAGTTAAATGGATTTAACATAGTGGACTCTCCTCTTTGTCCGATCTGTAGAGTTGAAGACACTGTCCAGCATTACACTCTGGAATGCCCTAATATTGAAGACATTAGAATAGAGTTATGTAGAAAACTTCAAATAGAAGAACTAAACATAAGTATTTTATTTTATAAAGAGGCAGTGAGATATTTTGGAGAATTTGCTAAGTATGTCATTAATATATTAGAGGAATCTGAGGTGTGGTTATTTTGATGAATCCTCTAGAATAGGAAACAGAGAATTCTCCATAAAGGGTTTTAACCCTGGAATAAAGAGTATAAAACCGCTGTAGGAAACCGGAACGTGGAAGCGAACCCACTGGCGGATTTGGCAGTGAGTAAAACAGCTATATAAACATTGTAGTGGGAGCGGACCCACTATGAAGTCTGAGAATAATCCCGAAGAAAATGTTAGGAAACTTTAACTATGTATATGTATCAGCAGACTACTGTTTACTTGAGAGTCTTCTCCCACCCCCACCCCCACCCCCTATTTTCTACGATCTATGGAATGGAGTAACAAAGACCAAGGCGAGGTAACAGGGAAACGAACCAGGTATTATGCAGACATTATCAATGGAAACGGAACACTATCTAGACAAGATTCATAAAGGACTGACTACAGGGGGAGGGAGATCGAAAAGATGTCCGTGGGTCCCTCTCACCTCTCGATAGCGATACAGAGGGATCGAATCGAAAGTCGAATATCAGTTAATTAGTCTAGTGGCTAGTGCCGCTAAATAATGGCATAGATATAAAGTAGAATAGATACCGGGAAATGTGGGGAACTGGGTGGATAGCAGGTTAACCTCGTCACACCACTACTGCAGACTATCTGGACGTAGACATAAGAGAGTGAAATCAAAGAGGCGGGAAACTCGCGTGGTCCCGATAGCAAGCCAAAGGCTAAAAGAAAGAACGGGGGAATTGGCAATAAAAGGAAAGGAAAATAAACTCTTATAACCTTGCATTACGCAGAAAGAGCACAGGTGCGGGGGTGATAGAGAGCGTGTCCCGCTTATGGTTGGCCACATGTAAAAAATTGGTGTTGGCTCTGTTGGGGACACAGCCCGTTTGTTTTGTGTAAGTAAGTTTACGTTGACGCGCTCGGACGCCTTGATGTTTTTTTTTTTTATGTTACCAGCACATATTCACTCGATCATATGGAGTTTTATGGATATTACTGGATTGCTTTTCAGATGCCCTTTCCAACCGTATACGATTGATGTATTTCGACTTGACTTTTTGACGAGTATAAACCGAAATTGTGTTAAGTTTTCTTAATTGTTTACATTAAACTCAAACAATTTCACCATACTCAACAACGCCACAGTATTTTTATACACGTAATCGATTGATATTGACTAGAGCTGTCGATTGAAACATAAACGAGAGTCATAGCTTCTCCTAGTCAAAAGTTATACTACGCAGTAGTTATGAGACGAGGCGAAAAGAACTCAAAATTGCCCCCCCCCTTTTTTTTTTCTCCACCGCCACCCGCGTGATACTTCGCAGTCCTCACTCAACGTAACATATTCTTTGATACTTTGGCAATCGAGTGGTGTAATTTAATTTTGAATGTAAACGATAGATTCTGAGCTGCAGTGCCGAACTGTATCCCCCGATTTTGTTATCATCGGATTTTCTGGATTGCCTCCCACTATGGTTGCAAATTTAAAGACGTATTTACGTCGAAAAATCCCAGGCACCTCTCTTTGCCCCGGAAGAAATTATTTAGAGTTGAAAAATATGCACACAAGAATAGTGTGGCTATATAAGGTGTAGTTTTAAAATTAAGCGTTAGAATAGGAAATGTATCGCGAGCTGCTAGGGCAATTAACTTGATAGGTAGAAACATTAATCATCATGACTACCCTCACCTTCCGGGCAACCTGGTAGTAGAAACAGTTACGTATACAACGGAGTGCTAGGTAGGGAGGGGGCGGGGGATAAACAAATTTAAAAAAAAATTATAAATTATAAAATGAGATTGCCTGTGATAAGGAAAAAGAAAAGTGAAAAGTTACGTGGTCAGAGAGATAGCCAAAGGCCAAACAGAAAAGGAAAAACAACCAAAGGGAACTCTTATGTCCCCACATTTACCAAAAAAGGGGCCAAGAGCGGGGGTGGCAAGAAAGCGTAACCGGCCTTTAGCTGACCAAGGAAAATTAAAAAAAATTCTCTGCTCCCTCCCCTCCCCCGGCCCATCTGAAGCCAAGGAAAATAAACACGATGAAGACCCGGCTATGAACAAGGGGAACAAGAAAACGGGACAGCAATGACCAAGGCGAGGAATAAAGGGAAGTGAACCAGGAATTTCTGCAGACCAACGGGAATGGATGCGGTGCATGAGGAATTACAATATTCAGGACTAGAGGGGACTACGAGGAGAGGGGGATCGAACAGATGCCGATACTTAGGGAGTGAGTCGATATGTATGAATAAAATAGAGTAGTCGAGCAGGCAGTGCCGCTGTAACAAGGGATAGAAATATAATATTAGATTCTGGAAGTATGGGGAACTGGGAGGAAGGTAGGATCAACTGCGCCACTCACTACTCCTAATTTACTGCGGTTAGATTAGAGACGAAATAAATAAACAAAGGTCTAAGGAGGAGATGGGAATGCAAAACAAAAAAATAAAAAAATAAAAAAATTGAAGATATTGCTATTAACCAGACAAAATAAAGTTACGTTATTAACGTTAAGAACCTTAGAAAAAAAGAGTCACTGCCCCTGAATGTATATATTTTGATGGGCGCACTGATTGACATTTGCCCAATAAAGTTGGTAACGATGGATGGAATATAGTTCCATATCTTAACGTTAAATAAAAAGTGTTAGGTAACAATTTGTGATAACTTAAATTATTTCTTTCGCTTTCTGTTTTTCTAATGCATCGAAGCGTGAAATAGAGCAGATTTGTATAATATTTACTTTCATAAAAATTTCACAGTTTTACTTGACCGACGCATGAATAAAGTGATGGGGCCCATGACAATGTTAGTTTTATATAATGCGGAAGAATACATAATGTGCATACAAGTAGATGTTAAGCAAGGGTTTCAAAAGTGCTCATTTTACCGTGAACAGCCTATAATTATATTACTGTCAACGAGACGTCAATGCCTACATAACATCTAAGCTTTTAAGAACTTCATTAAGACTTAGCTGCACTAATTTATAGAAAAGTAGGCTTAATAGTTATATCAGTAAGTTCTTGTTTTATTAGTTAAATGTCTGCCGCTGCGGATCAGTCGACGGGATGCAGCAACATGTAAGATATTATAGTTTACTGAAGAACTATTTTAGTGATCATAACTGACCATTCTTGTAAATCACTATTCACTGAACTGAAAATATCCTGGAGCTGTTGTTATTCCTAGCTATCCACGGACACGGCGGAAAGGGACAAAGAGAGACAGTTATGTCCTGTTGGCTGCAGTGGGGTTATGAGCATGCCAGAGACTTGACACGGCCTGAAAGTTGGCTGTTGCGAAATTACAAAAAGAACGGTCGAAAGGTCGGCACTTAATCAACATTCTCCTGTTAAACTTTAGAATCTACAACTCCCCCTCTCCCTTTGCTCATATTTCTCTCTATCTCCCCCCCCCCCCCCTTTTACAATTCAATCTAACTTTTATTCCAAAATAAATTTTAAACTCTGTGTTCCGGAGAAATCCTTGAGGAATCGCATAGTCAGTGTTTAATAAATTACAAACAAAACATTATGTGAGAATATTTTTGTCATGTTTTGTTTATTGCAATTTCTGTTCCTGGCAAGCCGCACTATCGTAAGAACAAAAATATATATTTTATCCAAAGTCTAGTTCGTTTTTAATGGAAAATATATCAATAATGAAAATTCTTATATTCAGTCTTTTGCACAGAATAAGAACGAACAAATTAAAGGGAAAGAATGTTTGATTATAAATAGGAGTGACAGTTCTATTTTTCAAACAAGGCTGAAATAAAGCAAATTTTTTAATTTCACAATTAGGTTCTGAGACGAATAAACTACGGGAAATAAACTGCTAAATTTTAAATTTGGTATTGTTAACTCTGCTATAACCATTCACAAGCAATCGAGTTTCACTAACTAAAGTGCAAGGTATAGGGCGGTATAATTCGCTTATAAATACACGTAATAAATTTTTTGTTTCATAAATCCAAATATGCACAATACACAAAAATATAAATTTCAATTCAAGTAGATTATTTGAAATTTTTATAATTACATAACCACTTTGAAGATCATTGAAATGACTTCAGAAATAAGAATTATCTCTCGGCTTGCGGTTACGAAAAAATGGAATGCTTGCAGCTGAATAATTACACTTCAATTTATTGTTTAGTAAGTATGGTGTATTAACCGTCCTTCTATTTTACGCTACCTTATCTCCTCGAGCATAAGGTGTATTACCCAATTATAGGTATTCCACTAATTTATTATAGATTAAGGCGCAAATTCCTTGGGAATGGCGTGATTTAGGGAAATAACTCTAAGTGACATATTTTTCCATAATTTTAACAGTTCGGGTATTAATTCTTCGTTACGAAACCAATTATGCTTCCGAGTTACGAAGTTGAATGCAAAATAAAGGTGGCAATCCCAATTTTCCATTAAATAAATTGATGACTGGGACAGGTTTTACGGCTAGTAGAGGCATTTGTTCATTTACTCATTATTAAGAAACTTATTATTCCATTCTTTAATGTTTCCTGTACTTTTGCGATAAAGTTTCATCTCTCGCTTCAAGAGATATATTATCCTTAAAACTAAAGTCTATTTTGTAAGTTTTCAACTTTTATTATTTGACGGATATATGGACGCAGTTGGTTGGCGTTATTTGATTACACCCTGAAAATATGCATTTATCATCCCAATACAAGTATAGGCTGTTCACGATAAAGTGAGCACCTTTTAAGGCCTTTCCAACATTCATTAACAACTACTAAATATATCTTATTGCAGCCTCAGGCATTAAATTTTGAGGGTGGTGAAATGTATACACTGTGTTTATTGGCCACATTGCAATGCTTATATTAAAAAGCAGCAGCAAGAAGGGAATTGGATGAAAGGAAATATTTAGAAGGGCCTTAAAAAGTGCTCACTTTATCGTTAACAGCCTATAACATCCCGTTGTAACAATCAAATAAAAAGTATTTTCACCTCTACGCGTAGAATATATAAATATATAACGTACTTCCAGCATAGTTATGGCAAATAAAGATTACATACAAGCGACAGGGCATGTTCACATCCAGCATAGTTATTGCAAACAAATATTACATACAGGTGACAGGACATATATTTAGTAAAACTTAGTTAAACGTGGCATCTCACTTCATTTGTCTCCATTACGAGTTGATTACTTGATGCGGCCAAAATCTTCACATATTATTGGCACACACCGGTGGTTGCCGAGTTCACATACCTCATTCTACACATTTCTTTTTAAATATCTTCCATAGCATTAGAATTAGTGAGATTGATCGTTAATGTGTGGTTAGTATGCCGAAATCAACACGCAAATGCATATACGACAGCCTTTCACAGCTTCTAAAGTAGTTCTTCCTCCCGTGGCGCAGTTGGTTGGCGCTCCGCCGATCTGGGGTGCGGAAGGCTCTGGGCTCGAATCCCGGGCAAGACACGGGCGTAAATTTAAGTTAGGTTAGTTGGTCTGTAAGCCGTCCGCTGCCAAGCCTTCAAGCATAAAACCCTATAAAAATCCCTATACTATGCTATACGATGAGATCTTCCAACTATACCGGGCTCCGAACTACTTGATACAAGCTCTCAAATGTCACAGATTTCTGAAGAAAAATTTACTTCCTCGTCATGACAACAAACATTCTGGAGTATTGCAACTAAGTGATGTAAAGCAATATTCCACTTCCAGAAAATCGTTTGAAGCTTTTCTTTACACGCCTACATAAAGCTTGATCTTTCTGGAAATCCGTTTCTCGTAACGCTATGTTAAGTATATATTTTATCTTAGCGCACGGAGTTTTCTCGTAGTGGTCGTGGCAGTTGCTCGTTGACCGCGCGCGGAAATGACATTGTGTTCCTCGAGCTCGTCAAAGAAGAGACTCGAATTCGTCGCACACAGGCGTGCACCACTGTAAATCAATCTGCTTCAGCGTACAGTCTCTATAAAGAATTTAGGATGTAGATGTGTACATACACTCATGGCCAGTTGAATGAGATATACCGGCCTAGTAGCGAGTAGCACCCCAATTTCGCGCTAGTGACGGCGGTAAAGCGGTGTGACATGGGACTCTACAAGACACCGGAAGCGTTCAGAAGCCTTAGTATGCCATGGTATCAACACAGCCTCCCAAAATGCAAGGAGATCGGTCGCAGCAGGATCCACGGCTCGAACATCCCTCTCGACAGCATCCCAGATTGATTGATACGGTTAGCCTTCTTTTATTTGTAACATCCAAAATTTCTGTGATAAAATATATATTTCAGGCATCCGGCTCTGCTGGTTGACTTCACAAACTTCACAGCCTTAAATCATTCTGACGTTTTGTTATGACAAATGAACGTTAGTCTCATACAGAAAAAAAATTAATTTAATCGTTTTTAAAAAGCTCTTATATAAAGGACTCACTTCGGACTTCTCAATTGTGTTGTGTTACTACTT
Organism: Dryococelus australis; assembly: GCA_029891345.1. NCBI lineage: Eukaryota > Metazoa > Arthropoda > Insecta > Phasmatodea > Phasmatidae > Dryococelus > Dryococelus australis. The sequence continues at coordinate 59,073,161 of CM056998.1, read as the reverse complement.
ACTGCTCAGAACTGACTGAGTCATGCCACAGGTTGTGATGGAACGTTGTCCATCCTATCTCCTCGTTACAGAATAGCAACGCATTTGCTAACACTCTTGCTGATTATGAGAAATAATGTAAATGCTGGGAACACGACTAAACCAACTGAAAAAAAAACTCCCCCTCCCCTTACTCAACGACATTTAGAGTATTGTTGCATACACACCAATGTGGGCCTACGACCATAGTTCGTAAATTAACTACACGAAAAACTTTAAGGCCAGCGCCTAGCTGCGACGAAACTGCCACGCGCATCAAGTGTGCAATCGCCGGAAAGCGCAAGTCTCTCAACTGGAGTCCAGTGTTCTCGTCATGTTGCACGTACCAATGGGACTTTCAGAGCCGCCGCCATATTGTTTTATTGGTGGAAAGCGAGTAGGAAGCAGGGCCCTCGAATCAGGTGTGTAGTCTGGAATTTACTTCGGGAATGGGGGGGGGGGGGAAGAGATTTCAAATTCCTATTTTTGGAAGAATTTGAAATCTATAGAAGTAAAAATCTTTAGTTAAAAAAATTATCTTCAACAAACGGGCTATGTATAAAGAGACAGAGTTACAAAATGCTGTAAACCTCCTTCGTGTTCCAGGGTGTTTGCAAATTTATCATATGTGAAAAAATTAAAGATAACAGTTTACTTATGTTAAGTTCAAAATTATTTACAATCAATGGGTTTGTATACATACATAGAGCCATAAAATGCAATAAACATCCGTCGTGTTCAAGGGGGCCACACAACTCTTATATTTAAAAAAAATTCAAGTTGTAATTTTTACAATAAATTTTATTTTCTAACAGTTTTTATTAATTCCAGGGAAGGATATGTCCCAATAACCCCGATCCTCCCTTACCCGTCTATGCCACTGCCTCGAGTACTTTTGTATGTATCTGATTAGTATATTTTGAGATACAGCGCTTTAAATCCCCCCCCCCTTTTATTTTAGCTATGTTGGAACGCTATACATGTGTTATTTTTGTAGACAGCACATGGGATCGTTGTCATGGGATAACGAGCACTAGTCGCAGGACCACCTCAATTTTTAAACACTCTTTCATGTGCAGGAATACGAACAAATATAAAATAGACATTTGCATCGAACTAATCGATTTGCTGTATATTTCCCTTGTTTTCCGTGCTTATATTGAAAAAAGCACACACGTGTTTTAAAATGTGAAAGCAAAATAACGTTTTTGTTAATGTCGCTGTTATTCTTTCGAAAACACGACACCGTCCTTGAACATTACGTACTACTTATGGATACAGATAAGCACCTTTAATTGTTAGTAGTAGGCCCACTACTTATTCATATAATGTAAATTTAATCTTATAAATTAAAAAAAAAAAAAGTATCTCTCTTTTCACGTTTTTTTTTTTTAACTTTTAGCCTATTTTCCGAAGGAAGGGCAGGCTAATAAACCACCACTTTCATGATTGTATGTCAATGTGTTTGTCTACGTAGGTTTCTGTCTCTTTAAAATCTTTTGAACTTGATCACTGATAACCATTTAAAAGATTGAAACAAAACATGGCACAGTAACAGACAGAACACACTAACAGCACTAACTCACGTCCTCGATGGTCCGCCAATTTGGAAGATAGCGCCACCTGAAAACAAAATCTCTTACGTCAAATATCGGAAACCTCTCAACCGATTCGTGTCAAATTTACCATAAGTAAGTTATAAAATAAGTCGCCCTAAATTTATACGATTTTGGTACTTCATGTAGTTGTTCTTTAAGCGGCAGCCAAATAAATATTTTAGTATAGAATTTCTTATGTGCTTAAAAATTTGGTCAGTTTCAAACAAACTTCCCAGGCCAATATTACATATTGCATGCTTTAAATCCCCGAACTCACGTCTTTTGACCGACATTTTGGAAGATAGCGTTACTTGAAAAAAATAAAACTTATGTCAAATCTGAGGAATCACTCAACTGATTCCTCAAGATTTTGCATAGGTCTACATGTGAGGGGCCGCAGTGGTGTAGTGGTTAGACTACTCGCCTCCCACCAAGGCGAACCGGGTTCGATTCCCGGCGGGGCCACTCCCGGACCTTCGCATGTGGGAATCGCCGCTGGTCGGCGGGTTTTCTCAGGGGTCTGCCATTTCCCCCGTCCTTGCATTCCTGCGCTGCTCCATACTCAATTCGTTTCACCCTTTTCTGCTCTCAAGACCTCGATGTTAAGTGCCACCCCAATCTTTCCACTCCGTCTACATGTAGTTCTAAGTTAGCAACCATAAAATACACTGTGACAGTATACATATTTTGTAGAATGACAGACCTACCGAATTATTAGATCTGTTTCAACCGAAGATCGAAGATCGGCTGTATCCATTGCGAGGAAAAAATATTTTCACTCTCACAATTTTTGTCCGCCACTTTGGAACTTGAAGAAAAAATAACTTTTGCATCAAATTTTGGGAAACACTCAATCCCGCTCGATTTGACGCCCAATAAACGTATGGTGCTCTAATCTAAATGTACATAATTTTAGTATGTCAAAAACTAATTTTCGAAATGGCTTCTTTAAAAATATTTCAGATTAATGTACCATATCCACAAAGCTTTTCATCAACTTTAATCAAAATTGGTGTGCTGGCAGTTAACAGTACTAAGCTTTTAATACAATAATGAATAATACACAGTTACTTTTGTCTGTCAGTTTGCAAGTTAGTGCCACTTGAAAAATGAAGTTCTTATATCACGGGAACGACTCAATCCATTTACGTCAGATTTGACGTACAGGTATTGATCTTGTACACTACATTTCTTTTTCTGTATGATTTAAGTATATCAGACACTTGTTTTCAAAATGGTGATAGTATAAAATTTAATTTTAGAATTCCGTGTTTACCAAATTTTTAGACTTATTTAAACTAAACTTTGTATGATGGCAGATTCCTAAGTGGCTTCTAAGTTATTCTATTTGTACATTTTTGTCCCCTATTTTGAAAGACAGTGCCAGTATAATATTTCAAAAATCTCTGGATATAATCTCAACAATTTAATATACTACATGTATTGTTACAGAGAACAGGATGTGACTGGAAGTGATTATCACTTATGCTGTAAATTATATTTATGGGATAAATAAAGCTATTTGAATTCACCTTGGCATCCTGTAAATTATTATTATTTGCAATAAGCAGGCAAATTAATAACTTATTTAACGCGACGTGTTGATCATATGTTACATGAGATTTAAAGTAATACCTCCTATATTTTCAGAAACTTCTCAAACAATTTTTATCACATTCTGCATACAAGCAGTGCCTACTATGAAATACGACACAGAATTATCATAAGCAGTTCAATCTACTTGTATGCACATTATGTATTCTTCCACCATGTGTAAAATTATCATTGTCATGGGCCACGCCACTTTATTCATGCATCAGTCAAGTGAAACTGTGAAATGATAGAAAAATAAACATTTCACCAGTTTTCTGATTAAAAAAAAAAATCATTTCAGTATTTACACATTTTTACCTTATCCTTTTAATTCAACGACGTTTAGACAAGGAACTACTTTTACCTCTGTTGTTACCAACTTTACCGAGCGCATGTTAGGGAGTGTGCCAGACGTGCAGGCAGGGGCAACGATTTTAAAAGCTATTCGCGATAAAGTGTGCACTTTTGAAAATTAACCTTAGAACAAAGTCACTTCCCCTGTCTGATATATTTTAATGGGTGCACCAAGTGACATTCGCCCACCAAAGTTGGTAAGGATGGATGGAAAGAAGTTCCATATCTTAATGTCCAATAAAAAGTGTAAGGTAGCCATTTGTGATAAATTAAATTATTAAATCATTTCTTGCGCTTTCTGTTTTTTTTTTTAATGCATCGAAATGTAAAAATTGAGCAGATTTATAAAATATTTACTTTCCTAATAATTTCACAGTTTCACTTGACCGACGGATGAATTAAGTTATGAGGCCCATGCCAATGTTAATTTTACATATGGCGGAAGAATACGCACAGTTCATACAAGTAGATGTTTAGCAGGGCTTTCAAAAGCTCATTTTACCGTGAACAGCCTATAAACGAGTTTAGTGGTACCAGAGATATGTCATGTAACACATACTTAGTAACACCGCCACTTTGAAAATAGAGTTTGGATATTGCTGCCTTTAAAAATTATTGTTTTAGGCTTACGACATGTCTGAGGAGGTACGCGACCGCTTTATATAAAATATCGTGAAAAATTCTTTCTACTTAGACATATACCCATGTTTCCTACTCTCTAGGTCTTTGGGTACCTTATTAAATTGCCTTCATGTATATGCTTAGATGAGGTCAGACTTTTTAGCTATATCGGTAACTTCTTGCATAGTTGATTTCAGTGAATCGGTGTGTCAGGAACGAAAAATACGTACGGAAACACAAAAAAAAAAAAAAAAAGTTGAATTATTTGAGTCGGCCATTCTGTTTAACACTTTTGCGAAGAAGAAAAATAAAAAGTATTTTAAGGTATTTATATTTTAGGCTAGTTGATTACTCAGTTGACCAGAACGTTTTATTTATGAGAGCCCGGGTCCAACCTTAGACAGGACTGGAAGTACTAACAACGAATTATCATAAGAAAATGAAATTACCTGATAATTCCAACATTGGCGATGTCTGTTTTACACTCAAGGTCAAGTAAACTTTAAATTCTGTACTTAATTGCGTTCCTTGAACTTTCGACAGTGAGAATGAAACCTGTCAATTTAAGAATAATAATTATGCACCTTATTTAACTGACAACCCATCTTATTTTGTTGCAGTTCCCGTGCGTGGGCACTCGCAGTACGTTGGCAGGACTGACACAACTTCTTTGAAGTAGGAAGAACATTTCTCATTTGCCGCAACAGCAATGACTAGAGCCCCGAGTATTTCGCGGATTGAGTTGGCAGCAAGCTAGGCTGGGCCGCCCTCTATGCACTCGAGATATTGTCGTTTGCTTATTGGTTGCTGTGATTAAGTGAGAACTCTGTACAGGACTCACTCACACTATTGCTTCCTGCTTATGACTAGCTCACAGTTAAACGGGGCGTGTTTAAAGAAGTGTCGTCCAATCACAACAGTAAGAGAAAAGAACAAGTGTTTGGAGTATATCTCGCATACGAACGAATTCGCGAAATACTCGTGTATACAGAGGTAAATATTGCCCTTTGCCATTAACTTGAACATTTTCTTCTCCAACGCTGGCTGTGTACGTACAATCGAATCGTCGTTTGAACTGCAGTTCTGTGTGTGTATCATACTCCAAAGTATCGAAAGTACGGAATTACGGCTCTTACACAATAGAAAACTTTAACATTTGACTTCGCATTTTCTTTCATTTGACGAAACCACCAAAAATAATAATACAATTGTAAAGTCCGAGTTCAGACAATTGAACATCGGTTCTGCGAGCTTCGTAAAAATGTTTGTCTTGTTATGTAAATCACTATCTTACTATTCAGGAATGCATTTTACGAACACTTTTTTTAAATTAATAGCCTTAAAATTTACATTAAAAGTTATTTTCAAAGCAAGAAACCTACTTGTTAACTTTATTAAAAATATCAATTCATATATTACCCCTTCGCATAATATTCGTTTGCCATTTATTTAATTTAGAAGGAGCTTTATTTAATACACAAAGATGACAATCGCCCTACAATAAAATAACACACATTCCTCATAACCTCTGTTAGATTCTCGGCAAAATGGCTCTTTGACTTTAAATTTCACCTTTTCGAAATCGTAAAGTCAAGAGTGCTTGACTTTTCGAAATCGTAAAGTCAAGAGTGCTTGACGTTACGTTTGACAGTTCCATTGTGTCAAGTCCCATAAGAAACAACATGTCGGAAAGCAAACGTAAAGTCAAATGTTAAAGTTTTCTATCGTGTGAGGGCCTTTAAGTGGGACTAAAGAGTGGTGGGCGATTGTGTACAGCACAGTCACGTGATAAAAGTGAGGGTGTGTATTTTAGCCTGCAATCTTCCAAGCGCGCCATTCGCGACGACAGGATGTGTAAATGTTATTGTACGAGAGTGGCCTCTATCTTCTGGCGGCAGCACTTTTGAGCAGCTGAGCGCTTTAAAAATAACCATAATTCTGGGCGCACTCAGCGACACTGCAGCCCCTCGGGGTCACGTAGATGTTGCTTGATCCATCACACTCAACCTTAACAGACGCGTCTCTTTCTCCTTCGTGCTGTGATACACACGATGCAGTTTGGCCTCTGCTAAATTATACAGGTAATTTTCTCTTACTCGTGCACTTTACTACAGAAATGCATACAGTTTCATTTAAACGGGTGCGTGGTGAGTATGAGTGCGCATATTTACGATTCTTTAGAGCAAAATACAATGTTTGAACATGTAAAAAAAATTTTAAAATAATAAATAAGTAATAATAGTAGTCTTCATATAGAATTTCGCACATACAAAAATATCCAAAGAACATTAATAAAAATTATTAACGAGATGAAAATTAATATTTTAGCAGTTTAAAACGCAAGATTTTTGGCCCCGAAGCAGATGATTTCGCGATTAAGAAATTAAAACAGTTATCATTTTATTTCTCGTAATCTTGTGTTCGCTTAACGAAAGCCGGAATTATTAAGCCTTATCAGTGAGTGTCCTTCTACCTTCAAGGTTCACTTACAATAAGCCTACAGAATCGGTTTTATATTTTACATGGTAATATTTGCTTTGCATAGCTTCTACGGTATTTATAACGGTTTCTTGGCACTGTTTCTCGGTCGCTGGGGCGTTCCTAGGAACGCAGGCCTAGATAGAGCTTGTCGGGGAAACCGTATGGCGTCCGGGCCATTGTTGATTTTGAAATCGTGTAAGCTGGTAGGTTGAAAATACTTGCTCAGTATTGGCAAGTCACGAAGAAATTTCCCGAGCGCTGATAGAGAAAGGTAAATTTCTACAAATTTGACAAAATTTCGCCTTCGACGCTGACGCAATTTCCAATCAAGTGACAATCGGTTGAGTATGTAGGCCTACTAACAATTTTTTTTTTTTTTGGAAACTAGCGTGATGAGATACGATCTAAAATCGAACATAGATTAACATAGCTAGTTTCGAATTAATAGCTAAGTTTGTTTATTCAGTCAACCAGTTTTACATTTAAAAAATGACTGGTAATATGGGCTGTGATACTGATATCGACATGTAGGAGTGTTTAATTAAAATTACCAAAGGTGTGAAGGTTTCGAAGACTTCTTTCCATAGAAGATTCGCATAATGTATTTTGTTTATGCAGAGGGAATTCAACACCATGCTGAAAGTGGATCGTGACGTTAGACTCGGAAGTCCACGTGACAAAGGTGGGAGGGGTAGAAAAATATGGTAAAAGGTGGGGGGGGGGGGGGAAGGGAGGAGGACCGTCGCAGGATTGTTTTCAAGGGTCGCCAAGACAAACAAAGCTAAATGATCACCACTGCCAAAAAGCAATTCTTCTGGTGGGGTTTGCGGAGGGGTGTTCCTGTGAGGGGGAGGTGGGGGGGAGGTGCAAAACATAACCAAAAAGTACCGTTTTCGCTGCGCGGCGCACGCTGCTGCCATTCTCCCTGACGGCCGCGGAGGCCGCAATGTCCACGGAAATGGCCCCCCACGAGTCCATCGACGGGTCGGAGAGTGTCCGGGCTGTGTACTACGGGAGCCTGCTCGATGGAGCTCGCCCTCTCATGATAAGTAACGTCGGCGGGCTTGCAGACCCGCGCCGCCGCCTGTCTGGAGGGAGAGCCCGGGCCGCGGCGCAGAGACACCTAGCGGCAGGCCGCCCAAACACCTCACAATGATCTAATTTTAAGAAATGAGGGCGGTACAGTATGCACAAAGTAGTGGCAGAGGGAGGGAGTTGGGAATGCCCAGCCAGTGCCTCAGCCGTCTCGCCCGTTCTAATTTTAAGTGGGTCTGGGTCTGCTGTCTGCTGGGGACGCTGGAAAACCTCTCTGCTCTTGGAGTTTCCTTGACCCCGAGACCTCGGGGGATTCGCCACCATTATTAAAGACTGTTCATGTTAAGGGGCATCAGTACCCGCCATCTTGGATTTTTAGAATTTTCGAAAGAAAAAAACTCTGTTATACATTTTGTATTGAATTTTACTGAACGACATGTCACAGGACATTCCACTGTGCATATTCTGAAGTTGGTCTACTGTAATAGTTGTAGTTGCTGCTGTAGTTGCCAGCAAGGAAAAATCACTTACTTCTTCCCAGCTCTTACTAGTTAAAAATTAATAAAAAGCGGTAGGAACATAACAATTTGATAAACCTTCAGAAGCTGTTATTTATACCGTGTCGTCCGAAAATTTTTGTTAAACCAACTTAAATGTGAGCTATGGCGAAAAATGGATAAATCCAAGGTGATAGCGACTGATCCCCCTTAAAGTGAGCACTTTTGAAATTAACCTCAGAAAAAAGTCACTGCTCCTACCTGTATAGACTATATTATAACGGGCTCACTGAGTGACATGCGCCCAGTAAAGTTGCTAGCGACGGAGGGAAAGAAGATCCAGCTGTTAACGTCGAATAAGTGCTAAGTAACCATTTGTAATAACTTAATTTTTTCTTTCTCTTTTTTCTAATGCGCCAAAGTGTACAAATGAGCAGATTTGCAAAATATTTACTTTTCTAATAATTTCACAGTTTCACTTGACCGACGTATGAATAAAGTGATGCGGCCCATGACAATGTTAATTTTACATAAGGCGGAACAACACACACCGTGCATACAAGTAGATCTTAAGCGGGGCTTTCAAAAGGGCTCATTTTACCGCGCACAGCCTATACCACAATTCTCTTCTTTTGTGTCTGAGTACGTGTCCGAAATGGCAGATTTTGTTGACGAAATGATCACGTGACCCGATGTTGTATACAAAAGTGATGACTTATTTGGTAATTTTGTATTTATTATTTTGTATCTAGCGGAAGTTAGCAAAAATTCAATATGACAAAACATATACGTGAATACGTAATTAAAACGTTTTTGAAAGAAGTAACTGTTCATAAGATACACTAGGCATGTTTTAAAAAGTATGTAAGTGCTGTGCTATGTTTATATGTTTCGCAACAAAAATATTTTTAAGGTCGTTATTGCATAGTTTATTATTTTGTTATTTATTAACACATTCGCAGCATTACAGTGATGCTTGTAGAAATATTATGTCCGTTTTAAGCATTGAATTTAGATTTAAAAAAAAAAAACAGTTTCAATGTTACTTTAAAAATTCGTTGCTGCAAGTGCTAAACAAGTGACTGTTGACAATGTCCGAGTTTAAACTTACGAAATGACCAATTACAAAATAACGAATTTGTCATTTCGGACAAGGCCTGAAATGGCAACGCTTGTATCAAGAAACAAACAAAAAAATAATTTACTCAATCGTCAATCAAAAACTGTTTATTAATTAACATTATCCATTCTATAATTATGGACTACTCTACTTTTGCGTTAGCTGACTCGCGGTGCAATACTTTTGAAATAAATACTTGAAAAAGTATCGTCAATCAAAAACTGTTTATTAATTAACATTATCCATTCTATAATTATGAACTACTCTACTCTTGCGTTAGCTGACTCGCGGTGCAATACTTTTGAAATAAATACTTGAAAAAGTTACTTTCCGTAACTACCGTTAGTTAAAATGTAAACTTTAAGACTTTAAGTGACATAAGTATTGGCACAAAATCAGTAGAAAACAGTTCAATGTGTGTCTTATCGAAATTGCAAATGGTTTTTTTTAATTCGGTGGTGCTGGTGTAGTTGGACTTTCTGTTACCAAAGATAACTGCTACAAGCCCAACAAAAAATGCAAAAATAAAAACCTAATATTTACGCAAAAATCGAAACAAAAATACTGAACAATAACATGCAAAATTAACAACACAAGAAGACAAAACCCTCAGCATCCGACATAGGACGCAATATATATTTGGAAGCGAATATCCCATCTGTCAAAATATTAAATAAATACTTCAACCAAATTATAAAAAAAAACAGTTAGAATTACAACAGAAGAAAAGAAACCAAGAAGCGAATTATTTATTTTATTGTGTTCCTTATTTTTTTTGGATGTTTTTGAATAATTCGCCATATTTTCGTAAACAATGTATTTTTATTTTTGAAAATTTATTTCACACGATTTTTTGCAAAATTTTGTTTCCAGTTTTGTATACGTATATATAACAATTTTATAATTTCATGTTTTATTTATTTTTCCTCGTAATAAACTTTGGCAATGGAGAAAGTCGAACGCATTTGTGAGTCTAATGTAAACGTAAACGTGTTTGACTTGGTGGCCACATATGTTTGTTTCTATTTTATTTTATTTTTAACTCTTGAGTGTAAGAAAATACGTGATGAGAGCATATTTATGCTTTCAAAGACTTCATATTATCACATTTCTGGCGTGTGGGCGCCTGCTACCAAAATATTTATAATTAAAGGCTGTTCGCGGTAAAATGAGCACTTTAAAAAACCCTGAATAAGATCTACTTGTATGAACGTTGGGTATTCTTCCACCTTACGAAAAATTAACATTGCCATTTGCCTCATCACTTTATTCGTGCGTCGGTCAAGTGAAACTGTGAAATTATTACAAAAGTAAACATTTTATAAATCTCATCATTTTTACACACTGAGGCGTTAAAAAGAACAGAAAGTGTAAGAAATAATTTAAATTATCACAAATAGTTTCCTAGCGCTATTAATTCGACCTTAAGGCATGGAACTACTTTCCCTCCAGCGCTAACTTTACCGGGCGCATGTCACTCAGGGCGCCCGTTACAATGCACGTAGATAGGGGTAGCGACATTTTTCTACGGTTGATTTCAAAAGTACTCACTTTATCGTTTACAACCTTCAGAGGCAGTGCCATTTTTCAAACGTTGATTTGAAAAGTACTCAGTTTATCGTGAACAACCTTTATATAAATGTACGAAATACTTTCCCAACCTGCAATCAGCACTTTACAAATATAATTCCCTCACGTAGAAATGTTTATCCACTACATAATTTTTTCCTAATGAGTCACCCGTATTATATTTTTTATAAATGTTTCCGTTTACTTGTACGTTCGAAAAAAAATTGTGCCTACAAGTTGAATAGTAGAATCGTACAAATATAAAATAACGTTGTTTTTTTTAAATGGTAAAGTGCATTATTTTTAAGTGAGGCAGAAGGATGAATTATGGCCAGAAAGAAGAGACCAAGCTATATTTGCAATTATTTAATATGCTGTTTGTGAAAACGCCATGGATGCAGCCAGAATGTCTAAAGTAAAAATAACGAGAAACATCACGTATAAATACTGAGAGACGGAAGAAAGGAAAAAAAGTGTGACGGACAACAACCAATCAGCGATCAATGCGGGTCGCGGTACCTGGCTGGGCTAATCGGGAAGTCGAGGTGTTCGAGTCACAAATTAACATGGTTCGTTTTTTTTTCAAGATGTGTAAGTTAAATTACTGTCGGAACTATTGACAAGAGAGCGGAATAGGAGGGGGGAAGGGGGTTATGGAGGAAATTATTTGAAACAACGCAGAAGAGACGGGTAATATTTTTTCTTCCATAAATTGTTTGTAAGAGCCCGGAATCTAAGTTAACATTACGGCAAATTTTTCAGACAATATACGGAAGAGACATGTCAGAAACGCTCCCTTCTCTACAATGTACAACAAATCAAAGCTGTTCCCGATACAGTAAGCAAGCACTTTTGAAATAAACCTCAGAAAAAAGTCACTGCCGCTGCCTGCACACATTGTAACGGGCGTATTGAGTGACATGCACCCAGTAAAGGTGGCAACGATGAAGGGGAAGTAGTTCCATATCTTAATGGCGAATAAAAAGTGTTAGGTAACCATTTATAATTACTTAAATTATTTCTTTCGCCTTCTGCATTTTTCAAATGCATTGAAGTGTCAAAATGAGCAGATTTGTGAACTTTTCCATTTTCTAACAATTTTACAGTTTCCCTTTACCGACTAATGGATAAAAGTGATGAGGCCCAAGGTACGTTAATTTTACATATGGTTTGAAGAATACACATCGTGCATGCAATTGGATCTCAAGCAGGGCTTTCAAAATTGCTCATTTTACTCATTATCAACAAACGTCACATCACGCTGTTCCTCCGCTCGCTGCTCGCCATCTACACTCGCTTTGAACTACGTATAGTCTACTCGCGGTTTCTTCACACTTTTTTAATCAAACATTCGAAAAAATAGCCCCAAGTATGTACGCGACGTGTTTGATTGTTTCCTAACTATGTCGCGCATCACTAACATTTTACATGTATTTAAGTTATTGACAATTTGTCATCTTCCTGCAATCGACACGTACAATGTAGCAAATTTTTTTTTTTTTTTGGAGTTCACAGTCCATTCACGGCACCTTCCAACTTTTCTGGAGCCCTGCTCAAGTTCTACTTTCAGGCCATTCCTCCGCCTCTTGCAAACAAAACTTAACCAAATCTACTATAGAAAGTTTCGCCAAACGGACAGCGCATCGCATTCCTGAGCACTCGCTTTAATAATATTTTGCACAAGAACTATTCCTTACTTTATGCGTTTACAACACACCTGTTTTTTGCTCTGTTTTTATTCGTATGAATTATGAATGAAATCTTATCTATTCATAGTATAAAACAAAGTCGCCCGACAGCGTGTGTCTGTGTATACTGCTATGGCTTCTAAACTACTTGATGGATTTTGATGCGGTCTTCGCCATCGTGTAGAGAATTTCTTGAGTAAGGTTAGGGTATATAATACATTAATATTTAAAGTAATAATAGTATAGCAATGTTGACGTTTTCTAATAAACTCTGAAAAAGCCGCTTTTCGGGCGCTTACATGGCTTACGCTGACTAAACCATAAGAGACACGCCAAGTTAACGTGCTATAGAATTGTAGATCTCATAAAGGTCTAAAAAAAGTCCGCGATAGCATACGTTTATCTTTTAAGGATGACTCGCAGTAACAATTTTTGTCTGTTACAATTCGATTAAAAAAATCGGTGTTCCCTTACGAAGACTTCGTGGAGAACCCAGTATTAATCCTATATTAATTACCTTAAGCATTTAGTGCATATACTTGCTGTAAACCTAAACAACGCCATATTTGTAAATCGCACCCGAGCGAATCTAGGGCGTGTCGCTACTTTACGAATAAAATATAAGTAAAAGTTTAATTTAACAATAAGTAAGATTTTTATGTTAACAGAAGTGTAAAACGTTAGTGATGCGCGGCATAGTTAGGAAACAATCAAACACGTCGCGTACATACTTGGGGCTATTTTTTTCGAATGTTTGATTCAAAAAGTGTGAAGAAACCGCGCGTAGACTATACGCAATACACAGCGAGTGTAGTTGGCGATCAGCGAGCAGAGGAACAGCGTCATGTGACGTTTGTTGATACGTTGAATCTCCTCCGTTCTCCTTGCTCTGTATTTCGTAAACGCAGCGGCTGGGAGTCCGCGAAGAGAGATGCGCGTCTAGGCGGTGACAACATTTCCGCTCCTTTCGAATAATGGTATACCTTCGGCTGAGGAAGCGCCGTTTACGATCTCTGTGAAATGCTGTGATTCGTTCTTGAATCCTCATTAAGGCTGCATTCGCAATAGAGCGTTGCGTCGAGCATCAGCCAATCAGAACCTTGACGCTAGTGTCGAGCGTCGAGAACATTGCACGAGCGACGAACATTGGTTTTGACGCTCATCGCCAGCGTCGGGGAATAAGAAGAATGGCATTTCTTTATTTCATAATAAATTTAACTGGCGAAAAGCTGAGATAAAGTACAATGAAAATATACAGAACAAACTGTTTGCAGAAATACTAATTCGAGTCCAACTTTATAACGATTTTACCTACATTTAGGAAAACAAAAATATGCTTTCTTTTCCGATGCTTGAAGAGTCGTTCATGTTCTACATCAGTTTGAATTTTAATAGGCTGCTTTTTTAAAAGAAAAGTGTGTATCGCTACAAATTAAAAATTGTAATAACTAAATGAAAAACAAATCCACTGTATTTCGTTCGCTTGTAGCATTTCATTGCAAGTTTCCTTGCGGGGTAGCAGATGGTAGTACGGTCTGTGTCGCAGGCGGCCGGCGAAAGCACATTGTACTATTGGGACGACGCAAATAGCGCTCGTCGCTGGCGGCGAGCGTCGGACGCGACGCGCCGCATCGCGACGCTCTATTGCGAATAACGCTTAACGGAGAACAGCAGTGATTATTAACAAGTCCTATACAACATAAGGTTATGTTCAGCTAGTAACAGCGATAATAGAAGAACCGATTTTGTGTATTAGTGAACGAAAGAAAGCTTGACAGCTCTCAGTAAAGGAATTCTTCAGCGCAAAGCAACTGAATTAGCGGCAAGTTAGAGGAAAGCACCCCGAGAAAACCCACCGACTGACGGCAACGTCCACCACGTTATATCCGGAGCGAATTATCTGACCACTAGAAAACCCCGGCCACTTTCAGACCATACTAGAACATCGCAGAAGCACATGCGCCGAACACGATAACCGCAGAACATTCACGAACATTCTCGATGAACGCCCAGCTGCGTCGTTTGAATCCCGCGTGGGCGTGAATGCTTGTGTACTTTTTTTTTAAACGTAAGCTTAGGCTGTGTCTAGTTTGTTAGCCCCTAACCTTTTCCACAACTATCCTATCGTCATAAAAGTATAAGCGTAAACATAAAAACAAAACTGACAAGCGAAAATACTATAGGGACCTAGACAATCGTTCGGAAGGACGAACATACGGGACACGCATATCTCTACAATGGCACATGTCCGAAGTAATTCTTCATTTCATCATTAACTCCTATTGTAAGTACCATTAAAAGAACATACATAAATATGGTGTTTTTATATCTGGCTCAACAAGTTCCTTACGCCGATCACGACGTGTAGCCTATATCTAAAATATGAAGTCTACAGATCTGTGCATACCAACAGACCCTCAGAGTTAATCCGAACGTACCGTTTTGCAAGCACATATTACAGCTAATTTATTTATTTCGTGGTTTAACATTGGTTTAGCCGACCTCCCGCTGCGCAATCGGTTGGTGCGGCGCCGGTCTGGGATGCGGGAGGTTCTGGGTTCGAATCCAAGGTAAGGCATTAGTGTTTGGTTTAAGTTACGTCATAAGTAGAGGTCCGGAAATTTCGCAGATTCGTTTGGCTACAAGCTAGACACCACAATCCTTTGTGCAATGGAACCTCAGCTAGTCGTTCATTGGCTGTTGCTCCAGTTTTATCCTGGACCAGGTGGCACTAGATTCGGCCTTCTTTTTCTTGCCTGTTACTTATTGGTTTAAATGCGCCTAGGGCATGCGTTACAAACTGCATTCCAATTAAAACGAAACTCAAATGTGCATATCTTTGAAATCTAACTTGTCCTCAAATGAATTCGTGAAATATCACAAGTTAGATTGTGAGCCGTCCCCTGATAAGCCTGCATGTATAACTCCGTGGGACGTTAATAAACCCTTTATAATACAAATATGGGTTTACGTATATAATAGCCAATATAAAGGTTTTTAAGTATAATTTTTATTCAATCGCATTTATGTTTGATTTACTGAATATTTTAGTACTCGTATTTTTGTTCGGTTTTTCCGAAATACTTTTACACTATATTTCAGCGCAACTGCCTGTTTCGATTATATACATGCTGATAATAATTATTATAAAAATTATTCTCGTATTTTATACGAAAATTTAGTAACTGGAAATTATCGGCAAATTGCTCTCTACACATGTTAAAATATTTTTACCACTTAAGCTCATCTTTCCGGTTTTAATCTCGCGGTAAACGAAGACGAGATGCGATTGGCTGTCCAGTTTTCCACTGTTTCGACTCGCTTGTGAACCCATCTTCATGTGTGGTGTACGGTTTGGACATACCTGTGGGAAAATTTCCCTCGATGATACACGACACTCGTCAATAGATCCAAAATTTCTCGCATTCGATAACGAAGAAGTCAGTTTAAGTTAACATTTGCCAGACTTGTCCTTTGTTTATGACCGTTGGTATACCTAAGCATTGCGCACTAACAACTCTCTAAAGCCTAACACAGAACGTATAGTTTTGCTAGACACCACTACGAAAAATCACGACGCTTGATTGTGTGGTCAGCAAACTATTACACGATTACTTTGCTTTCATATTTTAATACAGTTCCTCTTACATATTTTTAGTGGAACTGTTGTGTATACACAGCTGGCAAGATTAATTTTTAAGTACGATTCTGCTGGGAAAAACCAAATGTAAACAGGTGTTGGCGTAACTGGTTGAATCACGTGATTGTGGCAGCCCTGTTAGCAATTTGTGAGCCAATATTGGTAGTATGCTCAGAAAACAAAAATAAATCTCCATATTTATTCTGCAGTTGTTACCAGCTGGCAAAAAAGTGGGATGTGCTGGTAATCAGAACATTCGTAGCAGTGTAAGTCACAGGAAATTAAAGTGGGATGTGCTGGGAATCAGAACATTCGTAGCAGTGTAAGTCACAGGAAATTAAAGTGGGATGTGCTGGGAATCAGAACATTCGTAGCAGTGTAAGTCACAGTAAATTAAAGGAATTAAGCGTGAAATTTCACGAACGTAAGTACTCTGTCAATAAGTAATTTTCGCTAAAACAATTTCCACTTTTTTTTGTGTTCTTTTTCTGACTTTTGTCAAGCTTCATAAAATGGAAAAGCTCCCAATAAAGAATTGTCACAAGTAATGTCAAGAAACCTACTACAGTGTTTTTGTGGAATTTTTCTGATCTCACTGATTCTACATTTTTAACGCCTAAATTTCCCCACGACGTGGAAGCTGCCGCTCGCTGTAGTTCCGTATCGTGGAAGATTCTGCCATGGTAAAAGACAGCCGTCAATCGTACAAAATGCTTGGATGTTTGCATCGGTAAAACATTTTTTTTTGCGAGCAGATTAAAGTTCAGATCATATGAACTATTGGAGGAAAAATCAGATGATCACGTTGTGCTGGGTTCATTCATTTCAGAGTCTATCAACTCATCAAAGGTGACGTACAAAAATAAAAGTAGTTATGAGACTTCCTCCGTTTGATAGGTCGGCCACAACAAGAACAAGAAAACAGTTGCAAGTGTCTTAAAGTATCAAAAGTAAGAGACATCATAGTACCATTACCAAAAATTGACGATTTTTGAGACGTGGGCGTGATAAATTTGACAATGAATAAGTAAACGCCTGTCTCTTTCTACCTTCCTATTCCTCTGTTTCTCTGGTTCTCGATGGGTTACACTAAGGAAGATAGAGAAAAGCAACAGATTGAGAAATAGCGAAACAGAAAGACAGAGATGAAAACGTACTGAGCTTCAGTTTATAAAAGAAAAATCAGATACCACTTCTATCTGTAACCCCATATTACAACCATATTTGCGTGAAAAATTCTACACTCAATGGGAGTTACATTGCGTGGGCATTTCAAGAGAGAGGAAGTTATAATATCATTTTTTGTTAATTTACATTGTTTCTCGTTAACTTTTTCTTTGTAGGTTTTATTTATATTAAATATTAGTCATTCTTCCGATATGATAGTCAATTACACTGTAAAACAACTATATAAATATGACAATATTGCGGATCTTTAGGCGAAAACATAATTTTCCTTGTAACTACTTAGTTGCAAGAAAACTTGTATACATAGTTTCATAACTAATTAAACTCCGAATCAAAAACTTTACAGCGCCTAAAACGCTTACTTTACGTGACAAAATTAAAAATCAATTGTTTCATATAATAAAGTAAAAAATTCCACTTTCATATCTACATAATGTACGAAAAATTTCTATACATGGTAGTTACTACGTAGTAGAACAAGAGTACATAAAATTCCTGAAAATTTACTAAGTACTCTATACAAAAAAAAAACCATTTTCATCAAGACAACATGTGTTTAGGGAAGAGTTCGCAGACATCTCTTTGCCACCTGATTGTATGGTGCCGCGGCATACGGCTGAAAGCAACAGCATGTTCGAGTGAACATATTCTTACAAATCCAGAAAGTCGCTGAGTATCCATCCAAGAATGTTGCTCCTATTACTACGGCGAAACAGTTCTTTGAAGATCTCTATCCATAGTGATCTGACTTACAATACATTCCAGTAAACATTTCTTGTAAGAAACACGCCTGAATTGCAAGTTTCTGGAAAACCTGTCAAAGAAAGCATGATTTTGCTGGAAGAGGCCAGTAGAAGGATTTAGATGAGGCGGGGCCACTGGCACCTGGTACAGGAGCCAGGTGCCAGCTGGCCACCATTTTGTGACATCAAGTGTCCGTCATCTTGGAAGTCAGTGCCCCGTGACCTTTAACCCCAAAAATCCAAAAAAATCTTTAAAAATTTATAAAATAATATTATAAAAAGTTATTTAAAATCATTAAACATTTATCAAAATATAGTAAATATATTACTATAAAGTTGTTAAAATGATAAAAAATAGTATTATTAAGAGTTACTAAAATTATTAAAGCTTATCAAGAAATGTATTAAAAATATTTAGGTTGTCACTGCCGCCATTTTGTCGGTGCCGTCCGCCATATTGGTAGGAGCAACCGGCAGCCATATTCCAAGACGGCGGACGGGTGACGTCACAATATGGAGGCTGGCAGCTGGCCGGCGCCTGGCTCCGGTGCCCCGTGCCCTTGTTCCCTAAGGAACTAAACGTATCTACTGAGGCAAAAAAATATGCCAAGGAAGCGCCAGATATCAAGGGAGGAAAATATTGCACAAAAAATGGAAAGACTCTACAGATGACCGACGACCTGCAAGATCTGTGTGGTGTGCAGCAGCATGTTTTCTAATGGGAAAATTCAGCACAACTGTTTACAACACCCCAGTCCAGAATATTCCGACACTGTAGCATACCTCGATCACGTAAGTTTTATAACATTATTATACGGCATGTAAACTCACTTTGATTGACTTGTGCAATAACTTTTATTTCAAAAACTAGAGAATGTGCAAGTTATTTTGTTACGACAACCTCGGATAAACTCATTCATACCCAGTATGCACGTAATTGTGTACATAATGCACTGCAAGAATGCCTATGGTTGGTGCTTTACATTGCCCGGCGAAATTCCTTGTCATATTCCAGGTTTCTTCACACTTTTTGAATCAAACTTTTGAAAAATTACCTTATGTATGAAGTGCTTGATTATTTATTTCCTAAATATGTCGTGTATCACGTGCGTTTCTTACTTGTGTTAACAAACAAACACCTTATTTCTGGTTAACTTTAACTTTAACTTATATTTTATCTATAGATTACAATATTTCATTTATAATTAATAGAGAGAGAAAATTTGTCTATTGGTAATGCCTATAAAATAATTATTATGCAAAATATTGTTAAAGGCTATTCGCGATAAAGTGAACACTCTAGAAATCAACCTAAGAAAAAAGTCGCTTCTCCTACTTGCATATATTGTAACGGGTGTAATGAGTAATATGCGCCCAGTAAAGTTGGTAACGATGGAGGGAAAGTAGTTCCGTATCTCAACGTCGAATTAAAAGTTTAAGGTAACCACTTGTGATAACTTCAATTATTTATTTCACTTTTTTTTTTAATGCATCGAACTGTAAAATGGAGCAGATTAGTAAAATATTTACTTTTATAACAATTTCACCGTTTCATTTGACCGACGCACGAATAAAGTGATGAGGCCCATGGCAATGTTAATTTTACATAAGGCGGAAGAGTACACAACGTGCATACAAGCAGATCTTAAGCAGGGCTTTCAAAAGCGCTCATTTTACCGGGAACAGCCTTTAGTGAGATTCAATGCAGTGCCCTTTGAGTATTTTGGTATTTATTTGACGCTTATATTTTGAGATACAGCGCTCTGTATAATTTGCGCTCTTAAATTGTGTTTCTAATGTACGTGACGTCTTGAAAGCACTCTACATGCCTCGTCTGACTCTGAAGTGTGTGTTCTTATCGTAGATCAGCACATTGGATGCCCGTTTAATAGTTTCGTGAAGAAAAAAAAAGTGTATTCCAAACAAACGCCACCTGGCTGGTTGGTAGACCCAAATACAGAGTCTCAGGAAAACAAATAAAGAGCTACGAGAAGACAAATTGAGTAAACCCCTAGAGGTAAGAAAATGTTGTAAAAAAAAAATAGAGAGAGGGCGAAAAATTACACGTTTGTCAGAGTGGATAGGTAGTAAAGAAGAAGAAATCAGCTGACACAGAGCTAGGCACTTAGTAAAAAACGTTAAAGGCGGTTTATAAACCCCTACCCTCACTGCAAAAGAAATCCTGCTATTTATTTTAAAATGCTTCCCCACAAATGGTAATAAACTTTGGGAAGAATATGAATAAAAAATTCTGTTATTTATACAACTCTGGCATTGTTCTTGAAGTGATGTCTATAACTAAAAATAATTAAGCTAATTACGAAATACAGTTTGGATTTCTTGATAGGAAATTTAAATACACTGACTAACATTAAAATCACCATATCCAGAAGGAGGCGTCGAAATAGAACGAAACTTGCAACAGACAATGATTAGAATAACTTATTTAAATATCAAAACAAATGGGCATTTTATTCAAGCAGTTTGTACAGTTGAAAAGTATCTTTAGTACATTGTTGCATCGCCCCTAGCATTGATTGATACATGTGGCGATACGATCTGGTACGGGGCCATATAGGCGTCTAACGCTATCCTGCAGGAGATCGCCGCATATAGTTGTAACTACCGCTCCACGTGCTTAGAACCGTTGATGGCTGGAGTTGCCGTCCCAGCTGCAAGCATGCGTGTTCCATAGGGGACAGGTCTGGAGACTGGACTAACCAAAAAAGTGCCGTATGCATGCGGCATTATCCTATCGGAAAATTATCCGTTGGGGCCTTGTCGTATAGCGAAGCATATGAGGCCGTAAAGAATCTCCTGGACACGATGTTGCTCCATCAGCGTTCTCCTGATCACTAAAGGCCGTTCACGATAAAGTGAGCACTTTCGAAATCAACCATAGAAAATAGTCATTGCTCCTACCTGCATATAACATACAGTATTTTAACGGGCTCAATGAGTGACATGCGCCCAGTTAAGTTGGTAACGATGGATGGAAAGTAGTTCCATTTATTAACGTCGAATGAAAAGTGATAGGTAACTATTTGTGATCACTTAAATCATGTCTTTCGTTTTCTGTTTTTTTTTATGCATCGACGTATAAAAATTACCAGATTTGTAAGACATTTTATTTTCCAATAATTTCACAGTTTATCCTGACCGACGAATGAGTAAAGTGATTATGTCCATGGAAATGTTAATTTTCGATAAGGCGGAAAAATACCCAACGTGCATACAAGTAGATCTTAAGCAGGGCTTTAAAAAGTGCTAATTTTACCGTGAACGGCGTATACCAGGAAAGACAGAGTATCACAGGAGATTGCTGTCTACTCAATGACGTCGCCAGTCATGGCGCCATGTCAGTCAACAATGATGTCTGGATTTGTGTACTGCCCGTTGCTCCCTCGTATTCGAGTACTTCTGCCATTCGTGTCCAGACAATACCTGCATCCGTCGCTAAAGACGGTGCATCGACATTCCTCAGCTGTCCACGCAACCCTATCACGACAAAGCTGCTAATTAAATCACAGCTGTCCGGATACAAGTAGAAAAGAATGCAAGTCTTCTGCAAATCGCCTCGTAATGGTGGGGGTGAATAAGAAAAAACGAGCTACTAGAAGTGCCGCTGCATGTGTCTTGATAATGGGAAGCGACATGTTGATCGAGTTCACGCACGTCGAACGACATACTCTCTTATTGAGGTAACGCTGGGTCGTCCAGAACCTGTCCGGTGCGTGCTCCCTTATAAAGGCTGTTCAAGATGAAGTGAGCACTTTCGAAATCAACTTCAGATAAAAGTCACTGCATACTATTTTAACTGACGCAGTAAGTGACATGAGCCTAGTAAAGTTGTTAAGAATGGAGGGAAAGTTATTTCATATCTTAACGTCGAATAAAAAAGTTTTAGGCAACCGTTTGTGATTACCTAAATTACTTATTTCGCTTTTTGTTTTCTTTTTTCATGGCACCGGAGTGTAAAAACTAACAGATTTGTAAAATATTTACTTTTACAATAATTTCATGGTTTCATTTGACCGACGCATGAATAAAGTGACGAGGCCCATGGCAATGTTAACTTTACATAAGGCGGAATAATACACAAAGTGCGAACAAGTAGATCTTAAGCAGGGCTTTGAAAAGTGCTCATTTTACCGTGAACAGCCTATATTCATATTGCCCCAGCACTGTCGCACATTTTCGGTGGCAAAGGTACAAGTGGAGAGCAATTGTACCGAGCAACCACCCTGCCTCCCGTAGTCCAACAGTTTGCCCTCTCTCAGACTACGTCACATGCGTCGCCGAGGCATGCTAGCCACTTACCGACGTTCACTTCACATGCACGCCGATAATACTGCACGCAACATCGTCAGACAACGGTTCAGATTATGTGTTGTAGTGGTGTCTCTGATGGTGGTAGTACTATGCGGCCAAACGTAGCCAAACTTAAATCAGGAGCAATATTACCCAAGATATTGCTGTATGCCAATAATGATCGCCTCTTGTGGAGAATTAGTTCTTGGTGCGACTACTTTTATGGCAATGAGTTTATTTCTCCAATTAAATATTTCACACATACGGATATTTAAAATTCTGTTATAGTTAAACTATACATTGAAACATGATTAATTTTACTAACATATCTAGAATTATCAGAATATTTATATTTTTTTTTTTCACCTGCTCCAATAGACATGTTTACTAACGAGAGAACCACTCTTTATTTCGCGTGATAATAGTCACTGATCAGTTTCCTAAATGTAGGCCATACGCCACCTTATTCACGATTATTTTTACCGATTGCGTAATAATTAGCTCCACGTTTTCATGATGTAATCTTAACTACAAACAGTTTATAAATATATATATATATATATATATATACATTACAGTCATTAAATGTTCTCCATCCCACGCTCTCCGGCCCACTACATATCAGTGCCTGCAACGATTACAGGGAATGAAAACTGGTCACACGCTTTTCTGTTGAAATAGGCTATTCACGGTAAAGTGAGCACTTTTTAAAGCCCTCTCAAATGTAATAATAGTTAATAAGTATATTTTATGTAGACTTAGACGTTAAATTTCGATCGAGTCCAGTGAAATATATAAACTGTGTTTATTACTTGCATGGCAATATTTATTTTAAAAAGTGGTGGAAGGATTAAAAAAGGGCGATAGGAAAAAAAAAAGCAGCAAGTGCATCAAAAGTGCTGACGTTGCCGTGAGCAACCTATACGTGACGCATGTAATACTCAGTGAGCCCAAAGTGAGTGAGTGAAGAGATTTGGGTGGCTCTTAACATCGAGGTCTTGAGAGCCGATGGGGATGATTGAGGTGAGTAAGGAGCGTCGGAATGGAGAGGCGGAGGAAACGGGAGACACCCGACCGGGAATCGAACCCGGATCGCCTTGGTGGGAGGCGAGCAGGCTAACCGCTCAGCCCCCGTGGCCCCGAACCCAAAGTGTTTTATTGCGGTTCTGTTATACTTGTTTTAGAGACAACAATTTTTTTGACACTCAATGCCAATATATATATATTTTTTTTTTGAAAATGTGGTTATTCTCAACTAATGTTTTATTTATCTCATTCTATTTTAAGCTAAAAATTAAAGTAATAAAACAACCTAATGTAAATTATAAATTGCGAAAACTTGTTACTGTTCGCATTAGTCCAAAAAAAAAATGATATGTATTTCGCGCTCTTAAGTCAAACCATTGCGTTTTTCATACTTTTTAACACACTGATAAAAGTTGAGAAACTAATATACTTACAAAAAATAGAATACACAATACAGCAACTTTTGAAATGAAAACAAAATTTCTGTACTGTAGTGTATCATAAGCAGTGTCCGCCCATACTGAAAAGTTGCAACTGTATAATGTTGGATTTAGTATTATTCTTTTCACTCCGTGTTATCATTTTATATCGTCGAATATTTTACATTCGATCTACAGATATCTGTGGTAACACTGCTACAAAGAGAAAAATGTTACTGTACAAATTTCATTAAAACGAAAAAGGGAACTTCATTGCTAAACATATTACAATAGCTCAAAATATTTCTTTCTTTTTATCAAAAATAACACAAAATAGCAATTGTTCCCAAGCAGTAAATTTCGAATTTTTTTCAAATGTAACAACATTTTAACTCTCATGTAAATAATTAAATTGACAATTGTACTAGTCCAGACAAAATGTTGCATATTATTGGAAAATGGACAACACTTTTCTATCATGACACAAATGAATCATATTAGTTTGAGGAAATATTTCACGAAATATTTATGCAAAATAAGTAAAAAGGTTTTTTTTTTAAAGCTAAACTTTTATTCGAGTGAAGGTTTTGATCTTTGGATTTATTTTTCTGTTTGCTTTTTACCAGTAGGCAAATGTTAAGCAAAATGATTTACTGCGTTATAGGATTCCATGATTTTCCAAATCACTGTTCAAATCCATACATACGGCAAGCTGGTATGTCAGTCAATATCGCAACACTACACAACCAATGTGCGCACAGAAAAACTATTTCTGTTACAACATGGAAGCTTACAACTGAGAACGTTCTTAAAACTTGAAACGGCCGAACTCAAAGAGATGTGATTACTACTTTCAGACAGTTTTACACTATTAAGACGTCTTTACTAAAGTCAAGTATTTCCCACGTATTTTAAGCACCAGATGGCAGAAACAGCTGAAAATGAACTACGTATAGAAGTTCCTGGTGTCCTCGAAAAGTGGAACTGAAAAATTCTGGTTACGAGGCAAGAAGAAAGCTATAAGAATTTTAGTCCGGAAGAGCATATTTTATTTAAACAATTCAAAATCAGTTGTTTTTGGCTTAATTTGTCCTTTGTGAAATTTTATAGTCACATAGAACTGAATCTTGTCGAAATTAACTCTATGGAATTTTTTTTTCGATCTTCTTGCTAACGAATATTTAACTAAAGGCTATTGGGTGTTTATATTACAATTTATTCTTAACCCTTTCAGACTAGATTAAATTAATTTTTTCAGGTGTTGCAAATAAAAATATTTTTGTTTTGTTAGCAGAACCAATGAGTTCTGGGCTTTGTGTTCGCTTATAGAAATAATAATTCATAATCTAGAACATTGATACGTTTTATAAATAAGTTACCCGCAACGAAAATCAATGGATATTGAGCCTGGCACTGCAGAATATTTGCCAGAAATAACCTTCTTGTGTGTTATGTGTACAGTTATGTACACTGGATCTTCTGACTGGGTTAATATATTTTGTGTAATGTTAGAAAGGCTAATGATAGAAAACAGTTTTTTTTCTGCCCTGCACATGTGGGGTATAGTATGTGCTTTCTCAACTACTGCGTAAAGCTCTTTCCACACACACATATTCATGTAGCAGGCAGCTAAGCAGCATTAACAGACACAAAAAGAAAGAAAGAAAGAAACCAGCAGCAACTGCCAGCGACAGGTAGCGTACGCACCACGATGACCTTTTTGCTCCTGCGGCCATGAGCTTGGTCGGACTGCGCATGCCCGGAGCACTGTATCATGGCCGCTTCCAAGTTGATCTGATTCCAATTGGACATTCGACGGTCCATGGCGGGGTCAGGGTCTTGAGGCGCTGTCAGAGAGGATAAATGAGGAGATTTGCAGCGGGTCTTTCGGTCCACCAGCTCCGATCGTTGGCCGCTGAAACCTGCTGCCCTCCGATTCGAAAAAAAAAAAATGGCTTGAGGAAGAGGGCGGTTGGAGAGGGGTTGGGGAATGAGAATACTCTTATGAAATGAGCCAAGGATGAATGGATAGATAGTTTAAATGAAGGAATTATCAGGTACCAGGAGAAACTAGAGATAGGCCACTACATGCTGACCACCCCTCAAGAGATGAAGGGATGACGAAAGGAAAGGAGGAGGTGAACAGGTGATTGTCCCCCTTTTCTATCGCCGCCGACGTTCCCCCCACTCTTCTTCCCCGCGGACGGACAAATAAAAAGGACGAAAACGTTAAAAAAAAAAGACGCAAGCGCCCTTGTTCGCGACGCGGACCCGATTTCTTGGCGGCCACGCAAATTGGCTGCCGGCGGGAGCCGAACTGTTGTCCCTTCCAGCAGGCCGTGCTGGCGTGGCGGTCGCGGCATGCCAAAATAGCTGCCACCATCTCCCCTCGCCCCCCTCGAGCAAGAAACCCTCTTACCAGCCCCTCACCATCTGCACGACGTTGTTTCCAGGGCCGCAAATAGAACTGTATCTGGAGGCAGGGCGGAGGCGTTGCCGAGCACTCCGCAGACGGTGTTTGTATCTCGCCGGAGGGGGTCTTCGCCAGCTCCTAGCGCTACAGCGGCAAGCACCACAACTACTGCCGCCCTGCCCCGCGTCTCATGCAGTCTCGGAGTATACAGGATGATTCTCAATTAGACCGCAAACTTCGGGAGGTGATTCTTAATGAAAAAGTAAAAGGAAAACATATGTGACACTTTATACCAAAACCGAATATTAAGGGAGGTATGCGCCCTTAAAAAAAAAGAAGAGATTTTAAGCCGTAATTGTGGAAAATATCGTCTCTTACGTTGAAGGTCCCTATAACATGCAATAATGTTCCGAAGGTTTTCATTGTATTTTACTTCGTTACCGATATTTACAGTAATTTAAAATATTTAGCATTTTTGCTTTTCTTTAAAATTTCTTCGAGTAAACTGTTAATCTGTTATTTTATCTAAATTAATATCTTGTGACATTTCTTCGTTTCTGCAGCATAATTGTCCTTGCAATTTAAATAAACAACTTCGTTGAAAATTTTATAATCTGCTCTGATTGGCTGTTGGTCCATACGCCCGCGCAAGAAATGAAATATATAACCATTTCCTTTGTGCACATTGTCAGGAACTCTCGCGCACATGACCTTTTATGCGCAAATGAGAATCAATAGGTTCGAAAACATGGCGGTCATTTCTTGTGCACACGGCCCACGTTTTGTGCCTACTGTTATACTTTCAATTGCGAACCAAGCTTAATGCTACTGCTTAAGTTTTTTTTAATTCTTTAAACTCCTTCACCTAAAGACCTCGCAGTTGAGTGCTGTAGTCGCATTCAGTGTGGCACGTCTTGTGTTTCCTTGCCGAGGGCGTGGTGGGAGTGTGATGTTACGAGAAGCTGCCGAGATCACAAGGAAGCAACCCGGGGTGCAGTGTTTGGGAGACACGACATAAACAGGAGAGCTGCCATGAGGTAAACTAGGCCAGCAGGAGCGTATGCAAGACAGGGAACCACAATGTCGCCCCCTCCCCCTCCCCAAACCCCTGCCCGATACGTCACCGGGTCGTCGGAGCCAGCGGTCTGCGTGTCTGCAAGCGGGGCCATGGCAGAGCCCTCGTACGTCAGTCGTGCTGCACCGTGGAAGTATCAGGATGTCAATAAAGATGATAGGTCTTGGACAGTTAAGATCCGTGATATAGAAGAGAGTTATATTTTGTTGTCTTTTTTGTAACGTTTTGGTCGTCAAGGAATAACTGCTAAAGCTGATAGTGGTTTGTTGGAAATGTGTTTCTTCAGAAGGTCTCATGTCGAGAAGGAGCCTGCACCAAAGGAGATTAGTGAGATTCATCCAAACAGGATAATATGTTGGAAGACGATTCCAGTTCATGAGGGCAAGGCAGACAATACTACTGTAATTAGTGTTTCTGGTAATGCGTCTATGTATTCACGTAAGAAGATGAAGATGGAACTTGGTGATCAGATTTGGTTGTATCGGAAATTAGTTGGTATTACTGGTGACATGCATATTCTTGGTCATATGGAAGTGTTTTTCAATCCGTGATTATGTGTTATGTATTTTTTATTTTGCAAATAAATGTTTTGTAGATACGAAATGTACTGCGACGTTTTTTCGTTTTTTTTATATCCCTTTCCTTTATATTAAGAAGGGGGGTATATTGAGGGCGGAATATTTGAACATTTATTTAATGCTATTAAATATACGGAGTGATATAAATACACATCAAGGACATCACACTAGATGCTCAAAAAGTGCACCCTTCAAAAATCCTATTATTAAAACTAATAGCGAAATTTATGGAGCTTCCTTAGGGAAACGTCCAACATGGTATACGGAAACATATATATATATCATTAGATTGACAAAAGACATGCAAGGAGTAATTATGTTACGTTGGTGTATCGAATGTTTATGTTGGCCAACATGTTTGCAGTGAGTAGAGACAGGATTGGAGATACTAAAGATGCTATTAATATTGTAGAGTCATTGCATTGTAATTATATAAAGGACATTGTTCATTACATAACTTATAGCGTTAAAGTGACTTGTATCTCTTATGAAGAGACGACAGTTAAGGTGCCACTGATATTGAACGCCTATTCTAACTCTGAGTTTACGTCCAAGTCATTGAAGTAACACAGCAGAGTATTACTTCTTGTACCCCCTTAGGTCAGGTAACCAAAGGAGGTAACAAGATGAACGTTGTAGTCTTGTTTCACAACATGCTCATATTTCTACCACCGACTAACTGAAAATAACTGTAACGTATTTTCTCTTATTACTTCGCACCATTCCCTCGATTCCAGCGGTATGTATATTGTCATGTGTTGTTTCGCTGCACGTGTTAACTCGTATAACTGACAAGTAGATAGAAAAGTGTTTAGTTTGGATGTAATTCGCTTGTACGTGTTTTGTCCGAACTGCCTGCAGGACCAAGAAACGGCTGCGTCGGTAAGAAAAAGTAGTTGGATAGGGGAGGGAGGAAAATCTTGTGTTTCACGTATTTCCTGGAACTTCTCTTGAGTTTGTCGAGCTGTACCTCTTAAACATGCTCTACTGCTGATATATATCCATACCATACCGTATCGATATATATAGGAAATGTCTTATTTTGTGGCTAGAGGTGTTAAACATTTCAAAAAATTATTTTAAAATTCAGGCACTTCTTTGGTAAACCTTATGGTGAGTTCGTTCCTTTGCAAACATAAAGGGAAAAACCTCTTGGTTTAAGTTTCCAAACCTATGGACTTACAAATCCTTTGGAAAATACTAAGTGTGTCTAATCGCCGAAACCGGCATTTCTTAACAGCTGTTTGTATGCAGTTTGTTTCTTATAAAGATAGAATCCACTTGTTTACAAAAGTTTTACAAAATATGTTCTAAATATTTGTTTTCGTCATAAAATTTTAAGTGACCACAACGGTTGAACGAAGAATATTCGGAAACATTTTCCCATTGTAATAGTGCACATTTCCCCTAAACTCATGCTGGTGTTCCGAATGACTGTATTTAGTTCAAGGGACGTGACATAATACTGACACATAAATCAAATAAAAAAACAGCAAGCAAAGTTTACTCCATGAGATTATCGCCGTTCTGTTTGCGCCCCATAGGTAGCTCTGCAGATATCTAAGAAGTATGAGAGTGAACAGGAGAAACAAGTATGAACAGTCAAGGTTACATCTACCAGGTATACTAACATGTTGCACATAACCCTTCCCATAGCTTGTAAGATTCCTTACAGTAAGACAATGATATAGACCAGTTAAATGGGATTATGTATCATTCTCAGAGAATTTACATGCGAACAATGCGCCATATTTTCGGCAGCTGCGTCATCGAGGAATATCGAGAGTGATCTCTTCCCCTGCCCATTCTCAGATCACCTGACTTAACTGTTACTGTGAGAACTTGAAGAAAAGAGCTATCTCACGACGAGCACACGCCACTTAGGAGCTAGCCGAATGCGTTTGCGGCCATCATTGCAATCAATGTTGAAGAGGAACTCGTCCGAAAACACGGCATGTTGCCACTCTGCAAGCCAGTGGCCGTGTTTGCGAGGCCATTGTAGCAAATACACTGAAAACTAATACCCGACAGCTTGAAGGTTTCTGCGAGAAAACTTAACGGTGTTGTCACCTCCAGTCAGCAGATAGCAGCACCTATGTTTAATAGTGATTTCCAATTATATTATGAGACAATACCAGCATGGTGGATATGATGACGAAATTTCCTTTTATTTCTAGAATGCTTATTTGACCATGGCCAAAATTTAAACCACGCGAACTAATTCATAATATGTGAAACACTTTAAAAGTGGGGAATATTAACTAACAAATGTTAATTGTTATAAATGTTTGTAGTATTTCTGGAAATATAGTAATAGTAGCATCTCTTGCCGCTGTGGCTTTATTCGTACAATCGCCGATGCTGTACATATAGAGTTGTCCGATGTTTGTTTCTAGTGTATTTGATTGTAGCCTGAGTCGTCGACGGTTCAGGCTCAAGTGAATCCTTCGCATAGGAATGCACGCCGCGCAGTTGTCTGCGGTGCAGACGCCGTCGAACCGTGGAAGCGGACTATGTCAAACCTGCTTCAGTGTATGGTCCTTCGCTGTCGTGCTGATGACGTGTCTGCCATCCCGTGGTGCTCTTTCACCACACGTACTCTATATACAGCAGGAGCGTTCACAGCTCACTGGCGATAAACAGCTACAGGGGCTGTTCACGACAATGTGAGAATTTTTGATACCAACCTTTGAGAAATGTCACTGTCCCTACCTGTATCAATTTTAACGGGCGCACTGTGTGGCATGCATCCTGTAAAGTTGGTAACGACGCGCGGAGGTAAAGTAGTTCAATGTCTTGACGTTAAAACAAAAGTGTTAGGTAAAGCATTTGTGAAAACTGAAATCATTTTCCCTGCTTTCTGTTTTTTTTTTTATGCATCTAAATGTAAGCATTAGCAAATTTGTAAATTATTTACTTTTATAATAATTCCACAGTTTCGTTTGGCCGACGCAGGAACAAAGTTATCAGGCCCGTGGCAGTGTTAATCCATACATAGTACAAAACAAAGTCGCTTGGCTGCGTGTTTCTGTGTATTGGGCTAAGTCTTCTAAACTACGTGATGTATTTTAATGCGGTTGTCACCATCATTTAGAGAATTTCTTGGGGAAGGTTTAGGTATACAATATATTAATATTTAATCTAAAGATAGTAGAGAAATGTCGACGTGTTCTAATAAAGTTGTAAAAAGCTGCTTTTCGGCCACTTATATGGTTTACACTGACTAAACCATAGATATACACCAGATTAATGTACCTGCTACTGAATTGCAGAGCTGTTGTTACGGTGGCGAAGAAACTTCGTGTAGAGTCGGCATTGTTCGTCCTCGTAACTCAAAGCCAAAGGGAATATGGAGACTTTCCGTATTTTGTATTTACAGACTTAACTCCGTTTTTCGTCATTACGGATTGCCTTCCCGTATATACACTGTACATTTCCGTAACACATTCCGTAAATATACGGACATTTTTAACAGTGTAGCAGCATTAAGTATGCAATATATGTTACATAAGTTACGAGAAAACGTATAAGAATAATCATTAAATTAAGTTAAAATGTAAAATTCGCACACCAATCTTTCCCCCCCCCCCCCCATTTCTTTGGTGCTCGTTACTGATAGTGGGGGGCGTATTCTAGTTTATTCGTTAATTTTTCGAATTTGTTCGATTTCAAAAAGTCCGGAAACTAATGGAATCATCGAAGCTATGGCAAATCATTGTGCGAATCTCCCACCTATCTCTATAAGGAAGGGTTCCCCGAGGAGGCATACGACATCATCGCAGTCGGCTTTTTCATCGATGCCATCGACGACACAGAGGTACGGCAAGCAGTACGTGTGGCTGCACTGCACAACATTCGGAACGCCCTGGCCCGAGCACTGGAGGTAGAGACAGCAAGACAGGAGGCCGCACCCCGACGTCCGGTACGGGCAGTGAAGATGACAGAATACGACGACGGCATCAAGAAGACATTGAAGGAGATGCAGAAGGCCATCATGGACATCGCTTCTAGGGTCTGTGCTTAAGAGCTTTACAGTGCCCCACCTAAACGGCCTGAGTGTTGGTCATGTAGGCTGCCTGGGGACCTGAGAACCTACTACCCACAACAACAGCAGCAGCAGCAGCGGGAAAAGAGGTTGCGAGAGGCAAGTGAGAATACAGCTCGGTCGGAAAATTTGATAACACCGATCTTAGGAGGCGGAGGTCTGGGACTCCTACAGGGAAGACCTCAATGTTCTTACATGTACGGTCGATAAAAGAGGATTGGGATGCAATACTTGTGGAGGGGAGCCTGAATGACGTTCCTTGCCAGATGGTAGTCGACACTGGGGCAACGATAACAGTAATAAGACCAGACATCCTTGGGCCTTCACCCCAGCGATCGTCCGACGACAGCATGGAGCGGTGATATTTGACTACAGTAACAGGAGAGACCACACCAGTTATCGGTAAGAAAAAAAGTGTTCTTGTGGCTTGGTGGCCTTAAGATAGAGCACGATGTCTGCATAGCAAAAATAGAGGATGAATGTCTTATGGGAATTGATGTACTACTAGCCGGTTGCACCATTCGTGTTCACAACCATGATCCAGGTTCATTATGTATTTGACTAAGATCAGTGTATATGAAGCGTTGCACCAACGCATTTCATGCCTTGAACCAGGTTCGTTTTTTCGTTGTACGTGGACTGCCACATCCAATGGTTAAAAAACAAATGATCTTGGCTCAAGTTGTTGTTAATCTAGGGTCTGCATTATATTGGAGTTTATGATCGTGATAATGTTTATGTCAATCAAGATTTTTTTGTACAGGAGGCTCTTAATTTTGCTTAGTTTGTATTTTTATTTTGAAGGCAACAGAACTAGCAGATACATTTGTTGAGTTCCGTATAACATACAAATGTTTTAACACCTATCGTGTTTGTTACTTTAGAAGTTACTTATAGCTAATCATTTGTATAACGATGTATACTTTAGAAAATGAACTAGAACATGAACTTGATGAAATGGATAATGTTTTTGAGCAACATTTTTTCCACAAGTACCTAGGCCAAGACAGTATATGAGGATACAGCATCCTTTCCAGGTCATATATAATGAGAAATTTAAGTTGCGGTTTCGTCTTTCGAAACATGCTATGTACTTTGGAATTGCTATATAAAATCGCAAAACAATTTAAGTTTTGATAGCAACAGGAATAGGCCTGTTTCTCTTCTCAATCAGTTATTGTTTACACTTAGGTTTTATGCACTGGGCCGTTTTTGGTTGTGTGTAGCGATTTAATGGGTTTACACAAGACCACAGCCTGTAGAATAGTGCACAAGGTAACACACCAGATTGCACTCTTGGCTAATTATGTTTTTTAAATGCCAGCAAGTGGACGAGAACTGCGCACTGTCATGCAAAACTTATGAAATTGCAGACCATCCTGGTGTCATTGGGACAGTTGTACACATGTGTTTTCATAACACATATTTCACTGATTTGCAGTTATGTGAACGACGTTCTGCAAATTGAAGTCAGCGCAAACGTTTGCAGCACGAATCCTTTGTCTTTCTGCTCTCTATTATGCTCATACTTTCTTCTACTAAATCAATTCACAATTCTTTATCATATTCTGTGTGTTCGGTACACGCAAATTGCTCACTATCGGAAAAAGAAAGTTACAACTGTCAATGCCATTAAACAACTATGTTTAACGTTAATTATAACCATGCCAATCCATCAATTATACAAAGCCGAGGAAGAATTGTGTTTATATTTTCACTCAAATCTAGGTATATAATTACAATCATAGAACACAGATACTTATATGAGGCAAAGTTTCAGCACTTTCTCTGACCCGTATTACTACTAGCGCTCTGTGAAAGCGCTATGGAACTGCAAGTGCACAGGCGGAAAATTTGAATTGATACTACCAACTACCAACTGCCACTCAAATTTATGTTGAAATTTTAATTTATGTAAATGCTGTATTCAGTGCAAAATCAGTGCGCGTACATGTTAAACACACTATTTAAATATTGTCGGAATATATTTTAATGGAATATGGTAATACTTGTAACAAAAAAATATTTACGCATATTTAATTTATTTTCAATTGGAGGAATTAATTATTTTTATTAGGCCTATTTCAAAATACATTTTGCAATATACACTATGGGGAATCAACTCACTGGGACATATTGGGACATAATGTACTTAATGGAAGACATATTGTTTTGGTTTGGTAAGATTCGTATTTTCAGGTTAATTTTGATTCAATCAGGATGTGAATGGCACAGTAAGACACAGATTCCCAGTTTATGAGCAGTATTTTATTTTGTGAATGGGTAAAGAGAGTGGCAGATGAGAAAGTTATTGGCTTAGACAATCTATAAATGTTGAATAATTTTTTTGTATGCGATAACCACTTTTCCAACGATTGCAGAAGTCTTGGAACGAAGAGGCTTATAGGCTTTCTTTACCACCACTACATCTGAAAAGTAAGTGCAATGTAAATTTCATGTACACTTTGAATTTATGTCCAAGATATCTTTCATGAAAGGTATATTTAGTTTACACACACAAAAAACACACACACACACACACACACACACATGCATGCATGCATAGTTTATACTATAGCTCAATTTTAGGTTCAGATTCTTGTATTAATTGTACCCTGCCCTCCTATGTAGCCCGAGTAATATTGTAAAGAAAAGACTCTGATCGCAAACACTTACATCATCCTTCTGTTCCACCTGTGTGATATTATTATAAGCCTAATTGAACTATTTTTGTTTAAATATGTGATTATTTTTGTTTAAGTACATTTTATAGCTATTTGTGTTTAAATAAATGCAATTAACACATTGGTCAGAGCTGCGGTGATGGTGAACTTTTTAAATATGCAGTTGCCAATTCCATTAAATTCATCTCTCCCATTTTACAGCCAAGCACCTAGCAAAACAAAAAGTTACATAGGTGTTGAAGATCCGAAGATCCACAGTCTTTGTTAAATTTTGAAGAACATGCTATTTTCTAAATAAAATAGCACACACTTTGGTAATCATATGCACCGAACCTAACAAAACCATGCTATATGTCGTTCACAGCAAACTTAGGCACTTTTGAAAGATCTGCGTAAGGTCTACTTTCTACACAATGTGTATTCTTTAACGGCATGTAAAATTATCACTGCCATGGGCCTCATCACTTTACTTGTCTGTTGGTCAAGTGAAACTGAAATTATTTAAAAATTAAACATTTTACAAATTTAATATTTCTTGCACTTAAAATGGTGTCCAAATTTGTACATTATTTTTTGTAACTTTACCTTCTGCATTCTCTGATCTTCATAACCCAATATACTATTGCCCTTAGCATATCACTCACTATCAGGTAAGGCCATTCACATTTTCTAAACTCTCTATATGAAACTATATATATATGTATATATGTCTGGTCTTCTTGCGTTTGCAGTGAAACATCAGTAGGCCTAGGCCAAGACCGGAAACACACGGCACACCGGAAAACGCCCTGCGCCCGTCCTCGGGCGCCCCAGGACGGGTCATATTCCAAAACTGTTTTGGTGGGGTTCATGGGCCAGGTCCGTTTCAGGCAGTTTGTGCAGAATTATGGACGAAGAAAGGCTTAAATGTATTATAATTATTGGTTTGCTACGACACCGAAGAAAGAAGAACTCTATAGTTAATTTGAAGTGGAAAACAATTATTAGCCAGTTGTATAATTAAATGAATTAATTTTAATGTGTTATGTATAGCTATTTATGCATAGTTTTCAAAAATTAAAACAACTAGCTACCTATGTAATAATGTTTACAGGTTTTTCAATGCATTTAGTTAAGAATGAAACAGTCAAAGCCTAAAGTTAAAATGCTTTCACTGTAGACCTACTAAGATGTATTTAAAGGAAGCATCTGTGTTAAATTAGTAATCAACGTATAATAATTATAATTGAATAGCTGTAGTACATTTACGGCACTATTACAGCTAAACTATTTCATATTTAAGCATCTTATTGTTCCCACCTGTTTGTACTAGGAAATCGTGTAAATTGGTTCAAATTATTGTAGAACTGCTTTCCATTCCCTTTGCGATTAAATCTTATTAATTCCAAATATTATACATAATACTTATTCGAATTGAACATACTATAACATTACAGGATAACATTTATAAAAATTGAACCAAAAATACAAATTATATTAAATTTTTCACCTAATTAATTAATTTTCTACATAGAAAAAGATGTGCCCAGTCGGATATTTTCACATAGAAAATGAAAGTTTAGAATTTCTTCTATCAATTGTTAAGTGTTATGTAGGCTCTTCACGGTAAAGTGAGCACTTTTGAGACCCCAGTTACTTTTTCCTTTCAACCCGACTTTGTAAATAAATATTGTCATGTACATAACAAACATAGTGTATATATTCCACAGCACTCGGAAGTTAATGTCTAAGGCTAAAACTAAAAATATATATTTACTATTGTTCTAAATGAGAGGGCTTTCAAAAGAGCTCACATTACAGTGAATAACCTACACACATTTGTGTGGTTTTAGTATGTTATTCGTAGGGAGAAATAAACAATTGCACAACACGACTACTATAGTCCATTTCATATAAGTTTTCTGAAATTTGACAGACAATGTGACCAACCTACACACTATGTAAACAGTAAATGCTCTTGCTCCTACAGTATTGTATCAGCTGATGAACTTCTGCGGGATCCGTGTTGTTAGGTTGGCTATTTTGATGACTGTTTTGGAAGAAAATAGTACTCGGAACTACAAGTTGCAATTTAAAATCTTAACTATACTTACAATATTTATGGTTTAAATTATGTTTCTTAAGCAATATTAAATTTTCTTGGCAATTTGTAACGGGACTTTAAAAACATGTTCAGAATTTATGACAGAGTATGTCGACACATACGAACAGTAAACTTTTCCAGCCAATGGCTAGCCATGTTTATGTTTCCAGCCCGGTGAAGACAGTTGTGCGTGCGCTTTTTTTCTCATTATGTTTATTATAAGAATATTTTATTGGTATTGTCTGAATATTTAATCGGCAGTTAATTATTTGATATTTGCTTTTTCTAACATAGTCGGTACCGTTGCAGTGCGTTTTGTTGAGTGAAATGTAATATTAATCGGCACGTCGTTAAAATTGCTCGTTCCGCCATTTTACAAACCACCTTCCACAATGAAGTGACACGAATATAATTTCAGTACATAATTTTAAGTTTGTTTGTATCAGGAAACGTGCGCAGTGTTGATTTTACTGAATGATTTTGCAAATAAATTATTTGATGCTAGCGACGAACAAACGTGATTTTAGTGAAATAAACTGGCAAGGATTGCCATAGAAAAACACGTGTTCAAAAGGTTACAACAGTAAGTTTGCGCGTTTTGTAAATGCATTTGTAAACCGTTAATATAATTATTGAAATGCAAGTGGCCTAAAAAATGCCGCACTTTCCACACTTTTGTAGTGAGTGAATAATGTGTGTTTGTCTACATCGTAAATTCGAGTGTGAGGTTAATTTCGTTCAAAGTGTGTGGGTATATATATTGCTGCATCTGTACGAATACGAACAGCGACGCATGTATCGCGTTTTGTATTTCGATTAAAGTTATAATTTTGGAAGTTAAATCATTTAAATGTTATTCCCATACGAGCAAAATTCTCCACTGCGCCATCAAAACCATATGCAACTCAAAATGCCACACTCTCATGCCGGAATCACATAACCCCCGACCAACACAGCGCGACACGACCAAAACCGCAACCACGACACGTTTCAATGTGACTACTTGAATTTACAGCACGACTGACACCACACTCTCGACATTTAACCTAACTATTTAGAAGGCGCTGATAGGCTACCTTAGTCTCAAAGGTGGTGAACAAGAGGGAAATTAGTAATACATAATGGTGCCAAATTGGTATCGCTAATGCATACAAAAGTAAAATTATTATTTTTAAGTTTTCAATTGATTTTTCTTTTAAGCTGCATATTTACCATTGTAGGGAAAGCTTTCAATACAATTTCGCTTTGCAATGTTGTACATTCTGTGTGTCATGCCTCACGACACGAATAACAGAAATAATTTCTAATCCAAAATTGCTGGTCGGACGACAGAATCGGTCGGGCTTACGACGATCTATCTTGTATTTCATTGGTTGTTGGCCGTAGTGTCGTGCGCGTCGGGGTTATGTGATTCCGGCATCGTTATGACATCGAAATAATCCCGTCTCACGAAAGACAATAAACTAAAGTCCCACCGCCACTCTGCTCACTTTTTCATTTTTCCCTCGAAATAAAATAAAGATGACACCCTAATTGGGCCCACATTTCATTGCTATGAACATTTCTCTGTGTTATTATTGATTGAAACTCTAACACTCTGGTTCTGGGGGGTTTCAAAATGTAAAGCTTACTGGCCATACAAACTTGTAAGTTGTATCACTTGATTTTTTTAGAACGTATATAAAATTTGTCAAGCTTGTTACGCAGGGACACTTGTTAGCAAATAAATTTAAAGGTTTTTCCTGTTTTTAAAGGCTGTATATGAAAGTAACATATAGGTTTCAACGTTGGAGTCTTTTATAAACTTTTTGAGAATTTTTTTTTGCAAATTAAAAGCGCTCATATGTTTTTAACATACGTTGTTAAGAATATTGTAAGAGGAACGGAAAAATAATTCACATAAAGAGGATTTATATTGGAAAGACAACTTTTTGATATCAAGTAAATTACAACATACTTATCAAACAAAATTCTTGCAATTTAAGGACCCAACGAAGGTACTCCAACATCATAAAGAAGTGTCTCATGTATCAGCAGGAACTGTGACATTCCAAACTATATCGCTAAGGAAAATGAACTTTATGATGTATTCAATCTTGGGTAGATGGAACATCTTTTTAGCGTGTAAGTAACATGTTCGTTTGATATATTGTTGCTGTAGGTCATATCTGCTTCTCTAGAGCGCTTTGTAACATCTCTGAACTGAAATACAGTTTTTCATTAGGTACCCGAGAACAAGCCTAGGGCTATATTCACAATTTTGAGGAGGGAGGTTGTGCGGCTGAATGTCAGTGTAAATATCAACACTGAGTTAGTCAGAAAATGTTTTTATTCGCAGCATGGCAATCTGAACACGTAGGTATTAGAGAAAAGTAATTAAAGTATTTTGTATTTAGGCCTGCAATACTTAACATTTGAGTTACTAAATGAGAGTTATTAAAATTACTGAAATTAAGTAACATTAGCTTAAATATTATTTTGGCTACCTACATACTTTAACATTCTGAGAATTATAACCACCATAAAAGTATCAGGCTGTACATAGTCTGTTGTCATATCATACCACAAAGCTGAATTATGTACTTTTAATGCAATATTAGGCATAGTCTGTACGTACGAATGTATACTGTCTTTGTAATGAAGGTGAGCGAGAGGGGGGGGGGGGGGTGTGGTATTTCGGTATTTGTGCATTCCTGGGGGGGGGGGGGAATCTTGGTATTTGGTGTTCGTGGAAACCATGCTAAATTTTTATGTTTACAAGAACATACTCCAGGTAAGTGTGACAATATTAGTTGTTAATATATTTTGGGAGTATAAAAAAAAACAATAAAATATATTTTATTCATTTGACAGTCAAAATACAATTTCATTTTCGTGCATCCTGGTTACAAATTTCTTGCAAGGTAAAAAAAATATCAATTTATAGACTTATTACATGGGCTGTTAGTCATTCAAATAAAATATTTATAAACTTAAAAAAAAAAAAAATGGGATTGTTGCCAACCTGCAACTATTTGAACAGCCCTTCACAGCTTCTAAAAGTCATTTGGGAGGAGGCACATGCAGTTTGTTTACAAAAACAGGCAGTCGCATGGTGTTTGTTTGCAAATACTGGCAGTCACATGGTATTTGTTTGCAAACAGTCACCTTCAATGACAGTTCAGCTGTGGTGGAAGGATACATAGCCACCCAGATGGCAGTTCCTATAACTGTCAAATTTGAGACCACTTATATGAAATGGACTATATTAGTCATTTTCCAGTGAAGAATCTCTTTTAAAACGAATGATATTAGTGTTTTACCAGATCTGCATCTAGGGTTAATTTCAAACTTAAAATAGAAAACCCCATTGCGGTAACCTAGGTATAGGGAATTCTCACAGGTTTATTAGGATAGGAAATAAAAAAGAAACGATCTATAATAACTGACAGGATAATAACGGAATGAACATAACGTTAGCGAGGTAATAATGTTACAAATAATAATCTCAACCAAAGAGAACTGTAATAAATATCTACCTACCAAACATCTGTTTCTCATCATCCGGGAGGTACTCAAAATCTGCCTTAAGCTGGACACAAACAAACTTACACGCATCAATTTTTTTATTGCGATCTTTGTTAACTTCACTCGATTTGTCCCAGATGTCAAACTTTTCTTGAACGCTGGCTATTAACAGTTCAATCAATATCTATATCGGTCATGTTGCCATGTCGACAGCGCCCGGTGCTCTCCGTGTCCGTATGTGTTGCCCAGTATGCCCCAATGGTCCGCTAGAGTATGTCCGGAGCCACTCACGGGCCGGACCAGGCGAACTGTAGCGAACCCGACGGGCGGTCCGCTACCCTTGAACGGGCCCATTCGAGCCTTCCACCGTGCCGGTTCCGGCCCGCCCATGCCCATTTGTGCTGCCCAATGCCTCTCCATATATCATCAAACTTGAAGGGCCTAACCCGCCCCATGGAGCTGGCCGTGTGTTCCGGCCTCAGTGTCCAGTATAATTTTATTACCGCACCCTGGCCCCAGTAGTTATGCTTTGAGAAGCCTACAGTAAAACATATTTATTTAAAAAGATATCAAATAAGGCTTACAACAATATCACAGGTGGAACAGAAGGGATGATATATGTGTTGTGTGTGATTTGAGTCATTTCTTTACAAGACCACTCAGGGTTATATCAGCTTCATGCCTGACATAGTAAGGCAAAGTAAAATTCATACAAGAATCTGAATCTAAAATTGAGCTGTGGTAATATAAGGCTGTTCATGCTGAAATGAGCCCTGTTGAGACCCTAGTTATTTTTTCTTTCAGTCATTATTTATCCATCAACCACATTTTGAAATAGATATTGCCACGTATATAATAAACACAGTGTAGGTATATATTTCACGACATTAGGAAAATAACGTCTAAGACTAAAATTAAATATATATATTTGACAATTATTCCAAATGAGAGGGTTTCAAAAATGCCTTTTTAACTTGAATAGCCTACACACACACACACACACACGCGCGCGCGCGCGCGCGCTTCAAGACAGATATCTTGGAAGCGTACATAAAATTTACAGTGCACTTACTTTTCAGATGTAGTGTTCACAAATAAAGCCTGTTAAGCTTCTTCGCCCCAATCCAACTGTAATTGTTGGGAAAGTGCGTTATAGTAAACAAAATATGTATTGTAACATTCTAGGCTGACGAATCCAACTACCTCCACGACTCGCGAGACAAAAACAACTATGTTAATTTTTTTAGAACGATGCCAACCTGCAAAGAATAATCGTACCAGTGAAAAATATAATTTACTCCAAAATCCATGACGTCATAGATTCCAGCCAATGATATTTTGTGTAACATATTAGCTCTGGAGACCAAAAATACAGATCTCGAGATCACAAAATATGAGATCACTTGAACCTAATTCAGCTTGGTGCAACACGAATATACTTGATCGAGGTTCGTGTATGAACTCAGATCATGTGAACTAAGATTTTCTACAGTGTTGGTGCATCCGGGCATACGTAGGTTGGGGTGCTATATCGATGCTCGACTTGGTGTGCTATGGGTAGGTAGTACAGAGTTGGTGATGTCAACACGGCATGATTTTTTATCCCCATTTAGCTGCCCAGTAGTATGTGGTCAACCTACTGTACTGCCCGCTTCTAGTAAAATTGACGTTACAAGCAGATGTCATGGGAAATTTGGCAGGTTTTTGGGTCTAATTAGCCAGCAGAGAGGGTTGGCATCCTGTCAGGTAATGCCATTGTAGTAAGGACTCTAGTATATTCTAATTCTGACAGTTTTCCAGTTATAATGATACATATTTCCGGTATTGCCATTCGTCTTGAGGAGGGGGCCATGATCGGAATTTGCAAGCAGGTGACACAGGTAATTCTAAACTCTCCAGAAAGTTCTTGAGTAGAAAAAATAGAATGTACTGTACCAGAAATACTGGACGAACTGCTAGTACGAAAGAAAGAAAATCTTAGCTGGTGACAGAAGGCTGTTTCTGAATTACTGCTGAAAAATAGGGATGCCTTCTTGTGTGAATCAAAGGACCTTCAAAGGACTAACATGACTAGCCATCACATTGACATAGGAGATGCCAGGCCCATAAAGCAGCCACAAAATACGACTGCCACTAGCTTCACATGAGGCAGTTTAGGGAATTCTGAGGAAATGAGGGAATTAGATGTGATAGAGCCATCGGTTAGTCCATTGGTCGTCAACCATTGTACTTGTTAAAAAGAAAGCTGGCTTGGTGAGGCTCTGTGTAGATTGGGTACTGGCAGCGTGAGGTGGCCCCAGAGGACCAAGAGAAGACTGCATTTTGTGCCTAAGGGAAAGGAACCTGGAAATAAAAGTTACGCCTTTTGGGCTATGCAATGCCCCTGCTTCCTTCGAACACCTGATGGAAAACGTTTTGCCTTTAGATATCTGTCAGGTTTACCTAGATGACATTGTGATGTTAGGAAGGATATTTAAAGAGCACCTATCACACTTAGACTCCGTATTCCAGAAAGTAGCCGCATGCTACTTGAAACTGGTCCCTAAGAAGTGCCACCTGTTCCAAAAGAAAATAAATTTCTTGGGACATATAGTGTCAGCTCATGGAATCGAAACAGACCCAAAGACGACCAAAGCAATAAGAAATTGGCGGACACCAACTGAAAAAAAAACTGAAGTGCGGAGTTTTCTGGAATTATGTGCATATTTCCGTCGATTTTTAATTGGGTTCGAATGATCGCCAAGTCACTACATGAAATGAAGGAGGCGAAAAGGAGATTTCATTGAACCCCTGAGTGTGAAGATGTTTTTAGTAA
Organism: Dryococelus australis; assembly: GCA_029891345.1. Classification (NCBI taxonomy): domain Eukaryota; kingdom Metazoa; phylum Arthropoda; class Insecta; order Phasmatodea; family Phasmatidae; genus Dryococelus; species Dryococelus australis. The sequence continues at coordinate 59,030,060 of CM056998.1, read as the reverse complement.
ACTAAAGAAAAAATTCTGATACCTCTTCCAGTCCTGGATTTCCCGAAAAGTGAGGGTGTATTCATTTTGGACGCTGATGCTAGTGATGCACGCATTGAATCTGTGCTATTTCAAGTTCAAGATGGGAAGGAAAGACCACTAGAATACATCAGTAAGTTATTGTATAAGCCTGAGAGAAATTACTGTGTTACATGCAGGGAGAATCTGACCATGATGGAGGCAATTTCACACTTCCACCCCTATCTTTTTGGCAGACATTTTATTCTAAGAACCGACTATGCTTCACTACGCTGGCTACTAAATTTCAAGAACCCCGAAGGTCAAATAGCCCGGTGGATACAGCATCTTCAAAAAAATGACTTCGAAATACTGCACAGATCTAGACGATTTCACATCAATGCAGATGAACTATCTAAGAGGCCATACAAATAATTTTGTCATCATTATGAATACCAGGAAGAAAAGAGTTATGAATCGGTGAAGGCAGAGATGACAAGAATTCAACGTTCTTTATCTTGTAATTGGTCACCTAACTGGAGTGATGAGGTTATTAGGAAAGATCAGTTGAATGATTCCACTTTGCAGCCATTATTAAAGTGGGAAGAAGCTGGCTGTCTGCCAAAATGGGAAGATATATCTAGCCTGAGCACAGCAGTCAAAACATACGGGGCACAATGGAATTCCCTGAGGATGGTGTACTGTACAGAAACTGGGAATGTAAAGATGGAAAACACACACGGTTACAGTTGGTCCTTCCAGAATGCTGGGTTCCAGAAGTCTTAAAAGAACTCCATAATGTAGTAGCCAGTGGGCATTTTGGTGGCAATAAGACACTTGACAGAGTTAGACTGAGATTCTACTGGCTTAGTTGTCGGGAGGATGCTGAGAAGTGGTGCAGAATGTGCGACACTTGCACTGAAAAAAAGGACCCAAGGATGAGGGCACACGGTCACCTCCACAAATACAATGTTGGAGCCTCATTCGAGAGAATGGCAGTGGATATTCTGGGACCTTTTCCTGTCACATAGATAGGTAATCGGTATCTCCTAGGGGCCCAAGATTACTTTACTAAGTGTCTTGAGGTCATTCCCCTTACAAAACAAGCACATACTGTGGCCAATGCACTTATAGAGCATGTCTTGAGCTTTGGGGTGCCACTAGAACTCCATTCTGATCAGGGAAGAAACTTTGAAGCTGTGGTGTTCCAGGAGGTAACATAGATTCTGGGGATGAAAAAGACTAGGACTACAGCCTTATACCCTCAGTCGGATGGAATGTTCGAGAGGGTTAACCACACTCTTGAGCAATACCTGTCGATCCTTGTGGCAGACAACCAAAATTACTGGGATTCAAAGATGCCATTGTTGTTTCTTGCTTACCGCTCAGCAGTTCACGAGTTCACAAGGGTAACGCCATCAAGGATGCTGTTTGGAAGAGAGCTACGCCTCCCCAGTGTCCTGCTGTTTGGACTATCGACAGAAGAGGAAGACGCAGCCCATGATTATGTCAGCGAATTACGTAACATACTTGTTGGCATTAATGATTTGCTAGACAGCACCTCAGATTAAATAGTGACAGGATGAAGACATGGTTTGATAGGAGAATGTCAGGTGAGGTATTTCAAGGACAACTGTACAACCCACAGAGGAGAAAAAGGTACTGTTCGAAGCTACAGAAATGTTGGGAATGCCCTACAGGATTCCGAATAAGATCAATGACGTGGACTTTCGGATTTGTCATGGCTATCTGACGAAGGCGGAGGTCGTCTACATCGATCGACTGGCACTCCACGAAGGGCTAGACACGCAGAATCTTTCGGGACGAACAGACTTGAGGAGGGGGCAGTGTCACGTGCTCGCTGCTTTGCCCCACGCGAGCAAGTGGAAGAGAAGAACAGAGTAGTTACATTATTCATGGACGTGCGCGCTATCAGTTGCAACCGGAGTGGCTGAGAATTTTTCACAAAGTAATGTCTACGAAGCGTGCCTTTTATGCCTATTAGGGCGCGTGCCGCTTGGGTATCGGGTGTTTTTTAAACATCTGAAGAATTCTCTGGATTAATGACCTTGTTTCTCTCTGAGGTAGACTCGAGGTGCGGTGAACCTTCCACGTCAAGGCCAGCAGCCATAAGAGGCGCGTCGGTCCTCCGAGCCGGCAGTTGTTGAATGGATGAGTTCAGCGATAGACTACTAGCGAGAAGAGAAGCGCGCGGCGAGAGAAGTGACCAGCGGGAGGAAAATCTGCGACTGCAAACATCAAAGCAGTGAAGAGTACGACTGCAGTCTGGACTATTGGACTGGATGTGTGAGTGAAAGACATTACAAATGATGGCAATATATACACTGAATATGTGTTAATGATGAGTATGAGTTAATTGGAAATAACCAAACAGAGACATAAAGAAGGACGTTAATGAGAGTTGAAATATACATTAAATGATGTGCTCACTGTGAAATTAAAGAGTAATAGTGGATACAAAATTTTTTAACTCTGTAAATAATAGCTGTGTAAATAAATTAAAAATCAAATTTAGTTCTCTCATTTATATTAAGACTTCCATCTCTCACGGACTCAGATACGCCCCTGCGGGCTTTCATGTGACACAGTTTTAAACAAATTGTATTCTAGGAAAAAGTTAAATTTTATTCATTGAGAGTACCAAGCAAAAATATTTTAATTACCCCAATTAACCTTTCTATAAACCTTTCTGTTTTAATTTGTGTACTGGTAAGCGTTTCTTCAGATATGGGATTACGGAGAACATTGTGAATTGATCGTAGAGGTGTTGCTTCAGACGGATATTATGATTAATGCATAGTATTGGTCAGAGCTAGCCAGTTCTCTGTTAATGAGTGGTCTGATTCTAAGGACCCAAGAGCCAACATATTAATTTACCATGCGATCTAGTCAAGGCCAGCATGGTTGTATCTGCGATATTTCGTTAAAGGCGTAGTGCCCCTTCCATCTTGCATTTATTTTTATTTAACTGTATCTTACTTTTCATATCAAATATTTTAAAACCAGGGATGTCAGGGCATAGGGCATATCTTAACAAATATCAAATATTTTAAAGTCCACAATATTTTGCTCATGTTCTTTTTGTTGCATCTGTAACCATAATTAATATTTTAAAAAATAATTATTTTTCAGTGTTACATGAGAAAATACCGATTGAAATAAGTCTATTCTGGTTTCAAGAATTCTGTAAAATATTTCTGTTTGCAGTAATGAGGCTTGAATTTCAATATTAAATCTTAACACACACACATGTGTGTATATATATATATGCGTGTGTGTGTAAATACAAGGTACAAAGGATACCACTACCTTAAGGGATGTTGCAGCACATATTTCTATAATAGTGCCTACAATGTAACCAACAAATAAAACAAAACCTTCTCAAATTCTAAGTCCTTAATTATTAGGAGGGGGGGGGATACGTCACAGAGGAGAACAGCGTGTTTTAAACTTATCGACCAACCGTGGTCACACGTATGTTTGAATAAACATACATGTGTTTACTCCATTCTAAAACTCAGTGCTTGTGTGACGTACAAAAACGGCCATTTATTTCCGAAAAACTCCATATCAACAAACGGCGTTTCTTCCAAATCAGAAAATATAATATATGGAACCGCACGACATAATGCAGTAGTAACAACAACGACTCACATTCCAGAGGACCCGGGTTAAAAATAATCCATGACCACTTCATTTCCCAAGCGTGACTGTTCAAGCCATTGGTTGCGCCTCTAAAATACCTCGTTTTCGAGACGATAAGCTATACCTACCTAACTACGTACGTACCATAGTGCATGGAATGCACCAGGGCTCAATTCTTGGGATATTAGCGTTGTTAATTTACAGTATTGGTTTACCTAAATAGTAAATATAAAGCTGCTTGCTGACAACATCTGTGAATTGGTTACGAAGTAAATCGATACATTTATTAATTGATGGTGACAATCAGGCAATCACTATTTTGTTTGAGTTATTTTCCACAAATAAATTCAACGAAATTCAACAGTCAAGTAATATTAAATTTAAATTCACAATTATGGCTGTAATTTATCTTGATTTTTATTTAACTACAAAATATTTATGTGCATCACAAGTCTTAAAACAGATAACTTTTGAACGGAAAAATGTATTAATATTGTTACGTGCCACTGGTCTGCGCTGCTGACCTTGGCATGTCCCGCGCGAGCGAAGAGGACGGAGAGTCGTTATACGATAGCGGCGGCGAGCGATTATCTCGTATTATTATATTATTCACACACAACGCGAGCCGACAAGATAATCCCTTTCAGTAGCGCAAGTTGCTAATTCTGGTTCTATTGATTTCTGCGTTTATCTGAAAAACGCTGTGGATTGCTGACCTCGTTCTCTTAGTGGAACTCGGGGTGCGCTGAACCTTCCAGATGGTAGGACGAACACTATAAATATTGCGACAGGACTTCGGGCCGGGAGTTGAGTTGAGTGGAGTTGGAGTCGATGAGCGAATGAGTGGCTGAGTTCCGAGCAACAGAAGAACGAGCGGCGAGAAGTGACCAGCGGAAGGGAAATCTGCGACTGCGAGTATCAAGCATCGAAGTGTGTGACTGGCAGGCTGGACTATTGGACGAGATACGTGAGTGAAAGACATTATAAATGATGGCAAAAGACAGAATGTACACGTGCTAATAATGAGTATGAGTTAAGTGCCTGTAACCAACAGAGACAATTAAGAAGGACGTTAATTAGAGCTGAAGTAGCCATCAAATATTGCGGTCACTGTAGAAAGATTTAAAGTGGATACAGATAATTTAATTCTGTAGTATATAGCTGTGTGAATAGTAGAAATCAAATCTAGTTCTTTTATTTTTATTTTTATTAATACCTGCATCCTTCATGGACTCAGATACTCCCCTCAGGCGTCCTTCATGTAACAATATCTTTGTTTGAATGTTAAACGGTGCCCTATGTCTTATTTTTATTTCGAAGCACACTAAGTATATTAAAATCTAAAGCACTTAACTGTATGTATTTATGGCGATTTCAATCTTTATGCACGATGAAATGAAATTTTCCTGTAAGTAGAAGTAAAATTATTTTCAAACTTCAAAACACAGCTGTGAAAGTAGTACGTCACCGTAAATGGAGATTCGTGTAAAAATTTGTCCATGACTAATAATAGTTAATCATGGCTAACATTAGCATTAATCAAGGAAAATCAATTTCTGAGCTTCTGGGTTTTAGGGCGCGTAGAGGAAGAGATTTTTTTCGACGTGTCTCAAACCCAGAAGCCTAGTAATTGACAACGGCCGTGAAAGTCTCCGAACTATTTTAATCAAGGAAAATACTAAACATTTCCAAAGAAATACTACACTCTGTTGCCGTATCACAAACAAAATAAACTACTGTATCCGTTGAATGTATTATCTCAAATCATAAAATATTTGTACTGTTCTGCACTGTACATTTATAAATAAATTCCGGCACGAATGGAGCTTAAACTGCTGTTAAGGGTGATGCTAGAGTTCGAAAACAACGCCGTAATAATCTTCCTGTCTGCAAAGAGATTACTTAACATCTCAGGATATTATTATATCCACATTTTGCTTAAATTTGTTGCCTCTATAGATAATATGGGTACATCATCTCTTAATTGCGGCGAAATATAATTCACTACATACAGGGATTAGTTCTATGCAAGGCATGTACAGAAAAGCAATGTTCCCAATGTATTCAGAAAATGAATATGGGTGTAGCTAGTGTAATGGAGAATGGGAACTTAATTTTGAATGATATAGACCTGCAGCAATCAACTGGCACTACGCCCATAATTAAATCGTTATGAATTGTCCAGAATCCGAACTACGGCATCTTCTACTTAAAGCTGGCTTGGTACGATTATTCATGTAGTATGGTTTCCGATAACATTATTCACTAATCAGTAATTTCAGTAAAACTTTTCACGTGCCGCCGGACATGCTGAGGCGAATCCAAGAGAAAAGGTTTTTGGCGGTGGCTGGTGGGGGTGGAAGGGGGGGGGGGGCGGTAGTACCTCCCTCCACAGACCCTAGTCTAGTCTCGCGCAAATAGGAAAATATATGGTCTTCTCGTGGAAGGGGGAGAGGAGGAAGTTATATTCTAAATTTTCTAATTATAGAGTTTACAATCAAGGCAGTATCATAATATATATTTTTATAAAATAATACTGAATTAATCAAATAGAATTAAGTTTTTATATATAAAATTTTTATGTTATTTCGTTTTAGTTTTTAATCATTCACATGTGTGCCAACATTGAACTGCTTTTGTTTCTGCCAACACGTCTAGCGAAAAATGCATGGTTTGGATTTTAGGTTAGAAAACTGGATTGTACACAAACCCTTGAGATATATGTAACTTGTACCACCTCTAACCAATTTGTAATGCAGTTTGATTAAATTCAGTTTGATAAAAGTATTTTATTTACATAATAGTGCTTGTCATTTTAAAACTAGGATAGAAACAAACACTTTTATTTCTTTTGACCATGTGACTTTTACAGTTCGGTTCCTTTATGGCAAGTCAATGCGTAGAAGACGAATAAGCGGTCTATCTCATCTTTAGTCTATGGGGGGAAGTGTCATAAATTAAATTTATGCCCGGTTCACGTGTAGGTCGATCAAGCAAGTCAGGACGGAAAACTTGCGCAATCAGAAACAGATCTGGTTTTTCGCATGAACCGTGCCAAAAAGTCGAGCTCAAGCCGATGTTCCTGCAAACGGAAAGAGCAGACTTCATCGATATTTCCAAGTCATTTGGTCCACATGTGTTGTTCTAATAATTTGCTGGATAACGGTGTATTGATAGAATAGTATATAATAGTTCAATGTAGGTATGTATTTATAATGAAATACCTGAAATAAACATTAATTCAATGCGTGTTTAATGTAGTTTGTAAATGTACTGATAGGTATCACTAATTTTTAAAGTACCGTAAAATGCGGTGATTAGCAACGGCGGGGTGAAAAGAAACAAAACCTTAAATGAAATTAAAAGTTATTGTATTAAAAAACAAACCCTAAAATTCTAATGATATTACTAATTGTAGGAAAACCAGTAATCTCACATTTTTTTTTATCTGTATTTCAGAAACATTACTTCAAAATTTTGTTGTCCATTGCTTAAATATTTTCGATTATTCATGTAAATTAACGAGCATAATTGCGTGGTAGTAAATACTCTACAATTAAATAGCAAAATCGGCTATGAATCATATAGTTTATATACTCTGTTCGACATAATCGGCAATTTGTAAGTCAAACTTTAGTGAAGGTCGGTATTGTATTACCAAACAGCAAAATCAGCGTGATAGAAACTCGTTATTCGTATGTTTTAAAAACAATAATAGAGATGAAACAATCTGAAAGGAAGAGACAAATATATCGTCGCAAGAAAACGTTGAACACGTCACAAAATTTTTGCGATACCCAACAGTCGGTGGAACTTTGATTCATTAATATCGATTACGCAGAACTCATACTTGGTAAAAGTATAACTTTTGCTCAACAGATGTCTATAGTACTGTGTGCGTTGGGTAACATCTCTATTTCCTTATCTATGGTTTCATCAGGCAGATGTTTGTACGCGCATGCTATCTAGCGGCGGAAGCGGGAAGCTCGCGCCGGACGGCGCGTTATAAAGAGCGACGTAAATAAGAAACGACAGTAGAGCATCAAGCTACTGTACACCAGTGTGTGTAAGTGGTTTGATCCACCGTTTTTCCCGATTATTTTTTTTCTTGGACCACTCGACAAATTCTTTGTGTGCGATAACGTCGAAGTTAATATCTGTCGATAGTTATAAGTGATAATTATCAATCTTTTCTTTAATTTACGTGCAACATTGTAAGTGCGTCGTAAGACAAGCTCGAAACGTCCTCGCAACCGTCGAAATTGAGCGTTATTTTGCCAAAGTTTTAACGAAAATATTGCAGGGGCTTAATAAGATACTTTGAAAAATTGACAATGTGCTCTCTTCAAGATTCCAGTGACTGCCACTTCAACGGGACTAACGAAGACTTTTGGTATGCGACCATGTTGTCCCATTTCGTTCCGGAGTTTGTATTTACATTTCTGGCGTCACTGCTGCCAAGCGTGGAATATCAACCAATAATATTTTCTATGATCGGTTCTTCTCTTATTGGCTTGAGTGGGGTCTTGCCCTTGCTCGTTATCCCTATTGAAGAAGGCGCTAATTTGAAGAACGGAGGTGAGTTGATATGAATATGTAGTTTTTAAGAGTATATTTAGTTATTTCGCATGTGTTGGTAGTATATAGTATTAAACATGACATGCCCTGTTTTGTTTGTATTTTTTTTTAGTTGTTTACATTTTTGACGTGATTTGTTAGCTGCTTATGTTATGTAGGTGACGGTAAACTTAACGAATACGTAGCCTATATTTTTTCTGGTAGCTAACACGATTATGCGCAGCGAAAACCAGACAAATTTATGTTTAACGTCTAGAAGAGGCCGAAGTGTACTGAATGCACATTTTAAAATATTGACATAATTAGTTGATAGCATTCTCATTGGTTTCTCGTTCCAGTCGAAATTTTACTGCTGGTGAAATATGGTACACGATTTTTTTTTTTAAATAACATAAGTTAATTTTTGCCAACTTTTGGTACGACACCTTACGCGGGACTGCGTATAAAATTACGTAGGCGACAGTTATATTTTAAAAGTTACATAATTAAAAATATATTTTTCTGTATTTGAGAATTGTCAACAAAACGTGGTTAGTTTGTTTCATAGAGAAAACAAAATATTGCACACATCAGTGTTGTGCGGATATTTTCTCTTCGCATTTAATTAAAAAGAAATTTTGAGGAAATAGTAGGAAACCTTCAATTTTCTCATTAGCATAGTTGGATGTCCATTAAAATGTGACTAGTCTTTTGTAAACAACGCATATTAGCGGCTGCGAGTTTGTATTTTGCCTGAGAATTTTTAGTGTACCTACGTGGTTCTTGGTACATGAAAACCCTTCAATTTTAAATGTTTGTTTTCAAGGTCAAGACTGAGACGAATGTGTTTGTTCGTGTTTTGTTTTTCAACAGACCCACACTCTTGGAGTAATAAAGTAACGTATTCCGATTTACTTTAGTATATTCTATTGGTCGACAAACCCGAGTGTAACCCTAGGAAATACGTGAAACACAAGCGCTTTCTCCCTCGCTAATTATTCTTATCGTCGACACAGCAGCTTCAAGGTCGTGCAGACAGTTCGGACGAAATATGCAGGCCTACGATGGAATTGCGTACTTACAAACTGAAGATTTTTCACTGCCTGGTAGTAATGAGAGCTAACACACAGCGTAACAACATATGACAGTAGATATACCAACGGACTCGGGGTAATGGTGTGATGTGTGACAAAAAATGTTTAAACGATTGTAAGATCTGGTCTTCATGGTTAGTGATTTAGTATGCTGTGAAACAGATAGTCCTAACTCTATTGAAATCTCCGTCCACTGGCCTGGCAACTCCTTACTGTTCTTTAGATTAAGTTTGTGAAGCAGTAGACCTAATTGCATTATAACTTGTCATGGAAAGTGTCTAAATATTATGCCCAAGCACTCGTCTATTGTAAACAAACAGGGTTCTCACCTACAACCTTTGTCACGCTTTTCGTACTGCTGTTGTCTAAAGAAAACTCCAATGTTGGCAAACGCTGTTAAGTTATTGTCCAACTGACTTTAACTTAATTTCGTTTAAAGCGTACTAGTGTAGCTGATGCCGAAATATTTCGGCGTGTAATAGTACGAATGCAATTAAACATTTTTCGTGCCCAGATTGCCGCCTTGTCACAAGTACAAGACAGGTGACTTTATTTGCTCTCAGAATATTTTGCCTCCCTTTCGAGGCGGTGGGGTAAGAGTTTTTTAGAGGGGCAAGTATTTTTTGTTGTTAATTTCGCTATGGAAAATGAAGATGTATAACTATGTGGTGCAGTATTATTAGCATGGGATTTTTTTTTAACTGTGCCAAGATAAGTAACTTGTGCTCAGTGTGTAACGGAAGTTTTTAATGGCAGAAAATTGATAAATCCGTATTAGCCATCACAGTGCTGATTTTAAATTATTACGATGGAGCAGGCATTTTGCCTGAAATACGTCTGAGGGGCGTTAAAATGTTAGCTGGAATGGTAAACAGCCTCGTGTGTGTGGGTGAGAGTATAACGCAGAACCACGTCTATGATAATTCACTGAAACACACAGTTCACATTTGCAGTGACCATCCTGCGTCTCTATTTGCCGTAAAACTATTTTTTTTGTGTGCAATCAGCTTTTTCACACTGTGCGTTGTTTTTACTTTCAAGAAGCGCTCCATGGCCACACCCTTGTGGGGACCCTGTTTACGAACAGGTTTATAAACAGTCCCCCAAACCGTGTCGCCCCAAAAGTATTGCCGCACATCTGCAAGAAGCAGCTGTGGTTACATATTTGCTACCGCGCGTGAAATTTGATACTTTGTCATGTAGGGCGTGTCTCCGACAAGAGATGCCCTTCACTCAGCACGGCAGGCTCTTTTGTGTTTTGGTCACGTGACAGTTGTCCGGTTGGCGGCTGACTTCTCAAGGTACGCGCATTGTTGATGACCTCTTGATTTCGGTCTGACGCACGTGTGACGTTTCTCCGAAAGGTACCGCTCCGTTCCTGGCGTCGTGTGTTTGTTATTGTCCGTAGACGGTCCCCTGATGTATAGTGTAAGTGGCGAATACATTGTGACTTGGGACCGAAGTGTGAAGCAACACTGTTTCCTCCGGTTGTCTCTTTCTTTCTCGCTCTCTTTGTTTCTCCGTTTCTGTCTCTTTCTATCCTTTTTCTCTCTCTTTGTTTCTCCGTTTCTGTCTCTTTCTCTTTCTATCTTTCTCTCTCTCTTTGTTTCCCCGTTTCTGTCTCTTTCTCTCACCGTATCTCTCTCTTTGTAAGCGCACTTCGTTCAACGCAGTTGGTATGTATGCCGGTTCTGGTGCAGGATTTCTGAAAATTGGAGAGATTATGTAAATGGTGTTCCTTTTCACGGTAAGCCGAGCAACAATCCGCATTTGCTTTCCTTCCCCTCGACGACCTTCGAGAAGCTTGCGACAGTGCTTTCCACTTGTTTTTGTTGGCCTAATTCTTCCGCATTTGGCAAATCGCGATTTTCCGTGAATTTCATCTTCGTTCTTAGTCAAATCCATGTATTTCCCACTGTTTAATTACTCGCAAGTAATGAAAACCTGTAAAGTAAAAAAGAAGAAAAAAAGAAACGCAAGGACTGAATTCTAGCTGGAAATCATAAAATCATTACCTAATGCTTGTTTAGTTACGGCGTTTGCATGTAAGGGTTACAATACCAGTAGTAGGTCTAGGAATAGCATACTTGTGTAATATCCGTAAAAGTGTCGAAGCACCACGCCACACCGAAGTCGTAGGCGGAAAAACATAAATTTGTATTTCCGCGTGGGTGGTGGGGAGGACAAACTTTCTTCGTGCTTGGCCACATTGAGACAAAGGCTAGATACATAGGTTACCAACATTCAACAAGGCCTCATACCCACTAGGAATGTTCTTTCAGTGCAAGAAAAGAATAGACAAGATACGGTACTCATTGAAAACAAACAGCGCCCACTACAAAGACCGCCAGAGCACGCACAATCGCAATACAAACAGGGTAGCAGGCGAGATGTCAAGCAAATACATAACAAGATCCAGCGGGGCAGGGAAGAAGAAAAATGCTAAGCAGGCTGTAGACGCTCGTGTTAATGTGCAACCGAGAATAGGGAGCAATGCATACCCACTACAGGTTGAGCAACTGCCGAATGAGAGGGCTAGAGTGACGCGGGAGATGTCACACAAATTTACGGTCTTACACTACTAAATCAAGCCACGACAGGTGATGCCCCAGAATAATGGAGTGAGTGAAGAGATTTGGGCAGTGACATGAACAGGTAAAATTTTGCCTCTATATTCAATACTATTGCTGGTGCTAATTACAAATTTACAGAAAGTATTATATATATGAACATATATTGAAACCCGACTCTCGTTTCGGAATGAAAGCTCGTTGCTGGAATGACTGTCAAGCATGAATTACATTTTCTGCCTATCCAGAAATGTGTGGTGTATATGTCGAACAGTTTTAGCCAGTATGACAGCAAACGTAGCACAGATGATGTGAAATGACGTAGCATAATATTTTAATATACTTCAAGTCGGACATAAGCATATATATAGAATGTTTTATAGCGTTAACAATCAAGGAATTTTATGAAACTCATCTTCTTCACGGTGTTTATAACTATGGTAACAATTTTTAATTAATAAATATTGAAATGCCTACTAAAACGCTAGATGCGGTAATCAACGAATGATCCAGAAATTAATACTTTACCGAACAGGATATATGTGTACTATAAATTCAATTAATAGGAAATGGGATGATTTCGTTTATTACTTGTGTCTTTTATTAACAAGAAAAACGCATCTCTTATAAAATTTAGAAGCCAATACAAATATTTATGTAATTTCACTAGGATGAAAGTAATGTATAATTTAAGTCGATGGAAATTGATCTATTAACGTAGGTACATTACTTTGGATAATAAATTTTTCCCCAGATTCCCTAGTTTACTTAATCCATACAAATAAATACTTGCAGATATTGGCTCTGATAACAATGGACAGGCAGATAAATGTGCAGATGTTTATAATCATGTGTGATAAATTTTCACCGTTTCAGGCAAGGTATTTAGCACTGTTGAGGGGTTAGTTACTCAAAATGAGTTATTTATATGGTTCTATACCGTGGTCAATATGGTACTGATTTAATTTCGTACAGTGGAATCTATCGGCCACATTTTACTAAAATTTTGTGTAGCTTCTTTTATTACACATATGCATATATACGTGTTTATATATTATATATATAATATATATAAACCGAACTAGATGGCTCGAACTGCAGGTGTGGAGAGGTCGGCCTTCCTGCGTGATTATTTTCGTGTTGGGAAATCCCTGGAAGTGCAGATCTTTGAGCCGTTGTAACACATATTTATGACGTTTGACGTTGCCATTCTGTGTTAAATAAATACATTATACTTTTTTTTTTATCGTTAGGCGTAATAAGCATTGTCGCAAGCAAGCTGGAACGTGGAACCCATTGGCAGAACAAACGTTTGTGCGAAAACAGTTGATCGCTCTTAGCATGCACTCTGTGCTGGTCACGTGTCAAGCAGTCTTATTGTGTGCGGCGTGTTAGAAGTGTGAAAAAAGGGGGAGGGGGTAGGGAGCAACCGAAGGCACAAATGATAAGCGGAGAGGAGAGAGGTCGAAAGGCAGAAACGTACATCGGTACTCCGTGAAAGAACAGTGGTTGGAAATAAGAAAATAGATGTGGTAAACAATACGGCAAAGGCAGGTGCCTTAATGGACGAATGTGTGGTGCAAACGTAGGGAAGTAGAGATCTTGCGAATAGGTTATTCACGGTAATGTGAGCACTTTCAAAGGCCCTGCTAAATTTTTTTATCACTTTTTAATGAAAACATTGCAACATGACTAATAAACACAGTGTACACATTTCATCAGTCTCAAGGGTTAACGTCCGAGACTACAATAAAATATGCATATTAGGGGCTAATGCCTTTTGGGAGTGCCTTAAAAAGTGCTCACTTTACCGTGAACAGCCTATAATTGGCGAGCAGCCATTTTCACGTTCCCAGATTTTAAAGATACCGCCCCAGAAACGGTGCTTTACGCTCTGTGCATTTTACATGAACGTGGCCAATATTAAATATTAATGAGCATCGATAAGATTTAAACCATCTTGGACACTATTAATTTTTGTGGATAGGGAGGATCAACTTGTGTGTTGCGTTACAGCGGGTGTTGAAATTGTTATTGTCTCCCAGAATGTATTCAGGATCAGTATCGAGTGATAGCGTTAAACGATGGTTTGTTCTATTGCGTGAGTTCCATCGCCGTAGTGTTTTGGAGGCCTCCGGTGGCTGTGATATGTAAATTGTGGCAACTTGTGGAGGCCGAACCAGAGATCAGTCCATACAACTATAATCAGGTTCCGTTTCGTTTAGCCTTTTCTTCTTTCAAGCCTGGTGCTATCTTGTAAAACCCAATAAATTCGATCCGTACCATGCCGTGGAACTTGTGAGCATTTGTGTTGTCGCTTCTGTAAAGTAAACATTTTTCGAACGTCGGAACCAAATTGCCATCTTTTATAAAATTACGGGGCGGAGTTATGTAGAACTAAAAGTTTCTAATGGTCAGCAGGAACCAAGGTATTAAATGTAGGAACTAATACGTGTTGTGTATATGTGTAGGTGGGTGGGGTTGGGGGAGGGGGATGTTCGTGCAAACAGTTTCACGGCCCACAACAATGTAACGGCCATTTCCCCTAACTTTGCTTGTGATTTCATAGGACAGTGACTTCTTACGCTTTGACAAAAATGGGGAGGGGGAGGGGGGATTTTTTTTTCCCAGAACAAGTTATCGCTGATGCTTACTATGTGCAGTAATCCTGTGGGCACCCCCGAAAGTCTTAAGATTTCTAGACGCGGCTTTTTAAATATCTCCATTATTGTTTTTGTTTATTTAATTTTTTTTAGTAATGTCGGCAAGTCACATGCCGTCGCTGGAGAATGGTATTGTTTGTACATAGTGTCAGCAATCTTTTCCGACGTTTTTGATGTACTGGGTGAAGGGGTTTCATATAAGTTTTACTTCAAAACATCTCGCCTAGCATGAGTGTAAGTCATGATTGACACAAACATGTAGTAATCCCATTTGAGTTCCTCTTGTTATTGAGCTTCGTTTGCGATAAGCACGCCTGTGGGTGCATCAGTGTGGAATGCGATGCGGAAGCGTCTGCTAAATAGCCTGTAGGATACGATAACGTATAGGCATCTGGTAGCACGCCCCGTATCTCCTGGTGCAGTCCACCCACGTGCAACACATTCATGCTGGATTTCTGTAATGGTTATCAAAATACACTGTATATTTGTGTTGTGTCATCGTTCTTGCAGAGTTTCCCCGTGCAAAGTTTCCATTAAAATTGAGTTTATTTTTATAAATACCACTGGCATTGGCTTCTGTAGCCAGTGGATGGTTCCCAGTGGCCAACTTCACTTGTTATAGTCCATTCACGGTTGCTTACAATTTTTCTGAAGCCCTGTTAAAGATCTTCGTACAGAATATTCCTCCGCCACATGCAAACAAAGCTTAACCGAGAGACTATAAAATTACATCAAAGGGATAATGCGACTGACTGAACACAGTCCTCCCTCCCCCCCCCCGTACACATTGTGAAACTACTATGGACGAGGGGCCACGGTGGCTGAGCGATTAGCACGCTCGCCTCCCACCAAGGCGAACCGGGTTCAGCCCCCGGCCGGGCCACTGGATTTTCGCAGTTGGGAATCGTGCCGGACGATGCCGTTGGTCGGCGGGTTTTTTTTTCTCGGGGATCTCCCGTTTCATTCCGGCGCCGCTCCATATTCACTTCAATCGCCATCATCGGCTCTCAATACCTCGCTGTTAAGAGCCGATCAAATCTCTTCACTCACTCATTACTTTGGACGACCATTAGATGGGATTTCGCAACACCCTCTCAGAAAATGGGGTCAGCAACCACGATTTCCATCTGTGATGCGGCTGTCTGCTCTTGCGTCATGTTGAACGCAGTCAAAAAACTAAAAATGGCTGTTGCTACTGTACTTTCGTTAGACGCGTCCTACAACGCACGGATACGCAACAAAACGGACTCGGAAACGCAAGCGGAACAAGCGGACGACTTGGGATGAATTTTAACCATTGGTTGGATCAAGTGTCAAATATCACCGGCTTGCCATTTCAGCGCACCATAAGGCAAGTAGATAACCGGTTAGGATTGCGTTCTTTGATTTAAAAGTCTACAAGAAATCAAGGTTGATGGGGAATGAGCAATACTACTGATGACGATGTTAATACGAAGAAACGTACAGTCTTGCAACTTACGGAATCAAAAATACTTAGGTTTTGCAAATTACTGATAAAGGTTTCATAATATACACATCTCGTTTAGTTTACAGTGTTTCACGGATTCACGGACACGGAAGAGTTGGGAGATACCCAGCTTTCTTACGTGTATCCGTAAGTTATCCGCGTCCACATGCGTCTTGCTGTAGATTGAAACGGAGTGTGTTACGTGCTCCGCACTTCTATGGATGTTAATGATATACATAAATTACAGTAACATCACAAACTAGTAATTTCTACACGTTATCATTTGCACTGTTGGGGTGTGTAGCCATTAGTGCATCGTTACCTATGACATAACCTTTAGTTTTTGTTTGATGATAAGTCAATGTTATTTTGTTCGGAAATGATAATTGTTTAGTTGTTTATGTAACAGCAAAACACAATTACGAGTAATCTCTAAAGTGGTAAGCAAAACCCTCGAAAACCCCAATGAACGTTTCAAAATCCCCCAAAAATACTCCCAAATATTTCATCCCCCCGAAACTCTCCCCAAGCACAAATAAAAACACCCCAAATTTGGGAGGAAAACCCCCCCAATCTGGCAACACTGCTGTTGGACGCGCCTCATAGAGAAAATAACTGTATTACGTCAGCAGAACCATAGACTAAAGATGGGATCTCGCTGGTTGCGCACTACCAATCTGTGTCCCTACATTGAACTGCTTTTCTGCTTACTCGTATAGCAAAAATGGCGTGGTCTGGATTTTAGGTTAGAAAACTGATTTGTAAACAATTGCTTTGAGATGAATTTGTAATGCAAATTTGATTATATTAAAACTGGTAAAACTATTTTATTAATATAATAGTGCTTGTCATGTAAAAGTTAAGATATAAACAAACACGTGCATCATCACTGTTGACCATGTGACTTTGACAGTTGTGTAGGAGTTTTGTAGGATTGAGGTAGGTCAATGTTGGGTGCATGCGCAGAAGACGAATAAGCGGTCTACCTCGTATTTAGCGTACGGCCGGAACACGTGAAGTGGCTTCTTTGTAGAGACACGTGAACCGCTGCAGTTGACGGCTGGTGTAACATAACGGGACCAACAAGAGGAGCAGTTCCCATCCTGCCGGCGGTGTTGCGTGCACGGGTGCTGTGTCTGCGACACGTCTGGATGACTCGCCCCGCGGCTGTGATGCGATGTGAGCCAGTAAAGTTGGTATAGGCCGTTCGCGGTTAAGTGAGCACTTTTGACGCCCTAGTTACTTTTTTTTTCTTTCGACCAATTTATATCCTTCGACCAATTGTTTACATAAACCCTGCTATGTGAGTAATACGCACAGTGTATACATTCACCATACCCAAAACCAAAAGTCCGAGGACACAATGAAATGTATTTATTGGTTATGTCTGGTGATACTGCTTCAAAAAGTGCTCACTTTACCGTGAACGGCCTATAACGATGGATGTAAAATAGTTCCATATCTTAACGTCGAATAAAAAGTGTTAGGAAACCATTTGTGATATCTTGAATGATTTATTTCGCCTTTTGGTTTTTTAATGCATCGAAGTATGAAAACGAACAGATTTGTATAATATTTGTTTTCCTAAAGATGTCGCTGTTTTACTTCTCCGACGCATAAATAAAGTCATGAGGCCCATAGTAATGTTAATTTTACATAAGGTGGAAGAATACATAACGTGCATACAAGTAGATCTTGAGCAGGGCTTTCAAAAGTGCTCATTTTATCGTGAACAGCCTATATAATCCATTCACGGTTACTTTAGCCTTTTCTGAAGCCCTGCTAAAGTTCTACTTCCAGGATATTCCTCCGCTTCGTGAAAACTAAGCTTAACTAAGTCTAAGCAATTAAACCAAAGGACAACGCACCAAATTCGTGCGCACTAAGTGTAACAGTATTTTGTGTAAGAACTATTTCTCGCTAGGCACTACCAACATACCTATTTTCTCCCTGTTTTTAATTCAAGTTATTTATAAATGAAGTATTATAATTTATGGATAAAATATGAATAACATTTCAATTTAACAGAACAAAAAAGTAACTTTTATGAACACACGTATAAAACGCTTGTGATACATGGCATATGTTAGAATTAACTAAACACTTCATACATGGGGAGTTTTTTTTTCAAAGGTTTGATTCAAAAATGCAGAAGAAACCGTCAATGGACTATATACGCCGTTCACGGTAAGCATAACACTTTCGAGAACCCTGCTTAAGATCTACATACTGTACTTGTATGCACATTGTGTATTCTTCCGCCATACGTGAAATCAACACTGCCATGGGCGTGATCACTTTGTTTTTGCGTCGGTCATGGAAATATGTAAAATTAGTATATAAGAGAATTTTGTTGTACGAATTTGCTAAATGTTAAACTCACGTGCACTATAAAGAACAAAAAGATATATATATATATATATTCAGTACTCGTATGTTACCTAAATAGTGTAGTCCAACCTTAAGAAATGGAACTACTTATCATCCTTCGTTGCCAACTTTACTGGGTGCATGCCAGACGTTTTTCAAAGGGTTATTTCAAAAGTGCTCACTGTACTATATTCAGCAACGTGAAAGACTTGCTTTCAGTAGAGAATAGGCGGCGCCTTAGTGTTATCCTCAGTGTTGGACTTTCGTTTTCGTATTTATTTTAAATTGTAGCGAGAAGGGATTATGTGTATTAAATATATTTCACAAAAAAAAATATATATATATATATATATATATTACACATATACTCAGTAATGTAAGACCTCTCGGTCACACTTATATTTTATCGCAGCGCTCTTGGTGCAAAGCCCTACCGCGCTTCGGTCTCCCAATAGGCGGGGAAGAATTACCATACAGTACAGCCATAGCTCTTCTGCATTGTATAGACTGTTCATGATGAGGTGAACACTAAGGCCGTTTATTTGTATCCTTCGGCAATCGTTAGTATAAAAATTGCGAAATGACTTAGAACACAGTATATTAATTTTATAGCTCTCAAAAGTCGACGTCCGAGGCCACTATAAATATAATGTTTTGGTTATTATGTCTACTGGAAAGGCCTTAAAAAGTGCTCACTTTACCATGGATAGTCTATAATGATGGCGACGCACTTGATTTAGTCCGATAACAAAAATTGCAGTCGATATTATTTCACGTTACAAGCACCAAAACATAAATTTAAATATTTTAACTAAGTTCATAATTTCCGAAACTATTTTGATATGACAATGGAGGATTCGGTCATGGCACAGCATCATTTTGTAGAATTTTTCAGGGCGGAGTAAATTTTGAAACATGATTTGTTCAATTGTATATTATTGTCCCTCCCACGCATCTAAAGCCTGTTCAGTAAGTTGGTAATGAAGAATGGAAAGTAATTCTATATCTTAACGTATAATAAGAAGTGTTAGGCAACGATTTGTGATAACTTAAATTATTTGTTTCATTTTCTGCCTTTTTAATGCATAAAAGTGTTAAAATGAGCATATTTTAAAAATATTTACTTTCCTAATAATTGTACAGTTTCACTTGACCGAAGCATGGATAAAGTGCTGAGGTCCGTGGCAGTGTTAATTTTACATCAGGCGGAAGAAGACACAACGTGCACACAAGTAGATCTTGGGCAAGGCTTTCAAAAGTGTTCATTTTACCGTGGACAGCGTACACCAAATACTGATCACTGCATGGCGCCAAACTGTGAAGGCAACATTGAAAGCACTTTTCATTACCATCCTCGATTTGTTACCAGGTCCAGTAATAGGTGGAATTATACCAATAACATTTTTCCTACGTGCATTGAATATGTGGCCGCGCACTTGCATTTTTTTTTTTTTTTTTTTTTTTTTTCCGTTGATCTATACTTTCTGAGTTCTCAGTATATACTTCTTAAGTATATACATTTGCGTACTAGTTGTGCACTTGTTGGAATTATTCGGACATATCAGATGTTCTGGTGGAAATTTCGGAATCTACGTGACAACAGAAAAATTCGGTGCAATATGGTGTTATATATACGTTACAACTTCTATGTTTACACATTAAGTAGACGCACATAACCTTATAAACGTTTATTTATTTTTGTTATGGTTTTGTACATTGACATCTTGCAAGTTTAAGTGCTGAAACATAGCTTTAGCCGGGAATGAGGAACTATAGGAGCATTAGTGGGCGTGTATTATTTGCAAGACGGGAATGAAATGCGACGCAGTAATATTGTCGTACACTGGTTGCTTGGCAGAGCAGCAAGACAGCCGGTTGTGTGTTGTGTTTTTTTGTACGAATACTAATATAAACAAATATGCCATATATATGTGTGTATATATACATATATATACATATACATATGTGTATACATATATATACATATACATATGTGTATACATACATATACATATGTGTATTCATATATGTGTATATATATGTGTGTATATGTGTATATATGTGTGTGTGTATATATGTGTGTGTATATATATATGTGTGTATATGTGTGTATATATATATGTGTGTGTATATATATGTGTGTGTATATATATGTGTATATATATGTATATATGTGTATATATATATGTGTATATATATATATATAATCGTGTACCTCGGTATCCTGAGGTTATGTTATCTGTTCAGCTTGTCTCGATTTCACAAGTATTCATACCACACTAATAGTCTTGGGATATTGTTTTATCACGTTATCGGCAGATTGTAAACAAATTAGGACATTTGTTATGGGATTTGTTGCATTTATTTATCGTATGTAGAGGGGCATTACACAGAAACTGGCACTTTCTCCTCGTCCATCAATGTACCTTGTGTTTGAAATGTACTCGTTGATAACAAAAGAAAGAGAAATATAATTAAACGGGGTTTGTAATAACTTGAAAATGCGGATTGCAAATGTAATAATATATTTGTAAGTGTACACGTGGGGTATATGCTACAGAAGTCTACAAAAGACTCAGAATTTTATTCATGTTTGGAACTACATTTACCAAACTTTACAATTATTTACGCACACAACAGAACGAAATTTTGTAAATACTTATTAATTTTTAAAACTTGCGAGATTTATAACCACAAAACATTGTTAAGATATGGAACTACTCTCCCTCCATCGCTACCAACTTTTCTGGGCGCATGTCATTCATCGCGCCCGTTAAAATATATACAGGCAGAGGGAGTGGCCTTTTTCTAAGGTTGATTTCAAAAGTGCTCACTTTATCGTGAACAGCTTTTACACACGTTGCATCAAGTCATTCGACGAACCACCAGCCAATCGAGATGTAATCGTAGTTGCATCTCCAGCATAAAGTCAAGGCGCGGTATCATATACTGTGTTGAAATTTTCCAGTTACGTGCCATAACCAATGAAGTAGGACTTAAGTGAATATTTCTTACTTAAAGAGTGCATTCAAATGTCGTCGCCAAATTTTAGCCTCGTGTTATACGGCGGTTCTGAAACGGCGAGAATCTATTCACGAATTAAAAATGATGCTGCACTTTCATAACTATTTGACGAAAGTTCAGAATTATGTTTTCTCATCAGAGTACAGGACCCCGTAGAAAATTCCAGGCCCACATAAGTAGTAAATACCCATACAATTGTAAACCTTTCAATTTTTCTGTAGAAATGGCTCTCTTGGCAGTGGTTCCCCATATTAATTTCAAGTAAATTAAATAATACATTAGATTATAATTATATATTTAATATAGTTAATAGGTTAAACAATTATTAAATGTTAAATTATATACTTCCTTCTAAAGTAAAACCCCTCCCCCTAAAAAAATTAATTTTAATTAGTATATTGGATTTTATATAACAGAGTTCAAGACTTTTAATTGGGATCAATGTGGGGGAGGGGGAATTAAAGTTGTCCAAAGATCCCCCTTTCGGCTACTACCTGATAAAGGAATTGAGTAATGTTAAATAGGAAGTCCATTAATTTTATTTTGTTTTAAATAGATATCAGTTATGGCCAACATCCGGGTACTGATAAAATGTAATTTTGCGCTGTTCTGTTCTCTCTACATAGTAATGTATCCTGACGGAGAGTTATAGTTGTATTTCCAAAATAAGCGTCTCAACAACTGAAATAAGTTATAATCAAGTAATTCACATTTAAATGGAACTACAGTAGGTTGCATTTACGGCATAGCCAGAGTTCCTAGTCCCTGGTGAATGCCTTTGCGAGTGCATACAGTGCACATGTGCCTTCGCAACACGACGGTTCTTGGCGTTCACCCACTCTAGTACAAGCCGTACCCGACGCCATTCAACTTGATCACGGGACCCCCCAGTTATACTAGCGCGCTATGGCGGATGCACTAATTTGACATGGCTCACGACGCCAAGACTTACAGCGTCGTGTAAGGCGCCACACGCTGCAAAGCCTCGTCTCCTAAAGAGAAGAGCAGACGAGCTGCCATGCCGAGTTGGTGGGAGCTTTGTGGCCAAGCCCCTTCGGTAGGGATGTTGAAGAAATATCTATATTTCGAAATGACGATATGTCAACGATATATCAAAATAAATCGTCGATGTATTTCAGTGATATTTTATCGACATCGATAGTTTTTTTTTCTGGTATCGGAATACATTTTTCTAAAACGCTTTTTTAATTAGCTTTGTTTTGAATACAAAAATCGAATTAAAAAAATACTGTGTTTTTTTGGGAAACATGTGCCAAATGCAGCCCGTATCCGCGGATTACCTGACAGCCTTTATATAAAAGACTGTTCACGATAAAGCGAGCACTTTTAAAATCAATCGTAGAAAAAAGTCAATGTCCTAACTTCATATATTTTATCGGGCGCACTGAGTGACATGCGCACTGTAAAGTTGGTAACGATGGATGGAAAGTAGTTCCATTATTTAACGTCGTCGAATAAAGAGTGTTAGGTAACCATTTGTGATAACTTAAATTATTCCTTTCGCTTTATGTTATTTTTATCCATCGAAGAATAAAAATTACGAGATTTGTAAAATATTTCCTTTACCAATAATTTCACAGTTTCACCTGACTGACACGCGAATATAGTGATGAGATCCGCGACAGTGACATACTGTATATTATTTCCAAGAGGGAATAGGGATGATAAAAGTTTTGAAGTGACATGACACTGCTACACGAGGTGATATCAATATAACCTTTCTAATAAGCTTACGTTCAATAGTAAATGATATCATCTTTAAGGATAAAACTTACCTCTTGTTTCTTACAGCCTAACCCAAAATTTTGAAGATTAGTTTACGACTCGGTATTGCAGGCCGCCCTAATCCTGAATAACGGCGGGACGTTTCGCATAGTTGATGAGTTGGACTAGCGGTAGTAGCAGAGCTAGCTGATACTAGAGGGCTGAATCTAGGAACAACAAGAAATGAGGCATGCGAATAGAATAATACTATTTCATAGTTTATGTGACGGTGATCGAGATGAGTCACGGGCAAGGGTAAACACATTATAAGAGGTTTACTTTATACACCCGTGAAATATCTTAGAGGCCCAATGGTGAGTTTGCATTTGCCAGATAACTTTTCTTTCAGCGTTGTTGTGCATCCCTGAGCCACGCAAGAATATGAGCTGGGAGCAGTCGTCATGTGGCACAATTTTGTCGGAATTTTTTCCTGTCCTTTTACAATTTCTCATTGAAGTTTGCAACCGTAAGCAACCACGTCACGCGAATCAGTTTAAAGAAAATTATATCACTTCGGTTTCTCGGAACTGACTTGCGAGTCAACAACGAACTCCACCTGTGGAATCGGCATCCCGTCTTAATGCCGCCATTTGCAGATAAAAGCATCGTCCAATAAGAGAGAGGCCTTCTCCCTCCCTTCCATATTACCGCGTCTCCTTGCAGCAACGTTCTAAAAAAAAAAAAATCCAACATGTATTTACCAAATCACATCCAACTTACACAATAGCTTATATATTCTTAACGTCTCGTATAACAAATTAAAAAAAAAAAAATTCACATCAAGATTATATTCCGCTACATTTTACTATAGCTGTCCACGGTAAAATGAGCACTTTTGAAAGTCCTGCGTAAGATCTACTTGTATGTACGTTGTTTATTCTTCCGCCTTATGTAAAATTTACGTTGCCTTGGGCCTCATCACTTTATTCATGCGCGGGTCAATTGAAATTGTAAAATTATTAGAACATTAAATATTTGACAAATTTGTTATTTTTACACATCGATGTATTAAAAAAACAGAAAGCTAAAGAAATAATTTACCTTATCACAAATGTTACTTAACGATTTTTATTCGACAATAAGATATGGAACTACTTTCCCTCTATCGTTACCGACTTTACTGGGCGCATGCCACTCAGTGCGCCCGTTACTGCAAGTAGGAGTAGTAACTTTTTTTTTAAGGTTGATTTCAAAAGTGCTCACTTTATCGCGAACAGTCTTTCACTTATTGTACGGCTTGAGGTAATTAATTCCCTTATGGTATCTGGCGTCTCATTTGCTGGCCAGGATGCTTTGAAAGCATGTGGTCCTTCAACACAATCCTTTCGCGAACTGCCTTCTGTCGCAGTTTTAAGCCCCCGTGCAGAGTTTATTAGACAGAGGTCGTTGGCGCATAGATTCTGGTAGACTTAACAGCCTTTCCAAGTAGCCATTTCCAAACAATGCCCTTTGTGTTGAGCGGGGTATCTCCAGACACTACCTACCGCACTCTGCATCTTCCAATTTATCGGACATTAATATTACATTTATTTATTATTACAGAAACAACTATTTGAATTTACATTGAAAATTCAAATAAGGAACAATATATTAAGTACAATATATTACGTACTAGCGACCCACCCTGGCTTCGCCCGGGTGCCATCTACAAATATGGGGTTGTTTAGATTTACAGTAAGTATATACACCAAATGCTTAATGTAACTGATTTAGTTAATTTGATGAGTATTAATACTGTGTTCAAAAAGTCTTCATAAGTGAACCCCTATTTTTAACCAAATTTTGAAAGAAATAATGGTTACTGTGGGTCATCCTTGATAAACATTTGCTGTCGCGGACTTTTTTGTAGACCTTTTTGAGATTTACAATTCTGTAGTACATTAATTTGGTGTGTCTTGTATGGTTTAGTCAGCTAAGCCATGTAAGCGCCCGAAAAGTTGCTTTTTCCTACTCGATAGAAAACATCGACATTTCTCTGCTATCCTTACATTAAGTATTAATGCAATTTATACCTAAACCTTCCTCAAAAAATTCTCTAAACGATGGTGAAAACCGCATCAAAATCCATGAAGTAGTTCAGAAGCCTTATCAGAATACACAAACACACGCGGCCGCTCGAATATTGCTAGATATACGTAGATGCTACAGATGCACGCATAACAAACACTTTTGTCGGATATTCACTCCAAGCAGTTGGCGGCGGGTTCTTACTTCCGAACCCTCTCCAAGCCTGGCGACTGGGCTCTTCACGCTTTCTAGCTACACCTTGCAGCAACGTAGCTTTGCGGGTTTCGAAACGATTTAACTGTAGTTGGCCGGTCGCTGATCTGCTGTCTCCTTGACGTCACCGTCGTTCAATTAAACACCCGGCAGTCTGCCCGCTGCGTGTACTCCATTCACAGTTACTTCCAACTTTTCTGAAGCCCTGCTAAGTTCTGCTTCCAATCTTGTCCTCCGCCTGATATACATTCATACGTTCAAGATTCATGGACTAAGCTGAATGGATGAATAAATAAATGGATGATCAATAACTCTGTTGTCGTTGTGACAATTGCTGAAGCTTATTCGAATTGGCGAATATTTATATACGTTTCAGGAGGAAAAAGCAAAGAAAAACAGCTGCTATTTTTAAATATAGGTATTTATTCATCAATACCACGTAGGTACCGTAACGACTAAGCAAATATTGAATCAATGTCCTACGTAACCAATCATTATTTTCATCTGTTTTAATTCTATCGGAAGTCTACCAAACACGATCAGTTCCCCCCTCCCCCTGCAACTCGTACTCCTGAAATTGCCTCTCAAAACATCATTAGCGCACACATTTCTTTTGCACAAGAAAACAAGTAAAATTTTTTTACAGCCAAAAATTATTATTAGTATAATGGCAAGAAAAGAATATACCCAACACAGTAAACAATTACTGAATCAATGTCCGACTCAACTTAACATTCTTGAACATCTATTTTTCCATCAAATCGCCATCGCACACGATTTCCTGATTTATCCACGTGTGACTCGGGTAAAATTGCCAACACATCATCAGTTCCCACAGTGAACATATCATTATTTACAATTTTAAACACGCACTTTGTTGTGTCTATGGACTTGAGTTCAAGCACTCTGTATTTTTGAGCACCTAAAAGTTCTTGAACCACAGCCACATAGTGTAATATTACAGACTTCCGCTTTCCAGACAATACTTTCACTAAGCAGTAAACTGCTACTGCGATTGATTCAAGAGATGGTTGCATGTGCTCCACCATGTCAGGTTATTGATCTTCCTCTTTATGAGCTGAAGACGCGCTTTTTTAAATAAGAACAGGATTGTCAGCATCTGTTCCAGACTCTGATCTCTGTGAAGCAACCACACTGCGACCTGGGGCCACTGCTATGCGTCTTCTCTTCGATGGTCTTTGATTACTCGTTTCAAAATGCCGACTCTTTAAAATTCTACGAGTGTGTCATTGAGTCCAGATGTATCATGTCTATGACCAGGTAGTTTTCGTGGAACTTCTTCTGCATTTAAGGGACACAACCCTGTGCCTTTGAATCCACTTATCAAATTCTTTTCAATCATATGTTCATTTCCGTCCATTTTGAACAGCGTCTCCTTCAAAAGTGATGGGAAATTATGCTTTGGAATGCCAGCAGTTTGAAGGTGTTTCATCTTCCATTGTGTCAGTACAGATCGCCAAGCAGACTTGAAAGCTTTGAAGAAGGCAACATCTAAGGGCTGACACAAGTGTGTGGCATTTGGTGGGAGGCACACGAAAGCAATGTCATTCTCGGTACACAGTCTGATTACTTCATGAGTGAAATGAGAAGCAAGATTATCGCCAATCAAAATTTTCTTTCCTTCTAGCCTCTTTTCAATGCGGCAAAAAGCAAGTCGCAAACCAGTCAGTGAAAGTAATGGCATTTATCCAGTCATGTGTTGTTCTGTTATACCTTGTTCCGTAGCAGCAGCATGGTTCAGAGAATATGGTACTCCATTTGGGCCATTCATTGTCTACTGCTCCCATGTGTGCACATGGGAGGCAAGAGAACTCCAGCGGCTGAATCACACACGAGGATTGTTGTGGCTGTTTTTGAGTGGTTCATAACCTTTTCTGGGTATTTAGTACCCCTTCGAAATAAAGCCTCTTTCTTTCCTGTGTCGTCTTGACACATTTGTTTCATCGTAGTTGAATAAACGAGATATTGGTATACCATCCAGTGTCGAGGTTACATTTTAAAAGTATTCCTTGACTGCTTCTACTCCTATGTTGGCTCTGGCCTTGGTTATATTTGATGCTAGTCTACTGCCTACAGTATTTTGGGGTCTCTTGAGTAATGCATATGCCCAAGCTTTCCCAGGTACATTGTTGCGGAACTTACCAACCATTCTTCCTTGTCTGTCCAAATAACTCTTGACAAACATTTGAACATCAAAAAGAGTTGAAGGAAACCCCCCCAATCCCCACATTTTGTGACAGCTTCAATGATGCCCACCTCTTCTTGAGCGTTAAAAGTAGTTTTTCCACCAGCAGAACGGTGGTGCTTGCCGTGAAATTTATTGGGGAGAGTTCCTATTGGGATTTTGTATTCTTTTGATGCTTTTGTTTGGTGATAATTCACCATCGGCAATCTTCCTCAAAGCTTCTTCCAGATCTTCTGGATTATAATTTTTGTAGTTTCTGCTCCCCAATTTCTTTTTGTAATTCCGCGGCATTGTGCTATGTTCCTTGCATCAGTAATAAACTTTCAACAGGTAAAAAGATCTAGAACAAAAAAATATCCTGTTCTTAGGCTTTTTAAATAGGAAGCAGTAGGCCTACAGTCTGACTTAACCAAGAGCAGTAGGCATAGCTACATAAAAAAATTCTTTAACTAATTTACTTAGAGTCTCTAAAATACTTTTATTTCCACCAACTACCAGTATGTGCTTCCTGCTTTGTGTAACATTCACTTCAAATAAATGGTGCATTTTTCAGTGCACTTAGCTAATATAGTACAAGGGTTTCAAAGTCACCCCATGCTGATAAAATGGCCGCCACAATGTAAATAATTGTTGAAATGCCATACAGTTACCATTAATTAACTATTAAACGATTAGTTTCCAATCCAAACCATTTTAAAACATTTTTGTCGCAAATGGAAAACTTCAGAATACAGGAAGTTTGTAAAGTACTTACGGCAGTGTTTTTTTCCTAGCTGAGAAAACAAAGGGGATCTAAAAGTTTGTTAACTGTTCAAAATAAACAGCATACTAATAGTTAAATTGTCAGAACTTCATTGTTGCCAACTTCAAATTGACAAATAGCTGAGTGCAAATTCCACAGAAATTACGAAAGTCATAGAGAATGACACCAGGTTTCAATCTCACCCCATCTTACGGTAGCTTCATTTGCCAACGAATGCAGTATGCAAGACGTTAGACGGAAGTTGGACTCTGATGTGTTGTCCTACCTGCAATTATGAGGTGGAAAGACGTAATAACTTAGAGATGGTTTCTTTCTTGGAAGAAATGTTGGGACCTAATTAAATACGCGAGAAATTGTAGCAGCGAGAGTACATAGTGGCGGAAAAGCAAAATTCCGGGATTGTCGTTTCGTTCTCTCCGACTGGTGATGTCCGAATTTGCTAACGAAGAGATAGTCAGCACTTCAGACTATTTTTCTCTCTCCGCTTAGGTGACGTTTTGTACTCACGGTGCACAGAAGCTGAAAAATTGTTGCTCTTTGCGTAGTGCAGTTCGTACCGTTATCGTTTTGAGAGGGCACAGAGATAATAATATATTAGTATAAGGTAGTGACCAGATAACGCTATCTGTAGAAATCACGTGTCTGCGTCCTACATGGACACGTGCTAAGCCAAGCCGTCCGGTGCATGTTCACTGTACCCAATCTCGTCAAACTTTGTGGAATTCCGCGAAAAGTGTAGAATTTCTGTCGGTGTGTGGATTTTTCTGTGGCGTGACGTAATTGTGTGGGTTTTGTGTGGTAATATCCACTTCTGACTGAAGTCTTAACAAAAGGCTAAATTTCTTTCGAAATTTACTCGCAGTACTTTTTAATATGAAATAATTATTTTCTTTCTTTGTACTCCCAGAACAATTTATTTGATAACGTAGTTGCTCAGAAATCTTGCAGCGTTGGCGACAAGCTCACGCTGTGTTCTCAAAGGGACAAATTGAAATTCTCGGACAGTTGGCGTAGCCTGCAGAACTTTATTTTAATTAGCTGTAGTAGCATTTTTTATCATATGTAACTGTGCATGATTATGTTCAGTGTTGCCTTCTAGACTTGTGTGTGGGATCGTGTAGAATTCTCTTGTGGACTCTGTGGATTTTAGGGTGGTTGATCTGGCAATACCGACTGTTTTATTGTCGAACGTGCTGTGGCAGCCAGGGGCATGCTTGATTGGCCGGCCGGGCGGTCAGGTTCGCGTGCCAGTCCAGCTAGGCCCCTGACAATAGGAAACTCTCTTAGCCCTGGTGAAAGTTCCCACACTCGACGTCAACATTCGTGGTGATTTTGAAACCCAGCGACATAAGCTTGGCCATGTGACCTAGGGTATGTTAAATGTTCTACATTTTTCAACTCTGGAGACAGGCCTGGCATTTAAAACCACACGAGCTTAGAATGTGTAACTACACCAGAAACCAAAGATGTCTGGTTTAGTTGCAGATAAAGAATTCTTGCATCGGTTTGTTTACCAGCCGTAGATAAAAAAATAAAGACAGCATCCTCTTACTTGTAGCGATTCGTTCAATAAACTGTAATAGTCCTCTTCCCCCGCCCTCCCTTAGTTGTCGGTATTATGTTTAGTGTGTTTGCGAAGATTTCCATGAAAGTTATGATTGTTCTGAATGCCAGAGCAAAGATTTGGGATAGGGCAGTGCCCCCTCCCCCCTTTTCTTTTCGTGTTTGTTACGCCGCCGATGGCAGTGTTTACTACTATAGGTGTAATGTCACGTGGCGTTATTGTACGCACAATATGTATGCTTCCACCAGATGCAAAATTAGCATTGTCATGGGCCTGATCAATTTATTCATGCGTCGTTCAAGGAAAAATTTAAAATTATATAAATAAAAAAAAAAAAACACACAAATTTGTAGGAACGCAGAATAAATAATTTCAGTGGTCACAAATGTTTACCTAACGCTTTGAATGTTAAGTCATGGAAATACTTAAGTTATTAGCTTTACTGGACGTATGCCAGCCAGTGTACATATTTACACATACGGTATGTAGGTAGGGGCAGTGACATTTTTTCAGACGTTCATTTCAAGAGTGCTCAGTTTGCAATGAACAGCCTTCAGTGACGAATGTTTACTGAAACGGGCGAGCGTGCGGACAACGCAGACACAGTTGACACGCAGCTCGGCCAGTGTTGCCAATTTCAATTTCGAAAATCCGTGGAATGTGCAAATAAAATTCGCTAAAATCCAGCAAATATAAAAATAAAAAAATGCCAAAAAGTCAAGTAATAGATTTACAATAGTCAACTTTGACATGTAACAATCCGATTTCTGAAACCGTATTACAGCCTACTCCGCGAATAATTCCCCTGGCGGCTAAAATAATGATTTCTCCTCTAAATGTTTCTAAATACCGCTAAATTGAATGGAAAGTCCGGCAAGTTGACAAAGAGACGCGGCTCGGCGCGCGCGTTTCTCGCGCGTAGTCGGCAGGGCTCGTTGCGTTGACCACGGCAAGGCACCGCGATGTAAATGTCACGTGGTGTGCGGGTACCACAGGGAAGGCGAAGAGGCGAGCAGCCGGGCCGGGCCAAGCTAGATACCATCTCAAGGTCAGTGTTGTAGAGGCGCGCCGCGGCACAGCGCCCGAATTGTCCGTCCTTGGAGGGCTGCCTGATGCGCAGGCGCATTGCAGACTCGCACAGTTTTTTTTTATTTTGGCGGGAGGGGGGGGGGGGGAGACACTAGATATGGCTTACAATCGCGTTATTTGAAGT
This sequence comes from Dryococelus australis, assembly GCA_029891345.1. Classification (NCBI taxonomy): domain Eukaryota; kingdom Metazoa; phylum Arthropoda; class Insecta; order Phasmatodea; family Phasmatidae; genus Dryococelus; species Dryococelus australis. The sequence goes on along the minus strand of CM056998.1, from coordinate 58,998,900 downwards.
AAGTGCTTGTGGAAACACCAACGTAGACATTTTCCCACTAGAATTAACGATTTTATGGAACAGATCTGTTTTGAGTCAAAACGATGAGGCTTTTGTATCTCAACATACTGATTTAACCTGCATATATTTCAGGTGCTGATTTAGTTACTTACTGAAACGATTAGAAATATTTAATCCGTATTTTTGCAATGCTTCTGCAAGATTTATTATATTCTTTTGGTCACAATTGGAGGTAACATAAATATTTCAACGACAGAGCTAACGCAAACAGCGCAGCTTATATTTAATTATTGCCGAAAACAGCATTCGGCAAATGAATGGTGTTAGTCAAGTAGGTTCAAATTAAGCAATTTTACAACGTCGTTCTAGAACCTCTCAAGAATAATGCAAGCTGTAAACATACTGTAAATGCTACCCGGCAAGCCTTAAAAAAAATAACATATTATTTTTTGTAAATAAACTATTTTATTAAACATTGAAAACTATTAAACGTTAAAAAAATAATCATTAAAAACTATTATTTTTTTAAATTATACTAGGTGATTATTTTTCGTGATGCGTGTCTGCTGTTGGTATTAATCCAGGCACCTACCACCCACCCACCACCCCCGAAAAAGACTTCAAAATAAGAAGATCGTTACAACATGGAAGTGTTAGCTCTTGTCTCCTTACTTGCTCTGTGATGTCAACTGTGCTGCAACTACGTCGTCGCGTTCCATTGCTGCCGAAGATCACCGAGATCACTGGTGTTTCGTCAGTGTTCGTCGGCAGTAACGGGACGGTATCAGTGATCAGTAAATATTTCGCATTTGCCAGTGATTTAACAGTTTCGGAACGCTTGGCAGTAGAACGTATGCGAGCTTGTAAATATAAACAAACAAAACCGAGGTGATGCAAGTTACCATGTCACAAAATATTTTATAAATAAACCTGCCAGTAATTTACTTATAAAAAATCTACATTCCACACATGCGAAGTTCTAACCTCTACAAATTTGGGGGAAAAACAATTCTAATATCCTACAATAGTGCCTTAATTACCCTCAAATGTTTTTTGTGCATCTTCTATGAGCACAATATTCCTGTACCGTCATCATCAACATTTAGCTCTTGACTCATATTTGAAAGTCCCGCCAGCGTATATTTTACAGACACTACACAACCTCATTCAGCTCCAGTAATTCTCGGTGTTCTCAGTACTTGTTTTAGCCTCGCGCAGGGCGCCATCCAGAGACTCGCAAAACTGCTGCCAGTCACCATCAGTGGTTGTCAGATGTAGCGGCCGGTAAAATGAGCACTTATGAAAGCCCTGCTTAAGATCTACTTGTATGAATATTGTGGGTTCTTCCGCCTTATGTAAAATTAGCATTGTCGTAGGCCTCCTCACTTTAGCCATGCGGCGGTCACAGTGAAGTAAATATTGTGTAACTCCGCTCATTTTTACTCTTCTATGTATTACAAAATACGGAAAGCGAGGAAAATAATTTAAGATATCATAAATGGCCACTTAACACTTTTTGTTCGACGTTAATATATGGAATTACTTTCCCTTCCCTCATGACCAACTTTACTGGACTCGTGTCACTCAGTGCGCCCGTTAAAACATATGCAGGTAGGGGCAGTGCCTTTTTTTTAAGGTTGATTTCAAAAATGCTCCCTTTATCGTGAACAACCTTTACCCTAGCCTGTCATACGCTGTTCGCGGTTACTTCCAGCTCTCCGGAAGTCTAGCTCAAGTTCTACTTCCAGGATATTTCTCCGCTTCTTGCAAACAAAACTTAACCACGTCCAGAAAATTACACCAGAGGAACGACGCACTGCATTCATGCGCACTCAGTATAGTAATTATAGTAATATTTTGCACAACTATTTCTTACTAGAGATTACCAACCCACCTATTGTCGCCCTGTTTTATTCGTATTAGTTATAAATTAAATATTATAATTTGTACATAAAGCACTAGTAAAAGTTCAATTTAACTACAAATAAGGTACTTTTATTTTGACACAAATATAAAACGCTTGTGATATATTATATATTTACGAAATAACCACACACGTAAAATGTGGGGTGTTTTTTTTTTTTCAAAGATTTGATACGAAAAACGCGAAGAAACTGTGAACAAACTATTTAGGCCTTATTCCTGTTTTTACAGTCACCACTACCAGCCGAAACTGCTAACGAACGTTGCTCTATTTACTGATGCTGCTGACGAGTGGTGAAGTGAAATGAAGAGATTTGGACGGCTGTTAACAGCGAGGTCTGGAGAGCCGATGAGGGTGATTGAAGTGAATATGGAGCGGCGCCGGAATTAAAGAGCGGGGGAAACGGGTAAATCCCCGAGAAAACCCGCCGACCAACGGCATCGACCAGCACGATTCCCACGTGCGAGAATCCGGTGATTCGGCCCGGGATTGAACCCGGTTCGCCATAGTGGGAGGCGAGCGTGCTAATCCCTCAGCCACCCTCCCTCCCTGACGAGTGGTGTTTCGGCTTCTTGACAGATGGCAGAGTAGTCCCAGCAGTTGCAGGTCGTTGCGGCGGTAAACGAAAATTCTAACCATGAACTGTAACATCACTGTTATCTGCGGAGAATGCGGAAAGAGTAAGGATGGGGTTGTATTAGATTATTTTCGTCTTAATTGAATGTCCATACTAAATTTTCACCAGTTAACCTACCTATAATCTATAAACAAATCCATTTTTACTGAAAGTCAATGAACGCTTCAGGGATAGCAGACGCCAATAATTTTTTCTGGTGGCACCGCCGACGAGGGTTTCGCCACTGAGGCTATCGATTGACTGCTGTTCAGTAACCTCAGAGTTGTCGGCAGGAGAAAAGGAATGCTGTAGCCTTAGACTGTGTACGATGTACCATAGTTGAACCAATTTCGTCTTTAGGCTATATACGCCTAAGTATGCATACCCGTATTCACACATCACACGCAGTACTAATTTAATATGGCCGGCGTGTGCTCCATAAACACGGCTTGAGTAGTAGGCTTCGCCATAGGCAGAAAGCTAAGTTGTGTACCTATTTTGGCTGACGTATGATCTTTAAACATGGGCACTAAAACACCTCTAGACGTACCTCGAATTTATTGTTATATTTTAATATGGCCTGTGTTATTTTGATTGAATAGAACACAAATGAGGGCACGTTTATTCCTCTAATTACCTATATGTTTTTAGTTTTCGTTTTATGTTCCGTCTTCCTCAGCGTGGAGAAATTGTGCGGTTTCGAACTGCTGGGTTCATAATACGTTTACACAGTATTTCATTTGTCAGTATGATTTCCCCCCCCCCCCTTTCCAATTGCCGTGAAAGTGATTATGGAATATTTAAATGAGAGGAATATAAGAACGCATTATCAGTAGCGTTTACTAGAGCACTCGCCTCCCACCACGACGATCCGGATTCCATTACCGGCGGGTTCGCTACCGGATTTTCGCATGTGGGAATCGTGCTGGACGATGCCGCTTGCCGTCGGGTTTTCTCGAGGTACTACCGTTTCCCCCCTTCCTTACATTCCAGCGCTGCTCCATCCTAGGGTCTCATTTCATGTCATGTTCAGGGATGACGGTCACTTACGGGTCCCCACTGGAAAGCTCGTCATTCGGAGGGTGTTGTCTCGCCCTGGGTCCACCCCCACCCTCGACGACTGTCGAGCAATAACGTGTAATAGAGTAGACAACGCCGGAAATAAATGTCACAATAAAACAGGATGGTTCCCTGTAGGATAAAAAAAAAATGACGACTGAAACCAAGATGGCTTTGCGACTGCTGTGCTTTTAATGCAGGTTCGTATTCAGTAATAACAGGAGATCCTACGCTCTTTCACACATTGGCCTACGAAGGAAAGTTCGTTCTTTGTGGACGATAAACTGTGTTTGAAGATGTTATCTCCGGATACTAAGTACATATATGCGGTCATTGTTAAACGAGGGATACAGTGAGCACTCATGATTTCAACAAGGTGGAGCAACCCAGATTGCAAGCAATACGTTGTAAACCCCCGCGTCCATGGCCAAGAAGCGTGGGAGCGATACGGGCGACACTAGCACGCACTTCTAACGCCTCATCGCTCCTACGCGCAAGGCGTGCAAGTGTTTCAGTTGAAACGCTGTACTGTGCAAATCAGATCTGTAACAGTGGGTTTTATCATACGCGATGAAAGCCCGTATGTTTGTATTCTTCTCTTGCCGCTTAAGGAAACTTCATGGGCAAACTTTAAAAATGCGATATTTGACCATTTTCACGAATTGTCTTCCTCCAAGAATATACATTAGTAAAAAGAAAAAAAAAAAGAAAAAAAATAGGGGCATAGATAATTATTTGTTATATTTTCTGACAAAAAGTCGTATTTGCAAAAATTTATTTATTGAGATGCGTGTATTCGCGTAAACAACTATGCCACAATAAAACGCGGGGGTCCATCATGCTCTTAAACAAACTAAGTATCTATAAATCGTAATGCTGCGACATCGAAGCAAAGTCAGGGGACGCATTTCTCGAGAATTTTGGGGGATATTCCTCGGAATAGCATACAGGAACTAGTCTTGGTGTGGCGGCTGCCGGAATAGCAGTTCCGCTAGAGATTTAACACGTTTTTCGACAGCGTGTTGTAGGAACTTGTAAAACTGACGCCCTTGCCTTTTAATGTTTTGTGAAGGTAATGATCAAGCCTATCTAGAAAGTATGTTCATTACCAGGATGATTCGGATTAAGAAAAACTTATTCGAGACATTTGATGGGCTGAAGATTACTCTATGAATTTGGAATGTTTGGAGAAATAGGCTTTATGACCAGTTCCGGCACGTTCATTGTGGTATAGGCTGTTCATGGGAAAATTAGCACTTTTGAAAGCCCTGCTTAAGATCTACTTGTATACATGTTGTGTGTTCTTCCGCCGTGTGTAAAATTATCATTGACACGGGCCTCATCACTTTTATTCATGCGTCAGTCAAGTGAAACTGTGAAATTATTAGAATAGTAAATATTGTACAAATGTGCTCATTTTTTACACTTAGATGAATTAAAAAAAAAAAAACATTTAAAGAAATAATTTATCACAAATGGTTATATAACATATATATTTTATTCGACGTTAATACATGGAACTACTTTCCCCTCCATCGTTACCAACTTTACTGGGCACATGTCACTCATTGCGCCCGTTAAAATATATGCAGGTAGGAGCAGTGACATTTTTCTAAGGTTTATTTCAAAAGTGCTCACTTTATCGTGAACAGTCTTTATCAGCCAGTACGATTCCCGCGTGAGCAAACCCAGGAGTGGGCCCGCCGGGATTCGAACCCGGTGCACCTTGGTGGGAGGCGAGCGCTCTAGATGCTGTACCACCGCGGCTCCTTGTGGATTACGGAAATACGTATATTCTTACCTGTAACTTGGCTCGCTAGAGCAATTTGGGCATAGTGGTTGGGCTTGAACAACTTTCACTGGGGATTTGTGAGCTGAACCAAATAATATTGAGACAGCACTACATTTATCAATGCACTTATTTTTAAATCTTTTATTTGCACATTAACTGTAATATTATATCCTTAAACTTTCTTAACGGAAAGAAAAAGTAGAATATTTGTTACTACCAAGACATTTTTATATGGGAATTAATTTCATAAGCCAGGTAATCTCGTTCACTTGAGGTTCGGGTATCGTGATCGTCTGGCCTACTATATATTTCTCGCTCAGCATATCTTCACAAACACTCCACTCTGTTCCCCACCAAATCGTAGTGTTTTTGTCGCTCGCTGCCCAGAGGACGTAAGGTGTTTGACCTAGGTTAGGTCTCTTACCACACTGATAATAAAAGGTAGTTATCTTACCATAGATATCTCTCTATCAATGCATGTTGTTGCGTATTTTTTGTTTTCCTTTCTGAAGTATATGTAGCAGACGATGTATTTCTTCCACAGAAACGAGTAGATTGCGTAAGAGTAGGAGGAATCTTCAAACAAACACGTTGTAGGCTGTTCACTGTAAAGTGAGCCCTTTTGATGCCCTAGTTACTTTTTCCTTTCAACCATTTTTTTTAATCCTTTAACCACATTTTAAAATGAATATTACCATGTAAGTAATAAAAAAGTGTGTATATTCCACTGCACTTGGAAGTTAACGTCTAAGGCTAAAATGATATATATTTATTGCTTATTATTTCAAATGAGAGGGCTTTCATAAGTGATCACTTTACCGTGAATAGCCTATAGGAAGGAATATTTAGCCGTGTTCGGGCGCCAGCGAAATCATATTCTTTGGGGCTCTGCAGTTTCGAGTAATCGTACCTCCGAAGCTATTGCTGATAGGTGAGGTCTATGAGTGAAGGAAAATTACTGCTGTACTTTTACCAACATTTTTAAACACATGGAGGTGTAATATTTTTTCTGTTGCTAATTCTTGACCTTCCGTATCATTGTTGGAACAAATATAAGAAGGCCACGCTATTGTGTATAAATGCTTGGAATTCGTCGTAATTAGTGTGGATAACTTTTCAGCTCGAGGCATCAAGTCCGCAAGACATGGTGTCGTAGTACTATTTTTTCATCACTCCTCCACTGCGGCGAGGAGCAATTATTTTGCGCAAAATGTATTTTAGTGTTTGATAGTGAAATAGTTTTCTGAAATACTGTTATTAGATCATGGGGATGTTTTAATTTTTCTGGGAGTCTGGTAGATTTTACTGCCATGTATTAAGGGAGGTGCTTATAGGCTATTCACGGTAAAGTGAGCACTTTTGAAAGTCCTCTCATTTGGAGTGATAGTCATTAAATACTTTTTATTTAAGCTTTAGACTTTATATTCCACAGCACTAAGAAGTTAAACAGTGTGTTTATTACTTATATGGCAATATTTATTTTAAAAGGCGGTTAAAGGATTAAATATTGCTGAAAGAAAAAGTAACTGGGGCCTCAAAGTGCTCATTTTACCTTGAGTAGCTTATAATTCACAGCTTTGCTGTGATAATTCATAAAATATTGTGCTATACACATTGCCTTCAATGGGCTCGGTTATTCGCATCCTAAAGTACGTACATAGTTTTTGCTATCTCCAACCGTACTGTAAGCGCTTATATTCTACTGTGGAGGCAGTATTTTTTAGTTCTACACATTCAGACTCCACGTGTTGGAATTCTTGTAGTTTCTTATTTCGGAAATAGTTTTATATTATCGCCCCATACCAAAAAATGTCGTCAATGCTGTGGTCTGTGTATATATTTTTTCAAAAGGCTTATTTTGGCTGCTATTACTTTGTAGCCTGTTTATAGAGATCGTTGCTGAATATGATATGTGATGCCTGTGTACGCTTTATAATTTTTTTACAGGCGTTCTAACATTTTTTTTCGTCATTATTTGGAACCGCTCTTTAACAGCTGGCATGAATTCCTGTAGAGAAATTGAAGACAACGAGACTGCTTTTCGTATGATCAGTTCCAGTGTCTGTTTGCCGTAACGTTTAGTTAGTGATTTCAATCGTTGAAACGCTGTTGACTGGAGAATTAGTTTGGAATGCACTACAATTTGATACCTTTGGCAGTGGAATTTGGTGTGCATATGTAGAAAGACATATGGATGGGCAAAATTTAGTTATTGAAACAATTGCAGTCCATTCTAGTTTATTTCCAAATTTTCTGAAGCCCTGCCAAAGTTCTACTTCCAGGATATTCCTCCGCCTCATGAAAACAAAGCTTAGAAAACTACACCAGATAGCCAACGCACCGCATTCGTGCGCGCTCAGTGTAGTAGTATTTTGCATAAGAATTATTTCTTACTAGCCATTGCCAACACGCTTATCTTCTCTCTGTTTTTATTCATATTAGTTAGAAATATTGTAAATTGTAAATAAAACATTAGTAAACATTCAATTCGACCAAAATAGGATAATTTAATGTTACCAGAAGTATATGACGCTTGTGATACATGGCGTATTTAGCATATAACCGGACACGTTATACATGGGATGTTATTCAAAGGTTTGATTAAAAAAAGTTCGAAGAAAAACGAATAGATTATGGTAGGATTACCGAAGAACAGTTTTTTATTTTATTTTATTATTTTGGCTATCAAGTTTTACTGCTGTAGAGCATTTTTGACCGTCCACGCTGTTGAGTGTAAAGTCTTTTAGGTGTAGTAGGCTTACTTCAGTCACGAAACTTGTAAATGTATAGCACCGCGATTCTAAAGCAATTTTTTTTTTGCCTCAGTATTATGCTGGTAGGCTAAACAGGGGCCATTTAAACCCTGAACTTAATGTTCGTAAAAGGCGGCACACAGCCACCTGGCCTTATCCCCGTATTTTTAACCCTCAGGCTAAGCATCGATTTGACTGGCTGAACAAATACTAACAGTGGATCATATCATTAGAAAATACTGCCAGGCGTGCTATTATTTTTCGAGTTACACGAGTAGTGATTCCCACATGCTCACGTCACAAGACTTCAATGGCGTCGCGTTTTGTCTTATTGGTAGTCCCGTATCATACTTCTTGGACAGAAAAATCTCTGCGATTGCATCAGTTAATTTCTGCGGATTCGGGTTCGAAATGTCTCTTGTGGTGCACTGATCCAATTCTCTGCTGCGGGGCTGCTCACGAGCGATATCACTTTACACCGCCCTCCCCCTTCTTCATTCACGGAAGACCCATCGATGGGTAAGTGTGGCTGGTTCGGCATCCAGTTTTCATTTAAAGTTCTTTCGTAGAGTTTTATTTTTAAATCGGGTGGCAACCAAGTTGTTTTTGGGACAAACTATTGTATAATTAAAAATCTTCGTTAACCCTTTCATTCCCATTGTAGATAATAGTTTACATGTCGCACAGGAAGGTTACATTTGGCCGGAACTGCACTCTTGAGGGCTGAGCGTCCGATCTTCCTTGTAACTGATCTTCCAAACCGCACTACTACTGTATGTTATCTCTGGTTCAAATTTACTGTCACCGAACACAAAGATTTCAACCTATTGGTTGTAATAACGAAACCAGTTCTTTGCTAGCTTAAGTACAGTACGCATCATAAATGTGTATATCTTGCAACGCTATAAATTTATAAGTTAATGCGGGAATGAAATGGTTAAAACTTGTGCATTCTACTGTAGAGCGTCCCACTCGTATATTGCAGTACAGTGTGAATGGCTCGCACTGTTGCCCGATTGCTCCGCAGCTTTGCTGCGACGTAACTGACAGGCTGAGTAACAAATGGGTGGCGAAGGAAATGGCCTGATTAAGAGAATTTTATCTGTTTACCTCCCTGACATCTCGTAAGATAATCCAATCTTGCGATGCAAAGCTAAGCGGCTCCTTTGAAACTAAAGCCAGTGAGAAACCCTATCGTCGTGATTGCATGGCGCGCACGCAACCAATGGTGTGTCTATATATATATATATATATATATATATATATATATATATATATATATTGGCTGTGCAAAATGATAACTTACAGTCTACGTAGACGCGGGAACAAGGGCAGCGTTAACGACAGAAATAATGTATTGGATAGATAGAGTAAATGTCCATTACATCGCACACTACAATCTTAAGAGTGGGACGATCTGTATGTTTTACTATTCACATAAGCAATGTACAAAAATATCCAAACGTGAAGGATCTTTAAGGATTTTTATTAGGTGTTAGGAAAGAGGCACTAATAAAATGATTAGCGCTCCCCCCCCCCCCGGACCTTAGAGTGCTGTTGACGACCCTATCTCCCGGACTGGGGAACCTGCGGTTTTGTCGCCTGGGGAAGGACGCTCCAGCTGGCGGGTAGTGCCCCTTATCGCCGAGTGCGGTGACGTCAGGGCGGACTTCCTGCCTCGCTGGACCATGATCAGCTGTGCCGCTCACGTGCTCTCTGATCTGTACGCCGCAGGGACTGCCCATGACGCATCACCGCTGCTTCAGTGGCGCAGTCGGGAATCCCTCGAGGGTTGACGAGCAGCCCATGCCTTGAGTGAAGGGAGGGAGGGAGGTTCACCGGCGTTAGGGAAATACTAGTAGTTTATGGCTATCACATTTTTTTATCTCACTTAAATACTTTTTAGTAACTTGAATATTAATTGACAACTATAATACCGCTAAGACTTCCCGTTTATCGCTGTTGCCGATGGGTGATTCGACGTTTGTGATAACCCGGCAAGAGACGAAAATTGGTTTACTTCATCCAGTCGCGGCTCTTGGGTTTCAGCACTGGCAGGGCTGCACAGTAATACTGAAAATCTGAGAGTGGGAGCGGGAATGAGATTAATGAACTACATTTTTTTAAATTATTTTTAAGTTTGAAAATATGCTTTAATATTATAGGGTTGTGCGAAAGTGCCTTTTTGTTTAACACTTAACGATAGGTTACTTGTTTTTTTTTTTTTTTCTTGTTTTTTTTTGTGATAGACATCTGCATCGCAATGGCGAATGTACAAAAATCTCAATTTATATACAGACAATAAATTCGGGAACTCAGCACAGCTGCAGACATGGTATTTATTTCCTTTGCTTGTAAATTGCCTTGTAATTATGAATAATCGTAACCTTAATGTTAGTTTTACTTCACATATGCCCGTAATATTAAGGTGATACATTTAGTGCGGATGTTCAAATATATAATGCAAGATATACGTGCGGGAACGCGGCTATACTCGCAGCTTCAGAAATAATTTAAACCGGAATTGTAACTTGCGTCAGTGTTTGTGTGGATCATACTTTTGAACGCTCGTGAAACCTGCGAGAGGGCTATGGTTTATTTCGATGCAGTTAATGTGCTGTAGCAAATAAATATAAGTTTCAGGAATTTTGGCAACGAGCTTTGGCACATAATCAAGTATTATATTTGGAAACAGTTTCTTCTCCAAAAGTTGTCGTTTCTAGGTGCGAGTACGCGGCCTGTACATTCGGTAATACATTATTCAGTATCAGTACACGCTAGTCATTCAGAACCAATTAAGGGTAAAATTGTACTACAAATGTTCATTTAAAACTAAGGATTTACAGCCTTACATCACTGAAGGAAATCAGCCGAGAGAATTTAACAGAACAGTTCTGTAATGACATTTTATAGTAGCGACAGCTATACTTTAAAACCAGAAACATAATTTTCTGTAATACGTTGCAATCTAAATTGTTAGCGGTACGATCTAAATACTGTTAAAAGTTATTCTGGCATGGGAACCATCTTTTCTGCAGCAGGAACAGTATTTTCGGTAGTAGGAACTATACAGATAGTTGTGAACACGATGTTATAGCATTGTTTCGATAACAGAACAAGATATTGTAAACCCAAAAGTGCCGTTTGGGAACTGCGACAGAATGTTCTGTAGAATTCGCCTCGGTTTTTATCAAAAGTTTGTAGAAAAAATATGGTAGCTACAACAGTGTCGTAGACTGTTGTAGGTACCCTCGATTTCTGTTAGAATACGGAGCCAGTATTGTAGAGTTTCCAAACAAGTATGGAAATTTATAAAAGTGCCATGGACTGTTAGAGGAACCATCTGATTCGGTTAAGATTCCAGAACTGGCATTGTGGAGTTAACGAACAAGCATGGCAATTAACAACAGTTTCGCGGATTGTTAAAGGCACCCTCTAAATCTTTTAAAGATCATAGAACTAGTTGAATTGACAATACAGAAGATAAATGGAAAGATTTTGTTATTGTGAAGTAATATTTATTTAGTAGAGGCTGTTGATAATCTGTGAGGGTACTGTGCACCCTTTAGTGTTTCCAGACACCGCTATCTTAGGCGTTAAAAGTAATAATAGCAACAAGGGTGCTGAAGTGTCCTATTTGTTTTTATAAGATGTATATCACCTACTTAAACAGGACATAAATATGAAATAACTAACGCCATATTTTTATTGGTACTTCAAATTATTTGATATTTAAGGAAAACCTGTTTACATAAACGTTACATGTAAAAACATTTTAATGTAAGATGTCATACACAATGTTATATAATATATATATCGTATAGGAAAGACTGGGTTATTAAATAAATAAGCGAACTCATATGTGAATTCGTCGCGTCGAGATCCGTCTGCACACACTTCACATGACATGCTTTAAAAAAATTAAACACTGTAAAACAAATACATGTAAAAATGTGTCTCTTGTAACTGATATGAGAGCCGAGCGGTTTAAGGCGTCCGTTTATCAACACAAGGTTCAGCAGTTCCAGGTTGCCTGCTTCCACAAGGAATTTTTCAAGTTCTGAAAAATAAGTAGTTATTGCAGCGCATTCTTTGAGCCAACGAGGGAATTACAATAGACCACACAAGATGCCTCCCAGACAAGGCAACGGAACAGATTTATAGCACCATGTGTTACTACTGCTGGGTGCACAATCAGCTCTGTATCGGCATCAGAGCAACATTGTAGGGAATACCATACTGGATTGTAGTCGGAACCCTACTCGTTTGTAATCGCAACATTCTATTGCGTAGAAAGTAATGACGTCGAATATTTGTGACTCTGACATTTTACAATGTGTTCTGTTGGCTTTACCGTATACACTATCGACCAAAAAGTAATTGGCCACCCGTGAAGATAGGTAATTCAGTACGTCAGTTGACTTGTGTTTCACGGCCTTCGGCGTAGGACCGCTGGTGTTTGTCCTTGGTAACATGGACACAGTGGCCTATTGTAACATTCTGGATAGTGAAATGCTCCCAACATTGTGGCATTTTTACGGAATGGAGCTGTGTTACTTCCAGGACGACATTGCCAGGTGCCGTGTTTCAAGGGCTACTGTGCAGTGTTACGCTCACAACAATGTTTGCCGTTTGGACTGGTCTGCCCAGAGTCTCGACCTCAACCCTATAGAACATCTTTGGGACGTATTGGATCGCCGGGTGAGGGCTAGTCAGGCGCGGCCAAAATACATTGCTCAACTCGTGGAATGGTTGCAAGAGGAATGGCTACGAATCCCCGTGGATGCCCTGCATACACTCGCAGAGAGCATGTCAGACTGAGTGGCTGCTGTTATAGCCACAAGAAGTGGCCCTACGAGATTCTAACCGGGTGACAACCACCGAGCAAACATTGTGGACAGGTGCCCAATTACTTTTTGGTCGATAGTGTACCTTCAACTATATTCGTAGGGTAGCCATATACAAACAGACTGTTGTCCCTATTTTAACAGTTTTGGAGGGTAACGGCTACAGAATTATGGTTCCTACAATAATATTTTTCTTTCAGTGTTGATGTATACTTTACAGTTAACAATTTTATTCGTAAGAAACATTGTAGTGTGTAGTAATTTTTCGAGTCTTCATTGACAGGTGGTCGAAATTTATCCCAAGTGACTGTATTCTACATGTCTAACAAACTATAGTGTTTGTGTAAGTGTTCATTCGTAGCCGTAACAGCACTCACATCTTCCTATTCGTGAGGTAACGCGTCATTCGCAATTATCGTGACCCGCATACGTGTATGAGTGTTGCTTGAGCAAGCAACGTCGTCGTCTGTAGTGTCGTAGGACATCCTCGTGTCATACTGACGAGTGTACAGCGAGGCGATTGTCGTCAAGTGTGGACATCTAGTCGAGATTTGTGAAAGTGAATTGGTCGGTGCGTGTGTACACAGTTTATTTACTCAGCTATCTGATGTGTCGTCGCCCGGCGGGCTGACGAAACGAGACAGTTTCAAGTGGCTGTTAGCTGCAGGAGCGCAGTAGAACGTCATCTAACGACACCTGCGGGTATTTTTTCTCCGTCGTGGGAAATGATTTATTCTTCTCAGTGGACTTGCACGTTGTTGTGGTCTTTGCAAATTTTTCGTCTGAAAATGAGCTTTTGCTATTACTACCGTGAAGCGGTCCGATAATTTCCAGCAACTAGTGAACAATCGCGGATGATTTTACTAACCAGCGCAGAAAAATCTCTACTGGCTCCAACTTGGCGGTGGTTTAGATTAGAAAACGGTGCATCTCCGTTCCTAATTATTTGTTGAAGCGGTGAAACCTAAATAGTGCATATCTTGCTGTTCTTTATTTGGTGCAGTAGAATTTTTTAAAAAATCAGGCAAATATGTTTTATAGCGGTGAATTTATTTATTGCTAAGAATTTACTGGGCCTTTATTGTTTTGTGCGCACGAATGGCAAGCAACAAACTTCTCACGTTTTCCCACGGAATTCTAATTTGCCAATATTCCATGCTAATGATCTGCAATATTGTTTCTGAAACAGATGTGATAAGGGTACTTTAAACGGTGTTACTTTACGCTAGCTGGGGTGTCATTTGTACCTCTCAGAATGTTTATGGTACTTTTTGTTTAAGAAATACAGAACCATAGATAGGTATTTAGAAACCATAACTTTTATTTATCCGGGTAAAGTTTGATATCCTCTAAACGCCACCAAAACATACACATTTTGAGTTTTATAAAGTGACCCTGGTTTGCGGTAGTGGCAAAACGCGCTACTAGGGTGATAATTTACTTTGCGTAATTTGCTGATGTAAATTGTTTGTTATCTTGGGGTACATAGCTGCAGAATTCGCGTTATGTTATTATTCTTGTTATTATTATTATTGGTTATCAATATAGACGCCACAGTCTCGTGTATACTCAGCCACTCATCATGCGTTCATTAACTACTATCTATAGTCCATTGGAAGCAACTTTCTCGGAGCCCTGCTAAATATCCACTTTGCAGGCCCGTTTCGTATACTTCCGCCAAATGTAATCAAACATTGCCATGTGACTGCCATATAGCATCTGTAAAAATCAATGTTTACATACCATTGTGTGCGTGCATGTGTGCGTATACTTTAGCTACACCTAAAAATAAACGTTGAAATGTGACTTCTACTTTTATACCTGTCAAATGTGTTGTTTACTGTTTACAACTTTTCGAAGAATTCTGTCTTAGGTCTATTTCAAAAACAATTTCGTACGAATATTCACAGTTTAGGCCTATAACATTATTTAGGCCAGCTTTATGACGTTTTAAAAATGCCTGAATTAATGATAGTTCTTACGATTACGTTACAGTAACACATTTGTTTTCCACGACATAGCACATGAAATGTAATGCACGTTAATATTTTGCCGCGACTCTGTTAAACACTGTTACAACTGCGGGGTAATGAACTGTAGTATTAAACTTTTTGTTATTAATATGTGTTGGGTTATTTCTTTAAAAGAACGGCCTCAGTTAGAATAACGAAGGAATAGCCAGTCCAACGAAAAAAGCGACATTAAAATCAAGCGCACAACTCGTGTCGCTCATTTTTTGTTAGAGAAACTTAAAATGTAGTGGTGAACATGCACACGAATAAGCCTACCGTAACTTTTATTCCGCTCATATTTATGTGTATTGCTACTCACTGTGTATTAGGTTCATTGAAATTTATTGGGGCTGGGCGTGGTTATTTTGTTGGGATTGGTGGTAAATCACGTTACACGACTGTGTTTCAACCCCCCGGGAAAAGGTACAACGTTGTGATAAATAAACATACGCGAATGTAAATAAATAACGTAATCATAAAAACAGTTCACATTTACAACGTATAAATAGTTCACATCAAACATTTGAAATCACGCACACCCACAGATCCAGCGTAACTAAAACCAAACAGCCACGCCACGCTATTTCACACGCAGCGGTTAACGAAACACACCGTAACAGTATATTTACTACTGTCGCGGAAACACAGATTTATCACAACATCGTAACTTGCTTAGGTAAGTTTAAAAAACACAACCTCTACAAACGTGATGTAATTTGAAGTATTTTTCGGAGTAAGTATAATTTCGCTTCGTTTGATAAAACAGCAACACGCCGTGTCATGGCTCGCCACGTCTGCCAACTTCACTTTGTTTCTGCCCCGCCATCATATCTAAATATATTATAAGTATTCAAGCATTAAAATCTCTCTTCAGTTGTAAATTACATATTAAAAAATCATTATTTTGCTGTAATAAGTATGAAATATGCTACAACTGAAAACATGTACAATTATACTTGCGTACTAGCGAAGTTAAACTTCCCGAGCGTGAGAGAGAGAGAGAGAGAGAGAGAGAGAGAGAGAGAGAGAGAGAGAGAGAGACGGTTGCTTCAAAATTGCTCTTGCTCGATGAAACAATACCGTACCATTACGGCCTACTCACGATATTTTCCGCTGTTATTTTAAACTGTAAAAATGCGATATGGTGCCATCGGGGCTACCTAAATATTTAAATAGGCACCGTTTAATTTACAAATAGTATACTAAAAGAAACTAGGTTAAAATAATATTTTAACTGTGAACTATTTCTTACCGGCCGTTGCCAACGCGTCGCTGCTCTCGCTGTTGTTAATTCATATTTAAAAAGAAATAAATATTACAAGTTATATAATATATTAAGGTAAAGTTTCATTTATTCAATAATACAGTACTCTGGAGTAAACCACAGTGTTATATATTTGTGGAATACAGGTTATTGAAAAAACAGGTTGACATGTTATGCCTAGAGTGTTTTTTCAAATGTTGATTTTCATAAGTCTCTTCCAATCGGGGGTGAACTATAGTTATGAAGTTGTTTCACTTCTTGCTGTACTACTTTCAGTTCGTCGCCACAGACATACTGTATGTAAAGTATCGCAGATTTACCCAGGGCGTGTCGGAATAACGAATGATCCAATGAAAAAAAAAAAAAAATACGTCTGCTTATACGTGCTCGTAGTATAATCCGTCAACTAAGAATAATGCGAAATTTGCTGATACAGTCCATTCACGGCCACTTTCAACTTTCCCGAGGCTCTGCTAAAGTTCTACTTCCAGGGTATTCCTCCGCCTTATGCAAACAAATCCTAACCGAGTCCACAAAATTACACCAAAGGGCCGACAACGCACAGCATTCGTGAGCACTCTGTGTAATATTATTTTGCATAAGAACTACATTTATAACTAGGCATTACCAATACAATTTTTTATCTCATTATTTTTTATTTTTTAAAATTTGTTTATGAAAGAACCAGATATGTTGGTGTATGGGGTGATTTTTCCAAGGTTTTATTCAAAAAGTGTGAAAACTCTGCTAATAGACTATAGAGATTTCGCATTTGTAGCATCTGAGTTACAATTAGGGTTAATTTCCATTTTTGTTTTATCTGCCAACGCAACCGGGTCATATTTTAGTTAATACTACGTTTCTGCGAGAGTTATTAAAGGAATATTTATGATTAAAAAAAATCGATTTTCTCTTCGTAAGTAAATGTAACAAAAACATTAATTTATACTGTGCATGTAACGACACTATGCGACCACTTAAAGTGAGTGAGTGAAGAAATGTAGACGGCTCTTAACATCGAGGTCTTGAGAGTCGATGAGGGTGATTGATGCGAGTATGGAGCAGCGCCGGAATTGAAGGGCGGGGGAAACGGGAGATCCCCGAGAGAACCCGCCGATCAACCGCATCGTCCGGCACGATCCCCACATGCGAAAATCCGGAGTGACCCCGCCGAGGATTGAGCCCGGATCGCCTTGGTGGGAGGCGAGCAGGCTAACTGCTCAGCCACCGTGACCCCCCGGCCAATTAAAGCTTATAATTTGAATGTATTGTGTTGTAGAAAATTGTATTGATTCTGTAATGTGAGAGAAGAATGGACGACGTTATGAGTAATGGCGAGTCGTAAGTGACCATCCAGTTAGTAAGTTTAATTAGTGTATCAAATTAGTGAGTAAAGGCTGTTCATGATAAAGTGAGCACTTTACACGCACCCTGTAAAGTTGGTAACTATGAATGGAAGATAGTTCCATATCTTAACGTTGAATTAAAAGAGGTAGGTAATCATTTGTGATAACTTAGATTCTATATTTTGCTTGATGTTAGTTTTGATGTATCGAAGCGTAAAAAAGAGCAGATTTGTAAAATATTTACTGTTCTAATAATTTCACAGTTTCACTTGACCGACGCATCGATAAAGTGATGAGACCCATGCCAATGTTAATATTACATAAGATGGCAGAATATGCGAAGTGCATACAAGTAGATCTTATGCAGAGCTAAGTGTTCATTTTACCGTGAACAGCCTATACGTGGTAAAATACCAGGAAGTATTTAAAGAAACAAGAGATATTTAGCTAAATTGGTCTTCCGCGACTAAAGATTATTCGTATGAGGTTATATGAATTTTAATTAGCACGATTAAGCCTGAGAACTATCTATCATAAAATACGCGAAGAAATAGTTCTTCACTGCAGGGAGACGATGAGACCGAGCAACATTTGGCTATGAGGAAATAAAAAAAAAATTATTATATTTTATCCAGCCACCATCACAACTAGAGCGACTTGATTTGCAGCTAAGTCAGTTTTAGATTAGGATAGAAACGGCGTGCAGCTCTAGTCACACTTTATATTTTTCAGAAGAAACTTAAACTTTTCCTCTATTTGAATTTATTTTACTGACACAAATAGGTCTGAGGTAGTTTATCTAAAACATACTTTATTCTTTTAAAAGAGCCAGTTAATTCAGTAATGAAAGACTATTGTTCCATAGATCATTAGTTATAAGTAAAGATTTTTCTTTTCAGAAATTCAAAATAGTACAATAATAATTTCGACGTTCTCATAAGAGACAAGTTTTCAATATAATTTTTACATGTGAGACTGTGGTTTAGATGTTAAATACATAATAATTTGTTGTTTTCAATAAGTATTAATGTTGAACTAGATCTAGTGATATATTGTTGATGTCAGATGTAAGTTATCGTAAATTAAATATCTTTCTGATCTTAGAGTAATTGAAATAGTTACCGAATTATCTTGGTATAGGCTGTTCACGGTAAAGTGAGCACTTTTTAAGGCCCTTCTAAATTTTTCCTTTCATAAAATTTCCATCTTCATGCTGCTTTTTAATACAAAAATTTCAATGTGACCAATAATCGCAGTGTATACATACCACCACCCGCAAAATTTAATGCCTGAGGCTGCAATAGGATATATTTATAAGTGGTCAATGCCTGTTGGGAGGACCTTAAGAAGTGCTCACTTTACCGTGAATAGTCTATATTTCAGTGTTACTCCATGTTATGTTTCAGTCTCCTGACTGGTGTTTCGGTGGGTAATGAGTATGGCAAGTGTAAAAGGGTTTAAGAGTGACTTATAACATAATACTAGTAGCTAGCCGAGGCAAGAGTAAAAGGAAAAAAAAAGAGCGCACAAAAAAATTTTTGTGCGATCGAATTGTGGTAATAATTCTGTAGATTATGTTTTATTACACACTGTACTTCGAAACTGGAATGGCGTTGTGTGGAATACCTCGTGTATCAAGGGAGTAGAATTCAGCCTTCCCTGCAATTCAAAATTAGGTACGTTAGATAATTAATAGTCGGTATAATCGGCTTGTATTGTTTTGTGGCTTTACGTCGCACGATTAGTCGTAGAAATGCTACAGGGCCACGTGAGTGCATGAGGATGAGACCGGTCTTTCACGTACCGCACTTTTAATCGTAGCCTTTCGGAATTAAATACATACAGTACCGAGATTATTAAAATTGCTACCAAAGTTCTGTCAAGAGTGTTCCTGAAAAAAACTAGTTAATGCGTAGGGCTCAGTGTAACATCGAATCGCTCTGTGCGGGGGTTATTACATCTGAAAATGTCTTGTGTATGTTGCGACACTGTATTGCCTGAAGGTCACCTTTCCCACTTCCGGGAAAAAAAATCAATATTCAATGAGACTGTACATCCTGTGTAATTAATGAGTCAACATCGTTCCGTTCCCATCGACCGACATGAATTACCCCCCATATTAGGTGGAGAGGAGGCGGTAAGATTTCTGTAGTTACTGTTTAAAGTGACGTCGTTCCTATTGAACTTTGCGATTTGAGAAGTCCCTAAATGTAATGTTTAATAGAGAGATATTGTGGACAGGAATGGATATAGTTCATCATAAGCGGCAAAAATAATTTCCCCCAAAGGCCCTGGCGGTTATTGTTGTATAATCCATTCACGGCTCTTTCCAGCTTTTCTGAAGAAAGAGGAGGAAAAGTTAACATTTGTTTTTTATGTCTCATTGTATGTATATATAATTTTTTTCATTTCAATTTCATTTCTTGTTTCTGCTTGTCTCATGCAAATTATCATTACAACTAAGTGCGCACGAATTCGGTGTGTGTTGTCCTTTGGTGTAATTTTCTAAACTAAGTTAAGCTTAGTTTGCACGAGGCGGAGGAATATCTTGGAATTAGAACTTTAGCATGGCTTCAGAAAAATGTGAAGTAACCTTGAATGAAGAACAAGTCTGTTGTACAACAACACTGCGTTTTTTTTTTTTCTTCTTTCGTATTGGTCGCACTTGGCGACGCTGCTGCATCTCGAACGCGTGCGCGCTTTATTTAAACACAAGACGGCGTTGGAGCCACGGCCGACGTCACGTTCTTTGTCTCGCTGTGTTTTTGTCGTCGGGCGAGTCACTGGTGTTTCCGCAGCTACGATACGGGTGCGAGCTTCGTCGCAGCTTTTGTACGAATGTAAATCGCTGGGGGAATTTCCGAGAGGAAAAGGCGAACGTGTATCTACACACGCGAAACGTGACTAAATATCAAGGGGCCTGTTTAGCTGTCATATGGATCTCGTTGTATGCCGTTGTGGTTTATTATAGTTAGATAAAAGCTAGGGAGTATTTCTATATCAATATTATTTCATGACAAAAAATGAAAGTAGATATTCAGTTGCCAATTTATAAGTTTGGTTATTGAAACATAAGTGTGATGTTAGAAAAGTATCGAAGCGGGCGAAAATCGTTTAAGTAGCCCTCTGTTTACGATAATTATTCTTCTGTGAAAGTGTCTTAAACTATTGCGACAATGCTGTACTTTTTCTGAACAGATTGCTGTACTTAAACCCTATAGTAACCACTTAAGGCCAGACTTCACCATGCATAGGCGTATAGGGAATTAAATTTTAAAGTCGGACAAAGACTCTGTCGTTTTTTCGTGGCAGTATTTTCAACTAACGGGTTTTACTAGAGATGGAACGCATCTAGATTTGTAAATATTCCAAAATGTTAATTTTAAATACGCTATTTCATCGTTTATAAATTTGTGACATTTTATAAATAATATAAAAAATTAATTTAAAATTCGGACGGTTCACAAGACAGTCTAGATGCGTTCGGTCGCCAACAAAAAATCTTTAGTCGAACATACTACCACAAAAGATGACAGATCTTTGTCCGAATTTAGCATTTAGATTCTCATACGCCCGGCCTTAAACAATCTGAGACAGAACACACGTGGAAGCTTGTTTGTTTATGCCGTTTCAACCGCCGCGCCGTCGCGATGATCGCTCGCGGTCGGACACGTGACCTTGAGGCGTTGAAAATTATACTTGGACGCATGGGCAAGTTCGCGTCGAGGTAGAAATAGAGTGGCTTTATTCGGTTGTCACTTTTTTTTTTTTTTGCAAGTTTTGCAGTAGAATCGAAGAGACTAAATGACTGCACCTGCTGGCTATATCTGTTCTAATTTAAAACAAAATAAAAGCAACGTTACTGTCGTTAACTTTCTCTCTATGAAAAATAAAACCTACAGGAGCACTCTACTCTTGAGAGACTGAGAATACATAAGCGGTTGTGCAAATGAAGCTCTTATTGCTTGTTTATCTGACGACTGACTATGAAATTGAGGTCGCACAGGACGCGTGTAGAAGTCGGGGGGGAATAAAGAGGCTATTTGCTGTTGAACTTAACATGAGGCGACGACAGATGCACAAGAAAGACGTACGAGACGACTAGAGCGTGTTACCAAACGTTTAGCTTTAGCAAGATGCCTTTTGGCCTGAAAATCGCTAATGGAAAACCACTTTTTACGTTAATAATATATTAGGAACATTGCTTTGTGGGTGTTTATGAACTTTGTGACGTAACTATTTGTTTTATGTGTAAATTCTCCTACCATTCCCACCCAATGGCGGATCCAGGGAGGGGCGGAAGGGGCGAGCGCCCGCCCTCCCCCAGAGAAAATCGTAAGTGTAATTATTGTTTGTAAACATTTCAATTAAAAATGTTAAGTACCATTTAGAAATAAAGGACCTTGTTTGAAATGGCGTAAATAAAGATGTTCTCATAAAAATTGATAGCAAGATTTTTAATCTCTAAATTTTCTAAATATTTCATTAGGTGGCCAAAAGTTTGAAACCTCAATACCGAACCCCTCCCCCCCCCCCCTCCACACTGACTTAAACTCTGAACTCGTGCCTGCTGTTACCTCGTGAACTAGACTACCTTTATTGTTGTGTCACTCGCGAATAAAACTTTTTCAAAAATGCCCAAGAATAATTTTCCTTTACTGACAAGGCAGTAAAAATTGTTCATCATTAAAGGGAAGCAATCATAAAAATGAATATTAACACACTGACCGCAAAGGCGAAATACTGCTTTGCAACCGGTTGTATGTGCGTATATGCGTGAAAATACGTGTTGCATGAGAAAACAGGCGTGGATGCTTTCTTATACAAAGAATATTGCGCTACTAGTATGAAATTAATTAATTATATATATATATACACACACACACACACAAATCAAACATGTTTTTATACGTTATCTAAAGAGCGAAACGGCGAGATTATTTATTTTATGTACAGGCGATGTGTGAACATAGTATATAATTTGATAAAATATACAATACTTTTATAAATTCTGAAGTCGTAAGACCGTAGAACCTGACTTCGGATATATTCGACTCACCTTGACTTTTTTTTTTGCAGAAATTTTGGTTTTCATGTCATAATTTCAGATTCAGTGTAATTACTGACAATGTACGATATTAGAAAATTTCCATTTTATCAAATCTTTTATATTTTTGTGCCTAATTTTAATTGTGTGTTATCTGCTAGTTGTAAAAAGTCGGGATCATGTTTATATTTTATCAATAAGTTTCTGCCTCTTTGCTAGCAGGAAATAACACAGTGAAAATTAGATACAAAATTATGAAACAACTATAGGCTGTTCACGGTAAAATGAGCACTTTTTAAAGCCCTACTCAAGATCTACTTATGTAAAATTAACATTGCCATGGGCCTCATCACTTTATTAATGCGTCGGTCAAGCGAAACTGTGAAATTATAAGAAAAGTAAAATACTGTACAAACCTGCTCATTTATACACTTCGATGCATTAAAAAAATACAGCAAGCGAGAGAGAAATAATCTCAGATGTCACAAATGGTTACCTAACACTTTTCGCTCGACGTTAATGTATGGAACTATATTCCCCTCCGTCGTTACTAACTATAGTGGACACACGTCACTCATTGCGCAAATAAAATATATGCAGGTAGGGGCAGTGACATTTTTCCAGGGTTGAGTTCAAAAGTGCTCACTGTCGTGAAACAGCCTTTAGAAAACTGTATATTTTCTATAATCGGATATTTCCTATAATACCCCTGGAACTGAAATGATGACACGAAAACGAAGGATTCCTGCATGGTAGGTGAGTGAAGCCGAGAACCTTAAGGGGGTAGTATCCACTCCATCTTCCAATTTTCTTACAAATCTTCGTAATGAAAATGAATGACAAAAAAAAAAAAAAAATCAAAGCTACGCATGACATGGACGACTACCTAACGAATTTTTTTTTATTTGTAGGTTTTCAAATATACCTGT
This sequence comes from Dryococelus australis, assembly GCA_029891345.1. Classification (NCBI taxonomy): domain Eukaryota; kingdom Metazoa; phylum Arthropoda; class Insecta; order Phasmatodea; family Phasmatidae; genus Dryococelus; species Dryococelus australis. The sequence goes on along the minus strand of CM056998.1, from coordinate 58,975,311 downwards.
ATTTTCCCACGTGGAACTGAAATTACTAAATAATTAGATAATGTTTGATTACGGTTTCAGATGTGGCACTAATCATGTAAGAAAAATAAGTGGGATTTAGAAATAACTGTTAAAATGTTCCCTATGTCATGACTAGCTTGATTTTTAAATATTGACTCGGAAAATTAAGTTAATGAAGAAAATACGTAAATTCGAGATAGCAAGGATTCGTTTTCCCTAGTAAAGTAACGAGAGCGCGGACTGAAGGTGCGCATGAGTGCAGGGTGTTGCCGGCCGGCGATGGTTCTGCACAGCCGTTACCACGCGAGCACAATGATGGCCGAGGTCTGGGTCAGTGGACCAGATCTGAGCCGTGCCGGGAATTTGCAGACGCGAATTATCACGCACGTAGCGGTGTGCATAGGTTTCGTACTTTGTGTCGACCTTCTTGTTCAGCTAGACCGCCTCGAACCACGTCCCCGGCATTGTCGAAGCTCGCCGAAAACGACCTACCTGTCCTTCGAGCAGTACAACATCTGCCGCCTTGTGTATGCTTTCTCTTGCATCCACGTTGAACAACGTGCGGGTGGTATTTTAGAACAGTTCTACTTGTAGGGCCCACATTGCTGTTATTGATTGCTCGTTTGTTTTTATTGCGTCCGTAAGATCTTTTTTTCAATACATAGCTATACAAAGATATTGGACAAGTCAAATCACAGTATAGAGAGTTTATACACTGGATATAATAACCACACACATGTATATGTAAGATTGCAAGTATACACACCATATATTTCTTCAATGTGACTAATCTTTTTCCAACATACTGTGTGGCGTATATGTAAGATTGCAAGTATACACACCATATATTTCTTCAATGTGACTAATCTTTTTCCAACATACTGTGTGGCGTCGTCGCTTTACCGAAACAGAAGAAAAAAGGGACCAGAAAAGCCGGAACAAGTAATGCGTACAATGAAATGTTATACAGTAATTTCTTAATTTTTGTAGTTTAGATATTCATTTACGCTATAAAATGCACATTCAATTAAGAATTCTTTCACTTGTTTTTTTAAACGAGTTTTTGGTTAGAGAAGCAAATTTATTGAAGGTTTTGTTGTAATTTATCGAAAAGGTTTAAGTTAACTGAAGCCACATGGAATATAATTGCATATACTGTAAACCTCCGACAACTTTAGAGAAATCTTGTTGGGCAGTGTGGTATTTATTCCCGTGGTCCTAGCATTTACTTTCGTTCCCGGACCTTATTTACCATGGCACGCCGTGAATCCCCGTTGAACAAAACTGAGAACGGTTTTTCCCTTCAAACGATCTTCTGTTTCCCCTGCCATTCTTCACTGCGCCAGTACTACATTGCTGTTATCTGCTGGACATCCACACAAGCGGAACTACGTTTTAGGCTATTCGCGATAAAATGAGCACTTTTGAAAGCCCTGCTTAAGATCTACTTGTATGCACGTTGTGTATTCTTCCGCCTTATGTAAAATTAACATTGGCATGAGCCTAATCACCTTATTCATGCGTCGGTCAGGTGAAACTGAAATTATTAGAAAAGTTAACATTTTTAAAATTTGCTCATTTTTACACTTCGATGCATTAAAAAAGCTTAAAGCGAAAGAAATGATATAATTGATCACAAATGGTAACCTAACACTTTTTTATTTGACGTTAACTACTTTTCCTGCATTGTTACCAACTTTACTCGTCGCATGTCACTCAGCGCGCCCGTTAAAATGTATGCAGGTAGGAGCAGTAGCTTTTTTCTAAGGTTGATTTCAAAAGTGCTCACTTTATCGTTAACAGCCTTAAGGAGACTGTATTGAACTTTGCTAAAGTCTTTACATTGCCACCGCTGAAAGTCGGTGGCCTTTCACATATCGACGAAGGCGCACTTTATGTGCGTGGCAATGTCGCCCTTATCGTTTCCACGCTTCTGAGCCCCAAACGCAAAACTAGCTCAAGTTAGACGACCGACCGTAAGGCCGGGATTAAGATTACTTCACGTTAACACGCATCACACTACACTTTCGCGTGTAACGTAAGAAGTGGCCTTTTTGGGTGGTATATTATGGTGCTCCCAAGCACGTAAACTTCGCGTACAGAATAAATATGTCGGGAATAAGCGTTATTCCTTTTCGGATTGACAACTTTGAAAATTCCTATCGTACAGGAGTATTTGTGTTAACTGCTATGTTGCAAGAACAGGCTGCTAAAGTATGGCGTTCGTGAATTATACAAACTTTGTAAACGACTATGACGTTCCCCTAACCTCCAGAACGAAATGTACCCGGGAGCTTTGGCGCTAAGTTCTTGTTTTCAGAAGGGTGAGACACGTCTAGAACTTTCTGTGACAGTACCCATGTTCATATAGGTCATTCACTGTAAAGTGAGCACTTTTGAAAGCCCTCTCATTTGAAATAATTGTAAGTATATTCTATTTTCGTGTGTAGTGGAATACACACACCGTGATTATTGTTCACATGGCAATATTTATTTTAAAATGTTGCGGAAGGATAAAAAATAGCTGAAAGGAAAAAGTAACTGGGGTTTCATAAGTGCCCCATTCGTGAACAGCGTATACAAATCTTATCTCTCGTTCTCTCTCTCTCTCTCTCCTCCCCCTTTTTTTTTCCTACTTATTCTCTCACTCTCTCATGCTGTGTGGTGTTTGATTGTGTATATGGTCATCCACGTGCGTAACGATTATTTCATGAAGGCCAAGCGTTTAGGTATTTAAGTAAAACAATTCCTACTGATATATTGTTGTTTTTGGTTATGTAAAACCCTCTAAACAACATATATTTATTAACTTACTGTTTCGTCCTCATTTTAGGGGAAAATGATATATGCGTTAGATTAAAAAACCTAAGCAGACGACACCGCGAAAATCAAAACAAAACTTTAGCCAGCAGGATCACGTGGTACAGAGTCACGTATCATGCAAAACCTTGACATTGACAGGCTTTTATTTATGTGACTGTACACATGAAACGATCGGAATAAGACTCGCTGAACCTCGTCAGCCAATATATAGTCGGCTTACGTGACTATTTTTGCAGTAACGTGTTACGTGGAGTTATCGTAATACGCGTTTCGTAAAATTAAAGTTTTTTTTAAACAGAAAAGTAACTACGTGAGTACGTATGTTATAAAAGGGATCGTGAATCCGCCTTTTGGGGAGAACGCGGCGAGTGCAGCTTGCAAGCCTGTCGTGACGTCAATGCAGCCGGGAGCTGGCCGCGCCTTGTGTGTGTTTGTGGGGCGGTTCTGGCTCTCTTCCCTGTCGACAACGCCGTGGCCAATGACGCGGCAGACGGCCCTGCTGCTCGCGAGGCCACTGGGGCGTGCTATCTGGAGGCTGCCAGCGCTCTCCGTTGTGCTACTGGAGGAGGGGGGAGGTCTTCGCCCACCTCGTTATCTTCCCCGGCACATCCGCTGCCGGAGCCGCGCACTGCTGAGTGATGCGACCGGCCTGCTCCTCTGCACGTAACATCTTGTGCGCCCCTCCCCCCCCTTTAATTTGGGATTATCACAAGGCGATCTTACTGGCTGACGTGCTGCACTGAGGCCCTCTTATAGGTATTTAACGACAAAGTGAGCACTTTTTTAAGAGTGTGAAGTGAAACATTTTTTTTTTGTTGCGAAATCGTTGTTTGCGCGTATTCCCGTATATCGGTTAATATATGTTCTGTAAACATGACCTTTTGCTAGAAAAGGCAGAAAAAACTATTATCTACGACTCTATGATTTTACTTTTAACATATTAAGTACATTCACCGAGAAAAAATTCGTGAAAATGGTCAAATATCGTTTTTTTTGAAGCTCGCCTATGCAGTTTCCTTAAGCGGCAAGAAAAAAGTACAAAATTACGGACGTAGTTTAATCTATGGGCTTTCATAGCATGTAATAAAATGCCACTGTTACAGATATGATTTGCACAGTACAGGACCACGACGGAAACACTGCACGCCTTGCACGTAGGAGCGATAATGCACTAGGCGTGCGTGTTCGTGTCGCCCGTATCGCCTCCTCGCTTCTTGACCTAGGACGCGCAGGTTCACACTCCTCTTAAGGCCATCCCAACATGCATTAACCACAAATAAATATGTTTTATTGCAGGCTTATGCCCGGTTACACCAACACCACCCCCGATCCGAGATCAAATGATCCTAGTTCCGAACGAGGATCCAGTTTGATCTTGGTTCCAATGTAAAAGTGTTACACCAACGAAATTTCATGATTCTGGATTTCCGATCTTCGATCTTAGTTCCAAAGTGAGCGATCGAGATTAAGTTTGAGACAAATTTTGCTATTGGTTCGTAATATGACGTCATGGAAGTAGGCGAATTTTTCATAATAGATAGAACTAGATGTGCGATGTTTTATATCTGTTTTAAGTGATTTATTGTTCTATAAATTTTACTGAATAATATTCAAGTGCATATAATGTTGTTTTAATTTCCCAAGAAAACAATCGAACGTAGTTCGTTCTGTTGGCGGCTTTTCAAACTACATTTGTCGACGATGGCTGTTGATCTGGGATCGAGTTTTGGAACCGCCAATTTCGGCGGTTCCAAATTATCTTCTTCTCGATCTCCAGTCCAGTTCTGAACTCGAATGGTCCAACAGTTTTCTGTGTCGATCTTAGATGCGACATCGGATCGAGTTTCGAACTACGATGACGCAACCGGGCATAAGACGTTAACTTTTGAGTGCTGAAATAAATAAACTGTATCTATTATTCCCATTGCGCTGTTTATATTTAAAAAAAAGAGGCGGAAAGATAAAATTGGCTTGAAGGAAAACTTTAGCAGTGCTCACTTTACCGTGAATATCCTATAACCTTATGCGTGCTACACACGGCTCACTTTTTGTACGAGAAGGTGTAAGTCAACTTGCTTCGTGCGACTGTCTAACTTGTTCGCAAGTGGCTTGCATGCTAGCTAGAATCGTTTAGAGACGGTTCTTTATTTCGTTCACCTTCTTGTGCAAGTCGTTTACATATGCGCTTTATACATTTATGTAACTCTAACTGGCTTTCTAACGTCCACCGGTTTTTTGCTTCGAAAGCAGGGGACGGCTTACAGACTAACTTGTAACCTAACTTAAATTTCCACCCATGCCTTGCCCGGGATTCGAACCCAGGGCCTCCCGCAACCCAGATCGATGGCGCACCAACCGACTGGTCCGCGGAAGTTCGGCTACATTTACGTAGATCCCGTATGTATGCTAATAATGTAACTTTTGAAGAGTATAAAACGGATTTTAATTCTGTATTAGTGGTTTGTTTGGTTTGTAGAATCTTTGTGTGCTTTGTTGGAAATATGTTACTATCATGCTGCAACATTCAACTATTACTATAGTCCATTCACGGTTTCTTCGGCCATTTTGAATCAAACCTTAGAAAAACCTCCCCATGTATGACAGGGTTAGTTATTTCGTAAATACGTCATGTATCACAAGCGTTTTATACTTGTGTTCATAAGTTACTTTGTTTTCTGTAAAATTGAAATGTTATTCATATTTTATCTATAAATTTTAATGCTTCATTTATAAATATTGAGAATGAAAAACAGGTATGTTGGTAATGCCTAGTGAGAAATAGTGCTTGTATTAAATACTGTTACACTTATTGCCCACGAATGTGGTGCGTTGTCCCCCTGGTGTAATTCTCCAGACTTAGTTAAGTTTAGTTTGCATGAGGTGGAGGAATATCCTGGACGTAGAACTTTATCAGGGCTTCAGAAAAGGCTTAAGAAACCGTGAATGGACTATGGTGTGTTTGCAGTATGTTAATTGGACTTGAATACAAGAGGGTGTTCACCTTCTCGTTCACAAAAGTTGTCCGTCTGTATCAGGCTTTACACTAACACATGAGGTAGACAGATCTCGCTGGCATTGAACTGCTTTACTGTCAACACGACTAGCAAAAACGGCGTGGATTGGCTTTGGGGTTAGAACACTGTTTAGTAAATAGGTGCTTTGAAATGTTTGTACACTTCTCTAACCAACGGGGCGGCGTTCCAAAACTCTGCTCTGCGAGTAAACTATTCTCTCTGGGTGTCCCAAAAAACTTCGAGTAAATTGTTTTACTCTCCCTAGGCAGTTTCTCAAAACTGCATAGTAATAACTCTTGAGTGTTCTGCCTGACTGAAACTTGTACACCCACTGTTTCAGCGCGTAACGAAGAGTAAACTGAAAATGGCTGAAAGTTTAGTAGAATTAAACAAATTGAAAGGAAATATGGACGTTCTGTTTACAGACACACACGGGAAAATTAAAAATGACTTATGATAAAATTCGTATTTTGATTTAAACGTTAAGTTATATAATGGCTACTTTTTTATGTAAAAAGAAAGAATTTGGGGAAATGGACAAATATCTTTTGGAATGTACATTGGTTGCTTAATCAGTACATATTTGTAAACATAGAATGCTATTTACATCATGCTCGTTCCAAAACACATTTGCTTTTACTTTCCTCAGCTGTTAATCTCGGAGTAACGTTTTGGAACGCTGCCTCGTAATGCACTTAGATTAAACTCCAATTGGTAGAAGTATTTTATTAATATAAAAGTGTTTGGTTTTTAAAATTTGAGATATAACCATAAACGTTCATCATTGTTGGCCAAGACTTTCTGTTGTTGCCCTTTTTCTCGGAAAAAAATGACTAGTCTGGCTCCACTACTGTTACCAACAAGGGCTCATATGGCGGGTCTTTGAACGCGCACAGCCAACAATACATCGTGGGTGGAAATTCAGAATGTCTGCAAAACAGCATGTACGCCTGCGCGTTTTCTAAAGGAGGGGTTGCAGCTTTTTAAACCTTTTTTTTTTTTTCTGTGGATAAATTTAAAAACAAAGTTGTTATTGGAAGTAGTATCCAAAAAAAGACATGTAGGGAGGTCAGTATTTTCCTCCACCCTCTAAACGTACGGCACAAAGTGGCATCTGTAATTCAGTCTTAGGACTTTCTTTGAATGTGACAGTGTTTCTATGTTGTAGATGTTTTTTTGCAAGGAAGTGTCTTGATGAACCGGCGACAGAATACAAGGGTGTGGGAAATTGGAGTACCCGGAGAAAACTCGCCGGGCGACGGCAACGTCCGCCACGTCGTGCCACAAGCGGAAATCGGTAGTGACCCTGCCAGGACTCTAACCCGGATCCGCCATGGCGAGAGTCGTGGCTTCTGCCAGGTTTAAGGAAAAATTGCGTGTAATATAGGCGGTTTGTGATCGAAAACAGACTTAGAAACTTTCCAGTTCAACAAATCTCAGCCGCAGATTTTTTTTTCTATCGAGGTATTTTCAGTACTCGTGCCAGTTGCAGTGGAAGTTCTCAAAAGTTACCGGTGAAAAATGGTCCTTAATGTTAGTATTGTAAAGTTACGTAATTATTATTTTGAAGCGTTTGTATTTTAAAAGTATTCTGGAACGAGATTTTCAGATACGCTTGCTTTAAAAAATCTGGCAACACTTCCGACACTAATAGCCGTCGTGCTACTGCTGTTGGAACTGAATTTGATTGTTTCCTCACATTGTCTGGAGAATCAACTATGACATGTGCGAGAATAGTTGGAGAATGAGTTATGAGTTTAGTTTTAATCCTAATGTAAGAATTCAGTGAAATCTTGTTTTGATGGGCACACTGTTAAAAAAAAAATTACCTTCATGTTACGGAAAAGTGCTGGTAAAAATTTATCCAGAAGTGTCCGTAAACTCTCCGTAAAATTGCGGACACATAGATTTTCAGAAACGGACTTTCCGTAAATTTCACGGAACCTCTCCGTTAATTGCAAGTTAGTTTTCTGTACTTTCCGTTTAAAATAAAAAGAGATCATGAAAATGTCTTTAATCTTTGTTATGTGGGTGTTCTACCGTGTATAAAAAATTGTATTAAAAAAGTTAAGATATCTTGTACTTAAGCGAGGTTTGAACCTGAGTCAAGCAATTTCCAGTTTACGAGTCTACCATTTTTTTTTTTAAACCTTCATTTGACATTGTTGTGACATTTTTGACGTTGACGAAGCTCTAGTGAGACCAACTTGTTGACGAATTCCCAGTGCCACAATCGAACTGAGCATCTGCCACGTCGGAGGCACCGGGGCGCGAACCCGCGGCCCTCCGACAAGTCGGCCACCCTACCCCTGAAATATGAGGGCATTCACCTACAACTCTCACTTAAAAATTGTGGTATAACTTTTATATTTCTACTGGGAAAGACAAAAGTAAAAATTCAGTTTCTCTTAAATTTAGTGTATTTTTGGTGTTGCCAAATGTTACAGACGCCTGATGCCATTTTTTATTGTTTGAATGAATAGGTCATAGTCGCGTGGATAACCTTAACTGCCGCAGAAACGATAATTTTCTTGTTACAGTGGCGAAGAAGGCTTCGTGTAGAGCCGGCATTGTTCGTCCCCGTAACTCGAAGCCAAAGGGATTACGGAGACTTTCCGTATTTTGTATTTACGGACTTAACTCCGTTTTTCGTCATTACGGATTGCCTTTCCGTATATACACTGTACATTTCGGTAAAACATTCCGTGTGTGTGTGTGTGTGTGTGTGGGTGTGTGTATATATATATATATATATATATATATATATATATATATATATATATATATATATATATATATATATATATATGGGAGTTTTTAACAGTGCATCAACCACCCCATGATGGAGCATTGTCGTTAAGAAAGGTAGAGACTATGGTGTGGTGGTTCGCGTCGCTGTCATTTGGTGTGAGGAAGTTTTCTTGTTGAAGTGTTTTGCGCTACAACACAAGGCTTCTTGGTCACGCTGAAAAATATTTTTCAGCCGCTGTTTTAGTGTAAGTAGTCGGGCCGCTGAATTTTTTTCCATGAAATATGCCTCAAATTTCTCTCCGGTTGTGGATTTGCTGCGCGTGCAGTTTAGTGAGGTAAAGGCTGTTCGCTACAAAGTGAGCACTTTTGAAATGAACCTTAGAAAAATGTCACTGCCCCTGAACACATGTATTTCGATGGGCGCACTGAGTAACATTTTCCCAGTAAGGTTGGTAACGATGGATGGAAAATAGTTCCATAACTTAACGTCAAATAAAAAGTGTCAGGTAATCATTTTTGATAACTTTAATTATTGCTTTTGCTTTCTGTTTTTTTTTTTTTAAATCGAAGTGTGAAAATGAGCAGATTTGTATAATATTTACTGGACTAAAAAGCTCACAGTTTTACTTGACCGACGCGTGAATAAAGTGATGAGACCCATGACAATGTTAATTTTACATAAGGTGGAAGAATACATAACGTACAAACAAGTAGATCTTAAGCAGGGCTTTCAGAAGTGCTCATTTTACCATGAACAGCCTATAATTAATACCTCTTATACGCTGTTCACGGTAAACTGAGGACACTTCTGAAAGCCCTACTTAAGATTTACTTGCGTATACATTGTGTATTATTTCGCCTTATGTAAAATTAACATTGCCATGGGCCTCATCACCTTATGCATGCGTCGGTAAGTGAAACTGAAATGATTAGAAAAGTAAATATTTTACAACTCTGCTTATTTTTACACTTCCACAAAAAAAGAAAAAATCGAAAGAACTAATTTAAGTTATCACGAATGGTTACGTAACACGTTTTGTTCGACGTTGAGACATAGAACTACTTTCCCTACCTCGTTGCTAACTCTATTGGGCTTACGCCACTCAGTACACCCGTTAAAATATATGTAGCTAGGAGCAGTGATTTTTTTTTTCTAGGGTTGATTTAAAAAATGCTTACTTTATCGTGAACAGTCTGTAATGTTCAGTCAAGTCGACGTGCGCGCATGAATTAGTTCTGATGGCCGAGATGCTAAGGCAGCATCGGGAGAAATTTCCTTACCGGATGCTGCAAGTGATGCGACAGTATACGAAGGCTTCGCCCAGGGTCGATGAGCGCGCAAGCCCCAGTTGCTATGTTACGTAACGACTTTCACCGCTGAGGTCTTCGTTGTCACGTTCTGCGAAGTCTCAGTTAATTTACTGATGCCCCAGGTTTAAGTCGCGTGCTATTGGAGACCCTTGAAACAATATTTTGATGTGCAGTGATGCAAGGTATACACTGTTCACGGTAAAATGAGTACTTTTGAAAGCCCTGCTTAATTTATACTTGTATGCACGTTGCGTAGTCTTCCGCCTTATGTAAAATTAACGTTGTCATGGGCTTCATCACTTTATTCATGCGCCGGTCAAGTGAAACTGTAGAGTTATTAGAAAATTAAATATTTTACAAGTCTGCTAAATTTTACGCTTTGATGCATTTAAAAAACAGAAAGCGAAATAAATCATTTAAATTATTTGACGTTAATATACGGAACTACTTTCCATCCATCGTTACCAACTTTACCGGACGCATACCACTCGGTGCGCCCGTTAAAGTAGAATGTATGCAAGTAGGGTCAGTGACTTTTTCTAGGGTTGATTTCAAAAGTGCTCACTTTATCGTGAACGACCTTTACGTGTACGGGTTCGTGCCATCTTCTGTTCACGGTTACTTGAACACTTTTTAAATCAACCTTAACCTTTGAAAAATGTCACGTGTCCCTATGTGCACACATACTAATAGGCGCACTGACTGGAATGCGTCCAGTAAAGTGAGTAATGTTGGAGGAAATGTAGTTCTACGCATTACCATTGAATTAAGTGTTCGGTAGACATTTGTGAATATTAAAATGCTTTGTTTCGTATACTTTTTTTAATGCATGAGAATTAGCAAATTTGTAGAACATTTAACTTACTTTCACACTATTTCACTTCACCGACGCATGAATGAAGTGATCAAGAACAAGGTAATGTTAATTTTACGTATGCTGGAAGAACACACAATGTGCATTGAAGTTGAGCTATTTTGAAAGTTCTGCTAAGTTCTATTTACTAACAACATTTTTTCATGACGATCAGCATAAAAAATTGCGCTCTGGTTTTAACGATAGTGTTAATAATTGGGGTAGATAGTTGTGTTCTGTAAATAATGGCTGAATGTATTTCAATACCATTGTAAATAAATTTAATTTAGTTCTTCTATGTAAGACGACCTCCATCTCCCACGAACCTGGCACGTATAGGCGCATGTAACAGTAGGTATTTAAAACTTCCTTTCGCAGCGTGGCTTAAAATGTCGTTCCTGCTGTGGTTGCGATAATGACAAAAACTGGTTTGTGGCATTACAACGATGTTTTCATGAATTTCCAGTGCATTGGCATTCCCAGATTCGCTGCGTACGCCCATGGACGGAAGTAACATACAGTGCTCTGGCTGGACCATTGAAAATATTCGGTCGAGCGGGTCTGCGGATAATACGGTTCTCGTTCTCTCTTTTATCTTTTTCTCTTTCTCTCTCTTTCTATTTCTCGTTCTCTCTCACTTTCTCTGCAGCGTGAATGTATGCGCAGAGGAAAAAAAAAGGGGGGTGGGGTGGGTGTTTGAGGGGACACATATTTTTATCGATGCGTTCGATGTGACGGATGACAACCCCAGTGCAGTTCATTTCAGTTTACAACATGTCTGTTAGAATAATATTTGAATGAAACTTTTTTCCAGTACCATACTTTAGTGATGGCTTGGTTAAGAGCACATACCACTCTCAAAGTAAGAAGTGTTATTAGATCGTTAAGTTAATGCTGGGCGTGCGTGTTTGGAACTGCTATCTGTGAAAACTTACTAGCACTGCGAAGAAAGCTTATAAAATCAGTTTCGCCGAAATACTAATCGATTAAATGAATGCGTTCTAAAGTCATCCGGAAATATTAATTCCCTCCCTATTCTCAATGCATACGAGTTAGCGCTTCCAAAGATGGATTGTAAGCTTCGTCATGCTAAATGGGCAATGAGTATAGTATTTGGATACCCATAAGTTTTTGCAGCTACTTTCACCCTACAGTGCGAGGCCTCCTTTATTTCAAATGACAGTTTAATTAACTGGATGGCTGGGAGTCTCCAATTAATTTTATTTGCGATGGGTTCAGTTTCCCGAAGGTTTGATGAGCTTGGCTCCTCCAAAATTGCATGATGCTCTGCACTTAATTAACGAAGTTAACATAGCGACTATAACCTTAAACCATCTTCTTTACTGCGGTGTATGTTTTTTTGTTCTTTACAAGATTCCACGTGGTTGGTAGAACATGGTTGAGTGGGATGGACCCTCGCGTTTTTGTGAAATAGTTGTTTGCGCGAATATGCGTATCTCAGTAAATAAATGTTCTGCAAATAAGACTTCAGAAAATATAAAAAAAAATTATCTATGCCCCCTTCTTTTTAGTTTTGTCATATTAAGTGTATTCATGGAGAAAAAATTCGTGAAAATGGTTAAATATCGCATTTTTAAAGCTTGCCTATGCAGTTTCCTTAAGCAGCAAGAGAAAAGTACAAATATACGGGCGTAGTTTAATCTGTGGTCTTTCATCGTGTGTAATATAGTGTCACTGTTACAGATCTAATTAGCATAGTTTAGCATTACGACGGAAACACTGTATGTCTTGCGCGTAGTAGCGATGAGGTGCTACACTGGCTGCAATTGATTAAGAGAGTAATAAAGGGCATCATTTAGAGCTATTTTAGAGGTCAATGCTACAGCAAATAGAGGTCAAACAAGTTTATGCAAAACAATGAGATTTTTACATGCCATTATGGAAAGCTAAAATTAGGAATGCCTGTTTTAAAAATTTCGTTAAAATTTTTATTAATGTACAATTTTAAATAATAAAAAAGTCTACGTTAGAGCAAATTTCACAAGTAGCAGAAAATAAAGTAAAAACTAAAACAGTTATGTGTCACCTTCAGTCATTGTAGATGGTTTATAGAAAGAATTATTTTTACACAAAGGCGATGTATATGCGTGCACATAATGGACTGCAACATCATGCTTGAGCCGAAAATATCCCACTTCACTGTTTGGAGATAGGACACTTCTATCCTATCCCTTCAGTACAAAACGAGCGGAGTAGATAATGCTGACCATTTGCGGGGTCGTGTTTTCTGCTGTGTGCCGTCGCAATTGTTTTTGGCATTGGTGACCGTTCGTGTTTGAAGAAGGGGGGCGGGGCGGGTAGGAAGGTCCTCCTCCCCAGAGGGGAGCAGGTGAGTTGACAAACGCAATTCCCCCCTCCCCACCCCAACCCGTGCGTCTTGCAAATGCCATTTCGTATTTCAAAGACTACTCGGAACAAATAAATTGCAGATTAGATTCGTTCAACAAACTTTTAAATTACGCAAGGGCGGTTTTGACATGTAATAAAACGATAAACATGAAAAGCAGCATGTTCTATTGTAAGAATATTTACAGTGCCAGGTATAGGTAACTATAGCAAAACCTTCTGCTCAGTTATTGAGTACATGCATGTTTGAAACATTTCGAACTGTTGTTAAATGTAAATGACTTGAGGCGGAATGAATGTGTACATTTGTGTAGTATTGCGTCGGATAAAAATTAACAGCAGGAATTATTTGGAAATTTATTTGCTTCGATTGTGACAACTTATGTCAAAATATTATTTACAACTGGAAGTATTTTTTAAGTTGCGTTGAGATGTTTGGACGACTCTAAAAAATGCATTGTCTTGCGATCCGATGAAGGATGGCATGAGGTGAGCAGCGCCTTGAATGAAGGGTGTGGAAACGGGAGAACCCCGAGAATAGTGGGGCCACGGTTGTCGAATGACTAGAGCGCTCGCCTCCCACCAAGGCTATCCGAGTTCGATTCCGATCCACGTAATTTCGCATGTGGGAATCGTGCCGGGACGATGCTGCATGTCGGTGAGTTTTCTCGCGGATCTCCCGTTTCCCCCACCCTCAATTCCCAGCGCTGCTCCATATCCACATCATTGACCCCTCATCGGCTCTCAAGACCATAGAGAACCGCCTAAACCTCTCAACTCAACCCGAGAAAAGCCGCCAAATAATGGCTCGTCCAGGTACGATTCCCACATGTGCAAATCCGGGTGACACCACAAAGTGTTTTTAAGGAACCCATTTTTGAATACTATGGATAGCGTATTGAATTCTGCCATTTATATTCTGCTTAGGTTTGTGAAAATATGTACAAAAATTATGTGAATTTCGAATTTAAAAATACACGTAACGTCTTTCTATTTTATGGCTCAAATTATCCGGACATCTATAAAGCGTATCTTGACAAGATACGAATAAAATTTGTGAGGAATTAAATTAAATTTTGGAGAAAATGTCTATTTTTATTTATTTATTTTTATAAAAGTAGCATTTCATGTGAGCGGGAATTTAAACTGCATGCTGAAGTAAAATTTCATACTGTTCTGGCACAAGAGTGTTCTCATTCCCTTGGATCCGTGAATAAAAAAATGCCCATACTTATGTGATGGTTATAGTTTATATAGCTTGTTACCTGTACACTGAAAAAATTCATATTTACAAAAAATAATGTTGAAAATTTTCGTTGTCAAAATAATTATTTTAAAAGCTGTATACTTTTTCATTGTAAGAAATGCAATAGCTTGTCCAGTTTCCTGTTATTGTACAAACACGGACTTTGAAATGGAAGTATTTTCTTTACAAAATCTGCAATACCGGTAATGGATTCGTGCAGAGAATCAATCCTTTGAGTAAATTAATTTTCGCCAGTGTGAAGTAAGCCTATAGAACTCTCTCTCCAGAGAATTCACAGCACACATAGCTACCACTCTATGATAACTAGATGCATGAAAATGAAACTATTGGGTACTGCAAATTGTTTTCTGATGTGGTATTTTAACATTCATTACGTGCGACACCTACATTTGCAGTCCTTAGCAGATCTTATATATGTATGGCAAACTGAAGTGCGCAAGTAGGAAATTCGGGCAAAGTGTAGTATCTATCCTGGGATGGATTGTAGGGCATCTTTCTGATAATATAAGTTGCTGCAGTTTGTGAATATGAATATGTCGTATATAAAATGATGTCACAAGAGAAACTCACGTTACATGAGAGCCGCAGTGGTCGAGCGACTGCTGGAAAGTTCGTCTCCAACAAAATCGTTCCGGGTTCGATCCTGCGGGGTCACGGCCAGATTTTTGCATGTGGGAATTGTGCATGGACGATTCTGTTGGTCCACGGGTTTCCTTGGGAAACTCCCCCCCCCCCCTCCAAAAATTGCATTCCTGGCGCTGCTGAATATCCATCTCATTTCTAATTTAATTCACCAGCTCTGAAGACCCCAGAAGGCGTTACTTGTGAGGTAACTTTGGACAGTTGTATTGTTTTCCCGTATGCTTGTTAAACTACAGGAAACTTAACACAAATTACATGTATGTTATTTTGGAAGGAAAGTAACAATTGGTTTTACATTGACATTTATGCTAGCATGAAATTAAACATACCTTTAAATGCCCAAGTTATCGCAAGAGACGTTATCGCAAAGAAACTAATCCCGGTTACGACGCAGTGCCACCCCCCCCCCCCTTCGTAACTAAACAACGCCACTCTTTTACCAAGAACTGTGGACGAGCAAAAACACAAAAGGTCTGATACCGCTGCTGGCTCCGCGCAATATCATACTAACGTACAATACCAGGCACACGCGCTATTCGACAAGTATTTAAAAATTCCTGTAGCTATTAATCACGCTCTTAACTAATTCTCACTGTAACCACAGCGCACAACATTTTTTCAGTTGTGTTGGTAGTACTTACTGTAGGTACATGGTATGTTTTCGGAAATGATACGGTCACTGTGTAAATACACAATGGCAATGCCAACATATGAGCAATGACTGACACGTCTTCTAATCATCAAAATGCGAGCTCATCATATGTGCATCCCATACTGACTGCCTGCATCGAAACTAACACAAACCTAACGGCAGTTGTGGCGATAACTAATCGTTGTTATTTTGTGACAAAGTTGCACTCTATAGGCCGCGGCTTGTCCGTGGGTGATCTTAGCAAGTGCTGTTTCAACCACATTACACTCCATTAACATGCTTATCGTAATTGCTGGACAGAAGTAAACAAACATAAGTGAAAGAAATCGTAAAATGTAACGTACCGCCTACAAAGTTAGGACTTAAGATGCGGAGTGAGAGAGAATTCAAACACAGACTGCGGTTTGCACCTGGAGTCTATGTGCTGTTCATCGCATTGTTTGGCACCCGTAAAAAAACCCATGTCGGCTCTTGGATGATAATTGTAATTAGCCTACAATGATTACGATGACCTAACCCGTAAATCCCGAGTGTTCAGCAAACGCTCGGGATTTACGGTTCGACCACGCACACCCACCACTAACTTACTATTTACAGAAAAGTTATTAAATAAAAGATGCGTCTGGCGAGTATTCAGGCGGAAACAAACACGTTCATCATTGTAGACGATGCTACTTTGACAGTTGTATTTGCGATGGTGGTGTCTGTGTCAAAGGTATGCTTAGAAGACGAATATCTGTCTATAAGCTGTTCACGGTTACTTCCGACTTTACTGAATACCTGCTAAAGTTACGCTTTCACTGATATTCCTCCGCTTCATGCAAACAAACAAGACTTAACCAAGTATAGAAAATCATCTAAATGGGCCTGCGCACCGAATTCGCGCGTACTCGGTGCAGTATTATTTTGCATATGAAATGTTTATTCCTAGGCGTTACCAACACACGCATTTTCTCCCTGTTTTATTCAAGTTAATGATAAATTAAATATCATGTAGATAAGATATATGTAAAATTCATTTTAATAAAAAATAAGGATCTTTCATGTTATTAAGAGTATAAAACGCTCGTAACACGTAATATGTTTATAAAACAACCAAATTTGTCATACATAGGGTGATTCTTCAAATGCCTGTTAAAAAGTGTGAAGAAACTGCGAATAGACTATACCTCACCTACAGTCTGCGGAAGAAACTAAGTAAAGTTTTAGACGTTTCCAGTAATCATGAACCAACTGTACTCAAGTAGAGTGGCTGTTCTAAGAGTCACCAAGTGAGAGTAAACAGTAACTTGCTTGACTTTTCCGTGGGTGATTAGCGGGTAGCTAGTCGCTCCGTTGAAAGTACTCGCGGTGCTATGCAGTCTGTAGTAGATGCCAGTTCTGACAAAAGAACTCGCGGTATGTGATTTTAATTGTCATGGAAGTGCTCCGATAACGGCGGACTGTTGAGGTGCAGCGAGTTTCAGCAGGCGCAGTCTCTTAGGACACTGATAATTTTGCAGACGGGTATGCCAAAATCACAAGTGCTTGCCTACTTTCAGGTTGCTTGCCGTGTTAACAGTAAAACTTTGCAGACGCCCGACAAGAAAAATTCGAATACAACTTTGTTAAAATTTATTATATCCCTGATGAAGTATTTTTCAAGAATGCCTGAGGGACGTATCTGAGTTCGCAAGGGATGGAGGACTTGATAAAAATAAGAACTAAATTTGATTTCTAATTTATTCATACAGCTATTATTTACATCTTTCAACTAGCCTCCACTCTTACTCTTTTTATTTAACTGTGAGCACAATATTTAATATATATTTCAATTCTAACTAACGTCCTTTTTAATGTTTCTGGTTACAGTCAATTAACTATAATCATTATTAATGCATGTTCAGTCCATCTGTTGCCACCATATGTAATGTATTTCACTCATGCATTTAGTCCATTTGTCCAGCCTACCAGACTCACTCTTCACTACTTGTTACTCGCAGTCGTAGGTTCCCCTTCCTCTGGTCACTTCTCTCGCCGCCCGTCTTCTATCGCCAAAATTCAGCCACTCATCCATTCAACAAAAATCGTCCCGGAGACCTGTCGCACAATTTATACTCTGTTGGGATGCGTCGAAACTTCCAGGTAAAGGCCGAGTCATACGCACAGAGTCTAGGGCAGTAAACAACTAGAAAATTCCTCAAATAAATGCAGAAACTCAACACGAATAGGGTCAGCAGCGCATGCCGCAAAAGAAATTATCGTGTCTGCTCGCTTTTGTAACACACACGCGGTTCGCTCGCCTGTTATTCAAAACACTCCATCGACTTGCCGCCGCCGCTATCATATAACTACTTTGCCCTTCACTTCCACTCGCTCGCGCGGGATGCGAACCAGCGAACGCGTAACAGTACTATCATCTTGGAAGAAATCTTATATATTGTTACGTGCTCGCTGCTTCGCATTTCGCGCGAGCGAGTGGAAGTGAATGACAGTAGTTATGATAGTGGCGGCAGCACGTCAAACTATTGTTTTGAATGGTCAGGGCGAACGATATAAAAGTGTGACAGGCCTCCGAGGCGAGTAGTTGATGAAGTGAATGAGTGGCTGAGTTCCGAGCGATAGAAGACGAGCGGCGGGAGAAGTGACCACCGGACGGGAAATCTGCGACTGCGAGTATCAAGCAGTGAAGGGTGCGGCTGGCAGGCTGGACTATTGGAATGAGTGAAAGGCTTTATAAATTACGGCAACAGATAGACTAAACATGTGTTAATGATGCGTTTGAGATTATTGACAATAACTAAACAAAGAAATAAAGCAGGACGTTAATTAAAGTTGAAATATACATTAAATATTGCGCTCACTAAGAAATAAAGAGTAAGAGTGGAGATACATAAGTAAATAATAGAAGTGTGAATATATTAGAAATCAAATTGAGTTCTTTAATTTTTTAAATTATGACTTCCATCCCTCACGAATTCTGATACGCCCCTCAGGCGTCCCCATATAACAATATTCATTCTAAATCATTGTGTAATATACTGTAGAGCTACTTTGTCGTCCAAATAGTTTACAGGACTGTTACTGTACAAAAAATTGGTGAACTGTGTGTTTTTGGCAACACTGCCACGCGCATCGAATGCATTATTTCGCCGTGCCGCTTGCAAAAATGGGACTTCAAGAGGGACCTTACCCGTCATAGTGGATTCTTGGTTTTCCTGCTTTTTTTCTTTTTTAAAAGGAGGAATATTCCGAAACTGCCCCTATACCCAACTAGTTAAAATTGACCTTTTGCGCAGCAGTACAGACATAACCACTGAACCACAAACTCGTATTTACGTCACAATAGTGTTTTTGCCAATAATTTGCACATTTAATATTGTGATGTAATTATGAGTTAGTAGTGTATAGTCAATTCGCGGTTTCTTCACCCTTTTTGAATCAAACCTTTGAAAAATCGCCCCATGTGTTGGGTTGTTTCTTAAATTTGTCATCACAGGCGTTTTATACCCCTATTAACTTAAAAATATTATACTTTGGTTAAATCGATATTTTCCTCTTATTTTATCTATATATTATTTTTTAATTTATAACTAATATGACTTAATAGATGTATTGGTATTGCCTAGTAAGAATTAGTTCTTAAGCAAGATATTACACTGAGAGTGCATGAATGCGGTGCGTTGTCGCTCTGGTGTAATTATCTAAGCTTTGTTTACATAAGGCGGAAGAATACCCTGGAAGTAGAACTATAGCAGGACTTAAGAAAAAGTTGGTAGTAACCGTGAATGAATTATAGTCCTTATGTCTCTACTGCTTTGTAAGTTCAACAGCTAGTTGTGTGTAGGGATACTTCCGGAATTTCCTTTTAAAAACATATTAACAAGCTATAAAAATCACGAATCATATTTGGCGCGATATACATTTCTTTATCAGAATTATCTTTTAATTTTTTTTTTCTTCGAAAAACTTATGTAGCTGTCTACACAAAATTTGCACGACACACTCAAAACTAGCAGTTATATTACTTTATAACACAATATGGGACACACACGCGTGTAATATATCTGGAATGGCATTGATAGCCAAGCGTGAAGTAGGATGTTCATGAGTTTACCAAGGATAAATTAATTACTTGCGCGTCTTCTTGTCATATGTAGGTGAGCCCGTTAGGAAGAGCACGGAAATGTTTGTCAGGCGATTCAGCAACTTCACGGTAAAAGTAAATGAACCTAATCTTAAGTAGTTTTTTCAGTTAAAACAAATTAACTGCTGAATAGTGCAAACCATCGGAGCTTCCTACCTCGCATTTGCTATTTTCGTCCGTTAATTGCAGCGGGCCTTCGTTTCAGGCAATAATGGAATGGTTTTGGCTTAAGATCTAGCATACCTTCAAATTTCGTGTATGTTTTGAAGCAAGATTTTGAATAATTAACTTACGTGTAAGGAAAAATTTTGGTGAAAGTACGTGTACACATGGACCGTTTTCAGCTTTGGTAAGGGAAAAGTATTAGGTCTACTGTTGACATTACTTGATAAAAATATAATTTTGAGGTCAAATTAATATGTAAATAAGATATGATTATTGTCACGTAGGTAACGACACATCATGCAAGAATATTAGCATTTATGCCCTAAACTATCTTCTTGCCGCAGTAACTGAAGGCTGTTCACGGAAAAGTGATCACTTTTTGAAATCAACCTATGAAAAATGCCACAGTCCCTACCTGCATGTATTTTAACGGGCGCACTGACATGTGCCTTGTAAAGTTGGTAACGACGGAGAGATCTAGTAGTTTCGTGTCGTAGCCTTGGAATAAAAGTGCCAGGAAAACATTTGAGAATACTAAAATTGTTTTATTTTTGTATTTTTATTGCACAAAAGAATTAGCAAAATTGCAAAAAAAAAAAAAAAAAAAAAAACTTTTAAAATAATTTCTCAGTTTTACTTGACCGACGCATGACTATGTTAATTCTACATATGGCGGAACTATACAGAATGTGCATACAAGTATATCACAAGCAGGTCTTTCAAAAGTGCTCAGTGTACTGTGAACATTCTTTAACAGTGAGAATGTGGCGTGTCCGCATTGCAGCACTGAGCGTTATTCATGAAGGTTCTTCCACGCCCATGTTGGTAGCAGCGTTGCTGTCAAGGCCACAGACTCTTAGAGAGCGCCTTGGTAGCGCGGTGCCCATCCACCTTGAGAGTTTCGACTTATTAGCGAATTTTCATTTCTCCTCGTGAGTCCGTCTTGGGTGCTGTGCGGTTAGAATCACCGCGTCGTTAGTCTGTTTTGTCAAAGTAACATAACTTATGTATTTTGTATGTGTGAATATTTGCAATCTTTTTCATATCCTTCCCCGTATGACTTGGCGGAAACGAATTCCTTTCATATAAACGGAGCACTAAAGCCGAGTTCACAATTAAAAGCGCAACAGTAATCATATAACATACGTCGCGTTCACAATAATCGAGCGCTATGATTTAGAATATATTGATTCACAACTGTGCATGACAGGTCGTCTGCATTAGAGGTCGCGACAAGAAGGACAATTATTTCATTTCTTATGCCGGCGTAGAGAGGAGTAGAAAATTTTCGACGATGTTGTTTATTTTAATGGAGGAACGTAGTTACGCTGCGAAAGCGAAGAAATGTCATACGATAAAAATTTATTGAAAATAATAGGCTAGCAGAAATTTTTCAATGTTTCTGCATTTTTACGATTGCAGAATCTAACATTTAAAGAAAAGCAAAAAATGCTAACTCATTTAAATCACTGCCCATTTTCAGTACAATATCACTAAATTTGTTACTAAAATCCATTTTACGCGTGTAAAGATAGCCAGAACGAAAACATTATTTACTAAACCTGCCAATGACGTCAGGCTCGTCGCAAAATTTCATTGGCTAAACCAATTGACTTTTAAAAAATCCTGAACCTCTGGCAGCTGCATTTTCCACTTATCGATTATGAAAATATCATTAAAATTAGAGTACGCAATAATCACTAGTAATTGAGGAATTTTGTTTTTTTTTTTTTTGTAAACGCTCGTAACTAAGATTGAAAATAAACACATATTACAGCTGCCTGAACCGTATGAATCTGCGCAGTTGCAACATTTTATTCCGTAGAATAGCAGCCTTTATTTGTCCTTGTTTGAAACTTAAACAATGTCAAAGGCTGAAGGTGGTTGTGTTGGATGCTCGGCGCCTATTTTTTTTTATTGTGAACCCAACGACGAGGGTCGATTCACGCCTGCTCATGCAGTCTCGTGGTGTGGTTGGTCACGAGCGGTGCAGAGTTCCTTCCGCGGCCTCGCTGGAACTCGTCCAGCAAGTTGCAATGTCAGGCGACTATTCTCGGCGTGTTTTGTGCTCGGTGAAGAAGGTCGGCGACGAAAGGCGGTCGAGGACTTGTCCACAGTCGGCTCGCGCCACGATCATTTTTGGACATCTTTGTTTACACAGGGTTGCTACACGACTTCAAAATCGTGGAATTATTTAAAAGGTATGGGAATTTGAAATGGTAGGGGAAAACCTCGAAAATTGGGTGATAGAGGTGATAGGTCTTGGAAATTCAAGCTTGTAATACATTGTAATGTAATATATTTTCTGTATGACAAAACATTCTGAATAGCAGCCCAAGGAATTTGTCTTAAATTCATGGGTACTGAAAAGATATTTGTATTATGTTAAGAATGTTGTATTCTTGGTAGTGTAGATGATGTTCAGAAACTGCAAGATTTGTGCATTTCGTTTTAACACATTTTATGAAGTTTTTTTTCTCGATAGAATTTTCCTAATTAAATGCCAAATGCATTGGCAATTCCTTTAATGTTGGATGAAAAACCTCGAAACGTCAAGGACACTTGATTCTGATATTCTGTAGCAATCTTGTTCCACTTCGCGTTCCAACATCCACAGGAATTTGCGGAATATGCTTCTGATGGTTGGAGTTGTTCCATCTCATGATATTATGATGGTATGATTGGACTGCGTCCATTGCCGACCGTGAGACTAAATAAAAATCGCACACTCACTTTTTCCTGACTTGTGTTTCATTTTGGTCCTTGGTCTTTGCATTATTTTTGTGTGCGTTTTGAGCTTTTATATTTCTGCTGTGTCCATGGATATTGTTTTTGCACTGTTTTGTTCACTTTTGTGGCATTTTCGTTTTCGTCATCGTGTTGTCTTTTCTTTTGGTTTGCTTTTGTTGTCTGTCCTGTTTTGTTATGATAAGTTGTTCGTCCGTCTTTTTGATGTTTTAATTATATACATATGTATTTTCTATTGACAAGGAAACAGCCATTCCTAATTATCTGTCTGCGGTGTTGTAAAAGATTTTTTTGTTTTGTTTTGTTGAGTTCTGTGTGTGTTGTGTGTTTTGTGTGTGTGCGTGCGATGATTATTTAGTATCGTATTCGGCAGTGGACCTAGTCCAATCATACCATCATAATAACATGAACTCACTATTGTCATTATTTAATCTCCGTAATACTGCAAGATGGCTGACCTCCAGGTGTGTGATTGACTGTCGGATTACGTTGCTGCTTACTGAAAGATGTACAGTTGTCAAGCACCAATTGTAACGGCGTAAAATTGGAAGATTTTAAGCGTTGTTTCCACGTGTAAAGGCTACTTACGATAAACTGAGCAGTTTTGAAAGCCCCACTTAAGATATACGTGTACGAACATCATGTGTTCCCCGCCATATATAAAACTAACATTACCATTGGTCTGTTCACTTTATTCATGCGTCGATCAAGTGAAACTGTGAAATTATTAGAAAAGTAATTATTTTACATATCTGCTAATTCTTACACTTAGATGCATTAAAAAGAAAAGCAGAAAGCAAAAGGAAATAATTCCAGTTTGCACAAATACTTACCTAGCACATTTAATTCAACGTTAGGTCAAGGAACTACTTTCCCTCCTTTGTTACCAACTCTACTGGGCGCATGTCACTTAATGTGCCCGTTAAAATATATGCAGGTAGGGGCAGTGATATTTTTCGAGGGTTGAAATCAAAAGTACTTCCTTTATCGTGAAAATCATTTAACAAGTAACTAGTTCTGTTCCGATTCACAGGAAATGAAATACAAAGTTGTAGCAGCCTCCGACGACAAAGCAGTGGCGCACATAAGATTACCTACTGGTTAGGTGTAGGTGAACAGATAAGTAAACAAAGAATCAGAATTGTGTATTTGCACGTGTTTGTCCGGACGTTATCGCAGGCGTTGGTCCGGCGTACCTAACAAGCACGTGACTGTATTAATATAGGAGCGACGAATGGCTTTGTCTTGCAGTTCAAGATTTTTCCGACTTATCTTCAAGCGTAGGCCCCACTAACTATTGTCTCCGAGAAACTCGACAAGCGTCTATAAAGTTATTTGATAGAGTAGTAAAGAAAAAAGAAAGTTCGTCCTGTTGAACTGTACCCTTTCCATTGAAAACTGCATGTATATATTTACATTAAAAAGAAACAACTCTAGGAGAAATAAACTTTTGATAGATGGCTGATCGGCTGGGATGCCTGGATACTAAAGGTTGTTTACGATAAAGTGAGCACTTTTAGAAAAAGTCTTTGCTTCTACCTGCATATATTTTAATGGGCGCACTGAGTGACATGCACCCAGTAAAGTTGGTTACGATGGAGGGGAAAGTAGTTCCATTTCTGAACGTCGAATAGAAAGTGTGAGGTAACAATTTGTGATAACTTAAATTATTTCTTTCCCTTTCTGCTTTTACAATACATAGAAGTGTATTAAGAAAGTAAATATTAAAATAATATTTCCTAATTTTTCATGTTACAGTTTTACTTGACCGACGCATAAATAACATGCTAAGGCCCGTGGCAATATTAATTTTACACAAGTCGGAAGAAGACAACGTGCATACAAGTATATCTTAAGCAGGGCTTTCAAAAGTGCTCATTTTACCGTGAACAGCCTATAAGCCTATTTACTGTTCTCTAATGCGCAATTAACATGGGATCACGTCAAGACAACCTACGTCACATGCCCCCCCCTTTTTTTTAGTGGTTACACGGAACTGCGTATGGCTGTTATAACTGGGACAACGAAATTTATATACAGTACACATGTGTGAAGGTCACACCCCGATTGACTCAGGCCCGCGGCTTGGGCGGGCCCTTCAGTTCAAAATCGACGGGAAGTATGGCGGTTTCTGTGAAATATTTTATAATCATATTTAAAAGGCCTGTGTCTCATGTAAGTACGTACTGCATGCAGACAATTCGTTACACTTGCACGAGAGGAGTATTGTTAAACATCCCCTCCTTCATTATGAGCGTAGGCAGGAAAATGCGACGTTAAAGAACTGAAGTTGATGGACAGTGATAGCAGGTAACAATAAATTTGGCTACTAGGCAGTTTTGTCTTGTCTAATTGACGCAATCGAAATCTCAAAATGGCTTATTTATCTCTTTATCATCCCATCCCACTTATCAATCTTTATCGTCGCTGTCGAGTGTAGATTTTACAATAGTTGTGATTGGTGCAATCGGATAGATAAAAAGATAACTTCAGCCAAAGCATAATTTGAGGGAAAACATGCATGAAGATGATACCGATGTTCTGGGTTGAAAAAGAAGTACAGCTAACAGAATTATTTTCGCGTATGAACGGTGTCGGCTCTTGCTGACTTTAAAAACTACGTTGACTGTGAATCTCTCGAACATTGACAAGGGGTGCGCTGTTCACTCCTCCAACGAACCAAAACGTTCGTTATTTTGTGATCAGATGAAATAAATAAGATTTCTCATACTGATTTGATTCGGCACCATATTGGAATCTGTAGACTGATCTTACTGATTAACAAACTCCTCGGACACATTTGGTAGATCGATTTTCACCAAATTTCGTGTGATCGGATGGTTTTCGAGGGAGCTATACATGGAACAGAAACCTCGATAATTGCATGTGTCGCGCCCATATCCCAGAACATGTTCTAACTGTTCTGGTTCCATAGTTATACAGTTGAATTTATTCTACATTTTACTTATTTTGTGTGACGTATCAAATACAATTTATTTTGTATGCTGCGATACTTTTTTTTTTTTACGGCAAAAACTCAAAAGTCAAAATCCTTCAAAACTGGGGTTACATACACAGCACTTGTGTATGCAACCCCAGTGAACGTGTAGCATCGTGCCATAGGAATGTTAATTATAGAGATATCGATATCAACTTTTTTTTTTCTAACGGAACAATAGTAATTTGTGCTGCTGGCAACGTCGACCTGAAAGAGACGTATTCACTGGCGTATCACTCTCCGAAATCGGATAAGTAGTTTCGGAGAAATTACAATGTGTAGAACACAGGATGTATCTGGTTGTACCATTAGATTACTCGCCGTCACATGCGGACGTTGGTGATATAAGGAAATGTCGCGCCCGGCTGAGGCGACGCGAAGTATTTCCTGCTGTGGAATGCCATCACAGCTGTAATTGGCAAGCCTCCCTCCCCCCCCCCCCCCGTGGAGCCCTGATTTGAATCCGCTAGACTTTTATTTGTGGGGACTTGTGTATGCGACCCCAGTGGACGATGTGGGCACCCTCCGCCACCAAAATTGTGGCGAGTTGCGAAACAATCGGGAATTTTCCAAGGATTCATCAACGCATCCGCGTGTCCATGCAGCGGCGGGTTGATGCATGTGTTCGTGCTGATGGAGGGAATTTTGAACATTTCCTTTAGTGCCGACGATAAGCTTTCACACATGTGTAACTAATTCCTGTGCAGTTTCTCCTGTTCTAGTAGTAGTGTCGTAGTGTCGTGATGTGAGGTGTGTATCTGCAAACGAAACGCTGCAGTGGCGTTCCACATTAACATGATTCAGCTCGCAGGCCATACAATGTACGTTATGTATTATGGGCTGTAATGAAGAAACGAAGCGTTTGTTATCCTATGTTTATATAGCATTTTTTTCATCCTCCAGATGTGAGGAAAGTTTCCCCGAAGTATTGACATGCAATTTTGCAAAAGCTTGTATAGAAACTTGCCTTGCATTGTTATTGTTAGTGCATTTAAGAGTTCGGCCAAACATAATTTACTTCGCCATAATACCTTAAAGTAACTTTGGTAAGAGAGTTTGTAACAGGAACGTGATTATATTATTAACAGCAATATTAGAATAGAAGTATGAGTAATGATTTCTGTAGGCTATTCATGGTAAAATGAGCAC
This sequence comes from Dryococelus australis, assembly GCA_029891345.1. Lineage (NCBI taxonomy): Eukaryota > Metazoa > Arthropoda > Insecta > Phasmatodea > Phasmatidae > Dryococelus > Dryococelus australis. The sequence goes on along the minus strand of CM056998.1, from coordinate 58,948,445 downwards.
TTTTGAAAGCCCCCTCGTTTGGAATAATATTCCATAAGTATATTGTATTTTAGCCTTTGACATACACTTCAGAGTGCGGTGGAATATACACATTGTGTTTATTACTTATATATGTATATTTATTTTAAAATGTGGTTAAAGGATAATAAATGGCTGAAAGGAAAAAGTAACTAGGGCCTCAAAAGTTCTCACTTTACCGTGAACGGCATATAGCATATTGGAGGTGCACAGCAATACTGTAGGCTGGTGACTCGAAGCGACTTGCCGCTTGGTATCGGAAACTGGAGAGCTAAACTTGTATATATATTCCTCCTTTTTACTCCCATTTATGGCATGAGCGTGCGTACACACAAGCAACCATTTCGATATTTGAGATGTTCGTGAGGAAGGCCGCGGTTACACGGGATGCAGAACTACTTCACTAAAACAAGTTCAGCTATGGAGAGGTTACATTACCTTCGAACGAGTTCTGATCGCAGTTGTTTCTCGTTCAAAGTGAACAGTTTTCATAAGTACGAACTTCTTCTTTTCTCTGCTGAGCTCCTATTGGCTGCTTCGAAGTAGATAAGCAGTGTAACAAAATATTGCTGCATTCGGCGGGAATTTCTGCACTTGTGGAATTAACTTAAGTTGAAGGTTGAATGTACTAATACCAACCCATTATGCCAGTACAGTAAAAGTCTAGATTTAATAACAACTAAAAGGCCATAGTGTGTTTCTTCTTGTGTGTGGCTGTCGTTAGCCTTGTGTGCCAGCAAGCCTCTCTTGGCGTCGCAGTTACTCTACAAATTATTTATTCCGCGTTATGATGCTACTTCTGCACTGATTGCGTCATCTCGTTCGGAATGTTACTAGGAAAACCAAACTAGTTCTTTTCTGTTTGTGTGTGGCTGTCGGGAACAACCTAGCAAGATACCCGTTGCCTATCCCCCCTCCTTTTTTTTTTCACACTGTCCTTGGTCGATTGCCGTGCTGTGTAAACAAGTAGCGTGCCTTTGATAAATGTTCTATTGTTACGGTGCTAGTTGTCGATATTGTGCAAGAGGCGTTTCTGTTAAGCCGAATGCACACTTTTCCTGGTTTTTACAGAAAATGAGGGCGCTGACCTCTTGGAGCACGAGAACTGAGTGAGATAAAAATTGTCCTTTTTTGAGTGGTTCTACCGATCAGAGCAAATAATCGAGGTCCTCATATTAAACTTAGTCAAGGCCGTTTATAAGGGGTTGTTCTTGGGGTTTAACACTCCCCCCTCCCACCCTTCTTCTAATTGGCCAACGAAAATATTTTAATTTCATCGCAGTCACAAACAAAAATATACGTATTTAAAGGTTGAGCGATTAATTTTGTTTTTATTTTATGCAATGAATAACATTTGTGTTAAAGTTTCAAAATATTCTGCCAGAAAAAATACTTACTGTGATCTTGTAAAAAAAATAACTATATGTTTAGAGTAGTTTTAATTTTTAATTCGTACAATTTATACAACTTACTGCACGTGAGTTGTGAAACTTACCGTAAGAAACTTTACCTCCATTGCTGACCTATACCTACCTACCTACGGCCCTGAAATTATTGTTCGGCATGTGCTGCTGATTCGTACAGCAGTACTGAAAATATTCTCACTTGGGAAGTTTCCTGGTTTACATACGTTTTGATGTGTCGAGACGTTATAAGGATCACATAAAAAAAATTAAACCACAACATAAATGATATTAGCATAATAATTTTTAGGTGAAAAATGTTGCATAAATTGAATGGTTATGCCCTTAGTAAAGTGTTCCGCCTGCCTGGAGGAATTTTAAGCGTACGAAGCCTAAAATGGCGTTATGTTTACGGGCGACCCAGGTACGCTCATCACATGCCTCGTTGCCTCTATGCGTAAAGCACAGAACAGGTATGTCAGTCATTACATCCACAGATCGCCTCTTGATATGCCCAGTGGTGTCCCTATCATTCTATGGTGTAGTGATAAAAAAAAAGTTGGCTGCACTTCACTCGACAAACTTTAAATATCCTGCGCAGGTGTTTCCGTACCTGAAATTGACTGCGAAAACGTTCTTTTTTGCAATTTTAACTTCCACAAAATACACGTTGGAAACAGAAATAAACAACTGAAACTTGCCGGAAGAAGAGTGTTTTTACGCTCATGAAACAGTTTTTGAATGCGTTTGTTATTCCTGGAGTAGTGCGTATCGTTCGGCGGTTTAACCAGGCGGAACCTTAGATGGCGCTTACTGTCCACGTATTAGATATAATTTTTTGTGAGTAAACGACCCGATTTTTAGAAGTGTGCATCAAGCTATATAGAGGTTTATATAACTCAAGATTATCCTGCCAAGCACGGAGAAATAGCTTACTCCAATGATTTTATGTAAGCCCTATGCCATAAATATGTATGATTTACGTATGTATGCACCCATGCATGTATGTAGAAAGATGTTCACGATAAAGTGAGCACTTTTTAAATCAACTTTAGGAAAAAGTCACTGCTTCTGCCTGCATACGTTTTAATTGGCGCACTGAGTGACATGTGCCCAGTAAAGTTGGTAACGACGGATGGAAAGTAGTTCCATAACTTAACGTCGAATAAAAACTATTGGGTAATAATTTGTGATAACTTATATTATTCCTTTTGCTTTGTGTTTCTTTAATGCATCGACGTGTAAAAATAAGCAAATTTGAAAAATATTTACTTTCCTAGTAATTTCAAAGTTTCACTTGACCGACGGATGAATAAAGTGATGAGGCCCATAGCAATGTTAATTTTAAATATGGTGGAAAAATACACAAAGGGCATACAAGTAGATCCTTAGCAGGGTTTTCAATAGTGCTCATTTTACCGTGAACAGCCTATATATATATATATATATATATATATATATATACATACATTAATATAATATAATTCGTTGCGTTGCAGTTCAGATGTTGCGAAATGCAACAGTGATTTAGTTTGTTCTTAAAAAGACAACATTGAGGAAAATTCTTCGATAATTTCTTGCAGTCGCACGTCGCGTTTATAAAGCACGTAGGCTACTCGCGTTTTTTCTTCCATGTTTGGAATGCTACGCAGAGACAAAGCTATCTCGATTGAAGTGTTCTTTGACCTGCGGCACTTACATTTGCTGCATTCCTCATCTCTATATTTCCTCCAGGTTTTTTGTACTTTTTTTTCGCCCGCGAGTAGCGGTGACGACTTGGAGATATGTGGTAAGATAGAACGTCACACGTAGATAATTGAAATTGTTTATTAATTCATGTTGGTAGACTGAGCCCTTTTCTAAGACTTACTTAAGATCTATTTGTATGCACTTTCTGTATTCTTTCATTACCATTGCCGCAGGCCTGATCGCTTTATTCATGTGTGAGTTAGTAAGACTGAAAAATTATTAGAAAACTAAATATTTTACAAATGTCCTAATTCTTATCCTTACAAGCATTAAAACAGTTAGCAAAATGAATCATTTCCATGCGCAATTACCGAGCGAGGTGGCGCAGTGATAAAACTCACTGGCCTCGCGTTCGCGAGGACCGGGGTTTGAATCCCGATCCGGCCATCTGGATCTCGGTTTTCCATGGTTTCCCGAGATCACTCCAGGCGGGAGGACCGGGGTTTGAATCCCGATCCGGCCATCTGGATCTCGGTTTTCCATGGTTTCCCGAGATCACTCCAGGCGAATGCTGGGATGGGTCCTTAACAAAGACCATGGCCGATTCCTTCCCAATCCCTACCCAACCCCTCTTCCATGTGCTACTTGCGCCGTCTCTAATGACCTCGCTGTCGACGAGATATTAAGCCAATTACCTACCTTCTATGCTTAAAAAGTGTTAATGTAGCACATTTAATTCAACGATAATACATGTAACTAGGGGCTGTCACTGTAAAGTGAGCACTTTTGAAATCAACCTTAGAAAAAGTCGCTGGCCTTGCCTGCATATATTCTAACGGGCGCATTGCGTAACATGCCACAGTAAAGTTGGTAACGATGGAAGTAAAATAGTTCCCTATCTTAACATCGAATTAAAAGTGTTAGGTAACCATTTTTGATGATTTAAATTATTTCTTTCATTTTTTTTTTATGTATCGAAGCGTAAAAAAAAAAAAAACCGGTTTGTGAAATATTTACTTTTCTATTAATTCCACAGTTTCACTTGACCGCCACACAAATAAAGTGATGTGGTCGATGGCAGTGTTAATTTTACATACTGCATACTGGCAGTGTTAATTTTACATACTGCATACAAGTAGATCTTAAGCAGGGCTTTCGGAAGTTTTGTTTTTACCGTGAACATCCCTTACTTTCCTTTCGTCGTTATAACTGTAATGGGCGCTCGACAGCCAGTGAGCTCGCTACAATACGTGCAGAAAAGGACACTGACATTTTAAAATTATTTCGAAATTGCTCAGATAACCGCGAACAGCCTATGCAAGTCTGTTGGTAATTTAACATTTCCGTCGAACTGAACAGCAAAGAATTAACTTCAACACGAGTATCCGGGAAAGTTTCGCCATATATTTTATTTGCAGATTGTAATATTTCATTTATAATAGATATGAATAAAAACAGTGAGATAACATGTGTGTTGGTAGCACTTAATAAGAAATACTTCACGTGCAAAATCTTAGTACAACTGATTGCGCACGAATTCTGTGCGCAGCCCTTCCGTGTAATTTTCTAGACTTAGTTAAGCAGTTTGCTCGAGGCGGAGGGATACTCTGGAAGTAGAACTTTCGCAGGGCTTCAGAAAAGTGTGAAGTAACCGTGAATGGACTATATAAATTTATAGCCAGTGAAGTTGGTCAATGTTCTATATTTTATACAGAATTGGTGTATTAGGAAATTATTTACATCGATTGTCAACTACTCCACGGTTTCATTTAGATCATGCCATGCTCAGGACCACGGGAATGTTAATTCTACAAAGCGCGGAAATATACAGAATGAGAAGAAAAGTAGATCGTAAGATGGGCACTTAAATGTTAATGTGTTATGTCAGTTTGACTTTAAACGTTCTTAGCCAGTGGAAGAAACATGAGGAAACGGCTTTGATGCAGTTTGAAAGCACACAAATAATAGCAAGGGATTAAAATGGCGAGAATTTGGAGGCCAGTATAATATTTACGTGGGAACGCAAATTTAACCTTTCTGTATCGGGTTGAAGGTACTTCCGTACTCACAGCTTCAACATAATGTGCTGCATATAATTCGTAGTGTAGGTTACATACTCGCACGAGGAAGTATTTTTGAGCGCAGCTTAGGTCAACAAACTTAAATGTGACTAATCGATTAATGGTCTGTAAGACCTACGCTAACAATATAAAATATATACCGGGTGAGTTGCCCGCGCCTGTTTTCCCGTATCTATGCAACCGTCGCACAATGTTACCCATCTGCAAAACATCTCCTCCGCTGTAAAATAATTTGTATGTTTTGTAGCCGAGTCCCGTGCCATGTACGTACTCGTTACGGCGCCAAGTCCGTTAGCTGAACATTCGACGCCGTTAGCCTGCAGCAATCAGCGGTGCAAAAATAGCGAGTCGCTACAAAACAGCACGTGTGCCGTTGATTTTTTTTTTCCCGTCAATATAGTACGCGCTGACTGTATTTGTAGGACGCACGAAGAAACACAATGGCTCGAAGAGAGGCATCGCAATCATCTGTTCCAACACAATAAACGGACGTGCATTCTTTGAAAAATGTCTGCTTCTGAACGCATTGCCGGCATAACACCATCCGGTCACCGCTTACTGTACTGACAACGAATCAACGCGCGTTCTGCTACGATCGATGTTTCGTTAGATGGGTTGTATTGTTTGCGGGTTGCATAGATATGGAAAAAAATAGGCGCAGCGACTCACCCGGTGTAATGATATTTCTGAAAAGGTTAGTCTGCGGAACATTGTTTTAATCAAGACAACTGCATTAAGTTTAGTTCTTTACTTCAGGGAATAACCACCTTAGTTCACATGTTATCATTAGTCTGTTCGGTTGGATACGGAAGTAACTGGGCATCGGATGTGCACATAACACCGTGATCGCATGAGCGGATCTTCCATTGTGAAGTAAAATAAAATGCAATAAAGTTTACACATTTGATGAAAGAACGTTGAAAGAAAATGCCCCCCCCCCCCCATTTTTTTTCCAGATTCAATATTAATTACTGAACACACGTCATGCGTACACACATTCACTTGTTTTTTTTAAACTTTGAATTAACGATTACTGGTCGTTACAAAAAAAGTTGCGGTGTATAAAAATACGGCTCTTGTAACGTTATAAAGAAGAATTTTACAAAGTATATTATTAATTTTTTTTTTACTGATTTTTGTAAATGTACAAACAATTTCTTCCTGAAATTTAGAAATATTTTTTTACAATGTGTACGAATTCGAGACGCTCTTGGTCGTGACGAGTGGTCGCCAATTTTGTTTCTTGTCCCGTGCGCTTACATACAGTGACGGCCGGCGGAATATTGCGCGTCTTGTGCAGGTGTAAGGTATTTACCGAGGGTGAAGGTAAAGTGGAGTTTGTGGGAAATTTGATGAATACTTAGATTTGTATGACTGTGGCTTTATAGTCAAGTCCTTGATTGGAGTTGGACCTTTGCCACTATGAAGAGTTACGCTATTGAATCTATTGAACTTAATGTATGTATGTTCTTTGCACATATAGAGTAAGAAATAGCATATTGGCAACACTTTTACATTCCTATTACAATTGATTAACGCACGAATAAGGTGAATGGGTCCGTGGGAATGTTAATTTTACATATGGCAGAAGGTCACAAAATAAAGGATTAAACAGGGCTATAGAAGTGTGCTCAATTTATCGTGAAGAGCATGTTCAAAAAAATCAGTGTTCTCTTTGTGTTTAGTAGCTAGGTCGCTCTCTGTAACATTTCAAACATCAACCCAAATTCTGTAAACATTTTTTTTTAGTTGTCTAGTTCAATGGACTAGAGTGGAAGGATTTGGGTGATTCATAATATCGAGGTCTTGAGAGCCGATGAAGGTGAATATAGGTATGGAGCAACGCCAGAATGCAAGGGCGGGGTAAACGGGAGGTCACCGAGAGAACCCGTTGACCAGCGGCATCGTCCGGCACGATTCCCTCTTGCGGAAATCCGAGTGTGTTCCAGCCGGGGATTGAGCCCGGTTCACCTAGTTGGGAGGCGGGTAGTCTAACCACTGCACCACAATGGTCCCTTAAGGGACTTGAAAATAAACACGAAATGTTATATTTTGCCACACAGTCCAAAGAATTTTACTTTCCTTCGTAAACAAACTTTCTCTATGTTTACTTGGTACATTCAAACTAATACTTCGTTAGTTACATATATAAATATTACTGTGTTAACTCTCTGCAATTTCCTCCGTTTTCACAAAGTAATGCAGATAAACCGTAACTTTAGGTGACAGTGTTTAGATTAGGAATTACGGTTAAACGTCGCCAGTCTTATTAAAGACTTAACCACAGCTTAGTCTCAAAAACAGATGAGTCTTTTAAACTTAGTTCAGTCTTAAACATAACTTGTTACGAATCTGGGTGACTAATTAGCTGTCGGCGGAGGACTCGAACCCGCAGCAGCGCGGGGTTCCCCGTGACGATCACTGGACCGCCTGTGGCGGCCGTTATCACTGTGAAAGCCAGGAGGCGTGTTGGGCGAACTGCGGCAAGGAGCTGGTGATGTATCAGCGTCGTCAGCTATGTCTCGCGTTTCCAAGCCCACACATGCCTAGTAATGCTTTTAAAAATCGTTAACCCATCCATTCCCAGTAGTAATTTTCACTTGGGGGTGGTTTATAGATTTTATTTTCCTTATTAAAATGTAATTAATAATTAAAGTAACTCCTACGAACCTAAATAGTAGATAGTACGAATAATAATTAATATTAGTATAACTTTTCGAGACTCAATTAATAAATCTTTCTCTTGACACCCACACAAATAACATGACACTGACACTAAAATAACACAAACATCAAACACACGACGGACACCCGACAACAACCACCGTCGGCCCCTCTGTCTCAGGAGAGGATGGCGGGGTGAGGGTTCAAGGGTGGAGGCAGAGGAATTTTAACTTTTGACATTTAAAAATTATAACGTAACCTTTTCCTTTAGAGCATAGCAAATTCAATTTTAATCCTCTGTATTTTTAAAATTTTAAATTGTTTTTAAATTTTATAACGCGGCAAATTTTATGTTTCGACTATTTTCCAAATAATTTTAAATTAAAGTAACCTAAGACTAGTAATGGCCTTCAGCCGGGTACTGGTTCCCTTTTAACGTGTTCTGCTCTGTGTGAACAGGTCGTGAGCGGTTTCGAAATCTTGAATATTAACCGTGATGAATGCTTGAGTAGGACTCCGCGATAAGTACGTTTCTGAATCGTCAAAAAAAAAAAAAAGAGGCATTGTTAATTTGTATTTTACCTCTTTCTTATATGCTCAGACAAGGGAAAAAGTCGACGGGCCCTCCAAAAATTCATATTGTGTAGGGTTACAACATTGTTTTGGCTCCAAATCTGGGTACCTGCACTCTAAAGGATTTTCGCTACATTACGTTTTTTATTGTAATATGAACTCGGGACTACAGGCCATCAGTTTACAGATGTATTTACATAAATATTTTTCGGATCCATGGATGTTTTGCGGGATATAGTTTCTGGTGTCCCAGTGTATCAGAAAATTCGTTACATGTTTTGCTGAAGTTTAATAGATCGTAACGATCGACTTCGCCAGACTTGTTCTTTGAGATGACCACAACAAACTGATATAGGCTGTTCACGGTAAAGTGAGCACTTTTGAGGCCCTAGTTACTCTTTTATTTCAGTCTTATTCTATTCTAACTTTTTTAAATAAATATCGCCATGTAAGTAATAAACCCAGTGTGTATATTCCACTGCACTGGGAAGTTAACGTCTATAGCTAAAAAAAATATATATTATACCAAATGAGAGGGGTATCAAAAGTTCTCACTTTGCCGTGAACAGCCTATATACGTGAAGACTCGCTCAACAGATAAATTACTTCCATGGACACATAGTCAATGTTACAACTTTCTGTGGCTCCAGAAAGGGACTTACTCCGACGAGCTCCTGGGGTGGATAAATCCCCTTCATCTTGGATCTGTTTTCATCTCTTCGTAATCAAACTCAATGACCTGATATTAAAAATATAAGTTCTTTTTTATGACGTACAGGATTGTATAACAGAATTTTTGTGCTGTTTCACTTATAATTCTCTCACGAATGACAAAAATGATTAAATAGTGAGGAAACATTTGATTATGGTTACAGATGTGACAAGAGTAAAGGGAGGTGAACAAGATGGCTTTCAAGACTGCGAATATGTCCCCTAAGCCTTAACAGGTTCTGCTTTGAAATATGCAATTTATAAATTTAAATTTTGGAGAAATGTAATTATGCAAATTCAAGATTTCCAATGAAGAATTTTTTGGTCACCTGCGAGTACTTAAGCTATAGTGTCGCGAGTCAAGGGGTCCACATATTCACTTAACACAGTCAATATCATTACGATAATCTATACCCATAAGTATACGTGAATTTTTTTTATTCGTATAGTTGAGCTGAAATTTATTTTGGCGGTTCTAGATACAGTTTTATATTATGAGGTTGTTTATACGTTTTAAACAAAAACTAGGTTTTCCGTTATAACTGAAGTCTACTGTGGAATGCTATTAGCCTTTGTCTCGACGGCGTGAATATTTTCTGGCACAGACTATACTTATGTTGACAGGGTGACACGAGTGTATCCCCAATGTTAACATTGTTTGTCAGAAGTTGGCGAGATAACGGTTTCCTGGGGATTGCCGTCGGCGCTGACGCATGTATAATTCTACACAATAACCCGGAGTATCCGCTCAGTCTGACATCAACGGAAACAGTCAGTCCTAAGTTAGGAATTAGACTTGGGGCACTTCGTGAGCTTCGCACAAGACTGTAAGGTCCGCGACCAGGATAATGTGAGTATACTCGAATACGAAGTGGCGGTAAATGTTAAATTCAAGCCCACAAAGCTGGTATTAAGAATTTTAACAACTCCTATAGCAGAAGAGTTTTAAAGACTGCCGTTTCCTCTTTTTGCTCTTCCTCCCTTCACATGTCTTTTGAAACAGAACTACTCGTCTTTGGGCCGCGGTGGTGTAGTGGTTAGACTACTCGTTTCCCACCTATGCGAACCGGGTTCCATTCCCGGCGAGTTTGCTCCCGGATTTTCTCATGTGGGAATCGTGCCTTATGATGCAGCTGGGCCGGCGGGTTTTTCTCTGGGATCTCCCGTTTCCCCCGCCTTGCATTCCGGCGCTGCCCCATACTCACTTCACCCTCATCGGCTCAAGTGTCTTTCTCCCGTCAACGAAACGATTCGTTACTCAAGTCCTCATTGTAGCATGTGTAGGACAAAAAAAAAAACAGTTAACTAGAAGATTGCGCTTTTTTATGATGTTAATCTCGGAACTGTTTTCGTAATTTTCCGACAGCATTATTTTGAGTATCCCAGTAATTGTTTACGTTTAAATATTCGTAATTCATGGAGGGAAGTGTTTCGATTACAACGAATGCACTGTGCAAAGACGTCTGCTACCGCCTTCATGTTCTCATTTTCTCCACAACTGGATTGTGGAATTTCATTCGTGTAATAAGGGAACCCCGGCTGAGGTCGGAACAATGGTATAATCTAGTCTCGGTTTCTTCACACTTTTCGAATCAATCCTTTGGAAAAATCACCACATGCATGGCGTGTTTCGTTGTTTCCTAAATCTGTCCTGTATCACAAGCGTTTTATACCTCTGTTAACATGAAAGTATCTTATTTTTTGTTAAATTTAAGTTTTAATTGTAGTTAATTTATGAATTATAACAGTCAGTTTATAATAAATGCAAAGGAAAACATTGAGAAAACACGTGTGTTGGTAGCGCCTAGTAATAAATATGCAGAATATCATTACAACGGATTGCGCACGAATTCGGTGTATTGTCCTTTGGTGTAGTTTCCAGATTAAATAAGCGTAGTTTGCAAGAAGCAGAGGGCTATCATGGAAGTAGAACTTGAGCAGGGCTTCAGAAAAGTGTGAAGTAATCGTGAATGGATTATATGCGTGTGGTGTCGTTAGTGCGGTGTGTGGTGTCGCGAACACTAACTAATTTATAATTGCTAACGACGGGAAGATAGCGGAGCCTCGGCGGCACTATTCCCCAGCTCTCTGTCACGGTCTTGCTCTAGATCCCGCCAAGTGGTGGGTGTGATCTCATAACGCAGCTTCCCTGTGAGGGAGGGTTGGGGGTGGGGGGAACCTTATATACTATATATTTCGAAGTACCCGTGTACTCAACCAAATGCTGTTCACGGTAAACTGAGCACCTTTGAAAGCCCTGCTTGAGATCTACTTGTATCTCAATTATGTATTCTTCCACCATGTGTAAAATTAACATTAACAGGGGCCTGATCACTTTATTCATGCGTCGGCCAAGTGTAATTGTGGAATTATTACAAAAGTAAATATTTTCCGAATGTGCTTATTCTTATACGCATTTAGAACACAGAGCAAAATAAATAATTTCAGTATTCACAAATGTTAACCCAATGTTTTGAATTCAATGTTGAAATTTGGAACTACTTTCACTTCAGTCGTTACCGACTTTACTGGCATAAGTAATAACCACAGTGTGTATGTTCTACTGCACTTGGAAGTTGTCTATTACAAATGAGAGGGTCTTTGAAAGAGCTCACTTTACCGTGAATAGCCTACAGGGCAGCGACATTTTTCAAAATTTGAGTTCATATGTGCTCAACTAACCATGAACAGGCTATATAGAGTTGTAACGCAAGAATATATATATATATATATATATATATATATATATATAACGAGAGATCCTTATCCTTTTCACTTGTTTGCCTAAGTAGGTTCGACAGTACTGCCAACGTTAGGACACAAGAGTAAACTACAAATTCTCACTTTTAAGTTGGTGGTATTGTAGAGACCTCGCCAGCTGTTATTTTTTTTTAAAATTGTGACAGGGTTTTTTTTTTTTTTTTTGTTATATTATTGATGCGTCGCTCATTCACAGTTATGAAATAACTGTGGCCGTAAAGGTGAAACACTGCTGTGCAACTAGTTTTATGCATATACGTATAGTCTTGAAAATACACGTGACATGAAAAAAAAGTTGTAAAGGCCGTTAATACAAATAACTGTGCTACCCCCATCAGATTTTAAATATTCAAATCAAACATGTTCTTATACAACGTCTAAAGAGAGAAACTACGTAACTGTTTGCTATATACACTATGTGAACATGTTATATATACATTGTTTAAACATGCAATACTTCGTCAAATGCCAAAGTTTTAAGACCGTAGAACCTATCTTCGGTTAAGGATTCGTTTTCCTTTTCGGCTTGCGAGGACCAGTGTTTGTGAGGGAGGCAAAAATCGATGAAGTTCTACGGGCGACGCCGACCGGCGTGTATAAAACGGTATCGCCTCTACGCGCAAGCCACTGAATCGGCGCGCAGTGATTTCGTCACGATTGTAAACCTTGACATTTTATTGGACGTAGCTTTGTAGCAAAGTTCAATGCCTACTACTATAGGTTTCGCAGATATCCGGTTTGTACACTCTAAAAAATTTTTGTGCTTTTACAAGAACAATCCTTGGAAATCCAGTTGCCAAGAAATTCCTTTGTAAAACTACAAACAGTTAGTTTTCGTGTAAAATCTGCGAAACATATATTTGTAATATTATAGTCTGTTCACGATAAAGTGAGCACTTTTGAAAGCTCTATGGAATAGTAATCAAAAAGTATATTTTACTGTAGCTTTAGACGCTAACTTCAGAGTGTGAAGGATTGCATACACGATGCTTATTACTTACATTGTAATATTGATTTAAAAAGGTGGTTAAATGATAAAAAATGGCTGAAAGTAAAAAGTAACTAGGGCATCAAAAGTGCTCACTTTACTGTGGACAGCTTATACAAATGATAGCCTTGTATTACAACTGATAGTATAGCAAAATTAACATGAAATTATTTTTTTCTCCTAGGAAACAAATGTGATGAATTAATAAAAGAGAATATAAAAAAAAAATTCAAAATATAATTCCTGGGGAAAAAAACATTACTGTTTGCCAGCACGGGGATTAGAATCCATACCCCTTATATTATTAGTCTGCACCATTAACCACTAGACCAACTTGACTTATTTAGCGCTTATTTTTATATAAAATATAACGCCAAGTACTTCCAAAATTTAAAGACGTTTACCGGTACTATATTTCGTTTTAAGAGTTACGTGTGGCTAGGAAAAATTGACAGTTAATGAGTAATATGGTCACGTTTGATTGAAATTGTCGTTTTACGTTATTCAAACTCGCAATACATTAATTTTTGCACGCAACTGCACTTTATACATTACCCATAGTTTTTACAGAAACGGCTATATACGGCTTTACGTTGTTGAGTGTCCGCCATTTTGCTGAAGCTCATTGATTCGGGTCAATATAGTGCAAACATTTCTTTGAGTTCTACTACAAACACGGCCCTTGGTAGTTTTATAGGCGAAATCTTTGTATTGTTACAAGCATTTGTAAAATTACGTCCAATTTTTCAGTAAAAATTACAAAAAAATATTTTACGGGGTATATTTTGAGATAAAGCAGTCTCAAAAAGCCGTTTTTAGCTGTGTGTGGAGGACATGAAATAATGTTTCTGTACAATGTGCGTGATGTCTTTAAAAGTACCATTCCATCATCGTATAGAATGTGTTTCCTTTCCGTAGGCAAATCTGTTGGAAGTACGTTTACTACTTTCGTAAAAAAAAAAAACCTAATTTTTCACATTCACTGCCCCGCATTTCAAACGCCAGGTAGGAGACGGTTAGTTTATAATCCAGTGTTAAAACGTCATGTATTAATTTCTCGAAAGATGGCCATGGACATTTTTGTTTACTATGTCCGCAGGGAACAACTAATACGTGTAGGACACTTAACTTTTTTTAATGCATAAACGCGGTTACAACTCATCCTTTGTAAAAGGGGGTTGATATCTACACAAAACTTTATGGCTTGCACAGCTTCGTTCAGTCCAGAAACTCGGAGAATTATCTGTTAGTTTGGCTGGGTTGCTAACAGTAAGCTTCTGCTTCAGTTACGCTTTTCAAGGGGGTCGGGGGGTTGCACCCTTCTCCAATAGACTTACGCTGTATATATTTTTTCTATTTTTTTTTTTTTTTTTTCGTGGGGATTCCCTGCCGAAGTTAGCCTGTAGAGTTTAGTTTCACTCGGTGCATCTTGCAAATAGCTAAAACTGATGCTAAATATATACGTTCCTGTTTATGAATTGCAAAGTGGTGTAGGGGCATCAGACATTATTGTATTAGAAAATATGCAGTAAAGTACGGTTCGCCGCTGAAAGTACCATGCTCAAAGGCACTGCTTGCCAGTTCAGTGGCTTACACATTAAAGCGACGAGGCGTTTGAAGCCCTTCCGGGTGTTACCGTTAATATTCTCGTGTTTTTATCCTTCAGGCGTGTAAAGTAGCTGCTTAGTAACGTATGCCTGTAGCTAACAGGTTCTTGTATACTCTTACCTTCGAATGGACACGATGCCAGTGCTAAGTGCGTGGTGCCTGCGTAAACGTTCGCAAGCACACGCGTGTGTGTGGTCATATGTTTGCAGTCTATCGACTAATTCAAGAAAGAATTTGCGAGGCAACGGGCAAACGGTTGGTAATCTTATTGCATTTCATTTGCCTGTACTTTCAGTACCAAACCAAACGACTGATCCTTCAACCACGGAGATAGTAATTGCAGGTTGCTAAACACAGCAAATACAGGTACGGTATGCTGTCGTTGGCGTCATTGCACACACCCGAAATTCCAACTGCGTCCATAGGAAGTGCTCTACCTTCCGGTCTCGTAATAATTGTATAATTTATTTAATGTGTAATAGGTTAATTCATGTTATTTTTAATTAATTATAAATATGGCATGGCCGTTCTTATTCTGTCGAGTAAATTTTATGTATCCAAAACATTTTCGAAACTTCTCATTTTGGTGAAAACATTTTTCTGCTAAAATACTCGGGTGTTTACGTCAGTCTTGAAGTTATAAACAATGGGAGGAAAAATGTAAGTGTACATTGGTCTGCTAGACTGTTAGATAAGTAGCATTTATCACCAGCAGTTATCTGCCACTTATTTCTTATGAGTGGTTCATATATGAGCAAGTTTCGAAAGCTGTAATGTATTGTCCTCCATTTCCATGACATCATGGGGTTGTTAATGTCTTGCATGTGGCTATACACGCCGTATTTCATACACGTGGCACAACTTTCCCCCTCTCGGGAAGTTGAGCTACTACCGTGTATCGATTTTGCCGCTAAACACATTTCGCTTCGCAGCCGTCACTTGGCCGTGGACCTTTTGTAGTACCGTTTCATCATTCTGGGTCGATATCTCTGCGCTGTAAATAGAAACTAGCATTGTGTTGTATGCTGGTGCACCGCGCGGAATCCCGCTTACGTCTTGGGGAAAATGTTATGATTCACTCGAGTTGGAACCGCGTCATGATCAAATGCTTCTTCAAAGCTCGACTAATGCAGTAATAGCTTGGTACAACGTGTACATTATCGGCAGAGATACCAGTGCATGGAAGTATAAGCTGTTCACGGTAAACGGAGGACTTTTGAAAGCCCTGCTTATGATCTACGTGTATTCACATAGCATATTCTTCCACCATATGTAAAAAATTTTTTCTTAACATTGTCATGGGTCTGATCTCTTTATTCATGCGACGGTCAAGTTAAAACTGTGAAACTATTAAAAAGAAGTTCAAATTTTGCCAATAATCATACGCTTATATGCTTTTGAAAACGCAAAAATAAATTATTTTAGTATTCACAAATGTTTGCCTAACATGTTTAACTCTACATTAAATTGTGGAACTACTTTCCGCATGTCTTTATCAACTTTTCCCTGCGCATTCCAGTCACTGCGCACGTTAAAATATCCAGGTAGGGATCATAGACTAAAGACATTGACCTACCATAAAGAAACACAACTATCAAAGTCACATGGTCAACAGTGATGACAATTTGTTATATCATAACTTTTAGACGAGCACTATTATACAAATAAAATACTTTTACCAATTTTAATTTAATCAAACTGCATTACTGATTGGTCAGAGCATACATCTCAAAGCATTTGTTTACAAATCAGTTTTCTAACCTAAAATCCAAACCATGCCGATTTCGCTAGCCGTGTTGGCAGAAAAGCAGTTCAATGTTGGGACACGGAGATTGGTTGTGCGCAGCCAGCGAGATCGGTTTACCTCGTCTTTGGTAGGAACTGGGTTATGCCAGTAGAGGAATTTCTCCCAGTGGGAGTAAGGATTTTAAGGAAATGAAATTTTGCTGTTACGTCGGCGTTCTAAGGCTGACAATAAATTAAATTTAAACATGAGAATATTTTCATAATTCTTTACTTGAGGAATCCATGTTCATCTTCTACGGACCAAACAGATGGTGATAATTTCAACCACGAATGTTATCGCTATTTACGCCAAAATCAGGTCCTAGCTGTTACAAAATTATTTTTCACATTGAAACTTCATGGGAAAGTTATGAAATGACGGAAATGTGTAACATGCGTTTTTAATCACCGTAATATAAACCAAATGTAGCAGCTTGGAATCAGACTGTTTGCGTTCGTCCTTTGCTATTATAACGTCAGCAGTGAATTTGATACATACTCTTACGCCAGCTCGCATTCTTGCACTAATACACCCAAATGCACACACGTGTATGTACACACACGCACGTTCTGCGTGTGTTCATATTTCCAGTTATGACGACAACTTCGCTCCCCTCTCCTTCCTTCTACTATTTCTACTCATCTAAATATAGTTAAAACGGGGATGTGACAGAGTTCAGAAATCTAGATAGTTATATCTTGGCAGTATTAAAAAAAAATTTAATGGCGTTCTTTAATCTTGTGCAGTTTATAAAGAAGGGGAAAAAAGGAATAGAGGGGCTGCAGATGAAAATGTGTGTTGTTGTCTATGTATTCGAGTGTAGAACAAGCGTAGGCCTATGTTTCTAGAGGGTGGTGGTACATTAATTAATGCTGAACATGTTATTTGAAGTAAACAGGTTTCTGCAAGAATATATAGAAACTTAAGTAATATCAATTCTAAATAACAGTTCCAGCCTCCTTTGTGAGCAAATATTTCCGCGGAATGATGATAATTTTAGCGCGATGTCTTACGCCGCACCGAAACGTAAACAGTTACGGCGGAAGAAATATTTCCATAGTAATGCGTGAAGTTGGCGTAAAACATTATCTGGTATTGTCGTTTCGTAGTCTTTCTATATGATATATATATATATATATATATATATATATATATATATATATATAATATAGGCTGTTCACAGTAAAGTTAGCACTTTTGAAAAGCCTGCTTAAAATCTATTTGTATACATGCTATGTATTCTTCCGCCTTATGTCAAATTAACATTAACATTGACATTGGCCTCATCACTTTATTAATGCATTGGTCAAGTGAAACTGTGAAAATTTTAGGAAAGTAAATATTATACAGATCTGTTCATTTTCACACTTTGGTGCATTATAAAAAAAAAAAAAAAGCGAAAGAAGTAATTTTAAGTTATCACAAATGGTTAACTAACACTTCTTATTCGACCATAAGATATGGAACTATTTTCCATCCATCGTTACCAACTTTACTGTACAAATGTCACTCAGCGCGCCCATTAAAATATATGCGTTCAGGGGCAGTGACTTTTTTCTAATGTTCATTTCAAAAGTGCTCACTTTGTCTTGGACAGCCTTTAGGAATGAATGTTTAGCATCGCTATTGAACGAATTTGGGAACTTTCGTATGCATTTAACTGTCTCCTGAGCCAATTTAGGAACGTTACAATGAATGTATAGGGGAAAATATTACCATTAAAGCTTTCTCACAAATAGGATATACTGGTATGGTACATTCCAGAATAATTTTCTAGAGTGTACGATCACCTCTTAAAGTGTCATGCGCATAACGACGAGAACACTGCATCCTAGTTCAGAGACTTGGCTTAGTGGCGAAGCACTTGATGGCGCGTGTCATTGTTGCCTTTATGCTCGTCGTTAACGGCAACTCGACTCTCGCATCTACTTATCCGGCGTTCTCCCTCGTCTAGAATCCGACCATGTTTCACGGTACACAGACGCTTACTTGCGTAAACTGGTGAGGGGTTGGTCCGAGGTTCAGAAATTTCGATTTTATAACAGATATGTTACACGGCTTCACGTGGCGATTTTATAACTGGTATGTTGCACTGCTTCACGTGGCGATTTTATAACTGGTATGTTGCACTGCTTCACGTGGCGATTTTATAACAGATATGTTATACGGCTACATGTGGCGATTTTATAACAAGTATGTTATACGGCTACATGTGGCGATTTTATAACAAGTATGCTATACGGCTACACGTGGCGATTGGCTACGCAGTTTCCCCACAGGCGATATAGCTTACCGTCACTCTAAATGGCGCGGCACTTTACACATCTCTGAAACATCTAACTTAGGTGCATTTATAGTTTTAGCCTTCTGTTTTGTACCAAAAATAATTAAACCACATGTCAATAACTTTGCTAGCATGTCTGTTATTTTCGAATGATTTTTCTGTTGTTAATGCTTCCCAATGTCATTACAATTTTTCCGTCGACTTGCTGAGAAAAAAATTTTAAATTTATTCGATAAAACAAAATTTTTTTTGCCACAACCAAATGAATTGATTGTATAGTAACAATGAAATATTTTTTTGTCTTATATTTTTGCCCCAACTGAATATTTGTTTGGCTCTACGTGCATTAAACAGTTTATGTTATTGTAAAATAAAAATTGAAAGCACGATCGATATTCGAATTTGGTCTGCTCTGAAGCGCTCGCTCGCCTTGGCAACCTCAACTAAACTGACTAGTAATGAAATCGTAATGTTTTTAAATACATAGCGTACAATTAAAATTCTAGACAACTTACGTAAATAATAGTTTAAAGTTTTACGGCTTTACTTTTTAGTTGTATGCCATTATTAAGTAAGAACAACTCCACTGACAGACACTGATGCTATCCTAATTGTCACAAAATTACAAACAAACTTTGGAGCTGAAATGAGTGGCCAAGCAAATATATACAGTTGATTCAAATAAACATTTTGTTCACAGTCTTATTTTCGGATGTTTTGTTTATTCAAGCGTGTATTTTATTATATCAAAAAAATGTTAGTGCTTTACAAGTTTTGTAAATATCTTGTTGGGTCTACTAGATACAGGTTTGACTATATGTACAAACACAAATACTTCGTTGACTGGGACATCTTTCAGCGTACAGTTTATGACTTTGATGTGCCTGTTGGTATATTGCAAGGACCGAGTTACCTCTGAAAAATTAATGGTAGGGGAAGGTGGGGGTACTTGGGGGCCCTATAATCGGAGTCTTAAAGTTCACGGAGGCTAGGAGTGTTCGACCGAGGTCCGAAGATCATCTTATCGGGAGGACGGTACACAATGCGAGCTGGGTCCGCGGACGAGCCGTGCCGTGCGGTTTTTTATAATTTTTCCTAACCTATCCTAATTTTAAGTGTTAGACATACATCCGAAATAGGGACGGGAGTTAGACGCGTCTCAGGGCTGAGTCGCTTACGCCTACAGGGGAGGGAATCCATGCAAGGGGGCATGCGTCGCGACAGAGAGGGATTGGGGTAGCCATGGCCGCGTTGGGGCCATGACTATTTCCCTACGTGTATAGGCTGTTCACGGTAAAGTGAGCACTTTTGAGGCCCTAGTTACTTTTTCCTTTCAGCTATAATTTATCCTTTAACCACCTTATAAAATAAATACTGCGATGTAATAATAAACACTGTGTGTATATTCCACCGCACTCGGAAGTTAACGTCTAAGGCTAAAATAAAATGTAGTTATTGACTATTATCTTTAATGAGAAGGCTTTCAAAAGTGCTCACTTTACCGTGAATAGCCTATACCTATATTTAACCTTTAATTAAGAAGAGAACGGGAAAAACTGGCATAGGCGCCGTAAAAACCCTTTCGACACGATGGAATTAAACATTGTTACATGCGTTAATTGAAAATGCTACAGGATACAGATTGGTAGGAAACATGCTCTTTATTATCGGGAAGAGAAGTATAGTTCTAGTAGAGAAGGGGTGGAATCTTATTTTCCCCTCTATTGTTGTTGTTGGCGCTGGTTTAGCCGTGGCGTGCGCGCGCAGGTACTCACTGTGCGTCCCTTGTACGGGATCGGCTTGTTGCTGATCCTCCGCGAGGCGATCAGCTCCCTCGTGGTGCTGGTGATGGAGACGCCTGCCTGGTCCAGCATCATCTCTACCTCCTCGGCTCTGCAAGCACACGGGCACACGTTGTCGCTGTACAGACCGGTTGCTGCAATATCAACTATTGTCCATTCCGAGGCCACGTTCCAAAATGCTGCTCGGTAGCAGGGGCGAATCTGAATTTTGGGGGGGGGGGGGGGGGGTCGTCACACAGGGTACGGCTGTTGAAGACAGGTCTGGACACTAGTTTGTGAAAAGTTGCTGCCCTTATTCACCCATTTAGTTCATGAACCCAACCGCAGAGCGCTGCTACCGAAATAGTACCAGCAACGCTAATAACACTAGTTTACTTGCAGCGCTTTGCGGCTTTTGCATATACTAAATTAGTCAATAAGGGGGTCAATTCACCAACGTTGTTAGATAGGCGAGTGTCCAGACCTGTCTTCTACGGTCGTGTCACAGGGTACGTGCCTCCTAAAACTCTCACATTGACATGAAACTGTCCTCTAACTGTTTTAAAACTTGGAAGAAATAAAATCATAATGGTTTAAACTACTGATTTTATTTCAATAATGTAATAGAACTGTTTCCTAAGATTATGATAAGACAGTGCCCAATGACCCCTCCCCCCAAGTTGAAAGTCTAGATCCGCTACAACATAAAGTACAAACTGATCAAAGTAGTTTTGGAATGAGCATAACATGAATAGCATGCTCTGTTTACAAACATTTCTTGTGAGCAACGTGGCAATTTAACGCAGGCTATTGGGGATAACCTGTCCATAATAACTCTGTTTATAATAAACAACAGGTTAAAATAATTATATGCACGATTAGCTGCATTTAACCTAAGCGTAGAAATTACGTCCAAAATGTAGCAGAATGTATAACATTTTAAATAAAAAATAAGGATTTTATTGCCCGCCATTCATACTTTTTCCATTTGTGTCTGTAACCAGAACACGCACATTTCTTTCAGATCGCGTAGTTCAACTAAACTTCCCATCATTTTCAGCGTCACTCTTCGTTACTCGCCGAAACAATGCATTTCAAAGTTTTACCCTGGCAGGATGCTCAAAAGTAATTACTTTGCAGTTATGGGATATCGCCAAGAGCGAGGAGATTTACTTGGTGTTTTGGGACAGGCGCAGAGTAAAGTTTGTTTGCAAAGTTAAACATTTCAACAGAATGCCAAGTCGCTAGCAGAAACAAATAATGCCAGCGACAGTCAAAGCCATTGACAGGCAGTATGATATTCGTGTGCCCCCTTCCTAATACTGCGCTGGTTATACAGACATGAGATAAAGGTGCGTCTTTATGACGCTCTAAAATTCAGAAATTGAGGCGTAGTTATCTTAGTAGTATTAAAAAAAAATAAAACGACGTTCTTTACTCTTGTGAAGGTATAAATGCGACGGGGGTGGGGGAAGAATAGAAAGTCAGTATATTTAAATATATGTTGTGGTCTATGTATTCGAGGGTAGAACAGGCGTATTTTTTTAGTGTGTGTGATACCGCTAAAAAACGTTATTTGGTGTTAATAGTTTCTGCATACTTTACGATCAGATATTTCGACGGAATGATATTACCTCAGCGCGATATCTTACGCCGTACTGAGACGCAAACGTTTACGGCGTAAGAAATATCTCGACAGTAGCGCATGACGCTGGCAGAATAGTTGCTCATTGAGTTAGCGAAAAAGATTACTTGTGATTGTCGTTTCGTAGTTTTTCTGTATTCGCTTCCAAAATACATGTCGATTTTTTATCGGCATGTTTAGCTCTTGAATCGATGCCTAGCTGGTACTTGAACTGCGTTGCGGTGTGTTGGAAATACATTTTTTTTTCTACGAAACTATTAAACGTGCGTCCAATGTGTTGATATACGAAGAGAGCACATACTTCAGACGGGTTTCTGGAGTGCTTTCAAGACTTCACCGTTCCAGAGCGATCCAGTGTGTCATATCTAAAAAAATTGCTCTTCAAAAACGCTGTATCTGAAAGTATACACTTCGGGTTCAGACAAATACCTGAATGAATCGTTGCTGCAGACTGTCCGCCAATAAAGTGATAGGGCCACCGCTTAAACAGTTTTCACGTTAATAACAATACAATTTTTTAATAATCTAGATTCTAAAAAAAGTTGAAGTATTGAAATTTATTACAGCTGAGCTGAACCCATTAAGTGGTCAAAAATAAGGAAATACAGAGCTGAAAACTGCATTTATGTTGTTGGTGATAGGCATATTCTTAGATTAAATGTCAGACTAATTCTAAAACTTAATCGATAAGAATTTCTGTAAAAACTATCTGTCAAAAATATTAACTATCCATGAAATAAATAAATACTAGATGAATATTGTACGGGGTTAATGAAGCAGGTGTAAATGTTACATTAGTTAAGTAATGTTTTCATTAGAATTGAATAGACACTAATAGACAGTGACGATAATTCCTTTTTTCTTGCATGTACTGCTATTTAGGTTAATTGTTCACAGACACAGGATGATTTTGTATCAGTCTTATGTTATCCCATAAGTACATGCAGCTCGACAAAAACGTCGCATGACAGTTCAGAGCCTGGCATTTACAGTCCATGCACTATTTCTTCCAACTTATCTGAAGCCCTGCTATAGTTTTCCTTCCAGGATTTTCCTCCGGCTCATGCAACTAATAAATTACGCCAAAGGGACCACGCACCGCATTCGTGCGCATTCAGTGTAATATTATTTGCGAAAAAAAAATCTATCTCTTATAGGCTGTTCACGGTAAAGTGAGCACTTTTGAGGCCCTGGTTACTTTTTTCCTTTCTGATTTTATCATTGTACCATCTTTTTAAATAAATATTACTATGCAAGTAATAAACACAGTATGTATACTTCACCGCACTCGGTAGTTGACGCCTAAGAATTCAATAAAATATATTAATTGACTATTATTCCAAACGAGAGGGCTTTCAAAAGTGCTCACTTTACTGTGAACAGTAGGCATTATCAACACGGACATTTACTTTCGTAGATAAATTGCAAGTAAAGGCTGTTCACGATAAAGTGAGTACTTTAGAAATTAACCGTAGAAAAAGTCGCTGACCCTGCATGCAGATATTGTAATGGCCGTACTGAGTGACAATCGTCCAGTAAAGTTGGAAACATGTGGAGAGTAGTTCCATATCGTAGTCGAATAAAAAGCGTTAAGTAACCATTTGTGATAACTTAAAATTATTTCTTTCGCTTTCTGTTCCTTTTCAATGCATCGAAGGGTAAAAATTAGCAGATTTTTAAAGTATTAACTTTCTTAATAATATCACAGTTTTATTTGACCGACGGATGACTAAAGTGACGATGTCCACAGCAATGCTAATTATACATAAGATGGAGGAATACACGACGTGTATATATGTAGATCCAAGCAGGGATTTTCAAAGTGCTCATTTTACCGTGAACAGCCTATAAAAGTTTAATTCAGCGTAAGTATAGGTACTGTTATGTCAAGAACGTCATATATGGTGTGATTTTCTAAAAGGCTTGACCCAAAACTTGTGAAGAAACCGCTAGTAGACTATATAGTGCAATTCATGCACATGGAAGTATCTTCCTTGTCGCTCTCGTGTCTCTCGGTTTAAAATGCGGAAAATAGCTCCACGTAGGCGGAAGCCAATCTAATGTAGACACACATTCTTTTTCTTGTATCTAAACTATCGTAAAATTGCCAGCAGAGTCTTTGTGGTGCTGCCTATCGCAGGGTTTTGCATATTAACATTCTACGGTAATACACCTGAAAGAGCCGCAAAAGAAAAGCCAAGAGTGCTGCCAAGTAAACCTGCAGCCGACATCATCTGCGAATGTCTCGTAGAATCTGGCCGTGATGCCACTTGGCAACTGCGTGCATCTTTCGAAGAATTACACTGCAGTAAATAAAGTGTTGCCACATGGCGCCGTCGGTCTGGAAAGGGTTAATGCCTGATTCACACGTGCGCCGATCGCGCCGAATAGACAGAGCGGAAAACCATAACGGCCAATCAGAAACAACTAACGTTTGCCGCGCGAGCCACGCAGCTGGCGCAGAAATTCCTGCCTGCGGAAAGAGGCGAGTTGAGAGATTTAGGC
Source organism: Dryococelus australis (assembly GCA_029891345.1). NCBI lineage: Eukaryota > Metazoa > Arthropoda > Insecta > Phasmatodea > Phasmatidae > Dryococelus > Dryococelus australis. Next base: position 58,923,949 of record CM056998.1, on the reverse strand, counting down.
GTATCCTAACAAAGAGGTCTCGAGAGGTTATATTGGAATAGCGCCGGAATGCAAGGGCGGGGTAAACAGGAGATCCTCGAGAAAACCCGCCGCATAGCGGCATCTTCCATCACGATTCCCACTTGTGAAAATCCCGGGTATGAAACGCCTTGGTGGGAGGCGAACAGGCTAACCGCTCAGCCAACCCTCCCCTCAACCCTCTGTGGAAAGAGGTGACTTCATCGGGATTTCTCAGAAGTCAGTTTATCACTTATTTTATGCAGCTAATTCCTTGGATAATGTGTGTTGATCTAATAGTATATAATAGTTCAGTGTATGTATTTGTAATGAAATACGTGAACATAAATACTAGGCCTAATTTTATTCAAGACTTTTATTAAATGCAATTTGGAAATGATCCGATATATAGTACTAGCATGTCACTTATTTTTGTAAGAACAAATCAAAATAAGCCTTTTGAATGTTTTTTTTAAGGGATTATTAACGTCCGCTGGTGTTATGCTTGAAAGATTATCAGGGGACGGCTTACAAATAACTTATGACCTAACTAACACCCATACCTTACTTGGGATTCGAACCCAGAGCCTCCCGCACTCCAGACAGCGCCACGGGAGATCGGCTTTTGAAGGTTATTTAGTACAAAGTCTTACTGCAATAAGATGAATAACTTAAATTAGAAACCTGATAGCGTCTCTGTGAATCAAGCTTAAGAAAACTATGCAGAGTTTATGCTGTGTACTCGTCGTGTATCTTTCCGCCTCACGTAAATATTATCTAACGTTGGCGTAGTGCTGGTCACTGGCAGACTTACGGCAAAGTGACTCTCCAAAATTATCTTCACACCAGTTCCTACTTTTTCTCTTGATTGTTTCCAATGACTATTGATTTTTAAATTTTACTCTGAATGAAATGTTCAGACATAGAAGTATTTTTCACAATTCACTGTCAGTATTATTAAAATATTGCAACCAGAGTTTCACTCTCCATGAGGTTGGGGTAGGGATTTTTTTAAAATTTGATTTACAAAATGTATTGTCTACCCGCAAGCTAGCTGTAGGTACTACGTTTGAGGTCCATGAAGACACAAGAGGAATCGTGGGAACGGGAGCCTCAAGTATAATTAGATGGATTTTTTGGATGATCGTCGTCACTACTGGTTTTGTCCACAAGTAAAGTTTAAGGTGACTGAGGTGGACAAACAACTGACAGCAACTCGCAATAAATCTGGGATGACAAGATTTTAATACATGAAGCAGGACGCTTATGCTTATAACAAATCAAGCATGCCATGGCATGGCACGGCATGGATTTAAATCAAAATCACTAAATTAAGAAACACTAGTGGAACAGTTAAACGTTCTGTAAAATTAGTTCATTAATCTTACTGCATGTGCAAATAATAGTGTTTCCGCGGTTATTTATGTATAGAAAGCAGAACTTTTCGCAGGACACGCGACTGAGGGACGACGTTTCATGACTTTATTTATATTAAGTAAAGGCCAAATTCTAGCTTTTCTCGTCTCGCAGGACAGTGCTTTTAAAAAGAGAAATGGCCTTCGAAAAGCAGAACGCCTTGTCATCCTAAACATATCTAAAAGTGATGTGTTTAAAATAAACTGCGATACACGAAACAAATCGGTAGCCGTGATGCGTCTTTGGAATGGCCATGTAACGCCCGTGCCCAGAGACGGTGGTTTATTGCGGGAAAAAGTGGACAGTTTTTGAGGTTCCAATACAATGCGCAAGTTAGATCTTTTTCTTTCGTCTGTATTTGCCATGTGTGTGTAAGCGTCCTGTCCCATTTCACTGCGCCAATGGAAATCCTGATGCTCTGACTAAATATTTGTCATTGGTTTGCGAATAATTAAGCCGAGTAACATGTTACGAGCAAGATGCTACTGTGTTTTAAAAAATGTGTTGCCTCTTTTTATTGTTTTTCTTATTTTCCCGTGTTTGTATTTATGCCATACAGCCCTTCCCCTTGCGACGGATGGAGTTAATAGAAAATGCTAAGGCACGTGGCTGTGTGCAATGAAATATTTTAACGCTTGTAGAACTTGGCAAGGCATATAAATCAAGTGCGCATGTGCAGAGAGAAGATAGTGTTAGGTTATCAGGCCTGGGATCGCGATTTGAAACACACGAAAAATAATTACTGGACGTAACTTGAATGCAGCAGCAAGTTCACGCTGCAATATCCCTATTCAGTAATCTCACGGTAGTGTATTTCGGAAGGACGTATTGTACGCCAAAACTACACACATATGTACAGTAGTTGGAAAGCTACTTCCTAAACCCTACATGTTGCTTAGTTCATTGCGCGAATTTTCAGAAAACTGGTAGGTTTACACCCTTGCCATCAAAAAGAAGACATTTGGCACTGAAAGTGTTGGAGTTTTGAGCTCCAGGTACTGATATGGTCTTATTGGCACTCTTGGCACAAAAAAGTGAGTGCTTCGTTAGTTAAGACCGAGCAGTGTTAGTTGTATATGGTTTATTATGTTTTTGGGGTAAAATTGAGTACAGGATGGTAATGGCTTGTGACGTAAAGCTAGGTTTACATTAGTATCTAGCACTTGGCTTCTCACATAACTTGTACGATAAAACGCGCGCGTAAACCTTAAAAACGAATGCAAGTGGAACTTGAAGGGCAGCAGTTACTGTTGCGCCACTGAAATATGTTCCGACACGTATTTTAGTGGCGCCGGTACTAGTTTCGCGACGTCTTCACTTGAGCGGAAGCTGTAGTTGGTCGTGTAAACGAAACCCAGTCTGTCGATCGAAACTCTCACGAAAATCGCATTGTGCATGTTCGATTAGTTGTTCGTGGTAGCTGCAATCTTTCACATTTCTAAGAAAAAAAATTTCCTATTTAAACATGTGCGTGTTAAAACACCCATTTGTGTATAAACAAACCTCTACATGCATGTGACTTTAAATTTGCATGGTCAGTAACGCACGTGCTAGATACTAATGCAAACCGAGCCTCTAGGTACTTTATAAAGACGCGCGCACGAGCCAGTCCAGCCGACTGGCAGGTAGGTAAAGGCGTACGCCATAAAGTGAGCACTTTTGAAATCATCAGAAGAAGAAGTCACTGCCCTTGCCTGCATATGTTCTAACGGTGTACTGAGTCACATACGCCCAGTAAAGTTGGCAACGATGGGTGGAAAATAGTTCCATATCTTAACGTCGAATAAAAAAGTGTTAGGTGACCATTTGTGACAACTTAAAATTATTCCTTTCGCGTTTTTTTTTTTTTGGTACATCGAAGTGTTAAAAATACCAGATTTGTAAAATATTTATTTACTAATAATTCCACAGTTTCACCCTACCGACCCTGAATAAAGTGATGAGGTCCGTGGCAATGTTAATTTTATATAAGGCGGAAGAGCTTACAAGTAGATCTTAAGCAGGGCTGTCAGAAGTGCTCAAGTTTACCGTGAACATCCCATACTCACATGTGACGGCCTGGAGACGCGTACGCTGACGATCGCCCGAGCTAGAGATCGCACCCGCCGACACTGACCCGTGTCATCGGCGCCACTGACGGCAAGACGTCTCTCTTTAGGACAAGGCACCGAGACTGTGAAGTGGGGGGGGGGGTGGGGGGGTTGGTGGATCTGGGCGCCCTTTTGCACAAGAGGCGTGGGCGTACACCCACAGCTCGCCAAGGTCAGCAGGCCCCCGGGCATCTCTGCCCAATAGCCCCCCCCCCCCTACATCATGACTGATTTACTCGTCGCTGTGTGCTGGCCCGGCCAACTGTCGTGTGTATCTCCTCTCATTGTGCGCCGGCGAACCGAGTCATGCGCGTTACTTGACCGGGTCGTGAGCACAGAGGGACACCACCAGTGGCTTTCTCCTCACCTGCGTATACTTGCTTCATCTTTAATCAGGCATCTTCGAAAGCTTTGCTTAGTCCCCCTCCCCCTGCGTTCTGCTTCCTTTTTTCCCAAATGTACTCCCGCAATGGCGTAGGCAGATTTTTTCATTTGGGGGTTGAAAGGGGAGAGGGGGTTAACTGACAAAACAGCGCATATAAACTGAATGATGGATGCATACACCTGTATTTTTTAGTTTACTAATTTTACTGTGTTATATCACTCTATCCATTTTACTAATAAATATCATGTGTATTAATGTGTAAATCTTTTATTTGGGGGGGGGGGGGGGGTTGTTGGACCCTGACAACCCCCTCCCCTTTCTTGTTTACGCCCTGATGCTCCACCACATATAAACAAGGCCGTTCGAGGGAGTATCTATAGTGACTGTCAGATCGTTATAAACTCGTAATCACATTGGCTGAGTGGTTAGCCTGCTTGCCTTCCACCAAGGCGTTCCGGGTTTAATCTCCGGCCGGGTCACTCCGGATTTTTGCATGTGGGAATCGTACCGGACGATGCCGTTGGTCGGGGGGTTTTCTCGGGGATCTCCCGTTTCTCCCTCCTTTTCATTCCGGTGCTGCCCATACTCACCCAAATCACCCTTATCGGCTCTCAAGATCTCGATGCCAAGAGTCGCCCAAATCTCTTCACTCACTCACTCACTCGTAATCACATTATACAATTTCCTCTCCTTCTTAAAAAAAAAAGTCTGATCTTTTGGACAAATAAGTTTTCTCATGTTGTGTTTAAAACGAAAATAATCCATTGAAATCTAATTTCACGCGCTTCAGCCATTGAGCGAGGTGGCGCTTTGGTAAACCACTGGATTCTTATTCGGGACAGGACCTGGTTTCGAATCCCTGACACAGCATCCTGATGTCGGGTTTCCATGGTTTCCGGAATTTAACTCCGGGCGAATGCTGGGACGGTTGCTGAACACAGGGCAGGGCCTTTTCCCTCCACGTTTCTGCTTTTCTGAGCAACTTGCGCCCGTCTCTAGTGACTTCGATGTCGACGGGACCAATACGTTGTCACCCGTATAACGACAGGATCAGGAGGCTGGTGCTACAACTGGAGCCGGCTGCGCCGCACTTCTCGTGCGGCGCAGCCGGCTCCAGTTGTGACCTGGCGTGTCGTGGCCAGCCCAGAGAGTGAATGAGAATGGATGGGAGTGGAGCGAGCAGTGGCGGAATGAAGACGAGGGAGGAAATGCAACTGCCCTGAGAAGATCCCTACACTTTGGCTGTACCCAACACACTCCCCACTCGTGTGTATCATTTGAAAAATTCGCAATCGCCGCGCCGTGCCGGGATCTTGGCGCTGGGAGACTTGTGGTTTCAACCCCCGAGCCAACAGTTAGTCAATTTAATACAAAGGTCATATACGTAGCTCTATGTAATGGCACTGACGCGAACTTACTTATTTCAATCATTCATACGTTGTTAACTGTATCGGTTTCTGACAAAAAATTGCTTCTCGATTTTTTGCGTATCTCTAAAAATAATTGCTTTTGGACTATAGTGCGTGTGTACGATGTATGTGTGGGTGTATGCATGGGGTGCGTGTTTTGTGTGTGTGCGCGCGTGCGCATACATGCATATTCAGTATACATTCATCAACTATTTCATTACGTGTGATTAGGCAAGTGTGAGTGCGTTAATAATAATTTATCTAATTACATAGGTTTTCTTTAATTTGTAATGGTATTTTTCTAAAGACATAATTATTCGAACGTGAATAAGTGGACTGCAGATATAGTTGATTGTATACGTGTTAATTATGTTAACCATAATTTTTAAGGCCTGGGTTTTGTAGCCACTATGGAACCAGAGGCGCTTTGATTAAAATTCTCAGCACTACAGATTCTGTGGCTTCTACGAAATGTAACATATTTCGTTCTGTCTTTGCCATAGTAATAAGCGATTCCTGGGGAGCGAAATTAATGATGACCATGTATGAAACAGCAGGTAGCATTTTTTTTTGTTAAGGTGGTGGTGGTTGTGTTGCAGCTGGTGCGCGTACTCTGAAGGTGCTGCTGAGCTTCGCCGTCGGCTGTCTGCTGGGAGATGTGTTCCTGCACTTGCTGCCGGAGGTGTGGCAGAACCAGGACGAGTCGGACAGTAAGACCACTTACTGTAGCGGCGACCAGCTGCGTCATAAGCAGGCGCCATTTTCATCTCCTTACAGTTTGTCTGAAATTTACTTAGTCTTAAAGGTTTTGTTGACTGGTGAACAGTCTAAAACAATAATATTTGTAACCGCGGCTGGTAAACTTTATTCCCCATCACAAACCATAACATGTGTAACAGTTTTTGTTTACTAAAACCATGGTAGTTTCAATGCTTTAGAACGTTTGAGTTTGCAGTAGCATGGCGTGACCACTAGTGATCACGTTTATTTGTTATCGAGTGTCAGCATATTGCATTTTAAAAGCAACGGTGTAAATTTTACATAAGTTAAAAATTTATTTTAGAGCAAGATTTACATTTATTTTAAAGTAATTAAAACTAGCCATATGTATATTTTGATTGGAAATGCCAAACTAGTATTAAATTTGAAGTCATCTCTTTCGAACGGCAGTTCGTTCCACCTCCTATCTTATACAAATGTGACTGCAGACAGACTTAGTTAAAGTGTTCACAGCATGTACTTATAAAGGAAATACAATGAAAAATGTGAAGTTAATTGTTGTCATTTGCTATGTACATAGTGCTCAGCTTTCAGATAAAAGTGAAGTGTATGCTCGTGAGTGTAGTGTGTGTTCACTGTTTTAAGGTAACTGGCCGTCTAGCATCATGAGTGTTTACATTATTATGAAAACTACTGCTTGAGTTAACTTGCATTAAGGGTGCCAGATATTAATATCTTGATGACTCAAAAGTTAATATTCGCACCATGCAGGCTTGCAAAGTGTGGAGGAATGAGAGAATGTAGCTCATTTACCTTGACTGAGAATTTTACGTTCTGTACTGTATATAGGGGCTTAGTATGATTTACACTATGGTATCTTTACATCCGTTTGTGTACTTGAACGACACTACGGCAAAGCCGGTTCCCAGGTCGCGATTTGGGAAGGTCGCCAGACGGCTGTACCCGACCTCCGTGGGAGTATAACAGCAACAACTCCAGCGAGCCTCCATAGACAAGGATTGAGATACACTCAATCAGTTGACCAGCTCCAAGCCCCGAACTGATGCTGCGATGTGCCGTCCGCCCCTCACCCACATCCATCTGGGAGCCGTACACCCAGGGGAACCCTTGGTCCGGCCGAGGAAGTAGCAAACATCTACAGTCTCGCCAAGACAGTGCCGCCGCACTGTGTTGGCTGTATCAAATACAATGTGGAATTCCTGCACCCCTCTTAGCATTAGGCCCTTTCGGGTTTTTTGCAGTATCATGTTTTTAATCCATTTTGCGGGTTCGGAGCGACAGGATCCTTGGACATAGGAAGAGAGCTTGTCTTCGGGCCCCGCCTCCCCTCTCAGGAGCGTTCTCTTGTTTTCGCCAGCTCTCACCTGGCCTTCCTAGTTCACCTGTGTTCGGGAGGACACCCACTGTCTAGTGGATACCTTGGCATATAGCCCAGGCACTCACCACTGCCAGCACGAGTCCTACCTCATTCTGACCTCTGGGCCATCTCAAGGGAACCAGCGGGGAAATGGAGATCAGCACTTGCTTCTCCTTCCTTTCCATATAGGGTTTTCCACAATCAGGCGAACCCGAATGTTGTCCCTCTGTACTTGAATTTCTTCACATTGAAATCAAACTTAAAGGCCCCACTGACCGTAAAGGTGTTGACCAGCCCGCCATCAGGCACCAGCATCATGATTGCCCAAGATTCAAGCTTAGCCTGGCAGGCAGATACCCCTTTTAGAAAATCCGGCATAGGGCATACCGAGGATTATCCGCATCTACAGTATAAGCGGTACTAAGCACTTGTGGCACTATAGGGTTGCGGTCCCCATGGGCCAGGAGAGGGTATAAGAGATGCATCGCTAGCCCGTTCCGGTCTGATGAATCAGTTGGAATTCACTTAGGAAGGAAACTTGCGGCTGAACCCAACCGTAATGAAATTTCACTGTAATCTAGTGAGCACAGATGCGAGTGCCGTTGACAATTTGCTGCTGCCAAATTGAACATCTGGTGCCTTTCCTCGTCCAGACAGCAAGTTGTGGACCACAAGAGAGGCAGATAGCGTACAAAACTGCAGGAACTAGGAAAGGCACTTTAAATTTTTTTAAATTTCCCATCAACGTAAGGGGCCTTGGTAGTGTAGTGGTTAGACTGCTCGCCTCCCACCTAGACGAATCGAGTTCAGTTCCCGGCGGGGTCTCTTCTGGATTTTCGCATTTGGGAATCGTGTCGGACGATGCTGCTGTTGGCGTATTTTCTCCGGTATCGCCCATTACCGCCCTTGCATCCCGACGTTGCTCCGTACTCACCTTACTTTGCCCTCATTGGCTCTCAAGACCTTGATTTCAGAGCCGCCCAGATCTCTTCACTCCACTCACAAATTTGAGGACTAGTACTACACGCTAAATTAAACCAAAATAATGGATGATACTGCAAATGTGAATTTTCACATTTGCCTCACCTTCTGTGTAGAAGTTATAATAAAGGCACATGGAACAAAACATTATCTAGTTAGCAGTTTCTTGGGTTAGGGAATTAAACTTTTTGATCAACGAGTGTATGCAAAGATGTGATATTCAATTAAGAAACAATATCTTAACATGACCCCTTGCGTTGTCCTGCTGGAGAAAGCAAAAGAGTGTGAGGGTCAGACAAGCAGTAATTCGAGAAGCGGTCGATGATTCACAAAGGAAAGCCGCCCGCGATAAGACTATTGCGACTCTTCGTGCGCTTCTGACCTTCAGCAGATTGAATTTCTGGAGTTATCTGTGAAATAATATTTTGGTTCATCGCCCTTACATTTCTCAGTGAAACTCAGGATGCTTGGAATCTTCCAGATCAGGCCAGTGAGACTACTTAAGCTGCGACGGGTCTCGGAGTTGACAGATGAGAGTTGAGAGTATGGAGGATTGCGAAAACTTAAGTGTAAGGCATTTGGAATGATGACAATAGACAGATTGGATATGAATAAATAATGAGTATGTATTAAGTGAAAGGACTTAGTTTGGTGGGTTTTATCGGGGATCTCCCATTTCCCCCGTCCCTTCATTCCGGTGTTGCTCAATACTCACCTCAGTCACCCTGATCGGCTCTCAATAGCTGCCAAAAGCTCTTCAATCACTCGTGTCTGGACAAATGTGATCATACAGCAAAAAAGCAATATACACTTTCCAGAAAATAAAGAGCACAGTTATCATTGTTAATACTTTGTATGCAGACCTCTCTTGTGTATTACCGCCTTCAATCTAGTTCACATATGCACAAGAGACTTTAGTATATCAGCTTGAATTTTCCACCATTCTCGCAAAAGCAGCTTGTGTAGTAAAATATTGTTCACTGTTTCATATTTTATTGTTGTTTCAAGTTTACTCTGGAGATGCCTTATTGAGTTGTGAGGGGACTGGAGTGGAGTTTTGAGCATGTGCGTGATATGATGTAGTTAAAAAAAAAGATGGACACTCTCTGGTGTGTGTTAGGGGAGGTTGTCCTGCTGAATGTAATAATAATTTCCAAGACCCAACAAATCAATACTCATTTGTAAATCTCCCTTTAGTATGGGAGCCGTGATGGTACTTGCCTCCCACCTAGGCGAACCGGGTTCGATTCCCGACAGGGCCGCTCCCGAATTCTCGCATGTGGGAATTGTGCCGGACAATGTCACTGGTAAGCTGGTTTTCTTGGGGTTCTCCCGTTTCAATCGCCCTTTCATTCCAGCGCTGCTCCATCCTCACTTCACACCTCACTTATCGGCTCTCAAGACCTCAATGTTAAGTGCTCCGAAATCTCTCCACTCCCCTAAATATTTCCACTCTCTTCAATATGTTTACGCTTATATTTAGCAGTTTACTTTCATTTATAGCATTTGGAATTTCGAGAGGTGAATTGTATAAACACATCTTGACTGTAAATCGAAACTGTTCGTGGCAGTGGTACTGTTTGCATGCAAATAGCTACTGTCAACAGAATTTAAATTATAGTGCATTTTCTGCAACTACATGCTGTATAGTTTTCTAGTGTGTTATTAAGATTTGTGTGTGTTTGCAGACTCGCTATTGGCACCTGGAATGTCGAAGGGCCTCTGGGTCCTGACAGGTCTGCTTATATTTGTGTTCGTTGAGAAGGCATTTGGGTCCTCACCAGCAGTCGAACTGCAGCCGGAGGCCACAGTGGTTGCCGACACAACCGCTGCAACAGACAAGTACAAACAAAATGGCTGTGTGCCAAACCACAACAACAACATCACAAAGACTTCATTGAGTGATAGGGCCGATGGTGCTGCTGTGGCCAATGGGCACTGCAATCTTGAGGAGAATACTGACAACAGTGACAAAACAATCCCCATCCATGTGAGTAAATGGTTTTCTGAAAGTAACTTCTCTAATGGAAGCAGTTGGGTAAGCAATCTAAATTACCTGGATGGTTGCAAAATAGTGCAGGTTTTATTCTTGAACTTGCTGTAATATTTTGTGTTGAAGCCATTTCATTGATACTGTGTCTAATTAGGTATACGATGGTAAAAAAGTGTCATATCAGTTACTTTTTAAATCCAGTTTGGGTTTTTTTTTTTAATAGAATCCTAGTTGCATAAGTTTAATTGTTACCCTGTCATTCCTTCTTAAATAAATGGTAGGTAGTTGGAAGAAATGTTTTAACTTTATTTTAAGAGGGACATTGTCAGTGACTGAAACTAACATTACAAATGTATTTCAGCTTAACTTTTTTTCCAGTTATTGGAGGAGCGAAAGTCAGTTGTCAGTAAAATTATTTAAAATGTTTTGTTAAAGAATTGATTTCCACAGTTTGTCCATTGTAACCAAGGATATTTTAGTTGGTTTATGTGTGCACGTGTACACATTGGAAATCGTGTAAAGTTTCTTGTATGTGCTAATTTTTGTTTTCTTTTTTTAGTATAATGAACACATGCTATTTTAAATAAGAATTGCCTCGCCGTATAAAGACATTGTGTTTTTGTTGTACAGAAAAACTGTAGCTATCATTTTTTGTGTTCGTGAAATTCAGAACCTAAGCCAGAAAATGAGTGGATGTAGTCGTAATTTTGTAGCAGTGGTGATAATACTGATGTTCATTGGTTGCATTCTCTTTCCGAAAGTGATTCAAATTAACAGTGGAAATGAGACTAGAGAAGTATGTAAAATATTTGATCATGGTGTTAGTTCTAATCTATTATGTTTTTATTTTATTAAGAAATCTTTTTCATCACTTAACCTTTTCCTTTAACTTCATTATGGTAGCATTCTACCCTTGTGTCTACTGTGAGCATAAATTCATTTCACCCCATTGATGACTGGCTATAACTTGTGAGGTCTACAGTTCAAAGCAGTGGTGCCGACTTCAATTTTTATATCGAGTGGTCAAGAATTAAAATGTATTTGTTATAAAAGATTACCAATCTCTCCAGTATAGCTGGGGGTTCAAAGATACTTCCCCTGTGGAAAACTTGAATTTCAATGTTCAAAAAGGTTCTATTTAAGCATTTTTCATACCTAAATGTTGAATATACTGCTGGTACAAATTGTAATATTTTTAGGGAAAAATTTGTTGGATTGAAAATTTTTATAAAGGTACCTCATTCAAACCCAGAGCCTTGCCTACTCAAAATCAGGATTATTTTATTATCAGGAGAAACATAACATAAATGATACGTATTGGAACTTAATAAATTCTTATTTCCATGTATGATATTGCTTTACTGAAACATGTATATTTATAAATTGTTTTCTAATGACATACATGTTGTGAAGGGTGAAAACAAAGCAAATATTTTTATGACTATTACTCTACGTATACTATTAAAAACATTCACATCAAAATTAGCACGATAGAACTAACTTCAATTATGACACAAATACATTTACTGAAGGAATGTTTTAACTTCTTTGTTTAACCACCAAATGTAGCACATTAATAGTTTTCATGTAGAAATGCAGTTCCCTGAAGGAATATCCACATTCTTGTCTCGTTTCTTCGTATGAAATCATTTGTTACCTTGTCCAGATCTAATGCTGTAAGGTCCTACCTTGTGGATAGGTAGAAGGCTCACAGAACTTAACATCAGCTGTTGCATCAATGAACGCAAATACATTTAGTTATTTAAGACCAGAGAAAGGCCTCTCTGCTGTAGTTATTGACATGGGAATTATCACAATTTTCAAAAACTTGAAAGAGTCCTGAGAGCAAAATCTTAAGATGACCCTCTTGCTTGAAGTGATCAATAATATTTTGTACGTTATCAATGCATTTCTTTTCATTCTGCAGCAAATAATGAATCATCCCTCTGTGAAGCAAAACAGATGATCAAGGTCGACATCATCTTTGTAGAATTTCAAAATTTCTTTTTTATTTACATTAGCGTCAATCAGAAACTGCTCCACTTCCAGAAAAAATTTATTAAATGCTATTTCAAACAGGAAATGAAACTATTTTAAATCCTATCTATGATTTCGAAGAATAGACACCTGTCCTTTTGCTCCATTGAATCAAACTGCTCTGCTGAGTTATCTTGACGATTGTCATATTTTATTGGAATCGTCTTCCTCATGGGTAAAGTTAGAATTTTTCTGCACAATTTTTTTTCATGATTCAAACCAGATTTATTAAAAACTTGCTCAAAAAATGGAATATTTGCTTTCAGAGTGATAATCAATCAATGATCCTCTCCTGAGCGAAGCAATTTATTTTGCAGAGCACGATTTGCAGTGTCTACCTGACCAAATAGTTTGGCAAAAATAAACAGAAAGATGAAAGGAAAAAATCAAAGGAATTCATTGTGTAGATTTAAGACTTCTCTTTGTGTGCTTTTTATTTTATTAGTGTTACTTGCAAAATTGTAAGGTCCATACGTTTGGGTTCCAAATTTTTGTGTGTGTTGTCTGATTACGTGTTTATTGCTAGTTTCACTACAAACTGTGCATGAAAGTAACATAAATACAATGTTTGTGTTGAAAAAGGAAGGACATTTTTAATGTGTATGCATGCGAGTGATTCATAACAAAATTCCTATTGTGCCACTTACTTCCTCTATGCTCGTGGCGTCTAGCTGGACTGAAATGATGCCATGTGAGTTGGCTTCCCTTTGACACTGAGCATGGGAAAATATACTGAATACTTCAATTTGCGCTGTAATTGTCTGATTTTCACTTCGAATATCAGATAAGTTATGTAAAATGATATTTCTTGTTTATTAAAAGGAACACTTGATGAATGTAGAAAATACACGAAATACATTAGGTACACTTTAAAAAAAATATACGCTGGCAACAGACAAAATTTCATACTATTCGTATGAACACAAAACCCTCAAACAAGAAAAATCCCTTGAAAACATAACTCTTATTACTACAAACATCTACACAAAGCATAAGACATGCAGTAGATGTGTGAAGAATTGTAGTTTTGTTAAGGAAGAAGTGCGTGGAAATTATGAATTCCTTTTCATTAAAAAAAATTTAATCCGTGCAGAAAATTTAGAAATATTTAATTAAAATTCAATGAAAAATTGCGGTCCTTTAAATAGCAAATCGGTTGTAAGATATCTGATTTGCTAAATCACCTCTAAAATATTAACAGGCAAAATAGATAGTTTACATGAGGCGTAGAAATCGAACAGGCTCATTTGTAGCTCAGCAAATAATATTCTCTAAGTGTTTATAATTTGGCACGATTTTAGAACATGACCTCTCATCTGCTGGCTTCTGGTTACTGTCTGACCAAATTACGCCCTTATTAAAATTCAAAAATATTAGTGTACAAATCCAAATGTAACTCTCTTAAACATTATATAATTTCGTGATCCAAATAACACAAAAGTTTTTTGCAGCATACATAGTTGTATCACTTCAAAACTATGTGCAATGCAATTTGAGCTTCTTCACTTCATACCTTGCATATTTAATTCAACTAGGCACCTCCCTAATGCCTTTCCTATGATTATGATGGGCTGTAATCACAAAATTGCAGACAAATTTATGATGTACCGCTTGTTATGACGTCTGAGGAGAGAATAATTAGCAATGGGGTTCATGCGGTAACACTAATTAAAGACGGGAAATTCCAAAAAGGCGTTACTTCCTAATATGTGACAGTTGTATCAGTACTGTAATTTAATGCATTCCTCCGTGGCCGAAACTGCTTGAATAACCCAGGATTATTATAAAGAGAGAAACTATGACAAAATAATTAGCGCTTCTAAAGATAATTGAGCTCGGTTCACAAAACCAGATAAATGAACATAGTATAACTGTCAGAATACATGAAATGTAAACAAACCAAAATAAATAATTATTAGAGGGGATGTCCTGAACTACAAATGTAGCAATGTCTGAGGGTAGGGGCTTTACAAATTATGTTTCAAAATAAATAAACATTTAATTCAAAATAAATGAAAACGTAAACAAATGCTTTAAATGCCGAAATTGTTACAACATTGGTCTTAAAAATGAAGTAGCTTTAGTTCCATTTTCGTTTGTATCAATATTTTTTAATGGATCTAAAAATTTCCAATTAAATTTCCTTCTCCAAGTCAGCGCCACTGGTTCAAAGGCTAGATTAGCCTTACAGCTTAGGATTTCAATTTTAATAAGTGAGCTTTATTGTTGGATATCTGGCGTCAGTTTTGTTGCTGCCTCTACTCCATGAGTTAGTGTGTAGTGTACCCTTGGTGCTTGATGCCCGATACAGGTGGAGGTGTAAAAACCCTTGTCCTGTTGGTATCCTGATGCATTAGGACTAGTGGGCACAGAAAATTGGCTCTGCAATATTACTCATTAGTTACACCTACTCTATATTCTACTTGTACACTTAAAATCTAAGGTGATGGTTCCATTTAAACTCTTTTAGTCAGAGTAAATTAATACCATACTATATGGCATTCTGGAAATTTATACTTTGTACTTTATGCCTTTTACTGCTGACATCTGTTGCTTTATGGCTGAATTAACTGGTTCAGTAATTGTGGAACTATTGTAATTTGAGCCTCAATAGCTAGGAGAGATCTTTTAGAGAGCTGTAGATGAGATTCAGGCATGTTTCAAAGCAAGCTGAAGTATAGTGCTTGTGTCGTGGACACTGTACAGTTCCCTAAGGATGTAAAGCACTATTATTTAGAGGTAGGTGAAGCCGGAGAAATAAGTTGTAAGATAGTTTTCTCATTAAGTTAGGCTACCATATGTCACTGTTAATAAAATTAATTTATGGTTACATTATAAGTCCCTGTAATTAAATTGAGTTTACATTTAAATATTTGTGAAAAATTTACAACATACCAGCTGTGGAGAATTAAAAATTGTTTTGGAAGGGGGATGCTATTCAGTGATCACAAGAAAGATTGCTCATCTCAACAGTATGTTGATGATGTGTCTTGAGCACCAATGGAATTTAACTGTGGTGAGGGGCAGGTTCCTCTAGCAGAGCTAACGTTCAGAAGTTATTTGTATATGCAAAGTATGACATTTTCAGAATACATTGTAAAAAAAACTCTTGTACAGTAAAATTTTGTGTTTTGAGGTAATTTGCTAATGTTTGTAAGTTTTAATTTTTGGACACCTAGAATGCTCTGTATTACAAAGTGTGTTGCAAGTTTTTGGAGTACAAAAATATTGGTGAATTCCCCATATTTCAAAACTTTAGAGACCTGATGATACATTTCACCTAAGTGAATTCTGCTACCTGCATTTGCGTGCTTAATAGAATTATGATTTGAACCAACGGTTTGTTATTTGCATCCAGAAGGTGACGCTAGCCTAGGCTGGACCATGGGGGGAATAGAAGTTATGTGGATAAGTGATGATACCAAATTGAATTTCTCCAGTGAGCGCCATTGCTCCGTGGTGGGTAGAGCACAATGTTGAGATGATCTCGGGGTCGCTCGGCCGACGAACGGTTTTCCTTCCCCCCGTAGTCAGCATCTTGAAGATTAGGTGTTGATTATGATGAAGTTCTCCGCCAGTCGTATTCTATATCCAATTTGCCTAGTCTGATAAGGGTTGTCAGCCACCCTTATACCCCACTACACTCCCGATGGGGTATTCTGGCTACCCAACGCCATACGTTAAGATACGTGGTAGGATAAAAGAATACGAAAAAGGTTAAGTAACCGTTAGGCGGTTATTTATAATAAAAACCTAGGCATCTCACCGGCACTTGTTTTATTACAATTATTTCCCCAACGGGGCACATACATTTGTTAGACCCCTATTAAAGTGAGGCGGGCTCTGATGCTGTAAAATGGCAGTAGGGCCCACATGGTTTAGGAGAAAAACATTACGCCTCGGCCATGTAAAATACGGACTGAGGTGTGAGCGACCGAGTACTCAGAGCTAGAAAATGAACGGGGTTCCGGTAAACTAAATTAATAAAACAGAATTGCATGATGAGTAGAAAACAGTTAATGTGTCCGGAGCACTGCGACGTGGTGGTCATCTCACGAGGTCTAGGACTCTACTACTCTCTACGGAGACTCCCGCCTACGTCATCACGTGACATAATTACCCAAAAATGAATTAAATTAAATGAGATGATGTGAACCCTGCAATGCCAATGGGATGAACATCCAAACAAACCAGTATTAACAAAGCAGAATTATATACAATCAAAATATAACAATAAATATTCACGTTCAACCATATTGCGTGGCCATGGCAACCTAACCTCACTTGATTTACTGGTAAAAAAAAATAGCAATAACTCTTCAGGGCCCTTCCCCAATAAAGTTTATTATGCCTGTAGGTATTTTACCTCTGTAAAATTACGTGAGTTCATATTTCGTTGTCAACAAACACTCTTAAAATACATTTATATTTCTTAGTGGCGATTTGGCCACGTGATGGAGTACACCAGTTCACTTCGGTGCGGCGTTGCGGAACACAAGCCAAAAGGGCAGTATTTTGATAGTGTCTGTACTGTCTTGTACTGGTTTCACATAATTTAAATACTGTACAGATATTTGAGAACTGTAAAAGGGCACAAACACTACGTAAATAATTACTAGGAATATTATGGTACATGACACGGGAGTTGTCTCGTGGCCATTTGCAAATCAGACAAGATGGCGCTTCGAGTGCACAAACTGTCAAACCCTTCCATAAATAAACAATACACTGACTAACAATCAAATGAGTAATAATATTACAGAACATAAGAGACAATTTGTCTCATACTTACGTGAGGTACAGGGTACACAGGAGAATAAAACACTATGACATAACCATAGGCAAAATAATATACTCATAGAAATCACAATACTGACATATAAACATTGGCACGTAGTGTGCACTGTGAGTGTTGGACGCATTTGTAGGTTAGGCTGTTAACTTCACGTCTCAAGTAAATAATAAACACGTAATATATTGGCTGCGTGCACTCGTGCATGATATGGAATGAAATAAAAAAAAAGCTACTGAAATAAGTTGCACTGAATACTTAACAAAACCCTGACACATGGAATTGCAGCAATACTTAACGTAAGTATCAACATGACGAATGCACAGAACACTCACCCACACTTTCCCTAACATATTAAACAGACCATAAAAATACCCTTTCTACATGAACGCAACACAATCACAGACGTACATGTTGCACTGGTTCCATGATGCAAGTGCTGCTCCGTGCCATTGAGGTGCATCCTGGCGCTCAAAGTGGCGCGACGTGGGAAATGGCCTGTGGCCAAGGCGCTGTCTATGTCAAAGGAGGTATCGGTCACATTTTGCCATTGCACTCGAAGAGTGGTTGTATGTTTGTGGCATGGCAGCAGCATGAAGGGTTAGACTTTGGCTCATCTCAACTTCTAAGATGCAAAGCAATGGTTTTTTGCTACATACGAGATACAAGGTTGGACCAGAGTTTTTATTGCTGCTGTTGGAGAGGACACTCTGGTTTACATTATTCAGAAATGGCACTAGAGCAGACATGATAAACTTGCGTCTTTGGGACGCATGCGGTCCCTGCCTCATATTTGTGGGGCCCCAAATTATTATAGGGAAAGAAGTAAAATGTGGTCTGTGTTCGGGACTATTGTAATTAGAACCTGAAAATTCGCAGTATAGCTATTACGAGGATATACTTGTGTATCAGGAAATAAAATGGTCAGGGTGATGGAATTTCAAAATTTTTACTTGTAAACAGTTTCTCTCCATCCCAAAGTTGAACAAATCTAAACTAAGATGTCTACTCACAGATCAACATTTAAAGAGAGGGATTGAGAGTTCATTTAAGCTAAGATTTTTCACCAGATTTTGAATATTTGGTAGCCAAGAATAGATGACAGACTTTTAGTAGTTCTTTATATATCTGTGTATTCATTCCTAATTCCACAATTGCGTTGTGCTTCTTTTTGCATTTTTTTTCATTGCATGTAACTTTTTGTACCACATTCAGTTATGCAAGTTTTAATACACAAGGGTAAGTCAGAAAGTAACTCTCTGAGTGTTTCAAACATGGGGTAATCATTAGGGGCAAGGTCTCGTGAATAATATGACGGATGTGGAAGACACTCAAATTGTAGGTCTTGGATAGTGAATATGCCAGACAGTGGGGTTATTGAAAGTACTGTATCCACTACATACCACCAGAAATGTGTCTCTACCAATAATTTTAATTTGTCATGTGAATTAAATTTCAATGTTAATTATTTATCTTAAAAATGTCAGTCATAATAAATATCCTTATTTTTGCAAACTGTGTTATCACATTTGATATTTTGGATTATTAACTATTTGCACTTAAATTAGCGAGTTTTGGTTTGGTTTTGGGGACATAACTTAATATGAGTGTGTGTTGTTTATGTTCACAAGCATATGCTTCACATAAATTTTCAAATTACAATGCTAAAAATAAGACAAAAGAAATGTAAGAAGCTAGGTGCGGTTACTGTTACATCTTGTTGACAAAATGTATTATGTTAAATAATTAACGACCTACTTACACATTTTAAAACCGATGTAATAACATGACGATAGTAGGTGCCTTCTGCGGAAGAGAAAGTGACAGTTATTAATACAAATTAGCAGACAAACTCAAAAGAATGTAAAAAGCCGTGTATTTTGGCTAACAAACTTAAAGCTGGTCTGTGAAATAAATTTCAAATACAAAAAGGAAAGTGTAATACATAAATGAGCATAGTAATTCTTTTGGGTACTGCAATCATACAGTATTTACCTTCCCTCCTTCCCCACTGTATATTAGGATGGTAGTGTTACGTACGAGCGCCATATTTTCCTTCTTTTCATACTCTGTGGGGCCGAGCATTGTCATGTTGTAAGATATCAGTAGACAGCAATCCACATCGCTTTGACTTGATTGCAGGTCGTAGATGTTTCTTAAGGAGAACTGAATATGAGGCACAGGTGATAGTGGTCCTCCTAGGCAAGTAACGCTTCAAGATTACGCCTCGTTCATTCTAAAAGAGGGCAGCATAATCTTCCCTGCAAATTGCTGTGTCCGGAACTTCTTGGGTTTTGGTGATGAGGAATGGTGTCATTCCTTACTTGCTCATTGTTTCTGGTTTTTGGTAGTAGACCCAGGTTTCGTCTCCATTAAAGATTCTTGCGAGGAAGTCCATAACCTTCTGCTTCAAACCACTGGAGAAGTTCTTCATAAGGTGTCAATTTGTCGCTGTCTCTATTCTGGATTCAACTGCCATGGCACCCATCTTGCCAGAACTTTCTGAAAATGGACATAATGAACAATGTGGTGTGCTGAAACATGAATAATGAATCATATTCAGAATATCTGTCATTTCATCCACAGTCACACTGCGATTTTCCATCACTGCATTGTTCTCAGACTTCACAACTGGTTGTGCCTGACTTTGGCCAGAAGCATTCATGTTACTGAAGTAACACCATTTCTAAACTTCTACTCTGGTCATTAGCTTGCTGCTATTACAAACATGTATCACAATATTTAATAGTTATTTGTCTATTGATTTAAATAGGTTTCACACTTTCACTATTCAAAAACCAAATAATGGAACATTGTTCTGGTTTTGTGCAGGTCTTAAGTGGGGTGGCCATTGTTTTACTGGTACTGTGATGGTGTTCGCTTGTCTCCAGTATCCTGCCACCTATAGGATGTTCCTTCAAGTATTTGTAACAGTGCTGCCAACTTGCAGTACAGTGGCATTGAATTTTAAATTTTTATTACAAATTTGAAGGTTTTCACTTGACTCGCCTGTACAAAACACTTTTTTATATTGACACCGATCCCTTATTTTTTAACATAAATACAAAATTTATTTGAACATTTGTTGTTGCATGAAATGTGGATTATTCCATTTCCTGACTATAGAAAGTGGCATCGTGCCCATTAAGCCATTTCACTACTTCGTTGTTGCTGGAAAATTGTCTGCCTCATAAATGGTTTTCTTGCATGATGAGCGGAGTTGTTGCATGATAATGCCAGACCTCATGTTGCCCATGCCACAATAGCCTTACTGCACCCCTGGCAGTGGCAATGATTTCTCCATCCACCATACAACCTGGACTTAGCACCTTTGTACTTCCATATGTTTGCCAAGGTGGAGAAACATCTATGGAGCAAATAATTCCCCAGTGACGATGAAGTGAAATATGAAGTGCTGAAATGGCTTAATGAGCAGGATGCCACTTAATAAATTTGGCGATTATGTCCAAAAATAAAGGAGTGGTGGGGGAAATGAGAGAAAATGTTTGTCTTGACCTATATTACCTGTTCACCTACAAAAATAAGGAAATTTATTTTTGATTTACCATTGTTGATTGATATTTGAACAATATAAACAAATTGCCTGTCATTCTGTCTTGATTACTTTTTATAGCCAACACGCCAATTTGTGTTTGACGCCCCTACCTACAAATATTCCAAGGTATCAGCAGACCTTCAAATGCTGGATTCAGTCCTGTATTTACTTATATAGCAAAACTATGTATTTTTTAGAGTATGTTAATATGTTAAGTGTATTCAAAGATAAGTTAGTGATACACTATAAGTAACATACTTTGTGGACATGCAACAGGTGAGTGGCTACCTGAACCTCATGGCCAATTCATTCGACAACTTCACCCACGGCTTGGCAGTGGGCGGCAGTTTCCTGGTTTCCTTCCCGCATGGTGTACTGACAACTATCGCCATACTGCTGCACGAGATCCCCCACGAGGTGGGCGACTTTGCCATCCTCCTTAAATCTGGCTTCAGCAGATGGGATGCTGCGAGGGCGCAGGTCTGCACGGCTGTTACGGGCGTGCTGGGTGCCCTCTTTGCCATAGTAGTCAGCGGAGCATCTGGCACTGCAGGTATGCAACACTGTCTCCACAGCTTCCATTATACGTACAGTATAAGTATCCTTGCCTGTAAATAGGACCATCTGTTTTGCACAAAGATATTTATGCACATACTAGACTTCAATATCTTACGTGCACATATGCAAATTTATTTTGCCTATTGTCTTTGTAAGAAGGCACTTACCTATCTGTCTGGAAGTCAGAATAAAGCTACTCCAATAGGCCTATTGAAAGTCTGTGATTTGCAGCCAGACATCTAAGATGCGAGAAAATTAAAATCATTTGATCACAAAAGTTAAGCTGAAGTAAGTGTTCTGAAGCACAATGGTTGTGGAATTTTTCACGAAAAACAGGTTGTCTATACGTATAAACTAGGTAACCTTATGTATAAACTACACCATTTAACTTTCTACATCTTGATGTGTGATGAAATTTGTAAAGTTTAGTTGTCATAGGTTTTGATGTACTTATAGGACTAGAAACTAGGGGAAAAAAAAACCATGCAAAGATAAAAAATATAAATTAGTGCCCATTGTTTTGCAAGTGGTTTTTTCCCAATATGAAATGGATAACTGTTCATGTTCAAGTTTTTTCTTACAGTACAGTATGCAAAAATTGTAAGCAGTATAAATGTGTATGCAAGCATTGCAGATGTGAGTTGTGTGTTTCCTGGGACCAAGTATTATTTGAAACATCCGGTTTTAATGAGGGTTAACCTTTATTAGTTAAAGTTGGCAACACTTACATTCACAGCTGCTGGCTGTTGCAAATGTTGCTGTGCAACCCTTATGATGTGTACATATAGTACTGATTGCCAAACCACATACCTTTACTTGTAGGAAAGTTACAGTTTTGTAGCAAGCGTACAAAACTTGCCGGTCATTAAATAGGTTTCTAGCTAACACAGTGAAAAAGCTTCAAAAACACTAATCCCAGCTTGTTTTTTGGGCATCCAGTAAATTGTGCAATTGCAATGG
This sequence comes from Dryococelus australis, assembly GCA_029891345.1. Taxonomy (NCBI): domain Eukaryota; kingdom Metazoa; phylum Arthropoda; class Insecta; order Phasmatodea; family Phasmatidae; genus Dryococelus; species Dryococelus australis. Next base: position 58,901,677 of record CM056998.1, on the reverse strand, counting down.
TTAAAGATGTTGTTTGGACATCTAAAATATTATTACAATACATATTAAATTTGTTAATTTCTCCGCTAGTTTTTGTTTTTTCTATAGCTGAAAGAAAATGTGTGTGTTTATGTGTATAGATAACTATGTATTGTGTTTCAAATTCATTCAATATGTGTTCTAGTGCACACAAATTTTTCTTTTTTTCTTTTGTCTAAAACTGATTATTCTGTCTGTTGATTTGTGTGTGTGAAAATTATTTAATTCTCTTACAATTTCAACCAGTTTTGAGTGTTGAGTGGTACATAGAATACCATCATCTGGTTGGCTTAGGCCAATAATGCTGCATTGCATTACTAACGTGACATCATTCTTAAAATCTTATACATTGACACGTGTCGCTTAGACTAGTCACAGTTACTTTGGTGAGCACTGGTCAGGTGCGCTTTGGTATACAGTTATTTAAGGCTGCTTGGATTGTCTACTTGGGACTAACACCGGTCGGGTTGGCTGACAACTCGGTACAAAGCCAGCTACGGTTGGCACTGCAATGTGCCTGGGTACCACCTTTGCCCTCTGAGGTAGGGCTAACTTACCAGCCCTGGGTCCTGGTGTCGATGTAGGCCGACTGGGACCAGTAGTCGCCTGGATGCTGCTGGCTGACGAGGTGTCGTAGGGTGAGGTGGGGTATCGCTGGCTCCAGTGATGGCTGCACTGCTTCCACAAAAGGAGTTGGCAATACCCAACCTGGTGTCACGCCCAGTGACTAAGTGCACATAATGTGGAATGTGGCTCAATGCCACATCTGGTGGGCGAGGGGAAATATGTGGGGATATTATCTGGAGACTGCCTCTCCAGGTGACGGGCAGACAGAGCATGTTCCCGTGGGGTGTCTCCACCAAGTGTGGATGGGTTATTGGCGCTCACTCACTTAGCAGCAAAGAACTCCTCCTTCCTCTCCTCCCTTTGAGTACTGTGCCTTTCCCAGAAGGGCTTAGAGGCAGTATTGACACTTAATGTACTTTCAGTCGGTGCAAGCAATTGACGGTACCCTTACTAAGTGTAAAGCCCAACAGCAGTTGACGGCATGAACCTTGTGCTCCTACGGTTTGGCACCTTGGTGTACAAACCTAGAGCAATAGGTCATATGGGCCTTTCCTACTACTGTCAGGGTAAGGTCCAGCAACAGTCGGACCTCCAGTCCCAGACAAAATACCTTTGCCGGCACCCTCTGCGCTTTGATCAGTGATACAATGTGAGGTGGCTGTCCTGCTCCTAATGGAGGGGTACCTAGTGGTTGGACTCTGCCTTTCTGTACACCTGGGTGCACAGAACAGCTGGCCGTCGAAGGTGATGTGCGTTTTGTCGTACAGATACCTGATGGGGATCTGTAGTCCTCACTATGGTTCGTAATATTATTACTACACCGGTCGCTTGCTTGCTCCATCTAGAAGTAGAGTTCCCAGTATCGGACAGGATTTACCTCTAAACAAACTTACTCTCAGGATAGAATAAAAATGGTATTTATTATAAATAATAAATACTGATGACTCATACCTACTACTAAACAGAGTGTGAACAGAAGTAAGCTACACTTAACAGGTGGAGGTGACCTGCTCCTAAACTAACCAAGTATAGAATGAACTCGACGGCTATGAAAACAACTCTGATGCAGTTACTCTAACCTGGGGTGTCTAGCAGAGACCTAACAACTGGGAGCACTACCATAAGGACAGAGGTTGTAGTTGCCACTTACAGGAAGGGCCAACAGCAGAAGTGTGGAGTGTAGTTGAGCAGAATTTTGGTGTTGAAGACTTCTGGAAACTGGAGGTGCTTGAAGCTGGAGGTGCTTGAAGTCTTCGGGAACTTCTGGATGAAGTGGTAGAAGTCTCTGGTCATTGGTGGCAGCAGCCACTGGTGGTTGCTGAAGAACTGTAAGTTCTTGGAGAGGACAGTGAGGGCCTACATCAGTAGAGAGCCCCAGCACCAAAGTGTGGAGGCGAGCTACTGGAGAATACAACTCTCGTCTTCGACTGCACACTGCTTGTATTGTGCGCTCGGCCGGCCCATGCCTGGCCTGGAGTGGGAGGTGTGATGTCGCTCTGTGACATCTGCCTGGAGTGAGCGGGTTGGGAGAATCTACCCTTGCGCTTGGCTATATGGCCTCGGACGCTCGGCCTTCTTCAGAAAGGTGGCAACATTCTGTCTGCTGGGTGTGTTGTGGAGGCTTACAGGTTTCAGTGGCGCTTTGATACCATGCTTGGTTCACATTCGAGAACCACCCACTAGGCTGAAAGAGATTCTGTTGCACTTGAGAATAACATGCTGGGTTTTGACCCTTACTCGGGATATGTAGATACTACAAGTAGTATGAAGAAGTTGGGTTTAGATCATCAGGACATATTATTTTAAAATAATTTCAACTGGAAGGTCACACTTGATAATTTTTTAAATACTAGTCATACATGCAAGTATTAGTTTGATGCAGAAGAGATGCCCTTTTTTTTTTTTTTTTTTTTAATTTTGTGTCTGATTTTCAAGGGCCAGTGATGGGTGGTATTGTCATTACTATAATAATCCAGTGTGTCTGTGTGTTGTGTGTGTGCGTGTTCATGCGTGCGTGTGTGCATGTGTCTATATATATTTTTTCTTTTGACTCATGATGTCCTGTAACTGCTGGAAGTATGGCACACTGCGACTGCTGGAGGTACAATGCACTGTGACTGCTGGAGGTACGGCACAACGCCAAAGGTTTTCGGTGGGTGCTACCACAGTAGCACCTGGGTAAAACTTGGACGCTAGTCCTTTTGAGGTACTGGAGCACGTCCAGAATATAAAACTGGCAGTGTGGCCTTTCTACAGGGCACAAACTCAGTTGTGGCTAGAACTATTTGGCACTTTGGCAGGATCCCCTTGATTAGTATACTAGGGCGATGCTTGACCACTTGAGCTTGTGGAAGTTGCTGTCTGTGCTACGTTGAGGTGAGCTTCTGTTTCTGGTGTGCTACTGTACAAGTGCTCGTATGTGCTGTTGGCCGCAGGTATTGCCTGAGGGTACGGAGTTTCCCAAAACCACAAATTATCTAGGCCTAATGACTGGTCCTGTCCGCTCAAGTAGGCTGTGATTACTAGGTGTGTGTCACTGTCAAGCTGGGTGGGTGGTTCGAAGAGGAGTAGTTCATAGTCGGGCATGATCGGTCTCTGGCGAAGGGCTGCTGCTTGCTCCTGGGGACTGAGGTGTTAGTCTGGTGGGGATTGGCCTAGGCTCCAGCTAGTATTTTATTTAGAAAGCATCTCAGCCCGTATAACCCTGTTACGTATACCATTGCAGTAGAAATATGGCATGAGGTCCGAGAGAGAGAACACTACTATTAAACCTTGTGAAAGTGGAGTAGGTGACTGTAGTTCTACTCAGGTGTCGAACCACGTACCACTTCTGCCAACCCAATGCGGTACCCCTATCTCCGTATCTGGCACCAGAAATGCGGTGGTTACGGAGTTTCAGGTGTCACTGGCTGACTGTCTCAGTACATGGGTGAGCCTCTCCTGAGGACCAGTCTTCTGGACTCAGGGAATGCATTCTCTGGCACCACAAGCATGGTGGAGAGAGCTGCTGTACACTGTGGTGCGCAGAAAGGGTGGCTGTCTAAGATACTTGTGTGTACTCTACTAACATGTGTAACGGTTATAGCAAATTCTCCCGGTCACCTGCTGTCCCTCTAATTGGGCTGATGTTTATGGGGAAATGTGCTATAGCTACTGGTAAGAGACCTTTAAGTGGCTAAAACTTGTTTATTCCAATGATGGAAATAAACAGTGGGGGTGTGGCACTACCGCCTACCAGCTGGAGCTTATGGAAGCTTAAACCTACGTGAGACAGGTGAAGGCCTGTTTCTAGGCTAACAAGGGTAGGTAGATGAGCGTTATGAAAACAACTTAAACTGGGTTACACTACAACGTTGCCTGGAAGGCACCGTAAGTGTCTAGTGTGTAACAACGTAGACTACCACTGGTAAGGACTAGTAGAACAGTGGAAGTCTTTGGCACCAGGCAGTATGTGGAGGAGTATAGACTCACATTTCAGGATGCTCACCTCTGTGTTTATACTCTGGCTGGTGCACCCTTGCTGGGGTTGGAGAGTGGGGTAGATGTGGCATAGATCTTCTTGGCGTGCGACATTGGTGGCTGATGCTGGATCCAGGTTTATGTCTTGCTGATTGTACTCATAGGGCAATCTGGCGGCACGCTATAGGACTTAGATGATCTTCGAAGCATAATCTCAGTGGTTCAGCCGATGAACAGCACTATCTGGTGTGGAACGTCCATCGTTTGCCTTGGGTAGACAGTACAATTCCTGATGTCTCATGATGCGTGGTAATAATCAAACTCCACGGAATCGAGCTGTGAAATCATGCACACTGATGAATAAGTCGATTAATCATTGTTGAAAGGATGTCATGCGTCAATTTCTTAACAGTCTTTAGATATTTACTGTATCAAACTGAAATTTTTATTACATTCCATAATAATAAAGGCCAAAGTAATTTATAAACAATGCATTTAGAATCGCTAAATTGTATTGTGAATATTTCTAGATATACTTCATGACAAGTAAACCGTGTAATTGCAATCTCAAATTTAAAGAGGTGTGTCAGGATACTTTACTCTTGGTCATAGTCCAAGCGTATATTTTATATGCATGTGTTGCTATATTTTGAGTACATTAAATTTAATTTTACACACACTAAATTTCCTTTTTATGCTATTAGTGTTCTTTCACAGGATTGAATATATGTCGATATTCTTGTGCTATTTATTTGAAAAGTTGTTTAAGTGTTCTGCTTGCCTGCAGCTATTTTACATGTTTGAGGCATCAGAACACTCAAGCTGTAAGGCCAACTCTTGTGTGCTCATCACTTGTCTCGTCGTCTCATTGCATAATTCGCTCTCAACTGACTTGTGGTCTTTACATTGGCACTTACCCAGACGTGACAATCCGTGACCCCATCCCTTAATACGTATAATAAAGAATTTGTATGATGCATGTCTAAAGATAATTCTAGTTTTTGTGTAGAAAATTTAGGAGCTAAAACTGATTCTGAATATACCAGTTTGACATTTTCACACCTATAAATTTTCCTTGGAGTTGAAATGAGAACTTTATAAACTTGTCTTTGGACAAAAAACTTTCCTTCAATGCTTTTTGTGTTCAGACACAACTATAAAATATTGAACCATTTTCGAATCATGTGTTTTCCACCAGAGCTCTCCAGTGAATTTCATGCACAGGCCAGGTGAAGCCCGCTATGCAGAACTTAACAAATTATATTTGCAGGGTTCCGCTGCTGTTGCATGGTACAGTGGTGGTGAATTGAACGTGTTGTGTTGTAGCTGCGAGAACGTCCTGGATCATGCCATTCACAGCGGGAGGGTTTCTGCACATTGCGCTAGTCACAGTACTCCCCGACTTGCTGAAGGAGGAAAACCCCAAAGAATCGCTGGTGCAGATGGCATCATTGCTGCTTGGTGTTTGTATGATGGGCAGCCTGTCATTCATCGCAGACTAAGCAACTCACCGTGGTGGATACAGCAGAAAGGAATATGACAGTGTGATTTCTGCATCAGGGTAGAGAAGGTGCTACCATCGTAGTTTGAATTTTTACAACTAGCAACTCTGGTTTAAAAATCAACATAACCGCCTCAGTCTTTGAAGCAGCCAGGTTTACAGGCTTATTCATTTTGCAGGAAAATGTGTTATCGTGAGATTTAAAAGGTATTATATATTCATTGAATGTGATTCTAAATATTGTATGATTTAATGTTCATTAACAAATTCTATAATACTGCTTCATGTAGTATTTATAAAAGTGCCAAAGTTTTTATGCCATGAAAAAATTGTTTTACTTTAAATTTTTTAAATTTTAAACTGGAAATAAAGAATTTTTTCATACTTTTAAGGAAAAATTTTGTTATTACATGTAAACAAAATACAGTTAAAAGTCTTACTTAAAAGCTGAAACCATGTATCAATAGAGGATTGTGAGATGCTGTCACTTTTTGTCCACTGTACTTACATTGAAAGTTAAAGGATAAAAAAAAAAAATTATATGCTTTCGATATTCATTACACCAGAAGCTCAGTATAATTCTTGTCAAATTGAGGAAAGAAGTTTGACTGTAAAATTAATCTATCTTAGGCTTCTTGGCTTATAAGTAAATTACATGTATTGGTGCTATGGTCTCATCTTGGACAAGCTAACATTTTCGCTACAGTTCTCGGTGGCCTATCTTGGACAACCTGATATATTCACAACTGTTATCAATATCAAGCCATTACCTATGCAGTATCTGCAGGATCTCTCCACACCATCACTTACTTTTTTGTATAGAAATACTACCTTACAAACATAGTGAAAATTGTCTCAAGAAGTGAATGGTGTCAAAGAGTTTCAAGTTCTGTAAGCTATTAGTAAATTAATTTGTTTGAACATCTGACAAAAGATTTGACATCTACTGTGTCGCTACACATTAACACATTAGGATATTCTTAGCAATTAGGAAGGGTATGTTTACAGAACTCTAGAACTCTCAGCAGAAGTTAAATACATAGTGCTAATTAGTACAAAAATATGTTCCTTAAAAAATTTGGGTACTGATAACAGTTGAAAACAAAAGTACTTTCAACAGAAAAATTTAAGCAATTATTACATTGAAATGAAAACGCCTTGTAATGTCACTAGAAAGTAGGGATGGGCATTATTTAACATAGTAGTTATAATAAACTGTTGCTATTTGGTAACGTGTTAACACGTTCCATTGTTTATATTATTATTTCTGGAACGTCTAGGATTGCCTCGCAAACCAATGCTCGACCACTGTGCATGCATAAAAGTTATTTTTTGGAACGTCTGGCTTGTAACTATTCAACTTGTCCCACTACACTTGGCAATTAAACACTACGCATGCGTGAAAGTGATTTTTTGCAATGTCTTGCTTTGCAACTGTGCACATGAGTAAAAGTATTTTTTTTTTAGAATGTATTGGTTTACTACTGTGCGCATGCGCTAATGTTATTTCTTGAAATGCCAAGCTTTGGAGCTGTGATTAATGTAATAGTTATGTCCCGGAACATCGGGACAGGCGAGAAATGTTTCACAGTAACCTGTTACAAAAATAACATGTTACACTAGAACTTGCTACCTACTTGGAACTGTAATGATGGAACGTGGTACATCAAGATAACCATTTGGCCTATCCCTATTGGAAAGGGGAATTTTTTTGTTTGTTGTTCATTTGAACTTGACTGTTTCAGAATATTGTGTGCAGGGCAGCCAATGTAATTATTTTTGTTTTGAAAGTGTTCTCATTAGTATGCCAGTACAGGGTGTATCTAAAGAGTGAAAATTTATTTTGTTTTAGCTGTGTCAGCACCTTACTGTCACAAAATATTGACTTGTCTAACATAGAATACATTTTTCAGTTTTCTCATAAACATTTCAGTTATTTTTTTGCAAGTCTGTAGTAAACCTGCACAATAATATTATGCACTTGTCAGAGATACTAAAAAATTGACCAGAAAGTGAGAATTAATATCTAAAAAATTTTTATGATGATTAATGGCAGTATATTAATGTATTAGTCCGTTGCAAATAGTAGTTTATTAGCAGTTGCAATGAAGTCATTGTAATTTTGTGTGATAATTTTTTATATCCTACAGACTGATAAAACTATTGAAACTCATACAGAGTGAAAACATTTTATTGAGTTACCTTGAGTTCATTATCATAATGATAGATGCATAGAGTATTATAGAAATTATAAAGCATTATTAAATGCTTCTTATAGTTTGTTTAAAGTATTCTTTTTGAACTATGTTCGTGTAGTGCTCTTATAGTATATCTTTGTTTAGTAGTTATTAATATTCAGTTTCATAATTTTCATTCATAATTTTATAGTTATGAATGCATGATGACATGCATTATGTTGCTGCAAGTTTGTGACTCATAATTAGGAATAAAACATAGTAAGAAAAAAATGTGAGTCTTTCATGTTGTATAATGATACATCAAAGTTGATGACCCTTGCTGGCAAGAGATGTAGATTTGTGTGCTCATAATGGCAGATTTGTTGACCATAGCTTACAGCTAAAATATATTTTGATGTGTATTCTGAAAACTGTATAAAGTGTAATATATTCACTCCCTCATTCCATGTTTAATATTTGTAAACTGAAACTATGTCTATCACAGTTTTACAAAATGTGTTTTCTTATTTTGATTTTAACTTGAAACACAATAAAGAAATTATGAATTTTTTGTATATATTTTATGGACCTTTGTTCTGAAATCTGCATGCCTCAGTAGTTATTAAAAACCTGAAAATGTGAAGGCATGTACGTTTTGAAGATAAAGAAACATATGCTTTCACAGTTGAAAATACTTAAAAATGTATGTATTACTCTAACTAGCCCTAGTAAACTTGCTTGTACAGCCTGATGATAGTTGGACTTAAAAGAAGTATGACTTTACACTAGCATGACATTTTAGTAGAGTGTAGACTGAACAAGGTGGCATATTGGTAACACATTATATACGTAATCACTTTTCAGAGGGTCTGAGTTTGATTGCAGGAGCAGCTGTCCTGATTGGGGTTTTCCACTTCAAATTGTTTAGGCTACATGTCCCGTTTTTAATGACTCTGCTTTGGATAGTTTTTTTTTGAAACGGCCGTATACCAGTAACTAATATAACATTTCAACCTTTAATAATGGTACCAGTCTTGCGGAATAAAATGTACATTTGTTCAAAAAAGAAAAAAATATATATCTTTCCTGTTTTCAAATAAATACTATTCTGTAAAAGACAACCTCTCCATTGATTTGCTCATTCGGGTAATTGTTTGAAATTACTTGAATTTGGGTTGCTGGGACCACAGTGTTTCATCTCGTTAAACATTCACTTTTAAACAATATATTATGTGGTGCGTTTTCATCAAATTTAGGTTTAAATTTATTAACTTATAGTAAAAGATGTCTTTGTAAGTATCTGTGACAATAAAAAATGCAGTTGAAAAATTCTACATACATACATTCTTTATTATAGCCCTGAAGATTGGAATAATACTAAAACTCGGGCAGTATGATAGTATGACCCAAGAATTGAGTTTTGTACATTTGTGTACTCATTTTGTAAATTAAGTTACATTATTATTTATGGTAATTTCTTTTTGTTCTGCCGAATGTTCTTAAACAAATGCCTTAAAATACTTCATACAAGAGAAAACCAATTGAAATTATTTTACTCTTCTAGTAAACTGGTTATATTAGTTTTTAATTGCTCGTTATCAAATTGCAGCATGTACACTCCTCTTGGTTGGGGAAAATATTAAATTAGGCAATACACAAACCCTTCTCACATAAATTAAGAGATTGATGTAGGTTGGAGTCGAGACACAAGCCCAGAGGTTACTTTATGTGATATAGCATATGCGCCGGTTAGGTGCGGTATCTGCCACGTTGGGACAGGGGCTCGTTAGTTTCACTGTCCGCTCTGGGATTCGAACCTGGGACTTCCAATGTCAATCGGAATCTGAAGCTAGAAGTAGGCGTGTGAGTGATCTGTGTTTTGACCACGGAGGAGGGCAACGACCAACACGAAGCCAGTATCGTGAAGGACTTTGAGAAATGTCAAAACAAAGAGAATTTAATAATGGGTTAGTGCTTTGCCTTTATATAATACTGGTGTTGTAGGCTTTCTGACTGGTGTGAAGTCAAGCACTGTGGGTCTCTTATACCGTACCTTATTAATAGAGCCAAGATAATAACGATGAATAGCGATAAAACCGAAATGCAAGTTATACACTGCCTAATCAAAATTTCAGTTAAAACAAAATCTATAATATATAATTTTATTTGTGAAACCATGACCAGGCTTTTGGCAATATGGCTGAGTGAATAACAGCAATAAATATTGAATAACATGTGTATGAGAAATTATAATTTAATGAGAATAGCAAAATTGTAAAAACAAATATAAAAACAGTTTTATTTCCAGTATTGAATGTTTTTTTCCACTATAAAAAATATCCAAGCCATTCGTGTAAGACTAACCAAAAATCAACACTGTTTAGGAATCTGAATATACAAGTTATGAAGAAACAAAACCTTTAAAAAGTGATTTTTTAACCTATGGTAATGCTCTGTATTACCTTTGTTCAAATAAATTGTTTCCTCTTGTTTAAGCAATTGCATAAACATTAAACATTTTAATGGAAATATGCATATAAGAATAAATTAACAACTTTTAATAATAAAATGTGTGTTAAAATAACACAGTACAATGTTGGCTCTACTAATGCACACTTTTAGTTATGACATTTCAATTTCTAAGAATTTCATAATAAAGCAGATAACACTGAAATCAGGTTTTTTTTAAAAACTAAATTTGCCTTACAATAACATCACAAAAACTTGCCCCTACTTATTAACTTCTGGCCGTGTGGTTCTTTGATGCGTAGTCTGGTTGACTTTAGAGGGTGGCAGCCAACCAGCAGCCGACCTTGGCTGTGGTGGAGTGATGTCAAAGTAGTTCTCGTAGCTATAGGAGGGTAGTTGATTGGAAGGGTACTCTGATAAAATAGGATCCAGTCCTAAAATGTTTTCCCTATATTTAATAATAGTTAGGTGTATTTGGTGCAGTCCTTTGGGTAACCGAGTAGGACACCTAAATAGTGGTTTAGGCTTGTCAGAGTTGGAGGCTACTAGCTCAGTTAGCTCATTCAATATATTTTGTGCATCCAATTTCCTCCTGTATTTAATGCCTCCCTTGTGCTTATATGGTATGAGTGAGTATGCCGTATGACAAATTACTTGGAATTAGCCAGTGTATTCTGTGATCTAATGTGTGGGACTGAATACCCAGACGTGCAAACTGGTTCGCACACACTGCTATTCTGGGCCCGGCCTCACAGCGGTGGGCGGAATAGGCTGGTGTATATGTCGCAGTTGGTTTATTCAGTGTTGCACAATGTGGCTCCACGGTGGGTCAAGTGGTCAGAGCACTTCTTTCTCTCTTTCTTTTTTTTTCTCTCTCTCTCTCTCTCTCTCTCTCTCTCTCTCTCTCTCTCTCTCTCTCACTTTCTTTCTCTCACTTTTTCTTTCTTTCTCTTTTTCTCTCTCTCCCTCTCCCCCTCTCCGGCTCCTCCTCCCAAGCCTTTTACAGGAGAGGTGGAGTAGGGAGATATTCTATCACCAATTCTACGAGTGAATAGTATGCCAGCTTCCATTAATTTCAGTAGGACAATTTTCAAATGTTCCAAATGCTCTTCAAAAGTGGCCAAAACAATCAAAATATCATATACATAGCATCTTGCAAAACAGGAACCATCTTCACCCTAAGGTCACAGTCGTGCAGCGGGTAAATTGCGAAACAGCACTGCAAACCTCAAACAGAAGTACTTGAAATACAAACTGTTGGTTGCGGAACAGGAATCCGGTGTACTGCTGGGTTTCTTCCGTTAGTGGTACCTGCCGATACCCGTATGTTGTCAGTAGTAGACATAAATTTCACGCCTTGATACAGTCGAAGTAACTCCTCCATCAGCATTGGGCTTTCCCTTGACTTAACAGTAATGTCATTTAACTAACGTGCATCCAAGCACAAACATACGGACACGTCTTTCTTACGCAAACCATCGGGTTGCAGAATGGGCCAGATGCATGCCTTACAATATTCTATGTCAGCATTAATTTGAGGTACTCATCCATCTCATTAGCAGACTTCGCAGGGATGGGATACGACTTGTAATGGAATGGTTCCACTGGTGCAACTTGTAGGTCAGCCTTGAAAAACGTATTCCTACCGGGCTGGTCTGATAAATATGCTGGTTCATAAACAACAGCTGTTCAAGCCTGTATTTCTGGCTGTCGTCCAATGATTTTTACACTAGCTACAGCGTGAAAAATCTCTTGTGTGTATCTGGTACACTAGTGTTTGAGGGCCTGTTAACATGATTTAGCTTCCTCTGTAGCTGACTTATAAATTTTTCTTACCACCTCCAATTTTCCGGCGATGTCACTGCGCTGACTGTATCCAGTGTAGCCACTAACCTTCCCAAAAATCCAAATTAGTTTTATAATAAGACACAAACTCTATACTGAGTATCACTTACTCACGCAAGTCCTTAATGACCAAGGTAGATACGTTGTTAGCCTTGCCCAAGCCTTCCATGGTCAATAAAACTTGTCTACTGACTGGACCTGACTTTGACGTAGCCCCAATAATTTTCAGCGTAGTTACCTCAACTGTAGGAAACTTAAATCCACATGCTAAAATATAGCTGACTAAGTCTTCGGAGTTTCCTGGCAATGTAATATATCATCAGCTGAATCACTTAGCAAAAATTCTCGGTTTTCCTTAATAGGACAGTGTTGACTACTATTTGTCATCTCAGTAGTCTCGTGCAAAATTTCTACGCCTACAGTTGGTGTACATACAGACCTCGTGGTGGCAAAAACTGGTTCACAGGTCAGCGATCGGACCCCTTCTTCACTGACCCTGATTAGTTTAACTTTCGGTCATGTGTGTTGCCCGAAGCTGCCGCATTGGTATTTACCCACTCGATTCCTGGCTGTGTGGGCACAAAAACATGTGTACTATGGTCAAGTGGTACTTGGTTTGCAAAATACCAACCTGTGGGGTGTACCACATAGTCTGCAGTCCCTTGGTTAAACTGCATTTCCAAATTTTGTTTTCTGCAATGACTCTGGAAGTACTAAAACGCTTAAAACTTGAGACCCTTGGTGGCCGTGCTGGCTCTGTCTAGGCAGAGCTTGACGAGTACCCGGTTAAGTCTGAATGGCACGTTTGTCTAGGATTTTAATGCTAGACCAATAGCATGATTTTTAATTAGGCTTAGCTACGTTTGGCGAGGGGTATTGGTTACTGACTTACACCATCGTCCTGGAGGGTGATGTTGATGTTGTGTTGTTCTCACTCAATGGCGGCTGACTCGCCCCACTCTGAAGCGGTGATTCCTGGCGGATGATTCTTTGCTCCAGAAGTGGGCATTGGCCTAGCCGTGCCTAACCTCGGTCTGATATAGTAACCCTCTCGGCACCGGGTGGTACTCCTGGCTGGTTTGGAAAGACAGTGAAAAGTATACAATTATGACCAGAGCAGCCGTGACTGCTTGACGTCTGAGTGCGCCAGTGCAGTGGTAGTGCAGACCGCTGTCTGGCAGCAAGGAAAGTCTGGTATTGTTCCCCAAGCATGAGGCCACGTCTCACCTTGTAAGGCATAGAGTAATGTGGCTTAACAATTTACGTAGTGCACCTGGACAAGAACAGTATCTACAATGTTTACCCAATAGTTGCTTGCTGGCACGAGCTTGGTACTAGTCTCCACTGATCCCCCACACTTTGCGGGCTGATCAGAGACTGAGAGCCGTGTTGACCACCAAGCCTCTACTGGTTGTGTGGTCAGGCAAGGTTGAGCGGCAAGTCTCAGACTATGGTCACTTCAGCACTAACTTAGTGCTCAAAGCGAGAACCCAGGCTTGTAGTCCCACCTTGGATGGTTTCTCCCCTTCAGCACTGAATTAGTACTTGGGTTGGTGGAAAGAAGCAGGTGGCTGCCTAATGTGTGTGTTGCTAGACTCGGTGACTCCTGAAGGGGGGGGTCTGTAGTCAGACTAATTCGGTTAAGTAACAATCTCCCGGTTCCTGTCAGCAGTGCTCGTCGTATCTTGTATCGAGCTGGTAAACAGAAAAGTACTCTAAAGAGGAAAAGTTTAAGGTTGAATGGGAATGACGATTATGAGATTCTGCCTCTAGAAATGGCGTTGTTTGTGGCCATCTTCAGGATAATGCTGACCTGTATGTAGGCAACCAGAGAGACATGAACCGCTATGTGACTACCTGCGGTTGGCGGATGTGATGGGAATGGGGGCCGAACCTCCTACCTTGCAAGGATAATGACCTGCCACTCAAAGTTTAATGGTACCCTGCATCTTGACCCAGCAAAGTGTGGCTCCAATCCATCCCGTAGTGAACAAGGAAACACATGCGGAATCTCACAGACTAGAACAAGTTATTTCTATAGTCCGTCCACGACTGGAAGAGATTTTTGAAAAACACACTAGCCTTTAGTTGTATGCATTGTTACTACAAACCGTGAAAGGTGCGGGTACAACTATTTTGACAGCATGTAGAGATGATATAGTTCCACGTAACACGTAATTTACAATTTATCGCTTGAAAATGGGAGTTGGAAAGATTCAAAGAATGTCTCTTCTAGTCGCGAACAGACTATAGTTATCTGACAGTTGTAATACAAACGTTTTATAAATTATAAATAAGACAGCGGTATTGACACATTAGTGTTACTTTTCAACTAATGAAGCGATGAGAATTTTTTTAATTTTATTAATTTAATTACTGACGGTGGTGGGCTATACTATCAATATAAGGGCTAATTATTGTGAAAATATAATTGTAGTATTTTAATAAATATGAATTTCTTTCAGGACTTCTAGAAGTATATTTAGATGGCTATTTTTATAAGTGGCATTTTAAAAAATATAAGTATTCTCTATTTTTGACTAGAAAGTTAAACTGTTTTTGAAATCTCGTATGCAAATGAATATTGATATAATTTCTGCCAAACAATATTGGTGACCTGTGAAAGAAGGAAATAAAAATTCTAATTTTTCTTGATCAATTAAAACATTTTCAAGTTCTAGTCTTTGGACTATGAGCAATTTGTTAACTTTTTCACTATTACGAGTATACACGTTCAAACACGGAAGTCTCCTTGCCGACATAATTTCAGCCTGAAACCCTACTAGCTAGTAGCGGTGGTTCTAGGGGTACATGCGCACTCGTTTGAGGTTCCATATAATTGGGGCCTACGTTTTAACTCTAGGTTTTGAACCACTTATAACAGTTCGCTACAATGCCTAGACTAGCTCAGTCTGAGAACAGTGAGACTTATGGAAGGCGCAATTAATTAAAAACGCACATAAAAGTTACAGTTGTTTTATTGTCGATTAGAAGTTCACAAACAGTTCCCAAATTCTTTCCTGTGACCACAATCCATCAAAACTGGTGTAGGGTCTTGCAGCATTACAACAATGTTGAAGAAAAAAGGCTCGCGGCAAGCTTACAAAATAAATAGCCCGTGTCTATTTGCACCCGATGGCTTCGCATGTGAGCGGAAACAATTTTGACAATAAAAAAAGGTTCAAGTCCGAAAGATGTCTGGTATAAATGACTATGGGTGTTGCTCACACACGCTGCATTGGCACATCAGGGATGTGCTAAGTATTCTGCGAGTAGGGGGGAGGGAGGAGAGAAAAGTTTTTGATTCTTTGAGCAGGGGAAGGGGTGGGCGCAAAAAAGTTATTCGATATCTTTAAATAATGTTATAGTGGGTGTAATATTTTGAATGAGATGTTATGGGCATTGCTGGGGGAGTATCTAAAAATAATTTTTTGGGAGGGGCTGGTTTTGTTGTTGAAGAAACATGTGATAACCCAAATAAAGCATAATTAAATCTATGGCAATTCTAACCTCAACAAACATGGAACTTAAAATGTATGATATTTAATTATAATAGCCTCCAACATCGTCACTATTGATCTTTTTAATTGTTATGAAATCTATACTTTTACTTTAATAATATAATATGTGGGTATTAGTACATTCAACCTTAAACTTAAGTTAATTCAACAAGTGTAGGAATGCCCTCCAAATTCAGCAATTTTTTTTTTACACTTCTTGTTTACTTCGAAGCAACCAATAGGAGCGCAGCAAAGAGAAGTCGTTGGAAACGAGTTACGAAAACTTGTCTTTGCACGAGAAACAACTACGATCGGAACTCGTTCGAAGGTATGTATTGTTTCCACTCTCACAGTATATTTTGTGATATTTAATTTTAGTAGTGTTTGTTCCACTCGGGAGATTTTATTTCTGGTTACGAGAGACAGTATCGTTCTTATAAACTACAACATGCAAGATCATTAATATAAAAAAATATTTTATTATAAATTTAAAGGACGCCGATACTTTAAAGTACAAATTTTTATAAACCTCGGAAATGTCCCAAAAATGTGGTTTTGTGTGGAAGATTATAATTATAGCCCAAGGTAATTTCTAGGACAAAATTTGCTAGTTCAAAAGTATATTTTGATCGCCAATGACTATTTTTTTTTTTTTTAAGAAATTTAGCGTTTTATAAGCTAAGAACCCTACTGAACCGATGTACTATACAAGAGAGCATGTTCATTATAGAGAGTTAATCGGTTCTGATATGCCCTTTAAATGAACTGTCTTGCCCATGATCTTGTAACCGCGGCCTAACATTATGCGGTGACGGCAAACACAGCATAAAATAGGAGTGCAAGGTATTTTCTAAATGTGAAATCGTTCGATTAATCGATCAGCTAAGCACTGGTCACGAATACATTACAATTGTAAATAGTCAAAGATAATGCTAATAAACAAAATCTCTGTTAATTCAGTAGGTTCCATGGAATGAGAATATATAATACTATCATGATAAGATAATATTACACGTTGTTATTTAACCAACACAAGTGGAAATATATTTGTTCAATACCGATCTCAAGCGGCAACAAATTCAATACCAGCCAAAGTTATTATACAGAGGCAAAATAATCATTTTAACAATTTCGTAAAAAATAGTGAAATGAATTAACAAGTTGACAATATTTCTTTCTCACCTTCTTTTACAATGATCACTTCTCATCCAGAAGTGTTATTGTTTATGTTTTTTACTTGTAATAAGGCAGGCAATTAGGTGGAACTTTACCAAAAAGGAAAAATTCCCTAAAAACAACAAATTTAATATACAATATGCCCCAAAGTATGGCACAGTAGCACAACCGACACTAGCTTGAAGATACCAAGGTTCTACTTGGAACTCGGGCGCCAATTTTAGCTTCGGGCCAATCGTTTGTTCGCAAGGTGTCGTCCTAGTTAATTGGAAGTGTCAGCTGAGTGACTAAACAAAAAAGTGTGGGGTGCCTTCCTCGTAAATAGTAATAGTGGCAGAGTGATTCTTGCTGTCTACTTGTTCTTTACAGCAGATAGTCGCAAATAGCAATTTATATCCAAACACGATAAAATTATAGCTATATCCCAGTCACAATAGAAGGTACTTGCCGAATTTTTAACTCCTGGATGTCGCAGTGCACCAACACAATATTGCCTTTCAGAGTGAAAGAGAAAGAAACTAATACCTAATGGAGTAGCTAAATGGCAAATTAAAAAGAAAATTACATCAGTATATAACATTAAGTTCCACAATAAGCTCAGTCAAGTTAACAGAGAAACGAGAAAGTGAGAGGATAAAGTGAGGTGGAGAAGGGGCAGCGACAAAATGCATTTGCGAGGTAAACAAAAGTACCCCTAGAAAATCCATAACAAATAATAATGCCCGCCAAATTTTGACAAACCCACATCATCTAGTGCAAGGGAAGCACTGCTACATGACACTGCTGAGAAACCAGTAGTTGAGAACACGGTCATTTAGACATCTGACAAGGGTGTGACCAAGCCCGCCCAGTGTGAGAAAGTACCGTTAGCCATTACGAGCTCTTACAGCCTGGCTAGAAAGGTAGCTCATACCTATAGCACAATCATAACTCTGGAAATGCGCTTATGGTTCTGTAGTTTCCTGGTTTTCATGTAATGTTTACGATTCATAGAAGTCTTCAGGTTGAGAGAAAAGGGTACCGAAAAAAAAAAAATTATATATATATATATATATATATATATATATATATATATATATATATATATATATATATATATATATATATATATATATATATATATATATATATATATTAGAGCATATTTGAACGCTGAAAGTTTAGAGCTATTATCTAAGTCAGCCGAAGAGCATAACATTCTAGTCGTTAACAAGAAACAATAACAATTAGTGAACATGATTCACATTACGCATAATGAACAGGTCGGAATGAAAATCGAACGAACACACGAGTAAACATTGAAAGAATAACTTTAATCTTATGCAAGCACATGCAAAAGTCGGACGTATTTGTTATAAATTGTGTATAGTATTTGAAATATATCTGAGAAAACACATTTTCGATCAATTTTATAAACAGCGTAACATTTAGCAGTACATCTTACCCATTTGAATACATAGACTAAATTTACTCTAATCCTTTGTGTTTATAACTGCAAATTGAGAAAGGACTTTTATACATGAACAGAAAAAAAGTTAGTAAAATAAAGAAAGGTTTCAGAATCCTTTTACTGTAACAGTAGAAGAAGCAATCTAACTATAACAGAATTAATTTCTCTTTGATAAGGTATAGGCTAAAACAAAATTTGCGAATAAAAATCGATTGGCGTACACTAAGTCATCACAATGTGCCTACCAGTAGTAGTGGCAAATCCGCTGGCCCAGGGGTGTAGGCTGACATTAGGATGCTTCCAAGGTCCAATCCATTCATCATGCACCCGCAGTCGGCAGCCCACAGAATCTGGCACTGAGGATCGCTACACTTCGCATTTTTCAGCACCTCGAGATGCCCCTCCCTGCCTTGATCATTGGGCCACCTCCAGAAGATGCGCTTTGCCATCTCGTACTGAGCTGCCCAGGTACCCGATGTCCACGACGATGACGCTCTTGCACCAGCCAGTTGGTTCGTGTGCTGGTATTTGATTATTTGCAACCACCCCAGAGCCTGGGTTCCCCTATCCACCACCTGGGGATGCAACGAGTTGCAGATAGTCGTCTCACCCAAGCTACGATGGTCCCATCGCATTCGCAGATGCTCCTCGCTTTCGCTGGTCCTCAAGTCGCAGGCAGTTCCCAGTGAGCAAGCAGCCACGAGTGCGACGTTCATCCCACGACAGCTCAGCTTGTCTGCTGGAGCCATGCTGCACACAGACTTACATAGTGCTCAAGTCCTGGTTGCCGCAGCGTGGTGTGGGAAGGCGTAATGTCCTTCTGCCCTGGTGTGGGAATTGAAAATCTCTGGTCAGCAGTAGTCAGCAATACTGCTTCGTTTATCTTTGGTAGTGCTTGGCCTTGCCCGGAGGCGGGCAGCTTGTTGGCTCTCAGTGTGTGGAAGGGCGGGAGGGGGGGGGGGGTGCATGCCAGGTTGCGTAACTTTCAGGTGACGAGAATTCGCTTATAAGTTCCTGTTTCCTGATAGAGTAGGCGACAGAGAATTTATCTCGAAAATTCACTGTATGTGTCTTTCACGTCTGTAGTAGTGCAAGTAGGAATACTTAGCGATGAGTCGTAATCGTAGTTGATTAGTAGTAGGAGTGGCATGTGTCAAGCTGGAGGTGCGGGTTGTTCTGCATATGTGACCTTCGTCGGAGCATTCACCGCCGTGGTCGCTCTCCTCTTCTCTCGCCCTTCTGTAGCGCTGTCCTCGCCTAAATTGTCTACTGGAGTTATACTTCCTCTCATGGTAGGAATGTAGGCCATCACATCTACAGTCTTGGTTTTGCCAGTGGTAGGACTCGAAAAACTCCACTTCGCAAGTGTTAACTCTGGGGATCTGGTCTTGTTTGTGCACACTCCTGTAGTTCTGGAGTTTGTTGCGTGGGTATAGAGGTGGTGTTTGCTCACTCTGTACAGGTTTTTCGCTCTCGTGGTTCACTTGCTGCCTCTGGAGATGGTCTATATGGCCCTTCCAAGGATATGACAAGATCGTAATCCTGTCTGTCGATCCAGTGCATCTGGTGCCTGTAGGGTGGCTGGTGCAACACCATAGCAACGAACTCGTCAACACCGATAGGCGGAATGAGGTGGCGCGACTTTTCGCATACCTCTGAAATGAGTGTCTCTAGTTTTTTTCCCTTTTCCCTGGGAAAAAATGCTTGGCATGCACCAGGACTCCCAGGTTCCCTTGGGTATTTTTTTTTCCAGAAATGCTGCAGGAAATTGAATCGGAATTCCGAGTAGTTTGTGACCGTGGTACACACTATCTCCCACCAATAGTTTGCTGTTCAACAAAGTGCTAGTTTAAGGCAGCACAGTATATCACTGGTAGGCCGAATAGGGTAACATACTCCTCGAAATTAATAAGGAAGTTGACAAGGTTTTCTCCGAGCTTTCCATTAAATGTGGGTAACTGCTCGGCCCGGAGTTTGGAGGGATGGTTGCAGCAGGGTATATATGGGAGCATTTAGTTGGTTGGTCAGTGTGGTTAGTGCATTTACTGCACTTGCTTCTGGCCTTGGTGTAACAGTAGACAAAGATGTAGTGGTGTTAGCTGGTTGTTTTTCCTCTCTCGCATTGGCAGCGATCTGCTACATCGTGCCCTAACTTATAGATCTTTTCAGCTAATTTAGCGATATGTTCACTTACTCCAGCTCGTTCTACATCTGCAGCCTTTTCCGCCTGTTCAATCTGCTCTCCATGTGGCGATCGAACAAATCCAGCTGATTTGTTACAAGCTCATTTACTTGTGTAGGGTCAGTTGTGCAGGCTGGTCTCCTCTCTAGCAAGTGTATTCGTTGTTCCACGGTAATTACTTGGAGTGTACAATGCTCTTTTAAAAATTTGAGTTCCTCCCTGTTAGCTGCTATCTCTCTACATATATTATCTTACGTCTTCCTGTACCTGGATCAATTTGGCAGTTAAGTTGCTTGTCGGCTGTGTAATTTGCTGTTAATTAGGCTGCCCTGTTCCTGCAACTGTGTTTGCATGTTATGGGTTAACCCCCATTGCCTGCTTCTGCAGCTTTTCATCTAGTTTCTCCTCTAATTTTGCCCTGTTCTCAGCAGTCTGGTTTTGCAACATGACTTACATTTGTTGCATAAACGCCTGCAGCATTGTTTCTTGGCTAGTGACACTTTTATTAGCCATGGGTTTTTCATATGCTAGTGCGGTTTTAGCGACTGGTTCCTGTGGTTGTCTCTCCTCTGTGTTGGTACAATGTCAGTGCCCATTACTAGTGCGTTACTCCAGTTGTTTCTTCCATCTCGACTACATACTCCAAAATTTTGTAATTGTTATGAGTGGTACATCTGATATTTTGTAGCGTGTGCTGTCTTCTACTCATGAAATATTCGCATCACTGGATAAAAAAAAGACTTTTTCTTCTCGTAGCATCACTTGGCATGCCACTCAATGTAACGTGGTGTAATGTGTAAAACGGTAACTCATTAAATGTAATATGTAATGAAACATAATGATGACTTCCTTGTACACACTGCACACAACAGTATACAACAATGGGATACACTAAATGGAATACAAAATAATAAACTGATGGAGAAAAGGGGTTACGTACACCGCTGTGTATATGAGGATGATGTTACAATAGCTTTAGTACATGTAATGAATTTTCTGGGTAGAGTACTAACCCTAGCTGCACATCATGAGCGCCCAAATAGAGTAAAAAAATGGTGTGCTTACAGAAAATTTGAATTACTGCTTCTTTGACTCCTTGTTAACACTGAGCAGTATGAGAACCATAAATTTGAAACACCTTAGTGACGATGGAAGGCAGTCTGACGAGTTACTTTTGTCCGGCCCCATCCAGACTGTAGTAGGAATACACACACACTTGGTATTACCAATCTGAAGTAATGTGTACTATTTTTACAGCCTGGAACACAGCAGCCTGGTGGTAAAATACTTGAGGACAGAATTAATACATACAACAGAAAAAAACAGGAGAAAACTTGCTATTACTATGAAATGACAACAACGGGTGAATTGTGTTTGAAAAACATATTAGGTGGTTTAATTGAACTCTGATAACATGAGTTTTCCTAGAAAACAAAATAATTCATACAGATGGAAAAACAAAATATAAAAAAATTATCTGTGGCTCCGAAAATATTAACCGTATAATTGAAATATTTCTGCTTTGGGGTTGTGGCCCCTGAAACACTAGCGCCCTTGTGATGGTTAAAAATCAAATCCTTGAAAATGTTCAGAAATCACGCCAAATTCTTAAACATTCCCCCAAAAATTATTACTTTAATTAAATCATTCACAATTGAATAGCGGCAGAGCAAGGGTTCAGTTCAAGTTTGCCCTAATAAACTATCGTAAAAATCGCGTAAGTACGATAAACAGCACTGCGGCGTGAATATATTTTAGAATGTTGTATTAATTGTGTTAGATGAAAAACTCGAGGGCGGATGGGATGGCGACAATAAAGATGGCAGCGAGGGTGAATATGATCATGGTGAAGGAGAATATCCACAGTACTTGGAAGTGTAAGGAGAGAGCACATATCTCAGGTACAAAAAGGAGATCTCCGAGATGTCAGAAAGAAGATGCAGGAGTTCAACAGAAGTAGGGAATTTCCGAATCCGAGCCAAGGGCATGTGGCACAGGAGCCAGGTACCGGCTGCCATGTTGGAATTCCCCTTTTCCCCTCAAAATTTCCTTTGAAATTGACTAAATTTCCCTAACATTTCCCATTTTCTCTAAAAGTTTCCTTTTTCTCCTTAAAAAATTTCCATTTTTCTCAAAGCAGGTGACTAGGAGTCCTGACTCTGAGCCAGACAGGGAACCGGGAACAGTGACTCCGAGACAGGAGAGTACGACACACGACCCACGACCTTTGACCCTGACCCATGATCTTTGGCCTTCGACTTCAAAAATAAATAAAAAATCCCGAAAAATCCCAAATTTTTTTTATGAAAAATCGTTAGAAATTATATAAAAAATTAAATTTCCTAAGGTTCCCCCATCAACTTCCTCACCAAAAAATCAGTTGGCAGGCCTCCATCTCCCTCACCCATACCCAGTCAGCCATCTAGGTGCTATCAGCCATTGTAGCAGCCATATTGGAAGCAGATTACCTTGACCTTATGACTTAGAATGACCTTGAAACAAAATCTCGAGAAAAATCTATAAAGTCAGCAAGCATATAATGTTACTGACTGCCACCACCATATTGGATGCAAGCGACCTTGACTCAGTGACCTTGAATAGCCTTGAAAACAAAAACTCTAGAAAAAATTCATACAAGTCAGCAAGCATATTGCATTACTGACCACTACTACCATATTGGATGCAGGTGACTCGAACCTTGACCAAATGCCTTTGAATGACTATGAAAACAGAATTCAAGAAAAATCACAAGATATCTGCTTGCAGTAAACCTGATACCGTGTTACTGAACGAGAAATGCACTCCAACTTTACAGGTCTTTGCATGCCTAAGTAAACTGTCGCTATGGCTGAACTGCTTACCGCACTTGTCACACAAATACGACAATACGACAGGGAATTTTGGCACAATTAGTGCTTTCGTGTTGCCATACATTGCGACTGGTAGTAAATGTCTCATCACAAAATTGACACTAATGGTGGCGTATTGGTTCAGACAAAGACTCGGGCGGACCTGCTGGAGATGTAGGTGCTGGAGCTAAAGAATCAGGTATCACTGGCAATGGTGTTGTAGGTATCTCAGCCGAAATATTTGATGGCATGATTAAAGATTTTGTAGGCGTAACAACTGGAGAAATCAATGGTACTATACCATCTATAGATGATTGTGCTGCACTGGTGGAAGTAGATGCTTTTAGTCATGTAGCCATCACAGTTGAAGAAGCCGATGGTGCTGGTAAAACAGACACATCTCACACAATGAAATCTATGGCGTGAAACCATTGGCAGGCAATATCCACTCCACTTTAAAGTAACTAGCCATGGATCACCTGGCATAGAAGCTAGCTGGAACGATCCACCTTTCATGGCAGCTGCTGTCAAACTATGCCTCTCAGCTCACCTCCTTATTGCTTATAATATATGAGTATGTCATTTTGACTTTGAACCAATAGTATCCACCATTAATAAATTATTCGGACACTGAACAGCAAATCATCTATTTGCCACATGATTGCAGCTGACCAATCACATAAAGGCTTGAGACATCTCTCTATCTCTCTCTCTCTCTCTCTCTCTCTCTCTCTCACACGCACGCACGCACGCACACGCACGCGCACGCACGCACGCGCACACACGCGCACACGCGCACACGCGCGCACACACACACACACACACACACACACACACACACATACACACACACACACACACACACACACACACACGAGGTAGACAGACTTTAGATGCTAGTTCCTTGGTCGCATTACCATACAGTTGTATCAACAGTTTCTTTTGAGACAAGTTCTTCGCTCACCTGTAAATCATGGTCACACTTAAAGCACACAATGATTCCTGTTGTCAGATCGACTCCTAACAATACTGACACATTGACCCATAAGGACCCCTGATTGCGATTCTAAGTGTGGTGCTTAGTGTGGTACCGAATGCAGTGCTAAGTGCAAGTGCATTGCTGATCGTGGTGTTAGGTGAAGTATGTTTGTGCGCGCGCGTGTGCACGTGTCAAGTTAAATCAATTTCCCCCATTTTGAAGTAAAATTATTTAGTCCTACCTATAAAAGCTGAGGTGAATATTATATTTCATAATTTCGCTTTAAAAGTGATATATTGAGGTCCATCTGTATATTTGCTTCCTGGGTAAACTGTATTTACACTTTGCAATAAAAGTGGCTAGAACTACAGCAGGCTCCCATCACACTTCACCATGGGGTGAAAATGACTCTTGATACAGACAGCCTTCTCATTCGGAACAAGCATTTTGAACATAAGAGGAACCTCAATCGCAGAATTGGCACTGACGACAACCAGTTGGCGATGATGCAGGTCGCAGCTCCATGATTGTCGAGGTCAAAAGCAGGCCTTCATATTCACAATTCATCTTCTTGTTATGGAAGCACTCTGAGAAAACACGAATACTCGTTTGCACTAGAAGAAAAGATGCAGGTAGCCTACTATTATTTATATATA
Source organism: Dryococelus australis (assembly GCA_029891345.1). Taxonomy (NCBI): domain Eukaryota; kingdom Metazoa; phylum Arthropoda; class Insecta; order Phasmatodea; family Phasmatidae; genus Dryococelus; species Dryococelus australis. The sequence continues at coordinate 58,876,849 of CM056998.1, read as the reverse complement.
AGATAGGAATATACATAATTACATATAGAATAAATTTCAAATTTATATAGATATATATAATATACACACAATTGTATTAAAATAATATTTATATAAAATAGGAATATAGGCCCCTACACATTCTAATCCTTTTGGTTTGGAGAGTAGATGTTTTTCGAGGTGTTGGTTAAAGGATAATGTTAAGTTCGCATGATGATATCCAATGTTAAGGCTGAGGTTTGCGTGATGTCACAGTTTCTTCTATTATGGCCTGGGAGGGGGATATATGGATTTTCTCAGTATGTCCCATGTTTGTTATATATATATATATATATATATATATATATATATATATATAATATATTATATATATTATATATATATAATATATAATAAAAACTATACATATATTATATATATATATATAAAATATATATATATATATATATATATATATATATATATATATATATATATATATATATATATATATATATAATATATTATATATATATATATATATATATATACACACACACATATATATATATATACACACACACACATATATATATATACACACACACACATGCTTAACTCCTTCATTCTTAACATCATGCAAATATTGTGACAATATGTTTACATATGCATATCCTATGACTCAAGGTGAGATGAAAAAATGTATGTATGTGAGGGGCACCATTCTATGACTTATCGATGTGATAAGTGTAGAGGAATGTATGCATGTGTTGACAATTTAAAGAGTTATTTGAAACTTGATAAAGGAAAGAATATAAGGAGCTCTGTTGAACGACAAGGTTAACCTTCATCCTCACAGTGTTAAGTCGCAAATTTGTTGTCAAGTTGCTTCTAATTGTGATGTGTGCCATGTACCCCCCTCCCAATAGTCCGTGTACCCGCCGCACCGATTTTGAGCAATGCAGTGAGTGTGCACACTTTGCGCTGCTGGCAGCGCAGATGCAGTGCAATGCAAGAAGCTATGCAAGGAACAGTGCGGGTGCAACTCAAGTGCCGCGGGTGCCGAGGGCGCAGTGATCTGAAAAGAGACATATAGTAATTATGTTTCTAAAGAGTTTAAAAGGTATGGCGGTGCCAGGTGAGGACTCACGTGCACATAAGAGACCCAACCAAAAGCCTTAATACCATAATATTTCCATTGCAAGTGTTTTCTGTTGTGTCATGCAATTTTCATTCTCACATGTTACCATCCCCATCTCGTCTCATCTTTCCAGTGCACGTGTATGTTCTTAATTAATGCAAGGGTAATTTTTGTAGATGTGTGGGAAGCTAGCAAAGTAAGTGTAAATGTTTTTTGTGCAAGTGATATGTGTAGCAAGTAGTTCAACGCAGTGTGCCAGCCCGCTAACCCGGCTGGCACGCCGCGCCCGACAAGTTAAGTTGGGGTCTTAACGAGACACTAAAATGTCGGACACTCACTATCAGACTGTCTGCATGAAGACGGATGTTAGTTCGTGTCGCGACACAAACCCTGGAGTTGCGCGACACCGTAAACCTTGAAGCGAGTGTCACGTGACATGCTCTCGCAAGTTTCCGGCACCATGGATTTAGTGTCTGGTGTCGCTGCGTGCCAGGATGTTCGAGACAGTAAACTCAGCGAAAGAATGGTCAAAAGGCGATACCGTGAAATTAATCGAAACTATACAGTTATATCCTATGATATGGAATCCAAGAAATAAAGATGATAAAAATCGTGTAAAGAAGAATTTGCGAAATTGCTATTCAGTACGTGGCAAAAGAATTTGGAACAACACCAGAAGAAGTGCAAAGAAAGTGGCACAACTGCGAACGCAGTATAATAATGAAGTGAAAAAACTAACCAAAAAGAAGTCTGGTTCAGGCACTCTTGATGTTTCCTTGCAAAGTACATGCGACTATTAAAACATAATGAATTTTGTGGGAGGATCATCAACTAGTTCATCAACCATTAGTAATGTGGTAAGTAAAAGCACAATCATAAACGATCGAATACAGTATCACATTGGCATGTAACTTTTTTCCATGCAATAGTGTAATTAAAATATTAGCACATATTTATATAAATGTTTTGCATTCTTGTAAGATGTTTTGATATGTTGACAAGGGCGGATCGAAAAAATTATGTTTTTGTGGAGCCCCTTAAGGCTCGGCCACACCCGCCGTATTCGATTTTTTAATTTCTCATATTATTGAAGACGGGGAAAATGTGGAAATCGTAACTATATTGCTTTTTCTATGTACGCAATACTACATACAATACGGTTATTAAATCGGAACTATTAATGTATAATTATGCCACAATAAGACAAGCAAAAAATATAAAAATTATATTCAAAAACGTTCTTCACAAAATTCAAACAAGCAAATGTAGTTTTTGACGTATTTCACTTTGTTTACATAATATAACATGCCATGTTTAACAAAATAATTTAATGGAATTTATTAGTGTCTGTAAATATTAGACCACCGAGTTAGTGTTTGTAGCTATTCGCATTATTTAAATTGCATATGTATGTACAAGTACATATAATGTACAGCATTTCCTGTGAATCCACTTGAAATAGGTACTTAAATATAATGGTACTGCTACTACACTTCACCACCAGGGCTCATGAAGTAGTTTTTCAGCTCATCTCTAACTTCTTTGTAGAAGTGTGACACATTTAGTGGTTGAAGTGTCTGTAGGGGGTGTAGCTTGTTGCCAGGGCTCCCTTCCTTTTGCGATACACCTGCAGGAATTTGTTCACCACGAACATGTGTGTCGAATGTCGTTGCAGTAACATTGTTTGTCTTCCTTGTCAGTAGAAAGTTATGCAGAGTGCATATGGCTACAACAATTTTTCGCGTGTTTTCAGGACTGAGTAAGATGGGGGCTCGTAGTACTCTAGATCGATTAGCAATGTGCCCAAAACTGTTTTCCCCCAACTCTCCTCGTACGAGAGTATCTGTAATTATACACTCGCATATCACCTCATGATTTCGAAAAGGGAATGGTTTTAAAATTCTGGAGTCATAGAAAAGGCATCATCTGCTAGCATAGCAAAAATAACAGGTTTCGTTCTTCCTCTCAGTGGTCGGCTTCCTAGTATGTTGTAGGTTTCACCCTCCAGTACAGCAGGTAGTGCTGACTGGTTGTAAACTCCACCATTTGCTGCTCTTCCATTACAGCCTATGTCCATAAACAAGAATCGATACTTAGCAACCACTATGGCAAGTAAAACTATGCTATGTGGCCCTTATAATTAAAATTAACATTTCCAGTGTTTGCTGGTGCTTGTATAACATGTTTCCCGTCCAAAGTAAAGATACAATTTGGAAAGTTCCACGTGTCTTCAAACTCTTGAGCAATTTTCAGCCATTCGTACATAGTATCAGGTGTCTGAAACACACGAAAATAGGACTGATTTAATACAATATTGTTTTATTTTCAGGAAGTAGGTGAATGCAGTTCACACGAAAATACACAAGAAGTAGCACAGACAAGTGACAAAGGACATTCCTCCAAGTCTACATGCACGAGTGCGAAATCAAGACGAGCCAACGAAGATGCGATTCTGGACAAGGCAGTGAGTATAACACACATTTTAGGTGAGTTTGTTGCATCAGCACTATGCACCATTAACAATGTGCAACTCAGAAATGAACTAAAAAGAAAATACCTAAAGAAATTATGTCATTTATGGACATTGAAGGTAGTTTAAGTGATGTTTCAGTTTATTGTATACATGAAACTGCTTCGTCTTTTGCAGAATCATGTAAGAGATGAACTGGGCAAGAGGAGTGAGCAAAATGAATCGGAAATCTCATTTACAATTTTATAAGTGCATTACAAAATGTTTTCTGGGTATATATAATGACTATTTTATGTCAATCCAAATTATTTGAATATTATTTTCATATTTTAAGCACATACATCTCCCTAATTATTTTAATTGGCTTATTTCCTTGTATTTTTTAATTGTTGACAGTAGTGACTGAAGAAACGTAAATAATGTTATTATGATGCAATGCTGATATAAATATTTTCAAGTTTGTATACATGTGTGTTATTTTACCCACATTCAAATATTCTTCTTTCAGTTCATTATAAATGACATCACAACATTCAGGTACGATTTTAGCAACTTGAGACTTGGATACTCTGAAGAGATGCGATAGTGATGAATAACTCATACCTAAAAACGAACAAATGATCGTACACTCAATATTCTGTCAATAGCTAATTTAAAATAAAAACTGTAGCCTATATTTTAATTACCTGTTGCAACGAAACGTAACGTAATGGCGAGTCTCACTGGAGGTGGGATTGCCTCTTTCATATTTGTATCTTGTTTAGCGATGGTAGCTGTAACTTTCGCAAGTAGAAACTGAACATCCTATGGGCACACCCAAAAAAAGTTTATGTATGTTTTGCTTTCATTCACTTCCCATTCACTTACTAAAGTTTCGTACTCTCCTAACTAGTTTCTCATTAACAACCATTCGACGACAGGTTTACGTTTTCTTCGTTGCCTTCGTCTACGCAATATAATAATGGAGGCCGCTGCAGCAGCAGCTGCCACTTGGGTAGACATATCGCGCTGAACTGCCAGGGTAGCACATGCTGGCTCTCGGGACATGAGTGTCTGTACAAGCTCATTAGAACGGCTGCAACATAGCTCTCGCTAGAGTCCATGTCATGACACTGACGATGAGTGTCGCGAGACGAGAGCACTTGTGTGTGGACGGTGGTGTCTGATGTCCCGACACTAATGTCGTGCAATAAGTGTCTCGTTAAGACCCAGCTTTAGTCATAGTCTGTCTTGCGATGTGTGCAGTGAGTTAAGTCATGGCTCGCATTTTCGCGCGCTCGGGCGGCATTCAACTTTTGTCTTAATCATTCTTCAGCAATGTACCCCTAATTACTCTGTAACCGTTCGTTCATCAGTCGTCAGAAACTCTGCCCCTCGCACCACCTGGTGCTTGCATCGCCGGTGTGAATTTTACTTTTCATCTTAAATCATTGTGTGACTACGAGTCTAATTTTGTTTCATCAATGCTGATGGGTTAAGCTCAGCAGCATTGTAAGTTGTCTCAACTGAGATATGTAGAGCAACGCCTAATAAAATACACAGTGATGTTAAAAATACAGTGTGTATTTTTATTAAGGTCGCCGCAAGGCATTTCAGACATGGGCCTTCTCCTGCCAATTCTACCTCAATCATACAAGTGTATAACGAAGTGTTTTAAAGGCCGCATGTGAATGCAACGTAAGTAAAGTGTCGTACGGGCATGTGGGAACCCAAATATCTTACCGCACAGTCAGCAAGAAAACATATAAATTTCAGAGGAGTACTTCAATCCCTGGAGGGATTATGCCATGGTCGTCGGCCGAACGATCCTGAGGAAAACGAGCCAGCTCTACCTACATCAACATTATTCTGGTAAATAATGTCTGGTGTCCCAGGTAACCAAATCCAAAACCTGAACTTTCCAAATTTAATATTCACTGCTCCTCAAATCTAACCTCAACCTTCACCTGACCACCTGACACCATGTCAATTGTATATAGGAAGTGAAGAGATTTGGGCGGCTCTTAAAATCCAGGTCTTCAGAGCCGATAAAGGTGATTGAGGTGAGTATGGAGCAGCGCCAGAATGAAGGGGCGGGGAAAACAGGAGAGCCCCGAGAAAACCGGCCAACCAACGGCATTGTCTGGTACGATTCCCACATGCGAAAATCCGGAGTGACCTGGCTGGGTATTGAACCAGGATCGCCTCGGAGGGAGGCGAGCTCGCTAACTGCTCAACCACCGTGGTCCCTGTATATAGGATATTACATCTGTCATTTCATCGTCACCATCATCATCAGATTGTATAACATAGTCTAAGTCAGTGCTTTGCGAGCCAAAACCTAATGTTAATGGTTTTTTTTTCTGAGGCGATTTGCATTCAGGGGTTTTATAGAGGAATATTTTGCACCAAACATGTTATTTACATCGAGAGATGTTTGTTCTTCCCTGTCAAGTATGAAACCTAATATAATAAAACAACTTATCGATGAGAGAGAAAAATATGGTGTCGACATATATAATATGTGTTCGGACTGTAACTAAACGAAACCAGAGACTCACTATCCATTTAGTTGAAAGACAGATACTGATTTCCGTGTACCCGAATATAAATACTTACTATATAACTTGGCTTTTGATTGACAGATGATGATATAAATTACTGCAACCACAGAAAATCACTCAGCTGTTAAACATACATATGTAGTGTCAGTAGTGCCTGAAGGTATCTGCGAGGAGTCAGTAGTAAGAAGTCATCAGTGAGGATGACTGTTAGACCTTCCTTAGTACATTTTGATATCCATTTGTAGTTCTGCAGACATCTACAGTAGATGGTATTTTACCTCCTGCCATGACTTCTGAATAGTGCCTGGAGTTACAGTTGCAATTGCTGCAGGGATCCTCTCTTTACGGTACTGGATGTTCCTCATTTTCTCAGTGTACACAATGTCAGTGAGGAGTCGGTGGTGAGGAGACAGAACTGCTCAGTAGTACAAGTGTTTCGAGTTCACATATGGTTGAAGATGATGAAAAACACCGAGGATGTGCAATCGAGTGTGTCCTGTATGAATACATACAAACCTTCACCGAGTGTTCAACAATTACATGGGAAACAATGCAGTAACTGGCAAAACATTCAGTAAATGCAGCAATGCATGTCGCCATGAACAGATCGAATGTTTAAAGAAATCGACCTCCAGAATACTAACATTTGATATGTGTAGTGTAGAATTTGGTAGATACGATTATTTAAAGAGACATATTGGTACATGTAAAGATAAAACACCTTTTCTTGGCTCGAGACAGCATCTGTTAAACTTATTGGCGCAAGACAATGTTATGGTTAGCCTTCCTGCTGATTCATCGAGTAAACAAACATTGGTTTGAGCACCCATAACATTGCCCTGGTCTACATCATGTTCGAAAACAGTGTGTGTTGAAGCGAATATGAGTGTTGTAGACATGCAGTATGGAAAGCACGAGTTATACGAAGCTTCAGAAATTGTAAACAATATATATGCACTACTAACATATAAAGGGACAAATGAAGATATTACAACTATCCAGGTTGATGAAAACAAAAATGTGACCTCCAAGACTTGGTGATGATGTGAAATACACATATTCTATTGATGATGAAGTGACATCTACAAGGTGAAAGCATAAATGTGTTTCTGAAGATAAGGGTTACTTGAAGTTCGGGCAGAAGAAACATCAATTCGAACCTACTATTCTGGTACAGGGGTATCTCGCAACCTACTAATCACGAAAGAACATAGCCTACTGTACATTTAGACATGTATCGCGAGCATCTGCAAAGAGTGTTGTGAAGTCTAGCTACTTACTTTATGAAGACCCTGGTGACTTAGTTGATAGACTGCAGGTGTAGGTTCCATTGCAAAGAAGATATCTTTCTGTTAGTGAAGAGATATATTCCATTATTGATGAACTCAGAGCTATATGCTTTATTGGATGATATTATGTATGTGTGTGAATTGTTTAATAATATAAATAAATAGTACAAACATTAGAAACAAAACGACTTAATGCTTTATTTATTTTTTAAAATTCATATCGCCTAAGAATGTATCTACTGGTATATATTTTGACGCAGCTTGCTGGACCATTTGGGATATAGGGTTATGTGGATGGGATTATTGGTTCGTTAATTACCAAGCCGGATGTCAGCTCGCAGTGTCGGCGAGCACGAAGATGTAAGTTAATGATCTATGGGTCGTGTGGTCGACCACCCAAGGTGGCAGTCCCAAATGTCCACCGCTTCCTGCATCACTGCAAGTGGTTTTATTGCATCCGTTAGATTTTTTTTCAATACATAGCTGTACAAAGATATGATATTGTAACTATATTTCCAACATGCCTAGGCTAGTGGGCTGTAAGCCTCCACAAAGCTCACTCACTCCCGAGGGATTGTTTGGCCATCTCAACGTCTTGAGGCAGTTACCATGAAAATAGGTTATGTGGGACGAGAAGCATCCCATAAATAAATACATCGGAGAAGTTCATTTCTACCACACAATTGATTAAAACCATCATTTGAGGCACATAAATTACATGTTCTCCACTATACAGGGAAAGCTCTTAAACAGATAAAAAATGGCGCGAAGCCTACATGTTCTTAGATGCAACGCTATGGTCTGGCAGTGTAAAAGAACGTTCGGACTGCGGAGCGACCCTCGCTCTGGACGAAAAAAATCAAAAGCTAAGGTTACGTTATAAAAAATTAAAACTATTGCAGTGAAAGACTGGTGAACACAAATATGAAGTGCCCGGAAGGTCAACACGACGTGCACTCCGCGGCTCACATTTGATGACTTGAGTTGGCGGGGAGCTCGCTCACTGGCAGTCTTCCTGCCTGCGCATAAAAAAATCCTAAATATAAAATGTTATGATGATGGATGATTTGATTGCTGGCAATGAGACACTGATGGCATTAAGATGTAACTTCACAGTTTAATTTAGCTGTGCAAAATACACGTAAGAAATAATAAACCTAAGTTTCATTCCGAACAGTTGACTTGTTGAAGTCAATCTAACCTCAACTGTGTTCTGAATTAAACTTGGCATGAGGCTTCACGGGATCTTTCCCGTTTAAAACTTACTATGTGACTATGCATAAAAAACCAGGCAATTGTAATTAAAATACATAAAACACAATAAAAATACAGTTTATATAGTAATGTTACTAATTCTAGGTTAACTGGCCATGTGGCTGGCCGTGTTGCCGTCCAGCCCAAAGAGTATGGAAGGAGATTTCACTGCCAGGCTGAACTTCTTCGCTTATTACCTCTCTGCGATCGGGCCACTAACACTGCTCTTGTGACCAACAGACAAAATAAATCATTATTCTGTCGTGGGTATTTTATAACATTAAATTGATAAAATATAATTTTAGAAGACATTATAAGGATTTTTTTTAGCATTAATAATTGCCAAACTGATGTACAGTAATTAAATTGTTTTTTTTTTTTTTTTGCTTTGCTTTTCTTTGCTTTGCTTTGCTTTGCTTTGCAGGGTGCAACTTTTGTCCGAAATTCCCAGCAATCCAAAAAGTTAAGTTTCGAAACCAATTTTGTTTGTTTTGACAGTTAACTGTAGTATTTGAATAAAAAAGACAAGTATTTAGGCAAAGTATGTATTATAGAAATAATTGAAAGTTCATAACCACTTAAACACTCCAAACCTAGATACCAGTCAAAACAAACTAAATTCGTTTAGAAACTTACTTCTCTGGTTTGCTGGGAAAGGTGAAGTCTTTCACAAGTGTGTTTGGCTTCGAATTTTCACAGCGAGGAACCCAATATCTTGTTACACATTTCTTTTTAATTTTCCCTATTTCAAAATTGGATGATTGGAATTCAATTCAATTCACGCATGAAGTTTGTAAACAACTTGGTGAAGAACGCCAACTTTATGGAATAATCACAACATAGACAATTGAAAACATTTATTAAATTGTTTGCTTAAGCTTAATTAACATGTTTACGATTAAAGTTGATTTGATCTTAAACGTAAAAAAAAGAAAAAAAAAAAAAAGAAAAAAGGATAACTCTGCTTGATCGCCAATCCGATGAATAAATTATCTTACAATTGAATGACTTTTCGATGTTGGTACAAACGGAATTGTTAGTGCTCGATAAGAGCAGTGAAAGCCCTATGTAGTGACAGACCTCTGGGTATGGTCCAGCCCACGGCCGTAGAACACAGATCTGGACACTCGCCTATCTAACAATGTTAGCGAATTGACCCCCTTATTGACTGATTTAGTTCTTCAAGTAGCCGCAAATCGCTGCGAACAAAATTGTGTTGTTAGCGTAGGTGGTATAGGGATAACACCATAGATATGCATGTAACTTCCCCATTTTAAGAAAAAAATGTGATTCCCCTCCCTATGCTAGCCATGTAAACAGTACTACTTCGGCAGCAGTGCTCTGCGGCTGGGTTCATGAACTAACTGGGTCAATAAGGGCGTCAACTTTTCAAGCTAGTGTCCAGATCTGTCTTTTACGGCCGTGGTCCAGTCCCTAGCAACTCCAATGGCAGATAAGGTTGTTGCCGTCTATGCCGTCTGCCGTGCACTCAACAAGCTATATAGCTCGTTGCGTGCACTGATCAATTAAAATTGTGAGGGCCGGTTTTTACCATTCTCTTGGCAAACATCCAGGTAGCTACCCAGAAGATAGGCTACCCAGATCTTTTACCCAACAGTAGGCCACATACCTTTCAATATATATTTTCATAACACGCAAATTTAACTGTAAAATTAGCAACCCCTTGAAAATATGTTTTTTTTTTCAATGGAAATCCTTACAAGTTTACTTCACTAAAGTCACATTTGTTCGTCACTAGCTTTAAATAATCTATTTGCAGAATCATTCTGTAAAATCAGCCTTGCACACATTTCCTGAAACCAACAAACTTAACCACGTAAATTAGATTTGTCGCTTAATTGTGGACGGCGGTTACAGTATGAAAAAAGGTAGGAACGAGCAGTTTTAAGAAACGGTAAACACAAGTCAATTAATATTACCTTTCACTCAAGACGACACACTACAACTATATAGGTTGTTCACGGTAAAATGAGCACTTTGGAAGGCCCTCTCATTTGGAATAATAGTCAATAAATATATTTAATTTACCCATAGGCGTTAACTTCAGAATCCGGTGGAATATACACACAGTGTTTATAAATTACTTAGCAATATTTATTTAAAAAGTTGTTAAAAAATAAAAAAAGGCCGGGAGGGAAAAGTAGCTAGGGTTTCAAAAGTGCTCACTTTACAGTGAACAGCCTATACCTACAACCAATTATGCTTAAAGAAAGTAGAAAAAATAATTTAGGCCTACAGATAAAATATTCCTACAACACCAACAAGATAATATCTCCGCATATTATTACAAATGTTACCAACTAACATTGCCACCACTCTTGCAGCAAGAAAATACACTTGTTTATTGACGATTGTCGCACCCGCGACGTAATTAGAAGTTATTCATATTCAGAAAATCCGTCGTGCCCGAGATTTCTGTCGCATTGTCACACAATAATCGTCTGCAATTGGGTGAAATGTTACTTGAATTAGTATTAGTACAGCATTTGTGTGTATTTTTTGGGCTTGCTTATGTTACCTGTAGGATCATTGTTTATAGTATTTGACGCCAATTTTATAATCATCCTTTGGACTTGTAATATGATACATGGAAAGAATGAAACAAAATACAAAATGCCAGAAAGCGAACCACTCAAGTCTACTCAAACAAGTAACAAATTTAACATACATATGTAGGCCTAAGTAGAATACAAGTACAAAATATTTAAAAATTTCTAGGACACATGCACACCATAAGTAGTACATATCCATACTATACTATAAAATTAATTTTCTAGGAGCAATTTTATTTACTTTAAATGCTAAGAGAGGCAATATAGCCAAAGTATCTATATTGGGAATTGTGTGTATATTTTCAGCATCACCCTTCCTCCTATTAAGTACATGTAGGGCCTAATGAACTTTACCCATTTCTTTCAATATAAATTAATCTTAGATAAATTTACAAGGATGATATATTTGTATAGCCTGTTCATGGTAAAGTGAGCATTTTATATTACAATCTCATCAGACATATTTTAATCAATAGAAACATTTCATTAAGGCCTTGGCCTTTTGTTTAGAGTATGGGGAAATGTATAAAATGTTTTAATTACTCACATGGCAGTGTTTATCTTCACGTTACGGTAGTGCGTTATATTTTCTCATATATGACTGAAGGGACAGCTCACAGTACTACAGGTGGAGTTGATTGTTACAATACAAACCAAAATAGAGCAGGTGAGAAGCCAAACATTCCAATTTTTTTTTGTATAAGTAAGCACAATTTAAGAAGTGTATTAATAAAAATAGTGATTTTTATTTAAGTACAGTAAGCAATTTTATTTAAGCAAATTCACATCCCTCCACATCCTTATTGGTTAAAATGACTGATGAAACTGCATCATAAGTGCTCACATTACCATGAACAAGCTATACAATTATATAATCTTTGTAAATTTACCTAAGACTAATTTATACTTAAAGAAATGGGCCATGATCATTAGGCCTACATGTTATCAAACAAAAAAACTAGACTTATCCATTTTCATTAGACCCTACTTAATAGGTGGAAGGGCGATGCTGTAAATATACACACAATAGATACTTTGGATATTCACGACGCTATCCATGTATCGTTTTACAAGTCCAGGCTAACTAAAAGGATGATTTATAAAATCAGCGATAAATGCTATTCTACACGTGACACAATGAAGCCCAAACAGTACACACAAATTCTGTACTGTACCAATAATAATTCTTACCTGGCAAACTCAGGCTAGGCACGGAATTAGGATTCAGCCGTTTCGTACCAGGGCTGAAACACTCTTTCCCGAAGTGCCAACTACAAATCTTCAATTTCTTATAGATATCGTCATTACTCAATTCCTTAAATTTTGGCGACGCTAATAACTGCTTCCACAATTCGAACCGATGCGCATAACAAAGATCAAGAAACCTGCGTTTACTTCCCGATTCGTCCTTGCAACCTGGAACAAAGTACTTCGTCATCCTACAGATCACATCACGTACCATATTTATTATTTATACTTATACCCGTTGTTTGTTACTAGGCCCTAAATACAATCGAAGAATGACCACCAATAATCTGAAACACAAAAAAATAAAAGTTTTTTCTTCTAAACTTTAAAAAGTAATTTACAACAATCATAATGAACGTAACAAGAAAGAGAATACAATCTATTATACTGTATGTTAAATTGAAAATAAAATGAAACGTTTTGTAAATATAGATATATTTTACACAGCAACTTTGGAATAGAAAATGTGTATATAAAATATCTTGGCCCAACATTTATGGCTTGACCTCCGAGTTTGTTGGTTGTGTGGGACTTGCTTTCTCAGGATATCGTACCTAGCTCGTGGACATACAGTGTTTTAGCCGGCCCATTTCTCTCGCAAACAGGCCCCCATCTAGCCTAGCCCATTTGGGTCAGCAAGCGAGACACTGTTCAGCCACCTAGGTCTTAACTAAACACACACATTTAATTATTTCAACGCGTAATTTTTATTACGTATTCTTTTTTTGTTTTTGCTGTTCCAATAAACCTCAGGCTCTGTACGGTGACGCGACAGTGGCGACGGGCGATGGCTTCCATCAGCTGGCCCCACTGACCTCCGCACCCAAAAACCTCCTTCACTCAGACGCAGGTCTGGTTAGTTATCAAAATGGACATTTCTCAATACCAGTAACTCAAAATCCAGGTGACCAACTGAACACTGCACCAGAAAATGTAGCCCTTCCCATGGACGAGCTCGACTTTGAAATGGATGAACACGAAAACCTCATTGTTGAACAGGGAAGCTCCGACTGAAACCTGGTTGTGAAAGCACACATGTCGCGAATGAACAAGCGACAGGCAGAACTGGACATGGAGTATGAGAATGAAACAGCAATGGGAGTTCGTAAACGACTGGCTGCGATCTGAGAAAACCGAAGAACCCACCGACACTCGCAACCAGAGGTTGCGCAGTCCGGTGTACCGATTTCGGATCGTTTCGACGCCCTGAGGGAAGTCTCAGACTCCCAGAACAACCCTGGCCCCTTAGGCCTTCCACCACGAAGAACACAGTTGCGCTCCGCACCAAACAACAAGCGAACACAGTACAGACTTGTCCTGCGAGACACATCTCGCTACACATTCCTCGTCACAAAACTTCGTGCGATCCACGCCTCCGGATTCACCCTCTCGATGGCTCACAGCGGCCTACACATTGTGGCTGCCGACATCATCCCGTACAATGCAGCGAAAAACCTCCTCAAGGAAAGCGACATCCCATATTTCCCCTTCAGTCTCAATGTGGATCAACCTCAAAAAGTCGTGTTCGACTTGCCGGCAGACACACCCCTTGACACCATCCGCGACGAACTCACGGAGCGTGGCTACACAGTACTGGACGTGAATCAGTTCAATACCCTACGAGTAGATCCCCAAAATAAAGCCCCAATCCGACCTGCTGTAACTGTCACGGAATTCATATTGCCACCTCTAAGCAGTGTCCGAAAGTAACAGAAATCGTAGAATGCCAGCAGGCAGCTGTCGAGGGAAAAGTCTAATTGAGAGCACAACACAGATTGGCTGCAAATGCAGCCCCTCCCCCGGCCGAGACCGCTCTGCCTACCCCAAACTCATCGATTCACGGACACTGCATCATGCATTTTCATATTTTCATATGCGAGTGATATCAGGGGCCCCACACAATCCTACACACTTCCCAAACAGGCCCCAGTTGAAAACACACACCCACTTATTCTCCCCACACCCAGCCCAATCCACACCACTGTGCCTTCAATGAGTGAATTTGGAGACACGTTGCGAGAAATTCAGGCTTTCTTGTGTGAGGCCAACTTCAAGGCATTGATGGCATACTCCCATTCCTTTATGGAGGCAGCAAAACATACCACTGATCCCATGGCGAAAACAATGCTGCTCTTGGAGGCCTTTACTACATTCTGCATCGCTCCATAATGGGTCACAACTCCCAGCAAAACCCTGGCTCGCTTTCCCTTCCATTTAGGGGTAGGGTTGTGTGACTCCTGGGTGAGGTACTCAGAGGGATGTTGTAGCTCGGAAGGAAGGTCCTTGGCATGAGAGGTGGTGTGGCAGTACCATGCTATAGTAGCCAAGTCAAGTTGCACCGCACACGACCCATTCAGGGTGGATTAAGCGTCTCTTATGCCTCTCTCCAATCAAGGTGATCCAAGGCTGCTAGTGCCACCCCTGATTCCACAAATTGAGCTACACCGCTCGTTTCCTATGGGTTGCCAGTTTTCTCGTGACTGGCCAGGGTTATCTGCCGTGATGGCTGGACCGATAGATGGCACCTAGGGTCAACCACTTGGCGGGGTGTTGGACCACTTAGCACTCAGGCCATTGGGGCCGAGGTCTGTACTTCAACGAAGAAGTACAAAGACATGGGAAGGATTGTGGCCGATGCCCTCCTGAGCTAGGAATAGGTCACATAACACTTCGGTGGTCGAGGAAGCAATGGCTTGGTTGCAGTGATGAAACCATGGAGATTATATGATGATATATGATATAAACTCTCCAATTTAAGAGCAAGGGCCACTATCCCCAGTGAACCGCGACACCGAGGCGGTGTCCAGACTGCTCTCTTCTGCCCGGCCACCGGGGTTGGTGGCCTTTCTGAGTCATAGTAATTTTCCGCCACCAAGGATGTGGCTCCCAGGGAGTGGAGTGTGACCGACCCTTCATTGGGTGTAAGGTTATGCCCGGTGAGGTCTTCTCAACCACCTTGCCACTCTTGCCACTCCATTCGGGGGGAAAGGAAATGTCGTCCATGAATAAGCCACAAATGTCATGAAAATTAAGTGGCAGCACGGGACGATCGGTTGGCCCCACCACGAGGTTCTCTCTGGTGACCGATCATTGGGTTGGACTCGTGCTGGCAGTGGTTAACTCCACATGCTGGAGGAGGTCTGGGAGATTCCCACTCTCTTTGACAGCCCGGGCGGTGAGTGGCAACCTGCTCCGGTTGTGCCCTGGAGAGGCACTAGGGGTATGGATAGAACACCGGCCAGACCACACGCTTGGTTTCAGAGTGCGAGAGTCTCAGAACCTCTGTGGTAGAAGGGGCAGGGATGTGCGGACGTGCCAGGCTTGGGCTTGGGTCTGGCCAACAGTCGCATTAATCCTGGTCTCTTTGCGGTCAGAGGTCGTGATTCCTCTTCCCCGCCCATTGGGAGGCCGAAGCGTGGTAAGGACGTAAGGCTAAGAGCTCTGTGTAAAAATACAAAAACACAAGACCGAGAGGTCCACTGTAACTGTCCCTTCTATATTGGAATAGCAACGGCATTTTTAATCAGCTTTACGAGTTAGAACTACTGGAAACGTACGGGATAGAAGTCGCTTTAATACAGGAGACTATGTTAAAACCCACTAAAAAATGCGCGATGAAAAATCATGTTACTTACAGAAATGACTGAGAAACTAAAAGAGGCGATACTATGATATTAATAGATAGTAAAATTCATCACGATTTAAATGCTATTCCAGACTATAAAAACTTAGAATCCACTTCCATTAATATACAAACTGATTCTGATCATATTACATTAATACCAGCTCATCAATCTCCCCATGAAACACTTTTAGAAGCAGATCTAGATAAAATAACTACACAGCAGTAACTGTTTTTACTTGCAGGGGACCTGAATGTTAAGAATACAGTCTGGAATAGTCGTATGATTAACGAGAAAGGCAGAATTCTTTTACGCCACTCCCCAAAAAATAGTTATTAAATCATGCCCCGGAAGGGCTCACTCACTTTCCACCACAATGCAGATTTCAACCAGATGTACTAGACATTATCCTAACTAACATAGCTAAGCCAATATTAGAATTAACAGTCCTTGATGAATTAGATTCTGATCGCTCACCAGTATTTTGCAAAATTAGCACTCACTTAGTATAACACCCGGACGTAATTCTTAATAAACTACCGCAAACTAACTGGGAAAACTTTAAAGCCAACCTTGATGAAATATTTACGGACCACCCAATAGAAATTAATAACAAAACTGACATAGAACCGGAATAAGCAATCTTCCAGAACACAATTAAAATACAGCTTAATAACAACACAAAATTCATTAATCGAACACAATTTTTTAAGCAAAACTATCCGGACATAGATTTCTTGTTAGCTGAAAAATTACAGACCAGGCATGAGTATCAAAAATATAGAACCCCAGACTTAAAAGCCAGGTATAATAAACTCCAGAAAGACCTTCTCAAAAAATTAGCTCAACTATGCATTAACAAATAGGAAACTTTTGTAATTGAAATTTCAGACAATATTAAAGGTTTTTGGCGAATTTGAAAAATTCTCCGAGGCAAAAACGATAAAGCAAAATCAACCCCCATCCTAGCACCGTCAGGGTTAAAATATACGCCAATAGATAAGGCAGAAGCCATAGCAGATTCTCTCGCCGACCAGTTTACACCAAATTTAGACCTCGGAGATGCCAGTTTCACTTGCGATATAAATACAACTACCAAACGCTTTCCTTGCGAAAAAAAAAAAAAAAACTCAAGAAAAAACCAAAACTAGTAACTTTACCCGAACTTTTACTTATTTTAAAAATAGTTCACCCAAATAAGCACCGGGGCATGATAAAATAACATACCAGCTACTTAAAAATTTGCCATACCCAGCCCTATGCATAATTCTCAATATTTTTAATTCAATTTTAAAGTACAGTCACTTCCTCGCGGAATGGAAATGGGCTAAAGTAATCACAAATCCGATACCAGGTAAAGACACCTGCCTCCCTCAGAACCGGCGCCAGATATCACTACTAAGTTCACTTAGAAAAGTATTTGAAAAAGTACTACTTACATGCTTAAACACGCACACAGAACGTAAAATGACTATCCCGAAAACTCAATTTGGTTTCAAAGCTGGACATTCCACTACTCACGCCCTTACTAACTTTGTCACGACTACATAGAGTGGTTTAAACACTAAACAATCCATGATTGCCATATTTCTTGACATAGCTGAAGCTTTTGATAAAGTATGGATCCCGAGCCTACATAACAAAATTAATCAGTTTTAAATTTCCTGACTGCTATTGGAGTGAATTGGGGTTTTCCTTAATGTATGTGAAGACAGCTAGAGATATATTTTAATGTGTAATTATTATGCAACATGCAAACAGGGTTTGCAAATAAACAACTGAATGTGAACGTGAATGAACACACACTGCAAAATACTAAACACCACCGCACAACACCAACAGACTTACATCTTACCTGCATGTTTCCTTTGTATTCAGGCTTATCTCCGCCTCCACACAGCTATACATAAGTCACACTTTAAAATATTCTCTGGAAAAAAAAAGAAACTAAGTTACCAGCATATCAATCAAAGAAGTCCAAGGGAGAAGTGGAGTTTAATGCAAACAAAATCTTTTCTCGATTAAAATAATGCTTCCAACTTTATATTGTGACCACAGGATATATACAAATAACATGTATCAGCCAGACTAGAATATTAAATTTAAAACTCTGTATGCCTGTCAAAAATAGCAATTATGTGTGTGTGCTCGACAACCATCATTTAAGTCTTTACAGTGTTTAAATGTTCGTACCAAATTTTAAATACTTTAATGTGCAGAATGTTTGGTTAATATTCCAACAGTAATCACACTCACACGTAACAGTTTGCAAAAATCTGCCTATGCATTTACACTTAATCAAAAAATACTTCCTGGCTAATAATGACAAAATTAGGTAGAGTAAAATACGAGTGCTTGTTTTCAGGCACTGTGTGGTCAGCAAGAAAGTGTCGTATTAAATGTCTAGTTAACAAGGAACGTCTTTAGCACCCCACCGCTGGACCAATGGTCACTTAGTATGGCGGTGATAGAGATACCTTAGATATCTGCATATTAATCGACGTTTCTAAGCTCCTGAGCCCTCTTCAGACAGTTTGAAAACACTCTGTCTCCTATTTGCATGAAATGGAGCATATTTGTCGGGGTCAAACTCACTTTTAAATTACAATTATTCACTTTTCACACGGAGCTCAGGTCTACCTCACCTGTTACGTTAGTGACCCATTTCAAACCAAATGGAGACCAGAACATTCTTCCAACAACTCAATTTGGCTTCGGTTATCTGATTTGAATTTACCTGTGTGACATAGGGCTTATATCAGGGTGGATTCCTTAAGATTACATTCAATACGTTGTTATCAACCATTACCAACATACACAAATTATCATGTTGCTCAAAACATAATATGAAAATAAATACGTAATATTGAATATATGAATAATAAACTCTCAACTGCTGCATGCACAATACATAATAATAATAATAAACTGGTATGTAGAACACGTCACAACAATATCACTTTTATAAAATAAACTTGTGCGTACTTGTATACTAGATATCCATTCCGTTATAAAGCTCTACATAATGAGACGTTACATAAGCCTCCCCAGTCTTTGCTCCCGGTGAATATGTTTATAATAATGAGCACGGAAGCACACACTTTATATCAAAGTATTGTCTACAAGAAAATTGAATCTGCACTTAGTTTACATGTTATGTGCACTCTACATCTCATATTGCGAAAGATATTGATATGTGGGAGAAATCACATACACTGATATAAAATATGCACAAAATAAATGGTTTAAATGCATATGCAAAATGGTACATGAAGAGAATCGTTTTCTGAAACTTTTAACAATAGGATTATCTCTTCCAGTTCTAGACTGGTTTAACACGGGGTCTGCTTTATTTATTCCCCTTTTTACGGAAGAAACACAACACAGCTGCCTCAATAGCACTTTTTATCGTTTTCTTTCTCCCAAGTCCGTCCAAAGAGATTCGCTGCACCAGCCGACTTCTCTCTGTCAATCAGCGCAAAGCCCCTCCGATGTCGCGTCGAAACAGTTCGTGGGAATGTTAATCAGTGCTTTGAGAAATGGGTTCACGGCCGAGTCATGTCACCAGTGGCCGTGTCGTGTCGGGCGTGTTAGGGCCAGGGGAAAGTCTTCAACCACCTCAAGACGTAGCTGTAACAATGCTGGTACAAAATACGAATGTATTGGCACTTCACTGAGCGCCCAAAACATTACGCTGTTAGGATGAACGAATATTTAGCACTGATGCGTTCGTTTACATCAGCTGCAACAAAGTAAACAATGCGTGTGTTCGTGTGAAAATTGCGCGTGGTGTTACATAAACAACTCGCCTCACTACCGTCGCTTCCTGGAATAAGTTCATCGGGTACTTTCACCTGATAACTTAAGGGCGTCGTCCTCGCACACACGTCAACACACGTATACCAAACGTAAACAAAGTCACTATAGGTACATCGTAGCACTTCACTGCTCTTAAAGTGTTACCTCCAACACCCACCATATAATTGCATTTATAAGAGGACATAAAACATAACATTATAGATTCTTCACCTGCAGAGCTACTAGAAAAGAAGATTATTATTCCACCACCAGCCTAGTGGAAACAGAAAATATTGCGACGTCTCGTAAACAATTAGCAAATAATCAACAAACACATTAATCAGCTGAAATTATTCAGTTTCTCACTTAGAAAAAAATTTGCAAACAAACAACTAATCGACCCTAACCAAGGAATAAATATTGAAGACTCTAACTACAAACAACCATCAACCAACTGTGATTACACACTAGATTATTAATAAATTCGGCCAGGATAAACTCACAAGAAGACAAATGGTGAATGCTCTATATTACCAAGGATCATTTGGATTATACAGGAACCATGGTTGGTAAAAATCCTTCATACAGTGTTTGTGTGATTTAATTAACAGAGAACATTTCTTTGTGTACAGGGCAGACGCCTCTTTGCTTAAATGTTTCAGTACTTGTCTGCAGTCCATGGGCGAGAGAAGTGGTTCCATTTGCACAACTACAAGTAAGTGTTCGTCGAACAAGTGTGGATTCAGGGTCTGTTATCCGGTGTGTTTATTTCCCTTTTTGCTGTTTAGATGCTTCGCGTACAATGCAACACCATAGGCACTCACACTTAACATTACTGCGAGCAAACTTGTTTTACCTGCCGAAATTCCTGGCAGCAGACTAATAACATTCAAATAATCTGGAACAGAATCTTAATTAGTAGGCGCGGGAAACACAAAGTAATCTATGTAGCATCGAACTTTGTATTTTCTAAGTAAACTTAGGTGGGCTCTCCGGCTCGTGCTCCCAAATAAATAAATAATAATAAACATTGCCTTACATCGCAGCCTTATTCGAAGTACATTTTTCCCCGTCTGTCCAGGCAATAAAACACTGTCGTCAGCTGACTGGAACGTCCAGTGCACAGATGCCAACTTTTACGCAAACTTCACTAGTACAATGTTTTGCTTAGACTTCGGCCGTAAGAGTTGCACGATATGGTTTTAATTGGCCTAAATTGTAGCTTCCAAATAGCTCGCCTGTTGCCGGATCGGTCAATTCATAACAGTTTTCGTTTTTCCTTCCAGACACAACGAAAGGCCCCGAGAATAGCGGCATAAGTTTGGCACATATAAAATTCCACATCTTGCTAATATTTGCGGCACGAACCAAAACAAATGTTCCAATTTATAATGCCTTCTGCTTTGATGTATTGTAGAAGCGACTTCGCCCTGCGCTACTAAATTTTGCAGTTCATTCTTCACTTCTTGTTCACTCAACTGCGTAATCTCAATGTTCTCAGGTGGCAGTGGTAGGTTTTGCGGGTCGAACACACACGATCGCTCCGTAGGGGTAAAACTCGTTGATTCATGCACTGTGTTATTGAAAACGTATTCTATTAATGGCAACCTGTCACACCAACTTTGCTGCTTATGGTGACAGAATATGCGCAGCATGTTGCCTAGCGATATCGCTTTTCTCTCAACTGGGTTCAATTGTGGACTTCTTATGGACGAGGTAATGGGTACTATTTCCGGTTTAGTCAGGCTTTCCTGCCACACCTTCCCCGTGAACTGTGTACCTCGGTCCGATAAGACACAACTTGGCTTTCCGACCTCATCAATAAAAGATTTCATTTTTGAAAACACTGTTCGTGCGCTGGCTTTGACTACGGCGTATAACTTAGTATACTTGGAGAACACGTCCAGAATTACAAAAATATATACCACTTTACGTCTTGACTTTGGTAAAGGTCCGAATAAATCCACTGAAACAAGCTGGAGTGGTCGCTGCGGAATTATCGTCTGTGGAGATCCTGTCAAATTTTTCTGTGCATGCTTGCACCTCTGGCATAGGTCGCAGACTCTGATATTATTTGTGACGGCTTAAAATAAAACTGTTTGCGCAGCGCGGCGTAAACTTTCTTAATTCCGCTGTGAGCCAGTATAGCGTGTGTATCGCTAATGAGTTCCTGCTGTTTACTTAGATGATTAACTAATTTCCATTCATTTTCAAATTGATCTTTAGATCGGCTGTGGTAAAATTATGTGCCGTCCTGGGTAACACAAAACATTCGGTTTAGTTCATGCTCTGACGGTGCCTGTTATAAAATCATCATCCTGCTGTTCTAGTCGAATATTTTGAAAATTTAGTTGCCAGGTATTAGCTTGCTGCAACTGGGTACTGCCCTGTGCCACTATGAAGTCAGTAGGTTTGCGATCAGCGTGAGCGGGATCGTCGTCTGGGATTCGACTCAGACAGTCTGCTACTAAATTACTTGAACTCTTAATATACTTAAAATCAATATCAAATTCTTGAATTAATAACGCCCACCTGGTTAGACGATTACTAAAAACTCTGCCGGTTCTCAGACTTAAACAAGGCTTGATGGTCAGTTTGTAAAATAATCTTTTCTCCCAGGAGTAGATTGCAGTATTTTGTAGAGACCAGATAACTACAAGCACCTCCTTTCAGTCACAGTGTAATTGCGTTCAGGCTTACTCATCGTGCGGCTAGCCCTGGCTACTGTTTTCTCATTCTCTGCGTCGTCTAGCTGCGCTACTTATGCTCCAATTGCATGAGCTGAGGCATCTGTATATAAATAGTATGTGGCACCAATCTTAGGATGATGAATGACCTGTTTTTGTAAAAACAGCTGCTTGACTACTTCGAATGCATTCTGTTTGTCCTCATTCTAGGTCCAGGGTACATTCTTCTTAAGCAATTCGAACAGGGGCAGCGCTGTGCCAGCTATTTTATTAGTGTAATTTCGGTAAAACCCCACTACTCCAAGAAAAACCTTCAGCTGTTTAACATTGCGTGGAGTGGGAAAATTTGTTAGAACACTTAATTTTTCCGGAGCAGTCCTGACGCCTTCGGGGGTTAAAATATGCCCTAAAAATGGGCCTTCACTTCTGCAAAACACGGACTTCTTCAACCTAACCGTCATACCAGCATCAGCCAATTTGGATAAAATGATTTCGAGGTGTTCCATATGTTCTTCGAAAGTGCTTGGGCTATCAAAATGCCGTCAACATACGACCTGGTGAACTCCAAACAATCGTCGCCTAGGGTGGCATTCATGCAGCGCGGAAATTGTGCTACTACATTATACAGACCGAAGGGTAGGACTTCAAAGACGTATTGCTGACTGCGAAACAGAAAACCAGTGGCCTGATTCGACTCTTCAGCCAACAGAATTTGCCATTATCCGTGTGTCAGGTCTATAGTGGATATATACTTGACGTTAGCGTACAGCCTTAATAAATTTTCTGTAGGGGTTGGACTTTCACGGCTTTTCACTGTGTTTTTATTAATGTAATGTCCATCTTAACAAAGTCGCACAGAGCCGTCCTTTTTTGGCACACAGACCATGGAACTACTGTACGGACTCGTGTCCTGACGTATTATTTTCCATTCTAACATCAACTTGAGGTATTCTTCCGCCTCACTAAGTTACTTGGTCGGAATAGGATAGATTTTCCGGCGAAAAGGCTCCCCAGGGGTTGCTTGAATATCCGCCTTAAACAACTTATTTCGACCTTGTTTCTCTGAAAACATTGGCGCACGATTACCAAGTATTCCCTCCAGCTGTTTTTTTCTGCTCCCTTGTAATGGTTTTTGCACACGTCGCTGCCCGGCAAATGTCCTTTGGTGTAGCTAGAACTGTCGAACTGGCATAGTTACTCACAGTAGAAATTTCGTTTCTTAAGGAGCACACCATACGGCCAGAAAACTGCCTCATTTCAGGAGAAGCTGCAGCATTCTAATCTTTCTCTCGTGTGCTAACTAGCCAGTCACCGAAATCAAGGTGAATTTGATATGCGGTCAAGAAATCTGCTCCTAAAATTACTGGTTTTGTAAGGCCTTTACTAACCAATGCAGCCATGGCCTTAACTTTGCCTAGGCCTTCAACGGTTAACAAAACTTGCGGGTTCACCACAGGACTAGATTTTGATGTCGCACCTATTATCCTCGAATTAGATACTGGCAAGATAGGTAGGTTATAGCCAGAGTTTACTATAGCCTGTACAAACTCTTCAGCAACACAGCTGACCTCGGCCCCGCTGTCAAGTAATACTGGAATCGTTATGTTACACATAGTTAGGACTAATTTCGGATATAACATGTCCTGGAAATTATCAATTTATTCTACTGGCTCATTTAATAAAAATTCTCTTTTATTTTCACTTAGATTGGCAGTGTTTACAATGACATTAGACAAACTGTCGGTAATAGCTGGTAGTGTATTATTACAGTCCATTCCTCCCGTTAGTTTAGACCCCTCAGGAATAACCTGTGTTCCTGTGGTCAGCGATCGGGTCTCAACATCGCTAACTCCTTCTAGTTTAACCTACTGTGCTGGCCCTGGCGGTGGCTAACCTGGCCTTGATTTTGCTCCCGTGAGCTCCCAGCCTGTGTAGGTATAAATGCGGGTATCCTTGGGTCCAGTGGTTCTTGATTATGAAAATGCCCACTGCCCTGCGGTGTAGTGTACATAGGGCCGCTCCGTGTGCCTGCAGCTGGCAAACAGCCGGTGCCTGTAGTTTGTAAACAGCTGGTGCCTCCCGAGGCTTGTGTAGTGTTTACATTAGCCTCTTCCCTGGGTGGTTGCATCGTTGTACTACGTTCTGCACGGTCAGCTCGTTACTTATTGTTCCGGTCAGGCCTCGGTTCATCCTGTTCCACTTTCCTTCATTTATAATCCTCTCGTCTTTCCGAGCCGTTCACGCCGGACGGGTCACTGTCTGAACCACTGATCTCTCCAGCCTCCCCGCGAGTAATATTCTGTGCTTACATTGCGAACATGTGGGTTGTTTCCAAGTATTGGGGCGGTCGACTGTCTGTGTCCGGGTGGTCATCATGCGGCGGCCTTCTGTAGCGAGGACTTTATTTGTCTTGTTCGTTGCCGCTTTGTATCCTTTGCAGGCGATCAATCTGATCGTACGCCAGAAGATCTTCCCCGAAAGTGGACAGGTCTTCTGGGCCCTTCCAGTCCAGTGAGATTGGTAGTGATAGGGAAGCTATCGTAACATCATAGCCATGAATTCTTCATCAGACAGGGATGGGTCCAAGTATATGGATTTCTCGTTCATCTCTGCCAAGTGAAATTCCAGCCTTCTGTCTTTACCGGGAACAAACCGTTCGCTGTGTAACTGCGCATGCAGATTACCCTGGATTTTCTTATTCCAGTGGTGCTCAGTAAATTTTTCTTAAATTCAGCATAATAAGAAATGACTGGCCTGTTCATCTCCCACCAATAATATGCTGTGTTCCGAAAACTAAGAGCTAGGCAGCGTAGCATATCTGCATCTGATAAGCCGAAAATACTCGCATACTCTTCAAATTTTTTAAGAAAATTAATTGGGTTTTCTCCGGTGCGTCCTTCAAATCTCGGGACCTGTCAACCCATAGCTTCGATGGATGGTGCAAAAAGATTCCAACATAATTACCAGCTTTCGAAGCGGTGTTTGTCTGTTGTTCTGCCGGAATATTTAACGTGGCTTGCAACAAGGCTGGTGCTGAAGGTGCCTGGGCCCGGTCTACACTAGGCTCTTCTCTTGGCCGTAGGCCTCCCATAGAAACTGTTACTCCTTCAACTAGGCTTCTTAGGTTACCAACCTCCATTTCAACTTGATTTATACTATCAGCCATCCTGTCCCAACGCTCATCTGACTGACTCTTATCATTGCCGCGGGCTTGCTCGAACTGCGATAGGCGGTGTTCAACATGCTGACTTAACGAGGTTAGGTCTGCTCCTACTTGTTCTCTGACTTGCATCTTCACTTGTTTCGCTACCTTTTCCAAATCAGTACGTTTCATGACGTTGTCCGACAAGTTATCCATGCGGGATGAATTAAGTGTAATGAACTCTTGTAGCCTATTTGTGGCACTCAATACTTCGTCGCATACTTCCGTTCTCAGCTCTTCCCTTAGTGCGGTGGTCTCCTCAGATATGTAGCTTTGAATGTCGGTTTTTAATTCCGCTTTAAGCTGCAGCAATGCCTCCGTTTGTTCGATCCTACTAGTCTGAATTTGATCTGCAAGTCTAGCTTCTTGTGCTGCCATACTAGTTGCCAGCCTAGCTTCTTGTGCTGTCATACTAGTTGCCAGCCTAGCTTCTTGTGCTGCCATACTAGTTGCCAGCCTAGCTTCTTGTGCTGCCATACTAGTTGCCAGTTTAGCTTCTTGTGCTGCCATATTAGTTTTTAGGTCTCCGTACTAGTTTGAATTTGCTCTCCCATATTAGCTTGCATTTGTTGTAATAATCTCATCATTGGGTTGAATTGGCTGTCAGTATCATGTAGGGCAGTAGGTGATATTTGAAATTATTCCGCACTTGACATGGAGCTAATTTCATCGTTTCAATCGTGGCCAGGTTCTGTGACTAAAACGACCTCTGTACCCTACTGTATAATGGGATCAGAAACATTGTTCATGTCCATTGTAACGACTTTATATTCGTTTCTTCGATAATCAATCGGAACTCTTTCTCTTAAACTGTACATTGTTCTTCTGGCCCTATTTATAGGCTATAAAAATTCCTTGAAAACTGAGCACACTTCCAAAAATCAAAATAACACTTTGTAGTGTTCAGGCCCTCACGTTATTGGCGCCACTGGAGTGAATAGGGGTTTTATTTAATGTATGATAAGATAAGTAGAGATATATTTTAATGTGTAATTACTATGCGACATACAGACAGGGATTGCAAATAAACAACTGAATGTGAACGGGACAGAACACACACTGCAAAATACTAAACACCACCGCACAACACCAACAGACTTACATCTTACCTGCATGTTTCCTTTGTATCCAGGCTTATCTCCGCCTCCACGCAGCTATACATAAATCACACTTTAAAATATTCTCTGAAAAAAAAAAAAAGAAAAAGAAACTACCAGCATATCAATCAAAGAAGTCCAAGGGCGAAGTGGAGTTCAATGCAAACAAAATCTTTTCTCAATTAAAATAATGCTTCCAACTTTATATTGTGACCACAGAATATATACAAATAACATGCATCAGCCGGACTAGAATATTAAATTTAAAACTCTGTATGCCTGTCAAAAATAGCAATTATGTGTGTGTGCTTGACAACCATAATTTAAGGCTTTACAGAGTTTAAAAGTTCGTACCAAATTTTAAATACTTTAGTGTGCAGAAAGTTTGCTTAATGTTCCAATAGTAATCACACTCACACGTAACAGTTTGCAAAAATCTGCCTATGCATTTACACTTAATCAAAAAATACTTCCTGGCTAATAATGTCAAAATTAGGTAGAGTAAAATACGAGTGCTTGTTTTCAGGCACTGTGTGGTCAGCAAGAAAGTGTCGTATTAAATGTCTAGTTAACAAGAAACGTCTTTAGCACCCCACCGCTGGACCAATGGTCACTTAGTATGGCGGTGATAGAGATACCTTAGATATCTGCATATTAATCGACGTTTCTAAGCTCCTGAGTCCTCTTCAGACAGTTTGAAAACACTCTGTCGGCTATGGACATGAAATGGAGCATATTTGTCGGGGTCAAACTCACTTTTAAATTATAATTATTCACTTTTCACACGGAGCTCAGGTCTACCTCACCTGTTACGTTAGTGACCCATTTCAAACCAAATGGAGACCAGAACATTCTTCCAACAACTCAATTTGGCTTCGGTTATCTGATTTGAATTTACCTGTGTAACATAGGGCTTATATCAGGATGGATTACTTAAGATTACAATCAACACATTGTTATCAACCATTACCAACTTACACTAAACTTAACAATATGAAAATAAATACGTAATATTGAATATATGAATAATAAACTTTCAACTGCAGCGTGTACTATAGTAAATATGTAAAATTAAGTAAAATAAAATTAAAATTACTGAATAATAAACTGGTATGTAGAACACGTCACGACAATAGCTATTTTATAAAATAAACATGTGTGTACTCGTATACTAGATTTACATACACTTATAAAGTTTAAGAATGTTAATTAGATTCTCTACATAGTGAGACCTTACACTAAATTAATTTACCAAACAGTTACATAACAAACAGAGAATTTCACTTTTCAATTGAAAATTCTGAGTTTTCTACCTGCCCACTCACCGCAGGTGTGCCGCAGGGATCCACTTTATCACCCTTTCTGTTCAATATCTCTACAGCAGACATCCCAAATAATTATGCAGCAGTTCAAATGTATGCCGACGACACTCTTATTTACGTCAAAGACAAAAAATAGCCATTTGCACAACTCCTCACTCAGCTACAAATTGACGAACTCGGTCAGTAGTGCGAGTGCTGGAAAATAAAAATTAATACAGAAAATTCCCAGGCCCTGCTAATTACCACATGTATTAAATAAGTAAATGTACAACCAATTAAATATGACGGAGTAGAAATAATACATTTTAGTAAAACAGTTAAATATTTAGGCTTATCTATTGATAGTAAACTTCACTGGGGCATACATATTAATAACATTAAAAATACAGCTATAAGTAAATACAGACAATTCTATCCCCTGCTGAAACATCCTAAACTCCTTATGAGATTAAAACTTTTAACATACACTGCCATAGTTAGATCAGCTATGATGTAAGCCCACAAAGTCTCGGGAAATTCAGCTAAGACTCAATAAACCACCTCCAAGTAGTAAAAAACAAATAGGGGCTATCTCAGAATAGTAGGAAATTCCTGTAGGTTCACAAGAACAGTTGATTTACATGATGTACTAAAATTTCCTTACATCTGAAATTAACTCATTTCTGAAAACAATAAATTTTACGATTAACCTGCCCTCCATAATACTCCAATCATACGCTTAATAGGAAAATATTCCCCAAACATAAAATCGTATAATATACGCCATAAAATGCCCCAATTACAAGATTAATTAAACAACAGTTCTCCTCTGTCACATAGGAAAATAATATAAAACCCCGATACTAGCTGGAAATCTCCTGCCGGTCCGGGACAAAATTCCACCATTTTAACAAAACTAGTTCGCGACAGCAATGCACTGCTCATTCTGCCCACAAACACCGCTCTGTTCAGATGTAAAATTTTAACTTCCTAGGCGAAAAATGGCGAACTGAGTTAATGAAACATTGCAGCCGTATATATTTTTGAAATTCAATTATTTGAGTGTTCCTGAGAGCTTTTGGCTCTATTTTAGGAACAGTACATTTATAAATTACATAATTTGGCGACATTTTACATTTATAGGAACACTTACATACGTGAGAACACTTGATATAACAGTGATAATACATAAGAGGAAACACTAGGAATACTAACATAATACAAGAGAAAAACCTTATAAACACTACATAACAGCGATGAGAACAAGTGGTAAAATGTAGCATGCAACAGAAATTTAAATGTGTTTGAACATGGTAAACAGTAAATAAATAAATATCAGAATCACTTAACATTCTGTGAACATCATTTAAGACCTCATCAATGGGGAGTCTTTTGGTTCACTGTAACACTGGTGGCAGCTAATCATAGTAAATATCTATCGAATATATTTTTATCTGAGAAGTGAATATTTCAAGTGTTATAATTTACTTTATTGATTCTGGCACACACATTTATAAATTTATTTTTTTTACGCTGTTTATTCCATATTTAGTTGAGTATTGTGTATATTTATGGACGTGTAATATTTTCCTTGTATAGTAATTATGTTTAATTTTTGACTGTGTTATTTCCATATTACAATTATTCAACTTATTAAGAAATTTAAAGGCATATATCGCGGCAGAGACTTTCAAAGTGACCTGTAGTGTGAGACTGTGTGTACTGAGATAGACCTCCAAGGTGGGTATTCGTACATTATTCTGATTGCTCTGTTTTGTATATTCTCCAACTCTTGGACATAGTTCTTATTACTACTAGCCCAGATTACATTCATGAAACTAAGATGGGAATTTATCATGGCATGGTATAGGTCTCTGATTTGATTTCGTGGGAGTTTGTTCTTTACATGTGCTAATACTCCAAGAATGGGCACTATTATATTTTTGATTTGTTTTATGTGTCTCCTATGTTGGATGTGAGTCAAGATAAAGTCCTAAATATTTTGCATATTCTACTCTCCTCAACACAACTTGGTTGATACTGATGATTTTGTCAGTGGTGATAATCTTGGAGGGCTTATGTATAAACATATAGTAGTTTTTAAATTCATTGATTGTTAATCTGTTATGATGGAACCAGTGGGAGAAATTATTGATGTCGTGCTGCATCAAATATAACAGGTGGTCTAGGTCATTCCCGGTGTAGAACAGACTGGTATCGTCAGCAAAGAGAGTGATATGCCCATTTAACACACACTTTTGAATATCGTTTACATATAGCAAAGAATAATATAGGTCCCAGTATTGAGCCTTGAGGAACACCACAGGTCCGGGGCACCGTCGGCCCTGTACAGAAGCACACCTGTAAATGTACACATGAGTGTAACCTACAAATTAATTTCGGCAGTGAACTTGAACAAAATTATCGCAAGGGACGGTGCGAGAAACAAATACTGTGTTCCGGTATAGGGAATGAAATGGAATGTGTAAAATGTAGGAAAGATTTTCATGCTGTGTGCTTGACACAAGACGAGCATGCAACAAATGACCAGCAGGGACGAATACTATGTAATGGCTGCGCGAGTACACTCGTCCCAAACCTCCGCAGACAGTTAGACTTCGTCACAGGGAGTGAGATACTACCACATAGATGTCATCAAGATTTATGCATCGAAGAACAGGGCGAAACAGCTGTTTGTGAGCGATGCGGAAAGTTATCACATAGGCAGTGCACTACTGAACACGACATTGTCAACACAACTACTCCGACATTTTCGCTGTGAGCATTGTGTCCACAGGTCGCAGGAGCAGTTGCAACGGACATTTTTGGAGCATCGAGAAGTCCACTACGAAGCGTCCAGTATGATTATCAGCCCAGTAGGCGTAGAAGTAGCTGAGACACGAACGAACCGGACCACAGGGGACAGATGTGAGGAGGGTGATAGGCGACCTCTGGCAATACAACCAGCCAGGGTCAATGATCAACCTAAAACAAATTCCAGACGGTACCGACATTCTCAGAGTTAAGCAACGAAGACCCTCAAAAATCAAGCATTTTTGAGAGACTGCACGGGCCACTTAGCATGGTCTATAGTTTGTCGTGAGGAATGGACGCAATGCGTCGGCGAGCAAATACAAGGGGAAGCACGCACATGGTGGAGGGCTATCAAGCATTATGGCGTGGCATGGGAGGAGTTACTAGCAGTATTCAATTGCCACTTTGCAAATACCTTTTCATCACTACAGGCGCAAAGTAGGGCGGTTTTGGATGCCCAAGGTCCAGAGGAAAGCTTAATAGCATTTGCCATGTGCAAAGTTAACATGATCAGGCAATTTCACCCACACATGAGCAACACAGAGATTCTGGATTAAGTGGCCTCCACTGTACGGCCGAAATGCAAACTGGCAATGACACCACTAATACACGGCAGTGTGAAAGCCATCATATGGTCAGCAGCATTATTGGACCAAGGTGACAGGGAGTACCAGGCAGGAAGGAGAGGAAGGGAGAATAGACAGGCCAACCATGACCAAGGCCCAACGCAAGGCAACGGACCCAGGTATTAACCGCACACTCTGGAAGGGGAAATAACTTCCAACCTCGCAAGGACCAGGGACGGAGGTCTGACATTAGCCTACTGCCACCAAGATGGAATGAACAAAGGGAAGGAGCACCAAGAGAAGGAGCAGTAAGGGCGGAGAGGAGAGGGAAAAACCTCCCACTTCAATGCTGCTACTGCCCTGAAAAACACTGGCATGACGAATGCTCAGTCCTGAAGACCAGAATTGAGCGGAACATCAAAGAGAAACAGACAGGGAACTAGTAACCAGAGTGGGAGGACAAGATGCCAACTACCCCATTAAACCACCGAACAGCCAAACAGCAGGGAATCACCAGACGATCAAAAGGACCACAGAAGCATCGTAACATATAATTCTCCAACAGACTGAAGATGCTACGAATAGGATGTTGAGAATTCCTTTGATTATTAACTTCATTAGGTGTTTGGCATTAGTAGACACAGCAGATTCCCACAATTTCGTCAGGAGGGACATCATGAAGGGCCAGAGGCTGAACCCAACTCACCAGATTGTACACCTCGCCACACATCCCTATACAGGGCAGACGATCGGAGGGGCAGCAGTGACAATCTGCATTCGGGATATCGAAACAAAAATGACAGCCCTGGTATCAGAGGACCTGTAGGAAGATGCTATCATAGGCATTACATGGCTCAATGAGAAACAGGTTATTGTGGAACCTGCATCCTGCAGAATCCATTTTGGATTGCAAAGAGCGGCGCACGGTGTACAAACTGGAACCTCGCATCAACAACAGCACACCAGAAGTTAGCCTGGACGAACTAGACCACGAAGTACCACAGGAGTACCGAGACGCAGTGTAGAGAATACTCCACGAGCGAAGAGATGTTTTCGTGGCCATCGACCCACTACGAACAACAATTGCCGAACATGCAATACCATTGGAACACGACCAACCATTATTTGCTGGGCCACACAGTTACAATCACACCAGATCACGATTATCAAGGAGCAGATCAGAGAGGTGTTGGCAGACAGAATCATAGAACCTACGAACAGCCACTACAATAGCGCCATTACACTCGCACCAAAGAAGGATGGCAGTGGTGTGTGTGTGTGTGGACTTCAGGCCGCTAAACAAGATTACGCAAAGCGCACCCTCACCCTACATAAGTGTGAAGGATGCCTTACATACTCTGGGGAAGGCAACATACATGACTTCGCTAGATTTACGCAGTGGGTACTGGCAGGTACCAATTCGATTAGAAGACAGACACAAAATGTTCTTCACCACCTCTGACGGGCGAAGGTACCAATTTTGTTCAATGCTCTTTGGGCTGAAGTGTGCACCAGTGACATTCCAGGCCATGATGGTCCGAGTGGTTGACAGATATGTAGGTGATGGCACGCTTGCGTATCATGATGATGTGATCATCTGGTCTGAGAACTGGGAACATCTACACCACTTATCATTAGTCTTAGAGAGACCTGAAATCAAAACTGGCATGCGATTGACCGGCATGAACCTCCGAAAACTCGCAAGCAGCTGGGGAAGTCTTTCGGTTTGGCCAATTGGTCAAGGACAACATTCCCGGATTTTCAACAATTACAGCGCCGTTGACTGACCTACTCTCACCCACATGCAAGTTCGCATGGTCCATAGACCAGGAGGCAAGAGCGACAGCAAACTCCAGGAATCCCTGTGACCATCGGCCCCGCGACCCCCTACATTTGCTCAATCGAGATGGCGCTGGGAAACACATCATCTCTCCCCTGCCTTGGGTAAGAGGCAGGGTGACCCACATAGTTCCTGAGAGGGTGCACACACCAGAAATGGCCTTGCCCAACTAGTGAGGCTAATTCAACGAGCTGCAAGTAAACAAGCCAACTATGACCTACATCACATGATTACTTGGGTGGGAGTGTCAGCCTCTGCACCAATGAGGAGAGGAGTAGCTTCCTAGACCTCGTGAGCTGATCACCACGTCACAATGCTCTGGCCATCTGAACTTTGTTCTTTCAATCATCATATAATGCTGTATATTTAACATAGTTTACCAGAACCTTTTCTCGTTTTCAGCCCGAAGTAATCGATCACTCATACCTCAGTCTGTATTTTACACTGCTGAGGCGTAATGTACAACTTAACCTTGTAGGCCCTATGGCCATGTTTTTACAGTTTAAGAGCCTTCCCTTGCTTAAACGGCGGTAGTATAAATGTACATGCCCCATTGGGGAATGAAGTGTAATAAATCATGTGATGGTAAAATACCTTCGTTTTTATTATGCATAACTGCCTATCGGTTACTTAACCTCTTTATGTATTTTTCACATGTCGAATAATGGCGTTTGGTAACCAAAATAACCCTTCCGGAGTGAGCTGGCATATCAGGGGGGCCAACATTCCTGACTAGACAAGGCAATCTGAAATTTAGTGTGATTGGCAGCGATATCATCATTACTGCATTCATCAAGACGCTGGACATAGGGGAAGGCTAATGGTCGTCGGCCATCACTACCCGAGAGAAAGAGTCTTCAGTAAAATTATTATCGTGCTCTACCCACTACAGAGCACTGGAGCTCACCAGAGAAATCCCACATCTATCACTTTCGATCCACATAACCTTCTCTCCCCCCATGGTCCATTGGTACAAAGCATCAAGATGAAGTGCCCGGGGAGGTCGACACGATGTCTGCTTTCCAGCTCACGTATGATGACTACCTTGTGTTGACAGGGAACTCGCTCAATTGCAAAGTCTTCGTGCCCGCGTGTAAAAATATCCTAAATATAAAATGTTATGAAGACGGATGATTTGATTGCTGGCAATGAGACACTGATGGTATTAAAATGTAACTTCGCACTTTCATTTATCTGTACAAAACACACATGAGAAATGATAAACACAAGTTTCATTTCGAACAGTTGACTTGGTGAAGGCAATCTAACCTCAATTGTGTTGTGACTTAAACTTGGCCTGGTGGCATCGCTGGATCTTTCCTGTTTGAACCTTTTTATGTGGTTATGCATAAAAAAAGAGGCAATTATAATTAAAATTCACAATGCACAATAAAAATACTGTTTATACACAAATGTTACTAATTCTAGGTTAACTGGCCACATGGCTGGCCTCATTGCCGTGCACTGGTTCATTCGAAGTGTGAATGTTATGAATACTGGCAAGGTCAGTATTTACTACTGGTTATACTGCTATTCTTTGATGTTAGGTGGTTTCTGGACCATGAGGGTATTGAATTGTATGGATAGGAATGGTGCTTTTCTGTGACTTGCCAGGGTAGGGTGCAGCTTGTGGTGCGAGCACAAGGATGACGTTGATGGAAATATTCTCAGTGTCATGTTACCAATGGCCATTGGCTTTTCCTCATGGCCTCCATCTCTGACAATATTGCCAGTCTTCATGAAATTCCAGCCAGTAAGGTACTACACCCAGAATTGCCTAGTCTAGTAAGGGCTGTTGACCTCCCTTATATGCCAGCTCACTCCTGATGGGATGTTGTGGCCACCCAACGCCATGTTTCAATACACATGATAAATAATAAGTCAGCATTTCCTATGAGTTTCGCGAGTGTTCGTCAATAGACTGAAAATCGAAATGGTGCGCCAAATGCATGAACATTCGATATTCTGCACTAAGTAAACAAACATTAAAATTAAAATACACACATAACACTGCCCTACAAGGCTATTTGTCTTAAATACTAACATGCCATTAGGGTAAGGTATGCTGAAAAAAAAACACTTAACACAATACTGACATACATAAATTAACCCTGAATTGACAACTGAACTGTCAACATTGGCAATAGCACTGGAACCTTCGATTTCTAGGCTTCTGGGTTCGATCCAAATCGTGGATTTCTTCTTTAATGTTTCGGCAGTCGTTGCAGCTGCCATCATCAGGTAATGATACCTGATCACTGGAACCTTATTTAAATATTCCTTTGGTTGCACAAATGTAATGAAAATGAAATAAACCAACATTGCACACAATATTTACCAATAAAAAAATAATTAATAATACTAAAAAATAACATAATAAACCATGAACAACTCCAAGCATTAGTGCACTGCACAACACATGACACACACATTGGAACAGTGGCTCAGGCCTCCTACTGGACACACATGGTGATTGGTTGGCTTCCTTACATTCTTGTTGCGATGTGGGGAACGGCCTAGGGTAGGGGACAGGTGGAACATGTCAATTTATAAAAGCTGGTGGATTGCAAGTATTTGCGATGAACATACATGGAGTATGGCTATGTACACTTCTTTGTTGGATATATATTTCTGTGTAAGCTGTGGAGATATAAGTGTTTTAACTATATACACATGTTTGGTCAGTATACCTTATTGACACAGTAGATGCACTCACTTTCTGATGAACAGCAAATGTTGTCAAAATATGTAATCTTCATGGTCATTTATATATGATATTATGTGATTAACTAAAATAAGGACATGCTTGTGTGATCAAACTGAAATATTTTTAGTGTAAACGGTGTATAGGTGGAGTGCTAATTTTAAATTTACATTTACTAAGCATGTTGATATAATGTAATTATCTCTAGTTTTGATCTCGACCTATCACAATGATGCCTGTGGGATGGTAGAATTGATGGAAATAGGTTTTCAGGGGCGGTGAAAGTGAGGTCTGGATGGTGGTTACCCGGTAGTGCCAGACGTCGGCGAGGCGACGTCAAAGTGATGGTTGACTTCCTCGATCTCGGTGTTGTGGGCCATCCACCTGGACCAAATCTCCTGCCAATGATGATTGTTGACTGATGACTTCTGCCCCGTTGAGAATTACTCCAGATGAGTGGTGCTTGTTAAGCGATAGCCAGTTGGCCGACTATACACCATTGTTGACGGGGCCATGCCTAACTCGTCTGTGGCGACATTTCAGTTTGTTTGACTTAATTCGGTACAATGGTTCGGATTTTATGAGCAATTGTGTTTTCAAGGTTACGGACTTAGAAAATTGGAACGTGCGCACAGCTCACTAATGTTACTATGAGCTGTCGCGCTTAAACATTTAGCCTAGGGCATTTAACCTTGGTTGGCGCGCTGCCAGTATGGGAGATAAAAATAGCCTGCCTGCTGCCAAGCACTCGCCTGTCAAGGATGGCCGGTCTATGAATAGCACATCGGGTCGTTTGGTGTTTTTGGTGCGTTGTATCTTTATCTTTTATGTTATCTATGGCCATGTGCTGGATGTGACTTGTTCGTGAGGTATATAAAGGTTGCAGTTTGTTCGTGCATTTCATATTGCTCCGTGTCATTAGAGAAGACACATCAATAATGCTTCCTCGGCATTCTCGCACGCCTAGGTATTATCCTAAGAAGGTATACCGAAATATTTTGTCTTTTAGTAAGGATGTCAATAAGGACGATAGGTTTTGGACTGTTAGATTGTTGATGTAGAAGAGAGTTACATTTTGTTGTCGTTTTTGTACCGTTTTGGTCTTCAAGGAACAACCACTAAAGCAGGTAGTGGTTTGTTGGAAATGTGTTTCTTCAGGAAGTCGCACACTCAAAAGAATCCTGCGCCTAAGGAAATTAGTGATATTGACTCTCGTGATATAATATGTTGGAAGACTTTTCAAGTTCATGAAGGGAAGATCGATAATACTGCTGTTATTAGCGTATTTGGTAACACTACCAAGTTTTCTCGTAAGAAACTGAAGTTTGAACTTAGTGATCAAATTTGGTTGTATCGTAAGCACCTAGCTTACTGTTGTCTCCAATTTCCACACTCCCTATTACATTCCTTTATATATCCGCAAACATTTCTTCTGATGAATACATATGATGCGAAGCACACGAATCTAATAACCAATCTCGATTCTTTCCACTTTATATCGACACTTTCAAACTCATAGCTTTATCTACTACATGTAGCACTTCTGAATTCACAAATTTACCCCAAGTATCTACTGATTTTCTCTCTTGTGGTGGTACTTCCTTTCTTGGTTCTCTGATGCATACCTTCGAGTGATGTCCAAGCTTCCCATAGTTGAAGCAATTTGATGTGTTGCAGCAGTATTTGGATACATGGACTTGTTTCCCACAGCTGTAGCAGTTGTACTGTCACCCTTCTTCTTTCTTACCATGCATGCCACCATCCATCTTCTTTCTTGACATTATGTTTCTGCTTCACAACCAATGCCTGAGCTTCATCCTGCTCATGTTTGGTTATGTTGGCCTCCATTTCACCTAACTAAATTTTCTTCCTTCTTTCTTCATTTAGAAGCCTCGTTTTCACCTTGGACAGCGACAGTTTCGTCATTTCAGCTTCTAGAGAAGGTACACACACTGCAAATTCTTCTGCGAGGTTTCCAATAATCATCCCTGCAATTTGTCGCTCAGTGAACTCGTATCGAGCCTTGGTTTTTTATCTTCCACAATTTGGTTAATTTTGGCAAAGTATTATTGCACACTCCTGTCTTTAGGCTTAACAAAATGAGTCAACTGCTTCAAGTTCATGGCACTATTCACAAGTCCGCCATCATTGAACAGCTCATCTAATTTCTTCCATGCTTTATTCCCCGAATCAATTTCTGCAATATCACCCTCAAAGTTTTCTCCTACATACTTAAAAATAACCGCCAATGCTATCACATTATTTCTTGCTCATCTTCTTGTTTCCATCAGGGGCAAAAAAAATCCAGGTGTGTCCTCGTATTCAATAACCACTTCCCAGACGTCTTTCAATAATAACTCTTGATTTACTTTTAGTGCCCACGAGAAATAGTTGTCTACCATCAGCTTGGCTACATTTCTATTACATGTCTCTTCCCCTGTGAATGATCCCGCCATAATTCCTCTTCTACTAGCTGAGTTTTTGTTTTGCAATCGTCACTCGTTTCTCTTTCGCATTACTTCCCAATATTCCATTTCCATTTATTTATTTCTTCTGGGATGTCCTGGGCCCATAACCTGTTCGTGGTTTTCGCTACACTCATCGCATTTTAGGAAGATTGAACTCAGTAACTAATAAAGTAATACGCACATTGTTTTAACCTCCAAGAAAAACAAACTCCATTTTTATTTTCACCACACACATTATTTTACATTTTTTTCTTCACAACAACCAACTTAACAAAA
The DNA here is from genome assembly GCA_029891345.1 of Dryococelus australis. NCBI lineage: Eukaryota > Metazoa > Arthropoda > Insecta > Phasmatodea > Phasmatidae > Dryococelus > Dryococelus australis. Next base: position 58,837,997 of record CM056998.1, on the reverse strand, counting down.
CAAAACTTCCCTATTTAAATAGAACAGAAATAAGATTTCTATGAGAACAATAAGGAAAATACATAAAATATTCCAACAGATTGTGTAATTTCGTAGAAATGGTTGGGTGCTATGTTTTCGGTATTGTTGCTCGAAATTGTTTCATGATATCGTCTGCTCGCATGGTTTTTCTAGTAGCGTTTATGCACAATCATTTTTTGTGACAACTTAAATATTTTATGAGAAATATACTATATGTTTGCATTTTTATGCATAGGTGTGTGTATTGCATGTACGAGTGTGTGTGTTTTTGTCCGTTTGTAAATACGTACTACACCTGTTTAACAGTACTTACTTTAATTAAAATAAATTTTCTGTATTTATGTAACCAAAAATATTAAAGATATAATAACCAAAGTTTCGAAATGAATCTTATATGCTTCCACAGTGAATACTAACTAAATGTATTTGTTAACAGAATTAATAAATATAATAAACATTAACTATCGTGTGTTTGGTAGAAAAAATCGTATTTGTGTGCATAGTTTATATATGAGGAACTCGAGATTATATAATTCTGAAAAATAAATGAATACAGCAAACAAATACATTATAGTGTATTTTAAAATGTATTTACAAAGTGATTGGTTAGTAGGAGGTGTCATGGTTCTAACATATCTATTTATTATAACGAATGCTCTCTAATAAATAGAACACCTTGATTGTGTAAATGTATGGTAGCAAAATTCGAATAAAAATATTGTTTCTTTTTATTGGTTGTGTGCAGAGTTCTGTTCGCCTGCAGGAGAGCTGAATTGGAATAGGTACTTACAGGATTCTACAAGTTTCGTCTATCTCTTCTGGATATTACTTTAACAAATATGTATGTTGCCTACAACAAAATTACTTAATCATATTCACTTGCGGTAATTGGAAATAAGAAATCCGTGTGGTGAGTATCGCTAAGTTATTTTTAAATATAATTATCTCAGATAAACATGCGAAGTGGTGTAACATTCAGTGCTACTACTCTGAACTGTTACAATAAATATGGCACAATCTCCGACAAATCAAATGTGCATAACATAAAACTTTCTAGCATAAGAGAATAATATGACGGAATGTACAAATTATTATATGTGTGTATTCATGTATTACATGAAATTATGAAGTAAAAATTAAAATCTGCATATTATTCAAAGATATGAAAGAATACTACAAGAAAATTATTCTAACACGTAAGCATTCATAGGTAAGAAAAGAACTCAAATCTATTGTCAGGGACACCCTTTGAAAACATACTACTAATTAGCCTTCGCAAAAGGCTCATGAATAATATGGCGTACGCTGGACTTATTTGTTGATGAGAAAAAAAAGTAGTGCAGAGCTAGATCTGCGCTTCTTCTCCTGCGTTCGAATCTGGTACCACACAACCCCCTGTCGACTGCGATTCCATGACGGCATAGGTACTCCGACATCCTTCCTTCATTCACGGTCCTGGAGTCGACCCCCGACTCAACCACTGAAGCGGTGACCGTGTTCCCGAAGGTGGAGCTATTCCTCGTGACGTACCTCTTTCAAAAAATGGACGATAATGTCTGACCAGAAGTTACTCGGGAAACCAAATTACGAAGTTTTCAATCCCTTTGAAAGTTCGTCGTCGACACCTGTGTTACTGACGACTCAATATTATGCAGTTACTTTCTTCTTTTGCATACTTCTGTTTCTTAAAATTGTCAACATTTAATCATAAAAAGAATACTTCTTGAAATTAAACACCAATATCAAATTAACTTCAGTAAAAACTCATTAAATCGGAACCTCTTACTTATTTTAATTCCACAAACTAATACTTTTTAGAACAACCTTAAAATGTTCCTAACATTACATAAAAACACTTTGCAAAACGAAACATTATCATGGATTAATACAGGGTTAAATATCACAAATTTACAACTAAGGGATCTGTTCAACAGTTTTACAACTATTTTTTCCTTTTGACCTATATAAAACTTTACATATATGTACCACTTGTGATATTCAAATTACGATAACACAATTCGTAAAATTGGAAAGAAAAATCAGGTGTTACAGTGGGTGCATTTGTTAATATATTGCATTGCTTACATTTCAGTTGTTTGTTGACCAATACTATATATGCAGTGGTAATAATACCAAAAAAACTCTTATGCGTTCGGATTTGATGCGAATTCAAAGGACTGCAGAATTTACTGAAGCTCAGTATGGCTGCGTACATAGTAAACTCCAGCTGTTGTACCTGTCAGAAAATTAGCTTCACTGACTAGCAACATGTGGCAACGCTGTTCGCTCATCGGCGTCTGGTAAGTTATTCGCTATCTGGCAGCCCAGCTATAAAGGCATGTACCCACTAACGAGCTGTTGTGGGTAACATAACAGTTACTGTAACCAGATTCGGCTAGTGGAGGCACCTTCCGAACCACGCTCGGGAACCTACTGCGAGCGTACTCTGTAAAAATGACCAGCGAGTCACTACCTGTCGGTTTTTTGCGAACACAAAGGGGGCTCGCAGTAGACTCGCGGACGCCATTCATCATTGTTCGTCAGTGTGTGCGTGTCCTGCGAGCAGCAGTGTTGCAAAAACTGTATGACGATGCAGTCTCTCATTAATTGGCACATACAGAAAGAAACCGATACTATGGAACCCGAAGAATATGAGTTACTATAAGAAGCACTTGAAGGATGATACATGGACAGAATTCGGAGCTGCATTGTATACGACTGGTCATGACTGCAAGAAAAAAATGGCGACATTACTTGCATCGTTTAGGCGGGAGAAAATGAAAACCAAGAAAAGTACGGGTTCTGGAAGTGGTAAGCGTATTGTTTGTATATATAACTGTATATTTATATTTATTCAATAAACACCGTGCCCATCACAACATTTATGCAGGACAAGGCAATGCTATGTTGCTCACGTAAATGTTCAATTTCGTTAGTTCAACTATACAGTAAATAAAATATATCCCCTATTGTTGTTTTTATCATTTCTGCTCTCGTTTCCTTGGTTCTTTTGTTTGTATAGGGAAATATTGTTGTATGAAAGAAAGTGGTTCGTGTACAGCGCCCTGGAATTTTTGAGGGATCTGATGCGCCAAGGGAAGGACTAACCACTGATTGTGAGAATATGGTAAGTAGCTATCTACTTATGCTTACTTTTCATCTTACTTTAGATATCTTGAGATAGTAGTTTTCCTTTCTCCATGAAGTAGTCTGCAAATTCCTGCCATATGTTCTGAATGTGCATTGCAGACCAAGGAGGGACCGATGGTAGTGGTAGACATGTCATAGGTAGGTTCCAGGTATTAGCTCACCATCAACATTGTCTTTGGTATCCATAGATCCAGATGGAGTGTAAGCTGAATGTGACGAGCTACGTCGCAAAAAGGTTTGCAGATATATTACAGTCATAACAGCAAGTTGAGCCTTTTCTGGTTGTAAAATAAGAGGTTTCCTGACTACTCTGAATACAGAAGCTAGAATACCGAACAAGATTTCTACTACCCTACAAGTTCTCGACAGGTGGAAGTTGAAAATTATCTCTTTAGAGCCATTAGGACCTATTTGTTCCTGAATATGGTTTCGTTATTGTTGCACTCAAGGGGAAAACACTGTCACCAAGGAAAAAAATGGAATTTCCTTGTTTCGGAAAATACCAGGGTCTGTTAGTTGCACCATTTTCTGTTCGATCTTTTCGTGGGGGCTAGTGCCTTATAAAACACCACCATCTGCAATTCGTCTTTCAGCACCAGTATCTACATAAATTAAGTTATATTTAGCATCCACCATGACAAGCAATACAATACTGAATTGCAATTTGTAATTATAATAATCCGTCCTACTGTTGAATGGACTCTGTATGACGATATGTTTCCCATCCAAAGCTCCTATGGCATGCGGAAAATTTCAGAGATCCATGAACTCTTTGCTGATGTTCATCCATTTGTCTTGGTTGTCTGGAATCTGAAATTAAATTCGAATAATTAAAAGAAAACATATTTTACACCAATGTTTTGCAAATTAATGTCATATTCATGCTACAATGACAACATGGCCAGGGCCGTCGAGAGAGTGAGCAAATGGGCCAATGCGCTCAGGAATTTGACACCAGTGGGGGCCCGGGTCACGTGGTGTAGAATAACTTCATTACCTAGAATAACTTTATTAATGCCCATTCTCGCAAGTCTTAAGTGTAAATGAAATGTACCACAATTCTTTGCAGCGAGCTTTCGGTTTGCTGGAAACAAACTTTATAATGTGTACAATTCATAATTAGTGAACCTAATCTGTGGCCTGAATATAGTATGGGGCATACGATCATTTGACATTCCCATATAGAAAATGTTGTCAACCACTGGCTTTTCAACTCAGATAACTTGCCATATGTCTGTTTTTATTTTTTAGGAGGACAGTAACATATCACAAACTGGTGAAAATTATAGCACATATATGGCAACAGTGCAAGAGGCACTGACTCAGAAGGTCAAATCAGGTCCTTAACTGCAGATGTTGAAATATGTCTTCGGGATATTACAAGCCACAACAAACAAATCGGCACGTCTACCTTCAGCTAATGAAGATTATAAACTGAGATCGTTTTATGTATAATTGTAGCCTAAATGAAAAATTACAGCTCCCAATGTAAGAATTTAGTTCAGCGAGACATTTGCCAGATTTTATTTCGAGCTGATCAGGTTTTCTATGACAATACACGGTATTATGGGCACTTTTCTCAGTCTGCACCCCCCACAAGTTCCAATGCTAATTATTACTATCCACGGACATACTCTCGATCTCTGTACACATCGGGTGGAAACGCAAACTGTGACCACTCACCACAAGTGAATCAATCCACCTGCAACAATATGTCACAGTGAGTGACATTCGAAGTGACAACCACTCCGAGTGGGATATTACAAAACTAATCTGAATTTGATCCATTACCTTGTGTAACTAAGTAATGCATAATAACTACAAGAATTCCTACCTTTATGTGTTCCTTTAATCCATCGATGAGCGATCCACATACTTATGCAATGAAGCTAATATGCTGCTTGGATGGGCAGAACAGGTACTGTAAACTCATAAACGAGTCTCCAGTTGCCAAGTATCGTAATGTCACTGCAGATCTATCTTCCACTGATATTGCCTCTCTGAACGTAGTGTTGCGTTTATGAATCCTGGGTCCAACCAGATTGACGAAATATTCGAAGTCCATTGGGTTCAAGCAGGTGAAATTTTTGTAGTGACCACTCATTGTTTGCAATTTAAAACCCAGTAGCAAAACAGATCTGCTCATTTCTTTGTATAATGTATGCTGTGGGTGTTTATAGTCGTCAAGTAGGCTGTGTATCAGGATATACGAAGCACTAGCAATCAACTAGCATGGTACAGACGAAGGCATGTCTTCACGGCAAACTCGCTGCGGGCACCGTAGATAGCGTCACTCGCAGCTGGTTACAGGCCGACGTGGGTGTGCCGCCCATTCGACGATGTGATTACAGTAAATGTTATGTTATATGCAAACAGCTCGCTAGTGGGTATGCGCCTTTAGAGAATCGTTTGCAGCATGTGGTAGTCAATTAGGTACAGAGTTTTGCGAAGCCAATCGGTGAATGGGTTCGCCGACATCGAAGGAACAACCATACCATTTCGTTTCTGTGTACTATTCTATTCTGTTGACATAGCTTGGCTATTGACAATGGAATGTGTTTTGACCACACTAGGCGTATAAATGAATAACTCGCGGGCTGTAACCTCCTTACCATCCATCATTTGTTTAACATATGCTGGGTGAACTGAAGTTAATGTTGGCTTACTACTGCTGTTATAATAATCTGCGAGTGCTCTTTTACTATTTACATTTGTGACAGTGTTTGCCAACACCTACAGGACGAGATCCTTGTCTCAACTGCTTCCTAAATGTAGATGTTTTAAGTTGTAAAACAGTTGAGAGCCCCCTCCGTCCCCAATTATGTCAAAAAAGGGATTTGAGTTGGTTTAAATGAAAAGGTTTGGAAATATTCGTTGACTTGCATTTATATATCATCTTAAAATCATTTACAATATTTTTCACCCAAGATCGCATTGAAAAAACTTTATATAAAAATATACTTTTCCCACTGATTACATTTGGTATAAAAAGATTGTATCAAAAACAATTATGTTTAAAACTTCTTCCCAAAATCTGCATTTTTACAAGATTACATCTCTTTCCAGCTATATGCTGGTTACATATAATTATTTCGCTTCAAATCATACTGAATTAAAATGGCAGCAAGCAACATACAAATGTTGACGGACAGAACAGCAGTTCCTGCCCAAGTAAAAACCCTGTGCTGTCTCCCCGAATCTGGGCGAGACATCGGTATTTATATTTTATTACAAATCATCTAGAAAATTACAAAATTATCTACACTCCATCGATATCCGAAGTCCTGGAAGGGCACCCTGGTGGCGGGTGACTGGCTGGCGTCACGTGTTCAAGGTGAGGTACGAGGGAGGGGAAGGCAGTCATAGATTTCGTAGATGGTAGAGGCCCCACAGCGCCCATACTTGCAGACCAACAGGCCCGCCCAGCGGATGTGAGGCGTGGAGCTCGTCAAACACACCCCCGTCGCAGTGAAGGTAAGCTGTCCCAAACTGCCAAAATTTTCTCAACTTCAAATGGCACTGTCGGTTTTGAATTTCGTTCGGTGTGCATGGATAGCCGTCACACATTAACCGTCACTAAATTATTATGGTTGAATTTAGCATATGTCGAGGTGATACGACACACATATTTACCCCTGCTAATTTTTTATTTGCCGTGGTACTGAGTATTAATTTGTAAGACATTTTATGTTTATATATGCTCTATGTCAGTGTCTTTCGGGAGTGCTGAATGGGATATGATTCTTAGCAGCCCTTAGTAGTATATTGTGAAAAATGTTCGATCCTCGACTGAATAATCTTTCATTTAAACTAATGGCAAAGCATACATGAAAAGTTGCGTGTTTGTATAATTTTAGCTGAAATAAAGTTTTCGTGATTTTTTCAGTCATATTTGTTTCCACTAAAATCACACACACACACACACACACACACACACACACACACACACACACACACACACACACACACACACACACACACACACACGCGCGCGCGCGCACACACACACACACACACACATATATATATATATCCATTGGCTATACTATGCATGTGTGTACATATATTTCATATTCTTATATCATCACAGATAACAAGTATTTGTATATATCAAATCACTGCGTACGACCACCGGAAAAAGAGTGTAATTGATGTTAAAGTGAATAAAATCTTTGATGTACACTTACTTAAGTTTAGTGTTATTGTTTCTCCCTAAAATATTAATGTTGTCAAGGGTTGAAATAAATGAATAGCGTAGATGTACTTGATAAACTTTCACTTTATTTTTTACACTTGTCAGAACACAAAAAAAAATATAATTGTGACAAACTAACTTTCATCATTCAACAAAACATTTATGTTGATGTTCGTTTTATAGAACAAATCCTGCTGAGAGCATTCCATCCACTGCTATTCGTATATACTAAACCACATTTATCACACAGATAAATCTTGTATGAAGTGTTGAATATGCAGTCACCTACTAGTTTCATGTCACCTTGTGTTAGAGATATTCGTGAATGTCTTGCCACAATATTTGAAGTCGGTCACTACTGCTGCGTAACTTGACCATCTGTAAACCCTGGGCGTTCGCGATACCATTGCGCCTGTCGATTTGTCCTTACCCACAGATCCTTTAAACATATTATAACAGCCTATACAGTAGATGAACAAAGTCAGGATCTGCATTCTGCCACATCCATCAACAAAGAGAAAACCTTCTTACATAATGCATGTTTGTATTGTATTAACACTATACAACAAGCAGTTTATGTTGACCATCTCGAGTGTCTCAGTAGATGTTTGCTGCTAAGTATCTACAAAATAGCATGGTTGATGGATTGTTATACGAGACCTAATTAACCCTATCGCTGTCTAACCCACGATGTCGTTCATTAGGTAACCGTTCTTCTTTACAATTTTACATCTCTTTGTGTTTGAGGTGACTTGTTTTTTTTTTATTATACTGCAGCACCCTTGCATTGTGTCTTACACCAGCTTCTAGAATGGGCTGGGTTTGTTCTAATAGTACTTCCTTGGACACTCTAGGCATGGGAGACAGCCCTTCGTTCTGTTGCGGATAGACATGTGGGTTTTGGTAGACAGACAATATTTTGTGTTGTGCATATGCGAGGAAGAATTATTTAGACAGATACATAAGCTCGGTATCTTTGTGGAGTGTTGCATATGATTTAAGTTTCCCATAGGTCATGATAGCTGATAGGCTCTTGTCTGCTAGAATGCAATTTCATAATTTTCACTATGCCCTCTCGGGCGGGGTGGGGGGGGGGGAGAGAAAAGTTCTGGGTATACTGTGTTGATAGATACTGCTTTTGTGGATAGAAAATGGGTAAGCCATGGTGATGGGTTTTGCAGAGGGTAACAGATATGGAATTATTAATTCCAAACAAGAATTGATCATTCTCTTAGCCAACATACAGAGGGCTTTTAACAATGAAGGTTTTGGAGCTGCTTCACAGGAGAATTAGATAAAGTATGTGCACAAGATGGTGCACAGATACAATATGCTCGCCAGTTCACTGATCCTCGCCCCAGTGTCTAGATGATGTAGTATAATAATTTATGTTGCTAGGGGCCGTGGTGGCCGAGCAATTAGATCGCTCTCTTCCAACAGAGGCAATCCAGGTTCAATCCCCAGCTAGGTCACTGGATTTTCGCATGTGAGAATCGTGCAGGACGATGCCGTTGGTTGGCAGGTTTTCTCGGATCTCCCATTTCCCCCACCCCCTCATTCTGGTGCTGCCCCCATACTGACCTAAATCACCCCCATTGGCTCTGAAGACCTCACTGTCAAGAGCCACCTAAATCTCTTCACATTTATGTTGCTAATAACATTATGTATCTAAAGTATTGTTCATTTCGTTTGAAGAGTGATATGTTGTATACAGGATTTTTTTATAGTTTTAATAATATCAGTATGCTATCTTTTATCAAAATGGGGATGCATGGGCATTTTTGTCTTGCCGAACTGATATGCGCACACAATATGAGGTGTTCTTAATTGAAGTTTGTTCTGTAGTGGAACCTTTCAAACGATTGTGGTGCTCTCTATCGGTGGAGTTTCGAAGTGTATGGGCTCTCTACCTACACCCTCCTTGATGGGCATTCCTTAGTTGGGTTGATATCGTAGTTTTAATGACCGTTATAACAAAATGTGTTCTATCTCGCACCCAAACACATTTATACATATATAGATTTTACTCACTTAACACTTAACACTGTGACGAGGTATTGACTCATACATAAAACATATCTTAGCGAATCCACATTACTAATGCATTGTCTACCAATACTTATTATAAGCTGTGTATTGCTTATGAATATAAAAAGGGTGTAAATGTTTTGTGTATGTAGCTTCGGCGGATGGGAAATGTTTGTAAACTATGCTTATAAGATAGGTTTAAGGTGTAATTGACCTTGTCGTTCTACTCGTTGTCAAGCAGATGCTTATGATATGGTGGCTATAGCTTTGGTGGATAGGCGAAGGTGGTTTAATATGCTTATATGGGACCTTCAGTTGTAATTGTCCCCTCCACTGTGTTCGTCACCAGGGGTGATGCCTATGTTATGGATTTGGCGAGTATAGCTTCAGTGAATGAGAAATTTTGGCCAAGTATGTTCATAAGAGATCTTAAGATGTGATTGACATTGCGGGCATGTTCGTCATTGGGGGTGATGTCTATGATATGAACTTGGTGGTTATATTGTAATTCAATTGGAGATCACAGACAACTATGTTTATAAGATTTTATAAGATGTACTTGATCCTGTGATCCTATTCGTCTTTGGGGTGATTTATGTGTTATGTATTTGGAGCCTGTATCCTAAACAATTTGGAAATAGTGGCCAACTTTGCTTATAAGAGGGCTAAAGGTGCACTTGACCTTGCAGTTCTGTTTGTTGTCTTGGGTGATGTCTATGTTATGGATTTGGTGATTATAACTTTGGTGGATGGGAAAAGGCAGCCAACTATGGTTATAAGAGGGCTTAAGGCATTATTAACTCTACCATCCTATTAGTCATCAGGGTTGATGCTTATATTATGATTTTGGCGGCTATGCCTTAAATGGGTTGGAAATGATGTCCGACTATGCTTATGTGAAGTTTTAAGGCGTTCTTGGCCCCTATCTCTTTGATGTTACGCTCTTGCTGGTGTGAATGGTAGTTTGATGGTGGGAATTCAAGGTGGCGGACATATAACACAAACATATTGGTGATTAACACCTCAGTTACGAGTGAGAAGTGGTCGGAGTATGATGTGTATTTATTGTGCACTTACTCTCTGGGTACATGTACTTAGTCTCAGTAGATTTATTACTCTCAGTATGTAATTATTCTCGGCACATGTACCTATTCATTATGCAATTACTCATTACGCAATTGTTCATTGTGACTTAATTATGCCTTATTACCCTCTATGGGTGTCGAACCATGGAGCACCTCTCCTCACTGAACACACTTGTCATTGCGTTTCAGCAGCTGATGAGTAAACATGTGTACTTCGTGTATAATTACTATTTTCGTACATGTACTTAGTCTCGGTACATGTACTTACTCTCGGTGCATATACTTATTCATTATGCAATAAGCCATTATACAATTACTCATTATATTCTAATTATTATTAATTAAAATTACCCATAATTACATCTTATTGCCTTCGACGGGACTCGAACCAAGGAGAACAGTTTCCCATTTTGAAGGGTGCTGGCAATTAGTCTCTCTCTCTCCAGCGCCCGTTTCCAGGTTAATCAAATGCCACTATGGTTGCTGATGTTCCCTAGCGTCCTAGAACGTAAGTGCTCTCACTATTCTTGTGCTCGTTGAAGCTCAGTAAATTCCACCAAGAAACAAACTACTATAAAATTGACACTTAGTTTCATACACAATCGTAAACATAATGCACGGTACGTATGCATTACTGTAAGCATGTATGTTAGAATGTACACATGCATTAGTGTATGCATGAATGCATAATTCTAAAAAAAGTTATGGGATTTTTGATGGTGAACTTATCAGGGTCATTTATGGGAGACATTATTAACAAGAGTTTAACAATAATGGACGAAAAACACAGTGTAGAGACAAGGCGGGAAAAAAAAATTTCTTTTACTTTTTTGTTTATTCTTTTGTGTATACGTCTATACATCACACATGGCACGGCATTTAGTTAATTTTCATCTGTCCGTAAAATACTGTCCAAAAAGTTATTTTTAAGCGATAGAGCTAACTCCGACAAAAATGAAAGTGAACATTACAAATGGCCACATAACTGGTTAACCTACTTCCCAATATGGCAGACGTCTCAATATATTGTTTAGGAAAAAAAACATTCACATCTCATCTGCCGTTCTAGAAAAAAATCTCATAGCTACAGTTTTATTTCTAATATCATACTCACGACTATTTAAAAACTGCCGAAGCCGCTGTGGTTATTTTCTTTCTGGACGGGTGGCATCACTGGAATCCCCACACGCTGCCGCAGCCTTGGGTCACTTGACAGTCATGTTTTTCCTGCTCACACTCGCCACTCGGTCGCAGGAAAGCAGAACATCTCCCGCGTGTGTGTTCGTGCGAGGGCGCCGTGCGAATGTTTGCAGACAAGACAGTTGGCCGTGCAACACGTTCGAACCCAGGCGCAGACGACACAGCCTGACACCGGAGCAGAGGGAATAATTTCGCTTTCGTTCACAAGGTATGGATCTTGAGCAAAAGGAAGACAGGTGCTTAAAGGCGTTGCCCATGGGGAAAAAATATTTTGATATATTATGTTGATAGAGCACTTGTGAAAGCCGTCATTTTATATCCATTCGCCATATGTAAAATTAACATTATAATAGACCAGATTACTTTAATCATGAGCCATACAAGTGAAAACGCGAATTTATTAGGATTCTTGTTGAGTGTCTTAATGTGTCATCTCGTATTCTAATACATGTGTAAAAAAAAAAAAAAAAAAAAAAAAAAATTGCAACTTGATTTGCTGTAAATTCAAAAATTAAGCTCGCAACACAATGACAACGCCTTGGACGCAGCCAACCTAACTGGAAACCTGTATGCCGATGTGTATAGGCTATTCATAGTAAAGTGAGCACTATTGAAAGCCCCCTTATTTGGAATAACAGTCAATAAATATAGTTTATTTTAGCCTTCGACGTTAACTATCGAGTATAGTGGAATGTACACACTGTGTTAATCTCTTACATCGAAATATTTATTTAAAAACGTGGTTAACGGATAAAAAAATGGCCGAAAGTAAAAAAGTAACTAGGGCTTCAAAAGCGCTCACTTTACCGTGAACAGCCTATAGAATAAATTATTACTTGTTAAATTACTGAAATATTTCACGGCGTACCGTGTCCCATTTATCATCTGGAATGCAGGAGAATATAATACGGTAGTTAAATTATCTATTTACATGCTGCAAGTTTTTTTTCGGTATTGTTTGCACAGGTTTTGTCAGCACAATTACGTTGCGTTTCCGTTTGGAATATGCAGGATGTATCTAAATTCGATCTACAAATTTCGGCTGTAGGTAAATAACGAAAAAATTAGTCGAAAACATATATACGGCCTATGGTCTAAAGCGAGTACTAAGATTGGTACACATATTCGAAGTTGGACCTGAAGCGCCAGTTTATAGCAAACTAGCAGCCCGCCATCGCCTCGCTCAGGTTTTATAAACTATCCGTGACTACCAGTGACTTCCCGCGACTACATCGAATACATGTTACTAAAGGCTGTTCACGATAAAGTGAGCACTTTTGAAATCAACCTTAGAAAAAAATCACTGCCCCTACCTGCATATGTTTTAACGGGAACAATGAGTGACATGTGTCCAGTAAAGTTGGTCACGAGGGAAGGGAAAGTAATTCCATATAGTAACGTCGAACAAAAAGTGTTAGTTAACTATTTGTGATAGCTTTGATAACTTGATTTATTTCTCTCGCTTTCTGTATTTTTTTAATAAATCGAAGTGTAAAAATTAGCAGGTTTGTAAAATATTTACTTTTCTAATAATTTTACAGTTGCACTTGACCGAAGCATGAATAAAATGATAAGGCCCATGGAAATGTTAATTTTACATAATGCGGAAGAACACATAACATGTATACAAGTAGATCTTAAGCAGGACTTTCAAAAGTGCTCATTTTACCGTGAACAGTCTACACCCGTGACTATCTGCGACTACTCGTGACTACCTGCGACTACTTGCGAATTTATAATGTTAAGATACACATGAGTTTACTCTATTCACTGGGCCACTGCGGTCCCACTTGAGATCGCTCTAATCACTGGGCCACTGCGGCCCCACTTGATATATTTCTACCCACTAAGACACTGCGGCCCCACTTGGAATCAATCTAGCCACTGGCCCACTACGGCCCCATTTGATATATATATATATCCACTAAGCCACTGCGACCCTACTTGGAATCGCTATAGTCACTGGGCCACTGCGGCCTCATTTCGTATATCTCTATCCACTTGGCCTCTGCGGCTCCACTTGGAATCATATCCACTCACTTGTGATCGCTCTAGCCACTGGGCCACTGTGGCGCCACTTGATATATTTATATCCACTGAGCTACTAGTCTACTGCCTCACTTGGCATAGCTCTAGCCACTGGGATACTAAGGCGTACACACTTGGGATCGCTCTAACTACTGGACCACAGCGGCCCCAGTTGATATAGTTCTATCCACTAAGCTACTAGTCTACTGCCTCATTTGGTAAAGCTCTAGCCTCTGGGCTACTAAGGCTCTTGAGAAGGAAAGGAGGACAGCCCATAGACAAAAAAAAAGAAAGAAATGACTGAACTATTGTTTTAACAATGATTTTTTTACGCAGTAATCGTGTTGCCTTGATTCACTAATACCGTTTATTCTCAGCTTCTATAAGCGCTACGGCAATTTTTAATACACAAAAACCTTCCCAGATCTTAACAGATGATAACAGTAAAAACCGCATTCAAATTCGTTCAGTGGTTTTCGAGATTAGCGCAGTCATACAGGCAGACGCGCGCCAGGGACTTCCGTTCATATAATAGTATAATATCGGCAATTTAAGATGCGGTACACTCATGGTCTGGGCAATGGTTAACTGAACCAAGATCTTCTAACACCACAACACCTGCCGCTGTCATCAAAATATTGAATGTAAATAATCACGGTTACTAAGTCTGTTTCGAACTAACCTCCATGTCGCGATTGCATATTTAGGATTTAAATGACGGATTATTAGTCCGCATGTCGCAATTAACAAAACTGTTGTCTTGTGTAAATACCCTAAGCCTCACCGTTTTCGAGTAATTCGTGCTTTACTTTCAAAATCATATTTACCAATACCTGGTGGGTGGGGCATGCGCAATACCCAATAACACACTGTTACGGCTATTAAAGGGAGGGGAATATTCTAGAGAGAAGTACATAACAGTGTCAGTGTAACAAACTATTTCTTTAGTTACAACGTCCAAAATGTGTACCTCATTTGGGATTCATTTTAAACCATTGGTCGTATATAAGTTTTCAACTTCTTTTTTCGTGATTAACCTGCAGCCAAAGTTTGTCGGCCGGATTTAGATACATCTTGAATACAGCGAGATTTCCGCTACGCAGTTGTTAATTACGAAACATGAAAAAAAAAAAAAAAAAAAAAAAAAAATCGAGGTTGCGCTGGTTGCGTCTCAGTATAGGCTGTTCACGGTAAAGTGAGCACTTTTGAAAGCCCCCTTATTTGGAACAATAGTCAGTAAATATATTTTAAATTATCCTTAGATGTTAACATTCGAGTGCGGTGGAAAATACACACCTGTTTTTATTACTTGCATGGCGATATTTATTTAAAAAAAGATGGTTAAAGGATACGAAATGGCTGAAAGGAAAAAGTAACTAGGGCGTCAAAAGTGCCCACTTTAACGTGAACAGCCTATACCACGTACGCAAGAAGGTTTCTTGTTAGCAAGTTTTCCTGTTTGTGAAATTCGACTTGGCAACGTTTACTGCCGTGGAATGCTGCCTCGCCAATTGTGCTGTGCAATAGCGCGACGCGAAGCTAACGGGGGGAAAATTGTAGTTGCTTGCCATCTTCCGGGCGATATTTCACATAATACAAATAAACACAGTTTTGGCAGTATTCTAAGAAGCTGTATGGTACCGCAAAACATATCTTGGAGGGTCAGACTGCTAAACGCTGTTCACGATAAAGTGAGCACTTTCGAAATCTACCTTAGAAAAAAAGTCACTGTCCATGCGTGAATACATTTTAACCGGCGCACTGAGTGACATGCGCCCAGTAAAGTTGGTAACGATGGAAGGAATGTAGTTCCACTCCTAACGTCGAATAAAAAGTGTTTGGTGACCAGTTGTGATAACTTAAAATATTTCTTTCGCTTTCTGCTTTTTAGTGCATCAGAGTCTAACGATGAGCAGATTTGTAAAATATTTACTTTTGTATAAATTTCACAGTTTCACTTAACCGACGCATGAATAAACTGATGAGTCCCGCGGTAATGTTCATTTTACATAAGGCGGAATAATACAGAACACGCACACAAGTAGATCTTAAGCATGGCTTTCAAAAGTGCTAATTTTATCGTGAACAGCCTATATCTTATATTTTTGCTTCTAATTGCAGTATTACCGACTATAAATATCGTACAAATATCGTCTTTTCTCTACACCTTGATTCAGAAGTGCTTCAAAACGGTTTTTAACGTAAACAATATTCCTCCAGTTTTTAAAACAATGTTTAGAAATTCAAGAAGCGCAGCAAAACATTTAACATACTTTACTATCCGGCAACTCGATTCTTCCCCCTTGTTTACAAACATGACAGCAGTTACGTTTCTTCGTTTCTATATTCTTGCTCCTTATTGGCTGTTTTCTCCAACGTCGTCGGCGACATCGCCTCCTCGGCAAGTCAGGCTTGTCACTAGCGCTCCCGTCGCGAACGATAAGAACTACAGTTGGCTGGTTCGGTGTGACGTCACATCACTTTGCATCGCATCGCGTTATCGGGAAGAGTTTTTTTTTCTAAACCTACCCTATTTGCAAGCATTTGGTGTGTGTCCGCGGTAGGACAGGCGCTTAATGCGTCTCAGGGCTGCGCCCCTTACGCCTAAAAGGATGAGAATTCATGCAAGGAGGCTCGCGTTCTCGGCAGGAGGGATTGGGCAGCCATGGCCAGTGTTTAAGGCCATGACTT
The DNA here is from genome assembly GCA_029891345.1 of Dryococelus australis. Lineage (NCBI taxonomy): Eukaryota > Metazoa > Arthropoda > Insecta > Phasmatodea > Phasmatidae > Dryococelus > Dryococelus australis. The sequence goes on along the minus strand of CM056998.1, from coordinate 58,821,599 downwards.
ACCTCCCTAAGTGTACCTATAGCTGAAACCATATTCTAGAAGAGTAGTAGGGACGCACGGGTTTCAGATTTGATATAGTCCCATAAGATTAACCTAGCACCACAATCTGCTCCTCCTCCTCCTCACGTAGCACCTCACATAACATAGACACCATACCCGACATACAACATAATGGTAAGGTCAGGTAGGCCCTTAACCGTTTCTGGCAAAAGTTTAATTTGAGTTAGACCCTTTTGTAAAATACAGTCATAATTTCCGAACTGTTGAAGATAAAGTAATCAAATTCATAACATAGGCATCGTTCCCGATGTCCATCATGGTGCTAACATCATTTAAGCCCTGAGACCTTTCTGACAAGGTCAATTATGCATTTAAGCTTATTCTTTGTAAAATGTAGTCATAATTTCGGAATCATTGACGATATAGAGATCAAATTCATAACCTAGCCATAATACCCAACATGCATCAAGATGCTAAGGTCATTTAAGCCCTAACACTTTTTTGACAAGGTCAATTATGCATTTAAGCCCTTTTATGATCATACTCATGATTTCCGAACCGTTGAAGATATAGTGATAAAGTTCATAACGTAGGCATCGTATCCGATATCCAACACAATGGTAAAGTCATTTAGCCCTTAAGCCCTTTCTGACAAGGTCAATTATGCCTTGATCCCTTTTATAAGCATACTAACTCATTATACTCATCTACCAAAGCAACAAACATCAAATTAATGACCTACACATAAACCCCAACAATAAACAAGACTACAAGGTCAAAAACATTTAAAGCCCTTTTATAAGCATAGTAACTCACAATTTCACATCTACCAAAGCTACAAACATCAAATTCATAACACACAAATTAACCCCAACAACAAACAAGACTACAAGGTCAAACACACCTAAAACCCTTTTATAAACATAGTAACTTATAATTTCCCATATACCAATGCTACAATAGTAAAATTCATAACATGCACATTAAACCCAACTACAAACAACACTACAAGGGCAAACACACCTAAAGCCCTTTTATAAGCATAGTTAGTCATAAACTCACAAGTACATACTCATCAAGGACATATTTACCAATGAAATATTGTTTCATTTCCGATTTTAACCAAAATTTTATTTGTGACTTGGCCAGGTGCTAGGGTTACTTAATGTAATGTTAATTTCGGATTTTGAAGTTCGATCCTCGGTCAGGGCACGTAATATTATTTCATTTTCGATTTTAACCAAATTTTATTTGTGACTTGGGTAGGTGCAGACTTACTTAATGTAATGATAATTTCGGATTATAGAGTTCGAGTCTCTGTCAGAACACTTAATATTATTTATATACGAATTTAACATAGATTTAGTGTTAATCTGTATTCCTGCGTATAGTAATCAATGTAATGGAATTTTTTGGATTACCGAAATCGATTCCCAGGGGACTCACTTAATAGTTAAAAAAAACTTCTGGGAAATGCAATCTTAAGCATTCACTTACGATCGCTCTCTATCATATTACCTGATCTGTGTCTGCTGCTCAACTAACGTGTTATATGTTCGATTTCAAATCTCGAAGGTCGATAATGGTGGAGGGGGTTGTGGTTATATGATGTAATCATGTAATTAACATAGCTGTGAAAACCCATGATTGTATAAACATGCAATGGATATTCACTAGGTATGCACGTACACACATGAATAATTAACAACTAAACATTCACCAAAGTAATATATCCTCTCAGCAAAACAGCCTAGATTCGACTGTCATATAACTTTTCATTTGTTTCAGAATTTGCAATTAGTATAATTTTTTATTATGATTAGGCATGGGAGGTATTGATTGCACTTACACTATGCTACCATTCACTATACACACTTATCAAGTATGCACATTAGATGTAGAGAGACATATGTCCGCTCCCGAATAACGATAGCTCAAAACTAAAACCTTACCGTAAACATATTGTCCATTGGATATTTTCAAGCGAAAACAGTTCCTGCTTTATTCCTATCAGCTCAACATACCCTAATAGGAAAAACTATTGTGTATGTGATTTCAACATCTACCAACAACCACAGACAGATTATTTCAATGAATTACTCTGATAAACCATTTCATCATGTAACAGCAAAACACACACACATCAACCCCAACAACAAACAAGACTACAAGGTCAAACACACACAAAGCCCTATTATAAGCATACTAACTAATAATTTCCCATATACCAAAGCTACAGGCACCAATTCATAACACACACATACACACAAAAAAAACCTAAAATACTCCAATTGCCAAACCTGCTCTACCCAAGAATTGCTCCTAATGAACCAAATGAACCCAGATCAACCCAGAATTCACCCAAGACGAACAAATTCTACTCTAAAACACACAAACATGCACACAGCTTATCTGCATATATCATACCAGACAACCACAATACCCCATACCATCAAACTTTACAAGCAAAACTAAATACTTAACAACTATATCAACATATCATACAACTGAAATTAACAAAACATACAAAAACAGTCACGATAATATTATGAAACCACTTCAAACTATATGACTACCAACATAACACCCAACTTGCAAAACTTCTAACATCAATCATCACAAGCAAAACTAAATACTTATCAACTAAATCAAAAAAATATACAACACACATGGACAAATTCCATCATCTCTCTTCCAATACACATTAGCCCACACATCTAATCTAAATTATGATAATATACAAAAAGGAAAAGCCTTTTCAAGATTCCGATGTTCTAATTTACTATACATAACATCATTTAAAGCCAAATTAAAATTCAAACAAAACACTCATCGCACTCAAATAATGCTATCCCATACTATATATAACAACCAAAACATGTTTACTACATAAAAAACTCCATAGTCAAAGTATGTTTGTTAAGATCTGCTCTTTTTAACAGTTGATTCAATCCTTCTAGGATACTTAGATCTTATATGCATAACAAGTATTTACACAATTAAACCTTTTTTCACTACAGAAGAAGTTTAAGTGTTGTTTAAATGTAACTACAGTTATCTACTTAAAAAAAAAAGCGTCAAAATTCATGCATACATACTGATTTATCAAAACTTCCACCTAAACGCAGACATATACAGTTATAATAACATATGCTTTGTTTCAAATCCCAAAGAGGTAAATACACATTTGAGTTACTATGTGCGATATTGCGATAAACTCACTCATCTCAAACATTAAATATTAAATAATCCTTTAAAATTACCGCTATTTTATCTAGCTTTAGGTTAAAGACATATTAATTTAATATAGTGCAATAACACCAATTCTAAGTTCTCATTACACAACAAACATCAATAGTACATAATGCAAGTTGATGAATTATCTAACATACCTTATCATAACCAAAGACATTTTAATATTTTTTAATTATTCTGGGAAGAATGGTTTGCAAATGGCTAGCTAATTCTCGCAACATTCCGAAGAACACCATGTTTAATTGTTATCTATGCATATTAACATTTTGAGAAACTTTAAAAAAATTGTATCGATCATGATAGGCTAAGCTTACATCAGGAGAGTTGAGCACACACATTAATTAATCATCAAGAGTAAAATATGTATATTTGCATAACAAAAATACATATTTAGCGAGACTATTTAGATATAAGTAGTATGTATATAGCGATTCAAGAACCATACAGAGTAAGTAGATATTTATTTTAATCGCGTAAAGTATATTAACCAAGCTATTGGCGTAATGAATATCCAGATGCAACGTCTATGTATGTAATAATCTGAAACCAAGCACCCATCGAACGATGAAGAAAAAAAATGGAAGACAACTATAGGTTTGAGAACATATTCATTGCTTCATCGCACGTCACTCACTTTTCAGTACTAGTATTTACATATTGAATAACTAACATGATTATTTTCACTCTAAGTATACATGTTACTATAACTAAAAATTACATCCGACTAACATATGTTTGATATTATGCATAACTTATATACATGACAGCTTACAACACACTACACAACAAACACCTAAACAATATGCCTTTCCATTAAACTATCTCACTTTATATTCAACTACCATACAGCATTCATCATCTCTCTACACCTATCTATCACAGCTCATCGACAACAAAGAACCACATATACTCACCCGCACAGAACTCCATCAGTCAAACGTCATCTCTGGTAGGAGAACAACGGTCTCACGGAAAAGATTCAAGCAGGCAAGCCCCTTAACATTGTCATGATTCCAATGGAAACAGCATAATTTTTAAGAAAGTGAAGTGATATGGGCGGCTCTTAACAGCGAGGTCTTGAGAGCCGAAGTGGGGTGATTGAAGTGAATATGGAGCGGCGCCGGAATGGAGGGGCGGAGGAAGCGGGAGATCCCCGAAAGACCCGCCGATCAACGGCATCGCCCGGCACGATTCCCACTTGCGAAAATCCGGTGACCCGGCCTGAGTTTGAACCCGGTTCGCCTTGGTGGTAGGCGAGCGTGCTAATCGCTCAGCCACCGCGGCCCCATTAAGTAAGTAAATGTGATGATAATATGCAAAGTCGTGTTTTCATGTGTATAAAACAAATAGGGAAATATCTACTTAAGTAGCTATAAATTTACATTTTACCCTTTGAATACAACTTCAAGCCTTAGAGGAGGCCGCGGTGGTGTAGTGGTTAGACTACTCGCTTACCACCGGAGGTGAACCGGGTTCGATCAAGCCGGTGTTGGTTGGATTTCCGGTGGGGTCGTTACGCCACCTCCCCCCTCCTAACGATCACCCGACTATTGGTCCCGTGGAGGGTCTGCGGAGGGGCGGGTCATGTCTGGTTCCTCACCTACTACCGCCGCGCTGTAAGACGCAGTTATGAACATCACGTTGGAGGGGCCGGCATCACGTTGTTGGTGGCGGGGGGGGGGGGGGGGAGGTGGACAGTCCGCACGCAACAATTATCGTTACATTTAAATTGAGGAATTGAGTTTTTTATTCTTTCATCAAGCGCTATGCATCCCAGCAACTGATGAATAGTTTTCATAATAAATTTGTCATTTAATACCAAACACATTATTTTAGAAAATTCAAACCCTTTTGAAAACAAACCTAGACGTCTATAAATAAAATACCATACATAACTTAATCGAAATTTTGAATTCAATCGTCACTTAAGTAAATGTCTTTGATTTTGAAATATTTTACTAACTTTGCTGGAATATTTTCTTAGAATGAATCAAAACTGAATCTATGAACCATCATTGCCAATTTTCAAATAACACACCCAATAATTTCCTAGATTTGAAGTAATATCTAAGTGTTTATAATGAAGATTAGTTTGTGTAATTGTTTTCCTTGTTAGGTGATTTCATCAGTAATATATAAATATGTATAAAATTCATAAAGTACGAATTTCCACATAATTTTTAAATCGATATTCGATATTAATTTTTTACCCTTTCCTAGCTATCTGGCCTTTACTTTCAGTTGCTGAGTTATAGATTTTATGTTAATCTAATTATTATTTATTTTTGTCTTATTTGTTAAACGGAATTACAAATTGCATCACCAAATGCAACCAAAACTGCTACCGAAATAGGTAAAAATTCACCATTATGGGTTAATCCATTTCCAGTTTTTTCTTTAAAAATTTTTTCTCAAGAACTGGTAATGGTGATGTTAAAGCAAAACGGTTACCATCTTTCAATTATTTATTTTTCTTTCAAGCTTTCCATGTGTTAATATCTTATCATTATACAGTCCTTTAATTTGTTTAATCGGAATGTAAAATCTTACATTTTAAATATTCACATATGTAGTAGAATATTTAACAAGATGTTACCGATATAACTAATGAGCCTACCATCCTCAGTGTGGGTGCAATCAATTTTTAAATACGTTCTTAAAAGCTGAGTTGGTAGATAGAACTTGTCGTCTCGTAGAAAGCAATATCATTAGAGAGGTAACCAGAAACATATGCAACAGTGGCGAGACAATTACAAATACACACATGCCTTACCCGGGACTCAAACCCAGAATACCTCGTACCATAATCTAGCATGCAATCAACTGTATTGCAGAGGGCGAATTCGGAGCATCAAATGCGGATCTAATCAATCTAATGTTTCGAATGATGGGTTTGCTATCCAAAAATATTTACAGGGCCTTCATTTTGAAAATAAGTGACTGAGCCACTTAAAACCTGTAGGTTTACATGGCCTACCGTAGCGCTACTTGTGTGAAGAATTTTTTGGAAATCTATTGATTGGTCTCTGATTTATTCATAAAACCTCAATATATTTCATGTGACGATCTTCATAAATTGAGGGGAAAAAACGTTCTGTTTTAGCACATTCGATGATTGTATAAATACGGCCAGTATACAAAGTTAAGTTAAGATTGATTGCATAGTTTTGTAGATATAGCATGGCCTACCACAATACAATTTTATCGCCAAATGAGATAAGGATGGGTTGATTGTTTCCCGATGACATAAAAACTTAATTTGTATTGCGGTGCTAACTTACCAAATGGCAGAGAATTGCGTATACTGAGCTAAAATATATTTTATATATTCACCATTTTGAAAATGAATGACTGGTGTACTCAAAACATTCCAGTTTACACCACCTGCTGCGGTGCTATATGTTTGCCAAATTTGGTAGGAATCTATCAATTGTTTTCCGAGATATTACGTAAAAACTTTATTTTTTTCATATTTCATATCTTGGAAAATTGCGGACAGAAGATTCTCAGTGTAGACACATTTCATGGTTGTAATGCTCGTACATACTGCCAGCAAACATAATTAAGTTTGGATTGATTTCGTTGTTTCGAAGATATGGAGCACGCTAAACTAAATGGCTATAAAGCCGCCATTTTCAAAATAAGTGCTTGACCTTAAAATACATCAGATTACACCACCTGTCACAGTATTGTTTGCCGAATTTGGTAGGAATAGGGCAGCTGTTTCCCGATATATGACATAAAAGCTTTATTTATTCGTATAGTGCTATCTTAAAAAATGGCGGAAAAAATATGCTTTGTGTAGATACAGTAGATTGGTGCAATGTCTTCTGTCAGCATACAAGGATAAGTTGGAATTGATTAAATGGTTTCTACGATATAGCATTCTAAGAGAAAATTGCTACATGTCCGCCATTTTGAAAATAGTGTTTAACATACCTAAAACTACATTATCTGCCGCAGCACTACTTGTTTGTCAAATTTGATATGAATCGGGGAATCGGTCAAATATTTCCCGATGTAAGACTTAAAAATTATATTTATTCGTGTGGCGCTATATTACAAAATGGCGGACAATAGATGCTTCATGTTGATACAGTTTAAAGTTTTAATATATAATGCCATCATACGAAGTTATGTTGAAATTGATTATATGATTAGAGCAATATAGCATTCTAAGCTAAAATGTCTTATAACCGCCATTTTGAAAATTAGCGACTGATGTACATATGATACATACCTTTGTGCATCATATTCCGTAGTACTACTACTTTGCCAAATTCGGTAGGAATCGGTTAATTTCTTCCCGAAATGTGGCATAAAACTTTATTAATTCATATAGTGCTATATTACAAATTGCCTGACAAAAGTGGCCACATGTTGGCGTATATGATTCTTATAATGGATACTTTCAGCACTCAAAATTGGGTCGAAATAGGTGTAATGGTATGGTAGGCATACAAAATAACCTAAAATATATATAAGGCTGCCATTTTTAAAATACGTCCCTAATCAAGTTTAGTCAGTAACGTTCTCCTGGCCTGTGATAATACAAAATACGTGCCAAATTGGGTGAGAATTGGTTAAATAGTTTTAGAGATATATTGCAAAATATTATTTTTTTTCATTTTGTGCGATCTTCCAAAATGGCGGACTAATAACAGTATTCATTTCAAAATTTAATGCTTACACGATATCCTTGCAGTATCGAAATTTGGTTTAAATCGATTGAATGGTTCCCGAGATATGAAAAATATAAAAGATTATTAAAAACAATTTTAAACAGCTTGGAAGATTACAATTAAAATTTCACAATTGAATAATATTAGACTTAAGTAAAGTTACAAAGTAAATGCCCATTACCAATCTTTTATCTCTAAAGCCCATCCCATGTTCTCTCTCGAGCAGTCTTCAGGCCAGGGTATATGTAGTCTAGTCAGCTCCTCCAGAGTTCGTGACATTAAGTGTTGAGGAAACCCCATAAAGTTAGCGCTGATCGTCTTGCGGCGTAACCACAACCCGCTGATGTAAAGGCTTTTCACGATCAACGGAGCACCATTGAAATCAACCTTAGAAAAACGTCACTGCCCCTGCCTGCATGTATTTAAACGGGCGCACCGAGTGACATGAGCCCACTAAAGTTGGCAACGATGGATGGAAAATAGTTTCACATCTTAAAGTTGAATAAAAAGTGTTAGGTAACCATTTGCGATGTCTTAAATTATTTATTTTGCTTTCTGTTTTTTTTTTAAAGCACGGAAGTGTAATAATTACCAGTTTTGTATAGTAATTACTTTTATAAAAATTCCACAGTTTCGTTTGACCGACGCATGAATTAAGCGATGAGGCCCATGGCAATGTTAATTTTACATGAGGCGGAAGAACACAAGACGTGCATACAAGTAGATCATAAGCAGGCCTTTCAAAAGTGCTCATTTTACAGCAAACAGCCTATAGCAGAAGTGTCGCACCGTCTCTAGGCAACGCCAGCCAGGTGCTGAGAAGAGTGGACGTATTGAGGGCGAAGAAGAAAGAAAGAGAGAGAGAGAGAGAGAGAGCGAGAGAGAGTTTGCGAAGGGGGGGTGGGGGGACTCGTCATCGTCCAGTCGACCAGCTGTTCGCAGCGCAGAAGCCAGGCCTTGACCTACCGTCCCGCACCGCCGGGCATCGAACGGGGACTGTCTACGTGTTGAATAACCCAGCCGATGTTCCTCGCAGGACACGCAATTCAGCAGCGTAGTAGGCGAAAATCTGTTCCCGCACACTGTCACAGTTTTTATGCTATATCTCGAGGACAAATCAACCGATTCTCACCAAATTTTACAATCAAGTAGTGCTACAGTAGGGTATGTAAACTAACACGTGTTTAAGTGCGGTAAGCATTTCTTAATTGGGTTTATATAAACAATTTATAATAATATTTTATATCTATAAACCATTCAAACAAAATTCAACCAAATTTTGTACGCAAACAGTATTTATTAGAAGCATAAATTATGCATGCAGATATCCTCTTTTGCCGGCTTTTTTTTTAAATAGTGCCAGGTGAGTAAATCGAATTTTTTCCCCGTATTTACACAACTAAACTAATTTCCATCAAAGTTTTCACACCTACGGAAGGCCATGTAAAGTTACATAATTTAAATAGGGTCAGACATTGCCTTTCAAAATGGTGGCCACATACATATTTTGATATATATATATATATATATATATATATATATATATATATATATATATATATATAATATATATATATATATATATATACAAACCATATTCAATCAAACTCAATATGCTGACAGTATCTATTAGAAACAGGCACGTCAAGAAGGAAGGATTGGGAGGGGGGGGGGGGGGAGGTGCAATGCTCAGGGGCCCTGGTCGGTCCGATCCATAAATGTTTATTTATAAAACGATGTATTATGTAAAAATCTAATTTCGTCGCTCAAAACTTAAACATTTTTGCATGGATAACGACTATTTATGTTGTTGTAAATGATCGATTTTTAAGAGGGAAGGGGTAAAGGGGCCTACAGCATGCATTGCTTAGGGGCCCGGAATTTCTCTTGGTGGGCCTGATAAGAAAAACAGTATACAGATCCTCTTTTTAAAAAGTGATTTTGTTAGATAGCCCCATTAAATTTAATAAGATTTTTATGCCTTATCTCAGAGACAAATCAACCGATTTCCAAAAGATTTTTCATACAAGTAGCGTCGTGGTAGGCAATGAAAACTTACAATGTTTATAGTGGCCCAGAAAATTATTTCAAAATCATGGCCGTGTAAATGTTTTAGGGTAGTGAACCCTATCATTCAAAAAATTTGACTGATTGCATCCGAATTTGATGCTCAGTATACTAGCTCCGTGATTCACTTAATTGCACATTTGCTTAATTCACGAGTTTTTCCGAGTTCGAATACAGGGCAAGTCATGTGTATATTTTAATTCTCTTGGTACTGTTGGGACCACGGTGGCTGAGCAGTTACCGTGCTCGCCTCCCACCAAGGCGATCCGGGTTCAATCCCCGGCTGGGTCACTCCGGATTTTCGCATGTGGGAATCGTGCCGGACGATGCCGTTGGTCGGTGGGTTTTCTCGGGGATCTCCCGTTTCCCTCGCCCTTTTATTCCAGCGCTGCTCCCTACTCACCTCAATCACCCCTCATAGGCTCTGAAGATCTCGATGTTAAGAGCCGTTCAAATCTAGGTTTCCGAGTTATCGAATCCTGACAGCAAACTCTACACACGTATACATACGCACATCCACACATAATATAACATTGCATTACAATACACTGCTATGTGTTGGCATTACATCGCATTATAAAACATTGTATATTATTTCTTGCATCTGTAGCATTACATTTCATTGAATTTCATTTCAATCGCAACGCAGTGCAGTGCATCATAGTGATAAAGTCATGATAAAGTGAGCATCTGTGAGAAAAAAAATCGTCCGTTAACTACACAGACGCTACCATACGCACAAGCATGCAGGTTCCCAATTAAATTGGAATTTTCGAATAATTCGTGTTTTATTTTCAAAATAATATTTACCAATACCTGGGAGGTGGGACACACACAATACCCAATAACACACTTTTGTGGCTATTAAAGGGAGGGGAAGATTCCACAGAGAGGTACACTACAGTGGTATTGTGATAAACTTTTCCTTCTGCTACAACTTTGAAAATGTGTACCTCCCTGAGAATTAATTTTAGACCATATATATATATATATATATATATATATATATATATATATATATATATATATATATATATATATATATATATATATATATATATATGTGTGTGTGTGTGTGTGTGTGTGTGTGTGTGTGTGTGTGCGCGCGCGCGTGTGCGCGTGTGTTTTCAACTTCTTTTTTCGTGCTTAACCTACACACGAAGTTTGTCGGTCGAATTTAGATACAACCTGTATATAGTCACGCTCTAAATCAATCCAGTTGGCCTTTACTTCAGTAACAGTCTCGTAAAATATTGCAAATATAAATGAATTCGCATAAAATATATGTAGAATGCCGAATAGGCGATACTTTAACGTTGCTTTAAGACACGTAATTTTCTGTATGAAAGAGTAAATACATAATATTTTTTAAAAGCATATCTTGTGTATGATTATGACGCGTATAATGGGCGAACATTTTGGCGATTCGCACAAAAAAAAAAAAAAAACTATTTTCTTTTCTTTTTTTACTGGAGAAGGAATTATTTTCAAATCTCATGCTATTATCTTGCAATATTAAACCAAACCTTATTTTATTATGACTTGGAAAGAGTTCTCCATATTTTAATTAATTTATATCCAAACAGATTAAGAGTCGTGATCATCGTTCAACATCCACAAACCAATATTATTTACCGAAATTAACGTTCACTTTTTTATAGTGTTATGATGTAAACACCAGCTGAAAACCACAAAGTAGTATTTATTTTCATATGTGGAAATAAACGCAACCAACACGCTGAAAGTAGAAACTTGGCAGGGGTTCCACAAGAGCTCACTTAACCGTGAACTTTAGTTGCAATAAATTTAAACATTACCTTTTCAATAACACGCCAAGTCTTGGGACTATTTTTTTTCTCTTGATTAGCTTCCAATTTAATTGGGAACCTGCATGCTTGTGCGTATGGTAGCGTTTGTGTAGTTAACGGACGATTTTTTTTCTCACAGATGCTCACTTTATCATGACCACAGTGCACTATGATGCACTGCACTGCACTGCGATTGAAATTAAATTCAATGAAATGTAATGCTACAGATGCAAGAAATAAGATACAATGTTTTATAATGCGATGTAATGCCAACACATAGCAGTGTATTGTAATGCAATGTTATATTATGTGTAGGATGTGCGTATGTATACGTATGTAGAGTTTGTTGTCAGGATACGATAAAGCGGAAACCTAGCTGAGAGCGTTAGAATTGTTTTGTAACCATGAAGCAGTCTTAATGTGTTTCTTAACACAATGTCAAGTGTCGCCTCCTCAGCGAAGGATATTTTAACGCTTTAACAAGCAACTGAACTTAATTTCATTATCATAACGGCTATTACGGGATAGTGGCCCGAGTTTTCATTACTGACGTAAATAACATATAACATGAAATAGTTACTCAACTTAAACCTAACAAATGCTCCTTTTGTCATTTTTTTTTAATAGTTCATCCATTAAATAAATACAGGAACATGCTTTTGAAGTAAGTAATTTATTTTTAACATGTCTTGCTCTACAATATCACCTTGATTACATGTGTATTTGAATGTTATATGTTATAAAACATTCAAGCTTAGGCTTTCATATTAGGAGATACGCTTAAGATTAATTCTGTCCTCAACCATATTGATAGTGTTCCACATACAGACTATGCAAAATTGTGGGACATTTCAGTGTATGATTTGGGAAATAGATTAGTCTTTCCCCTTTTTTCTTGCGGCCAGCGGACTTTTGGATCAAAATAAGGAAATTGTTAATTGCACCTCTTTCGCGCGCAGCCTGGACGCCATTTGAAGTGTGATAGCTTGTGTGTGATGTTGCGGAATAAAGCACAAGAAGAGTTGAAACTTCAACGGATCTCTCACGAAATCTATTTGAAACAACTGCAGTAAGTGTTTACTGTGTAGAAATGACGCTGATGTAGTTTCCAATGTTTGTAATTGAAGATCTGAGGGAAAAAATATAGTCAATTTGTGCATGTTTTGTTTGTATCATGGCTAGCGAAGACCGCGTAGTAGTTCTATATGACCACTAGCGGCATCTGTTGCTTGGTAACAGAGCTATTAGAGTTGATGCTTGTTGCTGCACTTGGGGCTATTTGAATCACTACCAAATATTAGTTTGTTTTCGTTTTTTTTGTATATTTTATTAAGATACTCAGGCACTTTTAAATGTGTAATCAATGACTAAAATAAAAATAAATAAAATATTTTTATACGAAATATTTGCTGGCGAAGCTTAAATCGTTCCAACAAAGTAGTATGCATAATTTGTAGTGAATCTAATTTAATTAAGTTTACGAATATGGTTCCAATTAAATATAAAATCAGGATATTCTTCACCGTCAGTTTTATTGGTTTATTTGTTTGTCGTGAAAAAAAAGTGGCCGATTTGGTCAGACTATAGGAAAGGCCTATTTTAATGTAGCAGATTTCATCATCCTGAAAACATGTTAAATTATAGAACAATATATTTAAAAATGATCCTTAATATCTTGCAAATAATTTTTTTTTTTTTTGAGATTTACACCGATGTGACTCTATAGTTTTTTTTTTTATGCTTTCAAATGGTGAGCAAATATAAAACGAAGAATGCGTATTTGCATTGGTCCAAAGAAAACATGACTCAAGGAAAAATGAGTGTTCTTAATATTCATTTGGGTACGAGAGCTGCAGCATCGTTTTTTAACATACCATATACAACTCTGCAGAGAAGAGTTAAAGAAACTCGTATTCATAGAGACTTCGTCAATGATCCTAACAATGCACAAATCCCTACGATTAGGAAGTCCATTGGTCATCCCACAATTTTGTCTCCAGAGCAAGAAACTGATCTGGTGGACGGGCTTACAAGTCTTTCAAGTCATGGTTTTGGTCATTCGTGCATGATTGTGAGAAGGGCAGTGTACCATTATGCAAAACTGAAGAACATTAACACTCCATGGAGTGATGTAACAAAAATGGCTCGGAAAGATGGGGTTTCTTCCTTCATGAACTGACATAGAGATTCCATTTCCTTGAGAAAAACCTCGGATAAATGTTACTGAACAAAGCGGTTGTGGATAATTTCTACGACCTCTTGAAGAGTGTATATGACAAGTTAGATATTCAAGAACAACCTCAGATCATTTATAATGTTTACGAGAGTGGGTTTCCAATACACAACAGGCCCTTGAGAGTGGTTAGTGAAAGGGGTAAGAGAGAAGTTACATCGCTGACAAGTCTAGAACGAGGAGAAAATGTAACAGCGGTAGTCTGTTGCAGTGCTAGTTGGGTATTTATTCCCCCATTCATTATATTCAACGGGAAGAGAATGAGGGAAGAATATTAGCTTGGAATGCCACATGGTAATCAAGTTGCAATGTCAGAGTGAGGTTACATTAACGAAGATTTGTTTCTGTTTGGCTGCAGCATTTTCAAAATCACCGTTCACCGGGACGATGCTTATTGTTACTGGATGGACATACTTCACATCAGTCACTATACAGCTAGGAGTATTGTGTGGAACACCAAATCGAATTGCTACGTTTGCCACCACGCACCACTCATGTCTTACAACCGCTGTACAGAACTGTTTTCAAGCCTCTGAAAACATATTGCTACCACGAAACAAATTCGGTCGTGCACACCAACCCCACAGCTACTATCACAAAGTTCGTTTTTGGGGGCATTTTCAACGCAGCATTGAGGAATGGTGCAACTGTAGTCAAAACACTTAAAGGATTTGAGTTCACAGGTACTCAACCTTTCCATCAAGGTAAAATATCTCCAGAGAAGTTCCTCCCTTCAGCCATTTCCGATAATGAAATGCCTGGCGATCGTGACAATGAATTTGAAGTACAAAATGGAGAATCATCAGAAATGGCAACGTCATTTAACAGTAGATCTGTGTATCAAGAGTCTGATATTGGAACTCTTTGAATGCATCCACATTCTTTACTGTCGTAATGCCAAAACCACAAAAAGAAAAAAAAGAAGAAAATTATAACTAGAGAAAGGGGATCAGCTGTCACATGACATCTCTAGAACACGTTGAAAAAACAAGAACAAAGAAGAAGTTAACTTTTGAGAAGGTAGCAGTGGCAAGAAACAAGTCAACAAGAAGTCGCCATGTTGAGCGTGATTAAAAACAGGAAGCGACGGCTCATAATGATGAAACAAAGCCCAACTTCTAGGACTTCCAGCAAAGAGTTCTCAGAATCATCAGGTGAAGACAACACGCCATGTGACTTCTGTGGTGTGAGATATCTGGAAGTAAAGTCATTACGTAAAGGTAACTGGATAAGTTGTCAAAAGTGCTGAGGATGGTTTGATGAAATTTGTGTAGGTGCTCGTGGAAACAAAAATTTATTTGTAGGGAATGTGTTTAAAACTTTTTAAGGACTATTGTAGACTTTATAGGCCTAATACATGCACTATGAAGCAGCGAATTATCTGATCCAAATAGCCCCATGTGCAGTCCAAATAGCTCTACACTTCCTGAAATTTCATACTTATGCAGTGGTTTGCAATATTATTTTTATCAGTAAATACAAATGCTATTAAGTTTCATTGCGGCTTTATTTGTTGCACAACATTAGGAGCTAAATTTCTATATTATGTTAAATCTGATAGCATGCACTGGTGAGACATAATAAGGCTTCAATCTTGAAATGGTCCAAATAGCCCACATTACCCTAAATTTTCTGAATTTGTTACGACATATGACGGCTAAACACCTAGTTTGTAACATAAATAAACGTATAACTGATTTACTTACCATTTATTTTCATGGTTATTCGAAATGAAGGCATAGTCACAGGTTTAGTTTACAATAAGTGAAGTACTTTCAGATTACAGTAGGTTGTTAGGTGCTCCCCAATTTGCGGAATTGGTTGTTAATCTAGATCGACCGATGTCATAATTTCTTGGAAATTAATACTCTGATATTGAAACAGTTAAAACATATCGGAATCGTCGAATTTGACTGCATTCAGTTGAAATGGCTTGCCTTGAATCGGTAAAATTCTGATGATTATTTTAGTTATGGGCATTCACTGTTTAAATAGTGATTTATAGCGATTCACAGTGAATAGGAGTGACATGGCAGTAAAACCTAAGTGCACTCATTAACTAAATATTTAGTAAAATAATTGTACTGATTGAAATCACTGATTATGTTAGGAGTGTAATGCGCTACTAATTTTTAAATCTGTTCTTAGCGATTACATTTTTCCATGTTGATACAACTACTGTCATTTTAAGTGGCAATCCTCCAGTGCAAGTTCGTTCATTCTATGTTTCAGGCTTGGACATGCTGCTTTTCACACTCGCTGTTGCGTTACTGCAGCCCGAAGTTCATGCTGTCTTGCGGCCTTACTGCTTTGTAGCCAGAGATAGTGGTGGTTTGCTCGCGGCGTGCCATAATCAGGGCCTTCAGGAAATACCACCAGACCTGCCCAGAAGCATCAGTGCTTTGGATTTCAGCTTCAATCAGCTCGCGAACTTAACAGACCAATTCGCAACAGACGACTGCGCCCTGGACGACACATTCCCGCTTCCAGAACACAACAATTCTCGGCGGTGCAGCCGGTTCCCGAGTATCGAATACTTAGATTTCTCTTATAATGACATTGAAACCATTTGGGGTAGCTTTCTATCAGATATGAAAAGACTGAGAACAGTTGATTTCTCAAACAACAAACTCGAGGAACTAACTCCTCGCACATTCAGTAGTAACACTTTTTTGTATTATGTCGATCTTTCAGGAAACAAAATCAATTTCATTCACCCAGAAGTGTTCAGAAATTTGCCTTATTTGCAAGTACTCCTTTTTGCTAATAATCGAATAAAATACCTCCACAGCGAGACATTTATGGGTCTTGTGAGCTTGCGCACGCTGTGGATAAACGATAACAACATATGTAGTCTTCACCATGACCTCTTTAGAAACCTTAGTAATTTGAGAGCATTGAAGATTAATCACAATCAGCTGAAATATATATCGGTGGAAATTCTTCAGCATCTGCCAAACCTGGAGGCTCTCAAAGCGTCACACAATCAGATAACATTTCTGAAGCCAACAATATTTTCAAATAATCCCAGTCTCGAAGTTGTTGATTTCAGTCATAACTCTATACGACGTCTGTCAAAATATACGTTCTTGAATTTGATAAAAATGAATTTCGTTGACTTCTCTTACAATTACATTGATTGGTTGTATCTAAGTTATATTCCTGTTTCGCTGACAAATAATACGAAAGGTCAAGTGCTTGACATGGACACAGGAATATGCCTGGATCAAGCAGGAGTCGAAAATCCATGCTTCACGTCGTATGAAAATTATAATAATGGAAAAGAAATTTTTCATTCAATTGATTTTTCGTACAACAATGTTAGAAGCATCAGATTCAGTAATACTAACATAGCTCATCTTTTAGAGCTTGCAAATATTTCACTTGCAGGTAATTTCGGGCTTGAAATGAAAATTCAGTTTTTCAGAAAAGAAAGGTTTGTTATACGTCTAAATCTTGATGGAACCAACCTTGATTGGAGGAACTTGACTTTAATAAATGAAATTCTAGAACTACCACTCCTAAAAACATTTAGTATTAAAGGGTGTGGAATTTGTAAACCCTATGCAAGACAGATGTTGATGTCTATTTTTAATCCAAACAAACGTTTTTATATTATATGTGATAGCTCTGCGGATGCAGAACCGTTAACAAATACAGGAATGACTGTGGACACAAATGGTCCAAATATGAGTGAAAATATTACTGTAGATGTCGCTCTAGTTTCAGAAGAGAATGCCAGTTCTATAGATTGCTTGGGAAACAGCTCTTCTACTGACATAAATGACCTGTGTGATTTGGAATGCGAATTCTCTGTGAATAGCTCCTTGAAGATAAATCATATCGACCCTCTACTCTTGGAATTTTCATGTGATTATACATTGGATTGTTCATACTACTCATTTCATGTCTTACCAGACATAAAATCCTCCTTTTCATGCATGTTGTTCTCCCACAATAACGTAAAAAGTATTAAGGGGGATTACTTCCAGTTTTCTAATAATACAAAGGTATTGGACTTGTCTTTCAACTGTTTAAATAATATACAGGACAACATATTTCATCCTTTGACCACTCTGGAAGTGCTAAATCTAAATAACAATAACTTAACAAGTCTAAGTCCTGAAATCTTCAAACACTTATCGCAACTTGGTTATCTCACACTTCATGAAAACAGCATATCTTCTTATGATGCGTATATTTTTGCCGAATTATCACAGCTCCGTTTAGTTTCAATTGACTTCACTGACCTCGACAGGCTTCATGATGTTACTTTCAGAAATCTAACAGAACTAGTGTTTTTATTTTTGCGTGAAAGTAGGAACACTGCAGTGAATAAAACTATTATAACTACGAAATTCCTAGAAAATATATGCGGAGTGAAGATATTAAGTTTGACTGGATTTAACTTAAGTGCAAATTTTAATGGTACAGTCTTGTGTTCTAAATCTTTGAATTTATTGCAATTAAATCAAAATTACCTACCCTCTCTTTCAGATGATATATTTCTGAGCCTTAAATATATCGAAAACATCGAGTTACAAGAAAATGGTATCCAAAGAATTGGACATAGCGGTTTTAGAAACTTGACAAATGTTTTATTTATCGACCTTTCGCGTAACCTAATAGAGTTTATTCATGGCTCAGTGTTTTCTGATGTGCAACAGCTAAGAAAACTTAACATATCCCATAATAGAATTTCTTGTGTGAGTGCGATGCTATTTAAAAACTTATCAATGCTTGGCATAGTTGATCTAAGCTATAATCATATTGTATGGATAGATTCGGGTGCTTTTAGTACTCTGTATTTTTTAACAAATGTATATTTGAACAATAATCAAATAAATTCAGATAGTGAAATTTCTGCATCCCATACATACAATACAAGATGTATATCTGTAGGTGGTTCAGGGGCTTTTGGTGAATTAAAATTAAACACCACCAACAATGTATCTGCACCCAGAAATGAATATCCCATAATGCTAATAGATATGTCAAACAATGATCTTGAGGTCATTGAAAAGAGCATGTTTTATAACATGCCATCTTTAGTATATGTAAAGGCATCTCATAATAGCATTCATCAGATTGACAATGACAGTTTCAAGAATACAACAGAACTGAAAAGTTTAGAACTGGAAAGCAATGCATTGGTTGTAATAAATGAAAGTATATTTAAAAATCTCACTAGGCTGAAGTCTTTAACGTTGCAAAACAACCAAATCGAGTTAATTGAAGACGGTGCTTTTTCCGACCTGGTCTCATTGGAGCAACTTTACCTTTCCAATAACAGACTAAAAACATTTGGTTCGTCTTCGTTGCCCGTCCTCAGTGTTTTAAAAACTTTATCTCTGCACGATAATAATATTACTACGCTCAGTAACTCAAGTGCACTGGAACTTCCTTTTTTAGAAACATATTTTTTGAACAACAATCCATTAACAGATATTATTGTGAACGAATTTTATAATTTGCCTTCTATTTATAACTTGGCGTTAGAAAGTACAGGTGTACATAAACTGGACACCGGGGCTTTGAAGAATGTCACAAAAATGAAAATCCTCAAATTTGGTAGAAGTTGTATTCACTCTCTATCGTCGTACCATTTTCATAACATGCAACAACTTCTTTTTTTTGATATCAGTATGCCAAGTAGAGATAGATGTATTCCAGGCACAAACAATATAATAAGCTGGAAGAACCTCACACTCATAAACTATCTGTTTGAACAGCCACGTCTTCAATATCTTGTATTTACCGGCCATGAAATTTGCAATAAACCCCTTTGGAACCAAATCGTAGAAAATTTATTCCTCTCTGAAACGTGGAAAAAGGTCGTTTGTTCAGATCAGTCTAAACTGCCGACTGCTATTTTATCTCCAGACGGGAAATTTTTTATGAGAATGGAACCAGTTTTGTGGTAGTTACACGCTACTGAATTTGAACAGGCCGCATGCTGAATACGCACATTATAGCTCCAGCATCAGTAGCTGAATAATGGGAGACGATTTTGACTTTAAGTGTATTTTCAAATCTAGTTGGTTCTAATTAAAAATGTTGAGCGTGTAACTAAAAGTATCATCCTATTTTATCAGGATATAACTTTTACATGAATGAAGATGGGTCTCGCGGCAGATTGTAAAATTTACATCGAAACATAAAGTTTCTCTTGGCGCATGTTGCACGCTACCAGTTCACTCGGTTGCCGGTAGGTGTCGCCCTGGTGGCGCTACATCTGGTGCCGCTATCGCGGTTGTTCTGTATGCGTTGGGATGGCGATTACACAGTAACAAAAAACGTTTTGTGTTCTCCGTTTTAACAAATGTGAGTCAGTTACAAATGTGCAGCGTGATTTTCGTTGACAGTATGGCACTGCACCTGCTACTAAATAGAGCATCCGACGGTGGCACCAGCAGTTTCAAGGGACCGGCTGTTTACGTAAGAGCCAGTCCACAGGTCGCCCCCCCCCCCTTCCATGTGCCTGAAGAAGACGTAGAGCACATCCGGCAGAGTTCTGTATGGAGTCCACATTAAGTCGACTCATGGAAGCCGAGAGATGGACATCTCCCAAATGATTGTATGGCTTGTTTTGTTTCGACGATTGTATTTAAAACCATACAGGATTCATGTGCTACAAGCCCTTCGTATTGGTGATAAACAACGTCTTGATTTTTGTGAATTCTTTTTGGGCATGGAGACAGCCTAGGTTGTCAAAATTGTGCAGAACTTGGGACAGAAAAAAAAAATAAAAAAAAAAAAAAGCTCAATGTGGTTGATGAATGTATGCTTACGAATAGCAGTTAAGTAACATTACACATGTATACATAATTTTCTTTCTATAGTTTTATTTTCGGGGTGAAAATAGTTACAAAGGGCGTTTCTGCGATCATTTATGTGTATGAACAATACAGTACAGAATATAAACGTTGTACAGGAACTTAAGTTACCACTTAATCTTGAATTGTTACATCATACGATGATATGGTTGCCACTGAAAGTCTTATAGAGGCATGTTGCAGTTGAAAAATCTGCACGCAAGAAGAGTGTCTTGCGCGTTGACGGGAAAATACAATTGATGCACGTGCCTGGGAAGCCCTAAACACTCTTGCGCATTTATTGCTCAGACATACAAAACACCTTCATCAGACAGGCGGCCACCTTAAACTAGGATAACATTACAAAGGTATTTATCTAGCGAACAATCTGCCAATGGAACTAATATTCTAATATTGTTGTATATACTTATATATGTTGACAATTTTCGGTTACGTTATTGTTCTACACTGAAGATACTATGTGCCGTAGAGCTGTCAACAGTTAAAAGGAAATGTATAGCACATATATTATGTTTATTCACCCTCTGTTTTTAACGTCTGTTATTTTATGATCCAGTTGCAGACATGAGCAGACAAACCAATAAATATTTTAAGCTATTTATTTTCAATGTGATTGAAACTAACCTCTTTCCTTTCGTCCAGTTGAAAACACAAATATGTAACATGTTGCCTAAGTTTACTCGATTGTGGAAAGTCATGATTACTCAAGTACCTGATAAGCTTCCACAGCGGACTTCAGTCAATGCACTGAAATTTCCAGATCAGAATTGTAGAGTGGCTTGTCTCTTAATTTTGGTCTATTTTCAAATCCAGGATATGAAAAAAACTTTCGTTGGAAACTAAATGCTTATATATTAATGCTAGCCTGCACTAATTGAAATGTGTATTGGGAGAGGGTGTGATGCACTATGTAATGGAGATAGCAGTCATAGTATTGAAGTTTTATTTTGGCTATCATCACTAAGGCACGACATGAAATATGTATCTACGCAAAAAATTGTGGAATGTACAGTCGAGAAGAAAGGACGTAAGAGGGAGAAATCCCCTACGGTTATTGTGTTTATCCGCGAATTTTTCCACAAGCGGCAATCTGAGCTGGTATCCACAGGCATTCTAATAAGTGTCGGAAGGCCACCGAGTTGCTTCTAATTCGCTCTAAAACACAATTACTTGGTTTTCACAGGAAATCATCCAAACAAGAGCAGCCGGTAGTAGTAGGGAAATGTATGATCCAGGACAAACGGGATCAGGGAACTGTGTGAGGCACCAGGGGCACCGGCTGCCATGGCGGATTCCCAGACTTCCCGCAATTTCAATCCGGTTACGCGCCCACCATGTTGGATTCCTCCATGTTGGTAGACAGTACGCCGCCATATTTGTAGCCAGTATATTACCATCTTGGATGGCCATATTGGTAATCAGTATGTCATTTTTCATGCTCTATCATTCAGAGGATTTTCTCAGAGTGCTCCCATTTCTCTCTAGCATTCATTCTTACTGTTTTATTTCCTTCCCTCCGCTTCTTTCCTCTCTTTCTTGTCTTTCCTTTATATTTCTCTCTTCCTCTTTCCCTCTCTCATTCGTTTGTAATTTTTTACGTTTACATGGATGCCGCCATTTTATTTTTCCGTTTATAATTTATTTCCCACCATTCTCTTAGTTCTGAATGACCAGACCAACTAACCAGTTGCAAATCATCCTTGGAAAATATTTCTGTACTAGATTTAATTTTTGTACCGGATTTAAATTTGTGTTCTTGTTAATGGTCCCGTGCAAGGGCTCCTAAATATATCTGCAATGAATATATTTAGGTGGGAAATAATGGGTAGCAACAAGGTACACATATTAAGTTTTAATTTTAAATGTAGCCAAGTGTGAATTACCAAGCATGGAGTACTGTTCTGCGCGGTCTGAAGCTTGGCAGGCAGAAGATACCTCTTACTATTCGAACACCACTTTTAGAGCTGGACCACTGCAGCATAAACGTTTTGTGTACATTGACAGAACAGAAAAACTTAGCCTATATTCCATCACAACTGGTAGATAATTAATAAGCATGGGAAAACACAGAGATAGTAAACTGAAAATAATGTAGGCGGCCACCAAGCCACATTAGTTTAAGTGCAGTATTTATTGAGAAATTCTTTTACTTATTATTTACTTCATTATTACTTCTGAACTATATGCTATGAAATGCCCTAGTGGCAAATTGCAATAATTAATGCAGACACATAGCACTCCTGAAATACGTGAAAGTGGCCGTACCTAGCATAGCCAAATCTTTGAGATACGTAGCTGCATTGGCTTAAGCTCGAAACACTACTATCTCCCGCTAAAATTAATGTTACTCTCTAGTAAATATTAAAAATCAGTTTGTTAAAAATAATAAAATAATAGTGTGCCTAGCCCAGTGTGAGTGAAACTCCTCTCAGGTTTTCAGTAGGTAAATTCTTAAAGCTGGGATTAGGTTCACCTAAAACAATATGGCGTTGCCATTAAGGAAAAAAGTTTGTAGAATATTCACGGCTGACAGTACTATACTTGGACGGGTTTATCTATTTGCAGAAAATGTGCAGCTCTAGTTGCTCTCATAGACGTATATTCACATTATAAGTGCAAACTAAAACTAGCTGAAACATGTCTTGCAGACAGTAGGACTTAAGTAGTGTGTCTCGTCGACGTGGAGAAACTACTCGTACACGTTCGTGGCTTAGCTTCTATCTCCTAACGCTTTAATCCTGGCAAAAGTGGCAAATGGGCACTAGAATGCTGGAAACACTTAAATCATGCAAAATTACAACGAGAAGTTTAAACACCCTAACAAACTAATTAAAATCCTACTCCGCACCCACGTATAGGCGAGAATCCTATCACTAGCATCTGTGCTGCACGATGGTTGATAAGAGAGACACCTAAGCTCTCTTGGCTGGAGCTAGCTTAAACGGGACCTACTATTCCAGGCAACTTGAATTCAGATTTGAACCTGTTGGCCAATGGGAAGTTAGAAACTCTAAACGCCCCTACGAACCACTTTCAACGTCCTAACTGCCAAAAGGCATAGAATACCAGGTCTCAAAACACGTACAACAAAATGAAATAAAAAGAAACACAATTATGAGACCATGGAATGGAGAAACATCATTAATGCAAAATTAACACAGAGTCCATTCACGACTAGAACAGACTTATGAAAATCAGCCTTCGAAAAAACACCATAGCCATTAGTTGCATACATAGCTAGTAAAAAAAGTGGCGTTAGGGGGTACAGTACCCGCACCTGCCAATTTTTGACTATCTATACATGCAGCTAATGGCTAGGATGTTTTTTCAAAGGTTGATTATTATAAGTTTGTTCCAGTCGTGAATGGACTATAGCTATGATTCAATCCCTACACATAATAAAATCGCCACAGTATAATCTAAGGTAAATATATCCTAGCATGATAAAATAAAAATAAAACTAGGAAAAATATTAAAATAAATACAAATACTAAAAAAAAAAAAAACGGGAACTACGTATGTTACATGCGTATGAAAACGATATTTACATAGTGAGAAAAACATAAAATATAGCGTGAGAAATGACAAATATTAACATAAATTATGTCGATTAACTATGTAAAGTAACGTAAATTTTGCATGTGGTACAGACAGCACCCTATTATTTTTTGAAAAAAATTTCATTAAGGAAGATGTGAAGAAAACAAGCTAACATTATATCACATGAGAAAAATATTAAGTTGACATAGGTTACATGTTAGCAAGTTACATATTTGCATAGACATAGGTTGGCATGGGTTGTATATCTCAACAATGTGTAAAATGACATATTTTTAATATTTTCTGCGTGTATAATTAAACCATTAAGACATATTCACATAAACTTCAAACCATGCATAAATTAGGAGGAACAAATCATGGGGAATAGAAAATTGCTTTTTTCTCAAAAGTGTTTTGTTGCTTTACACCAGCAAGGAATCAGATTATAGCAAGGAGGGTATCATGAGCAGACAATGTTTTTGCCTTTTTTTCTCTTATTTTTTTCCCGCCGCGCTATAAACTTTTTTTTATTTATTTCTGTCTAGCTGAAAGAAAACAGATCATTGTCAGGTGACCCGGCCCGCACCACCAAGCGGGCGAATAAAATATGTGGCATGCCGGCTCTGCGCCTCAATTCGGTGAACATTGTGCTGAGCTCGGTCAAGCACTGCTTCCACGCACAGCAGGAACAAACCGTCGCTGCCTCTCTCTCTCTCTCTCTCTCTCTCTCCTCAGTCCTCGGAGATCGCGCGCGCGTAAACCGTGTGTAGCGGGCCGGTCCTTCGTTGCGGCACATCGTTGATAGTGCACGAGTGTGGAACAATCCCACTATCGCACGCACATAGTCTGAGTGCTGGATCACTGGAACAGTTATTTTACTAACACGTTTACCTCACCCTTCGTATACTGTTGAGACATGTCTGTCTCCAGAGGCGTGTGAAGTGTTCATCCTTGTGTACAGTTCAGTGAATGTCTGTGACGTAGACTGTGTTCTTTGTCGTCGCTCACCTAAACTACTCAAGGTCTCCAACTGGATATACGAAGTTACTGGCTAGGCACAAACACTTTAAATCACTTGTACAGGTCACTCGTAGAACATAAAATTCATCATAGCACACTTGAAGCACTTAGTCTATTGCTGCTTGGGACATTAAATTAGACCACTACGACTAACATAACTATCAACCAGGCAGTTGATAGATGACAACAGCCTATCTGTAGGAATGACAACCATATATAGACAACTATATTTACACACAAATTTTCACTGAGTATTCAATCGCCTGTAAACTTACGGCATTTCAGAAGATATAAATAATCTACAACTCGCTAATAATGGAAAGCGATAAACAAAACATACACATATTGCAATTCATGCAAATCTAGAGGGATATACACCTTAAATACTATACACACAATAGGTCGTCTCGTCGAAAATGCTGGCATCAAAAAGCTGAGTAACAAAACATTTCATGTAAACAAAACATGGAAACGACGCACTACAAGGATTATATCTGAGAACACAACTAGTAAACCGCAGGATACATATTGGAATACACCTGGAACCACGCTACGCGATAACTCTAATAACAGTGTTTATGTGTATTATTAAAATGGCTATTCTTTGGGCTAAAATCTGGGCGGTGCCCGTTTGCTCTCTGTTACAGGTCCTCAGACATGGCTGATCACTGTAAGCATGGTGAGTGAACTACTTGGAAGTGACCCAACAGGCAAGTTAGCTATGGGTGCTTAGGAAATGGTTTTTTCAAACCACTTCCTCGTTACTTGATAAAACAGCACCCTTCCCTAGTAGCATAGGCTTGGCATCGCATCTTGAAGTATGTGCACACAGCGAAAATCATCATATATGGGGAGGCTCTCAATACAATTACACTTTGTGGCTTGTGCATGGGGGATCTTAGCAGCGCGTGCAGCACACTTCCTGTGACTTCATGGAAAAAAATATCTTCTACCCTATTTACTACATAATAAGGCCGTACAGTCACTTCGCATCTACTGCTCTTCTAGCTTATCACACTATAGATTGCTACTCTGTGCTCATCATGTATCATTCTCGTCATTCATGCGTTATACATGCAGTACTGTCAAATTGAATCTATGTACGAGGTTGTTCGCATTCGGCACCACTAGCTCATAGCAATTTGGGTGTACTTCCCTTTTCACATCATATGGGCCTTTGTACAAAGGGATTAATTTTATCATTATAAATTCCCACTGTTCACTTATATGACTAGCTCATATTAGGGTTCCAGCTTATTTATTGAAGAATAGTTTACTCGTTTTATCCATTGGTAAGCTGCTATAAGTAACCTTTTATGTACTATGGTTATCAATTATACTCTAAGTTCATTTAAATTCACGGCCATCTCTGCCACCGTTCTTGGCAATCCAGTAATGCAGCTGGGTTGAAGACCACAGATCGCTCTCCGGTGATAATCTCACCAAGGGGCAAATGAAGTCGAGTCGTGGACAGTGTGGTTCGAAACATTTTCAATTAGTGATCCTATGACTGACCCTCTCTAGTTTACCGAACAAAAAAAGACCTGTTCTTGGCATGTGGAGCTTGTGTTTTTCCAGCTGGTATTTGGCTGCGTAGGCTAGAATACAGGTACGCACGGATCCAGCAGTCTTTGGTTTTTGAAATAACTATACTTAGACTTGTGAGCATATCCCGGCAAAACATGGGTTGAACATGTTTCTAGTGTTTGGCAGTAGAGATATAAATTGTACAGCATTTGTTTGCACGGACTGGGACACGTCCCCTTGTTTGCACGGCGATAGATCAGCTGGGCTCGTACTAGGACCAGTAGCTTTAGGCGGCGAATTGGCGTCCTCTTGCAGACGGTTGTTTCCCAGGTGATGGAGGAGTCAAGGCTTCGGTCTGGCTACGACCTTTCTCCTTCCCAACCATTCCTTTAGTCCTGATAACCGCGGTAGTATCGCTAACGTCTCTTCCATCGTCCCGAATAGTACTTCCTGCCTGGGAACGATCTCTGTGCGTCCCACTGTCCTGAGTACTGTAGTACCCCATATGGTTCACAATAGTCGAACTGAAAGGTCTGCACCCTAGGATGTTGATCAAAACTGTAATTTCCTCTGTAGTGTTGTGGAATGTTGCCGTGATATATGGGCTGTGCTCGATCAGCTAGCGAGGTCTTCTCACCCTCTCTGTTTACGCGGGATCTTTGCAGCTTTTCAATCTGATCAAACGCGAGTAAACTTCGCGAAAGGCAACTAGGTATGTATCCGTCCTTCCTGTAAAGTGTGCTTCATAGATATATGGTAACTGATGTCATACTATGAATGTGAACTCCTCTTTACTGATCGGGGGTATCAGGTGTCGCGAACTCTCATATAGTTTCGAAAGATGTGTTTCCAGACTCTTGCTCTTATCTGGAAACAATTTCTCAGCGTGTAGTTTTGCTCTTAGGTACCCTGCACTTTAGTGTTCCAGAAATTCTCAATGAACTTTATTTTGAATTCTGTGAAGATCACGACATGGCTACGGGCAACTTCCCACCAGTAATAAGCAGTGGAAGGAGAGCTAGGTGCAGGCAACGTAGCGTACCACTTTCATAGTCCAAACAAGGCTGTGTATTCTTCAAATTTTATCAGAAAATTGATGGGGTTTTCTGCGACGTGTTCCTCGAATTTAGGAAGCGATTCCACCCACAGCTTGGAAGGACAATGCAACACAGACATGGGTGTTGCTTGTGCTGGTACACTTATTACATTAGCTGTTACAGGAGAATTGTGTAACTGTGTAGTAGCTTCAGGTTGTACAGAACTGACATAAGCTCTTAGCATTTCTTCAATGGGTTTTTTCCTGTGTAATTAATCGTAAATTTTGCATACCTTCGATGACATGTGTCAGCTGTATTACTTTCTCTGCTACGCTGGCTAATCGCTGTTCTGATGCCCACTCGAACTGTGAAAACCTTGTCTCGACATGGTTATTCAGAGAATCCTATTTTTTCGTAACTGTCTCTTCTACTACAGTCTTACACATAGGTGGAACTGGGTTACATTCAAACTCCTTAAGATGCATTTTACTTCACTAACTTGTCGGGTGTGGATGATCTTAACCAACTCCAACTCCTCTCTTGTCGCCTGTAATTCTTGTCATACAGTAGAAATATCAGCTGCTACGCGCTGTATGTTCGTTGTGACCTCTTCCCGTAGCAATGCTACCTGTTGTTGTAGCAGGCCAGAATGAGTTTGCAACTGTGTCCGTAAATCAGTAATCTGCTCGGAGTTCTGAGCTTGTTTGCTGTCCTGTAATTTTACCTGTACACTTCCCTCCAAATCAGCTCTCATCTGATCGTTGCTGATATCTCTGCAGTGTTTTTTGTGTTTACATTGTGAATAGTGTTTTCCATGGCCTCTAGTGAAATATAGCTTATATTTAATATAAATATGTAATATAGTGTGTAGGGAGCTGTGAAGAACACACACAAGGCCTCCTCGTTGCGATAGCCAATACGAGCTATAATAATATTATATTCAAATATACATGTGCTGTGTATTGTGTAGAATTTGCATACGCAACAATGGGACAACACATATAACACTTGAGTGACCAGGCTGCACCTGCACAGTTGACTTGCAAGAAATCAATGGGAAAGGATGTGATCTTACCTAGACTGCCTCTGTATAATTGCCCGGTGCAGTCCTGGGCCGGTAGGGGAACAAGTTTAATACCTTTAGCACCCTCTAGAAACTAGCATTTAGTACGTACAGCATTCATGTACGTACGTCAAAATAAGGCAGACAACTGAAAACTCTAGTAAACACATATGTAAGACCCTGGGTAAGAAATAGGTTAACGTGACACTACAGTAGAGAAAACGACAAAACAGATACGCCCTTTGAATAAATTTCATTAATTTTACTTTTCATTTCCTTTTGTATCACAATTGTTTAAATCAGAAATAATTAAAAACTCTGATGGAAATATGAAGAAAAGCCATAAAGACAACACACTATCCTAACAACGCTAAAAGTGGTCATGCTTAGCCTACTTGAATCCTTTTACGGTTACCTGACATAGCTTGCCAAAGTCTGACTATACTGGTTTCAAAATAAAATTAAACTGTTCTCTGTAGTAAATATTACGTTAGAACAAATTGTGCTCTCACTAAATAGTCTAGCTCTGCTAGAAACTACTCTTATCACATGTTTTGCAGTGGGCGTATGTGTGCTGAAAATTTACATACTTATAAAAGTCAAGATGACGTCGCTTGTGTACTGATGCTAACAGACATCGAGCTGAATCAAACTGTAAATAAAATTTGATCAGATGGAAATGTCAGATCTTTTTGTAGGACTTATCTTTTAATCACCAAGCGGATTGAAGGTAGGTTGCTCTTGCAGGATTTGGCGTAACAGGATTAAGGTGGAGATACGTGGAGCTCCGCTGTACACGTACGTAGACGGCGTGTTAAAACTATCTAGCTCCTGACCACTTAACCTCGCGAATGGTCGACCATTGACACAAGTTCCGTTGCTGGTTACTAATTTACTTGAAAGTTGGTTCAGAGACACGTCTACACACCCTACAACTAATTTAAAGTCCTACCTCTCCATCCACTTCAGACGGGAGGTCCTGCCCTACGTATGACGTCGTTGGAGGCTGCTAGCGAAGAGAGCGTTAGTCTCTGCAGGCTGACGCTAGCTTAAGGGGCCTATAGTGCCAGCCAATCAACAATCAGGATTTAAACCTGCCTGCCAATGGGGATCAAAACTATTCAAACCACCCACATGAACCACTTCTAACGACCTAAATGAAGAAAAACCAAAGAATGCGATATCTCGGAACTGATATATAATACAATAAAAAGTAGAAAGACTTACAAAATTGAGATCACACCAAAAATAAATATTAATTATATAAAAATTAATACACAATGAAAAATGAACTAGCCTATAAAGATTACACATAAATATTATTGCCACCATAATCTAAGTTTTAAACATCGCACGTGTTAAGAAAAATAAAATTAATAAAAATAAATAAAATTTACATAGGCAGTTGAAATCATGTAAGTGACACGTGTGAAAAATATTACATTAACTCTTGCGTGGCAATACGTGTAGTAATAAGAACAGGAAAAATAATATAAGTTAACTAAATCCATAAAAACCATATTTTCATGGGTGTTACACTAGTTCAGGTACTGTGTTCGTGGTTTGATCATACACGACAGTCTGTCTGGTCACCTCCACGGTTTCCTCCATTTCATCTGTATATTCTAGAGCGCTGTAGTTAATTGGCGTTAGTAGTCTCAATCCACACGGTGTTCTTTAGGTTCTTCTGCTCATTTACTAATACAGTTAGCCTCCAGCTTTCTTTTGTCAACCCCAAGTGCGCTAAAATTAAATCTGTACTAGATTTATATTTTTTACTGGAATTATATTTGTGTTCTTGTGAGTGATCTCACGCAAGGGCTCCTAAATATATCTGTAATGTATATAGGCGCTATTAAGTGGGAGATAATGGTTAGCAACAAGGCACAAATATTCTGTTTTCATTTTTAATGTTGCCAAGCGAGAATTACCAAGCATGGAGTACTGTTCTGCCCGGTCCGAAGCTTGGCAGGCAGAAGATACCTCTTATCGTTGCTGGACCACTGCAGCGTACACCATTTGCGTACATTGGCAACTCAGAAAAACTTAGTGTATATTCAGTCACAACTGGTAGGTAATTAATAAGCATGGGAAATCACAGGGATAGCAAACTGAAAATGATGTAGGCGACCACCAAAGTCCAGTATTTATTGAGAAATTATTTTAATTATTATTTACTTTATTATTACTTATGGACTAGCTAATATGAAAAACCCTAGTGGCAATTTGCAAGAATTAAAGCAAACACATAACACTTCTGAAATACTTGAAAGATGCCGTACCTAGCATAGCAAAATTTTTGATATATGTAACTGCAATGGCTTATGTTTAAAATACAAAAATCACTCACTAAAATTAATGTTACTCTCCGGTAAATATTAAAAATAAGTTTTATTCAAAATAAAATAACAGTGTGCCTAGCTCAGAGTGAGTGAAACTCCTCTCAGGTTTTCCATAGGCAAAGTCTTAAAGCTAGGATGTAAGTTCACTTTAAACAATATGGCCCGAGTATGTTTACTGACCGAGTGTTGTCATGGGGTTAGATGTTTGCAAAAAGACATGGAAAACATATGTTTTCTTTGCATTTAAGTTACTTCATAGGTGAACTGTATTGAAAAGTGCTGGTACTGGCAGAACTTTCGTAAATATAGAAACAATGCAGCGAGCATCCTACTCACTCCAACACATTATGTGGGATGCTTAGTGGTTGTATTGCAATTTCTTGGATTGCCAGTACTGCATCTGCCTTATTTCTGCATGGATGAATAATTATTGGAAGGATGCCTGACACGCTTTCTTCATTAGTAAGCCTATTTTGAGTTTCTGTGTTATGATGGACATCGTGGTTTACACAGATTACTTTTTCATTTTTTTTTGCGATTGCCGTGGGAGGGAGAAGGCTTAATTTAACGTCCCTAATTTTTATTTGGTAGCACGTTTAAAGAAACCTCCTACGATCATAAGCATTTTTTTTTTTTTTTTTTTTTAGCAGAGGGTGTAAGGAGCCTAAAGCGTTCTTACCTCATCTCCGGATGTGATTATCTCCAATGATAATCATGCCGCTCCGCTTCCCCTCAAACTTACCGCGTACATTTCTTAACCACGCACACAGCTCTATGACTTGCGACAGGCTGTCATTAAACACTTGTATTCATGGAGAAAATTATATTGTTTCTGATATTTTTCTCATAACAAAAAAAAATTACCCCATAGCCACAAGTATATGATACACAGGGTTTTAGAAGCCAGGTTATCATTTTTGATGACAGGAATTTTTGTCAAAAATAATTTTATTGCAGCCAGAAAATAAAACAATAAGATAATATTTAAATTTATAAAACCGTACAGATCAACACAGAAAAAAATCGGACGTATTTTGAGAACATGTGTACAAAAATGCAGAATAACATACCAAAATGCAGAAGACACCTAAATATTATAATAGCCGTAGGGACAGGGAAGCGTGTATACACCATCTCAACATGCGTGATGCTTGTTATCCGTCCATGCCAAGGCCAATTTATTTATGTATTCGGAATACAGTTCGTGTTGGTGCGACCTTATCGTATGTACATTTTTCCTCATCAAATCACGCTGCTCCAGAACAGAAAGGAAGTCTTCGAATTTAATTTAATTTTTTACCAGGCCTGACTGAATCCCCTTGGAGCGTTTGGAGGCTTTCCCCCCCGCATCTGTACGTATACAGTTTCTCTCGTAGCCCCACCAATTCTGTCATGATGTCTCCATCGCAGTCGTCCTTGAACTTGCCAACCACCCTCTTGTTGTTGTCCGAATAGCAGGGTTGTGTGGTGGGATAGGCGCTGGTGTCTAATACATTTTTTAATTCGTGATCGCTGGCCAAATCTTAGTTAAAGTTGGGGGTGTGTATCTCATACAGCTAAGAGTCCGTGTCTGTATACAGGAGCTCAAGGTCATCTCCGCACCGAGGCTTCATCACATCGTAATGAAACTTGTACATGAGTATTTCCGACAGGTCGAGTACCGCTAACCCGGCATATATGGGTTTGTCGAAGGGTATGAATTCGTGCTGCAGATGAAAGAGAGAAAGATTCTCTTCGTACATTGTTCGGTCTAAGAATGTTGGCTTGGCTATCAGTTTTTTAAGTCTGTTTTCACTGCACGCTAGCTCCATTTTTTGGAGGTTTCTCTTATTTTCCGTAAGTTGTCAGAATGACGCTTTGTTTGCTAATTTAAAGAACTCTTTTACTAAATTGTCCAGAGCAGTTTGGCGTTTTGCGGTGTTGAACTCGATGTAGGGTTTTAGCCAGCGACTATTTTCGAATTCAAGCACACAATGAATTTTCGTATGCTTCAATCCACGCTCGAGAGCCTGTTTTAGGTTGTGGTAGTGGACGATGTTATTTTCATTTTCTTCCAGAGTCGTTATCAGTTTCGAATTTTTGGAGCCGGGCGGGCACTGGTTGACAGGAAGAAACGGCAAATCATGGTGTTCGACATGCGCAACTGCGGGATACTCGAGTAGTAGGGAAATTATGGTTGATTCGCAAGGGAATCGGGCAGAGGATGGCAGGATTCGGCCCGCCGCCATGTTGTTACGTCACCGACCACCATCTTTTGTCCCTTTTCCCCCTCAAGATTTCCCTTTTTCCCCATAAAATCTACAAAAATAACCTAAAAGTTTCCCTTTTTCCTAAAAATGTCCCCTTTTCCCTAAATATTTCCCATTTTTCCCGGAGCAGGAGAGGAGGATCAATGACTCTAGCGAGGGGTATCAGCGACCCAGGTGACCGGGATCATTGACTCCGAGCCAGAAGAGCATGATACATGACCTTGACCTTTGACCTCAAAATTACAAAAAAAATCCAAAAAATTCTAAAAAAAATGAAAAAATTTACTATGTAAAACACATTCAAATCTATTAAAAAATTACTAAAAATCGTTATAAAATTATTTAAAAATATTTTATAAATACTGTAATTGACCAGAGGTCATCCTTAGTCCATACCAATTATGTCATCTTGGTAGGCGACCACCATCTTGGTAGACATCACCCATTCGCCATATTGGATGCAGGTGACCTCGACCTTGACCCCATGATCTTGAAAACAAAAACTCGAGAAAAAATACATAAAAGTCAACAAGCATAATACATTACAGGCTACCACCACCATATTAGGATGCAGACTACCTTGACATCATGACCTTGAAAACAAAAACCCGAGAGAAAATCTATCAAAGATGCAGAAGCTAGCCGAGACGATGTAACTCTACATCAGCCATTGTCACACTATGCCTCACAGCCTGACTCCCTACT
The DNA here is from genome assembly GCA_029891345.1 of Dryococelus australis. Classification (NCBI taxonomy): domain Eukaryota; kingdom Metazoa; phylum Arthropoda; class Insecta; order Phasmatodea; family Phasmatidae; genus Dryococelus; species Dryococelus australis. The sequence goes on along the minus strand of CM056998.1, from coordinate 58,787,235 downwards.
GCTTATAATATATGCATATGCAAACCCTTTGATGTTATATTGACTTTGAACCAATCGTATTACACCAGTAATATTTTGTGCAGACACTGACCAGCCAATCACCGAGTTATCACATGATTGCAGCTGACCAATCACATGCAGGCATTGGGACATCACGCACACACAGGCAGGTAGGCAGGTTTTAAATGCTAGTTCCTTGATCACATTACGATGCAATTATATCTTCAACAGATTCTTCCAGACAAGTTCTTCGCTCACCTATAAATCATGGTCACACTTAAAGTAGACCACTGATTCCTGTTGTCGGACCGACCCCTCACAAGAATGACCCATTGACCCATAATGACCCCTGATTGCAGTGCTGACCCCTAATGACACTAAAACGACTCCTAAATGACCCCCAATGATTCCAAAATGACTCCTGATTAAGGAGGAGGAGGTGGGGCAGACCGAGTTAGTCTGTAGGTGTCAGTCGGCAAGAGTCAGTGGGCAGATTGGTATATTTCGGACACTGTGTCGCAAATTATAATAAATTTCCCCCCGCCCTATTTTAAAATAAAAGTATTTAGTCCAACCTACAATAGCTGAAAGGTGAACATTTTATTTAATAATCGCACTTTGAAAAATCTATATATCCAGGACCCTCGGTACATTTCAACACTTCCTGGGTAAACTGTATTTACAATTTGCAATAAAAGTGCCAATAACTACAGCCGGCTCCCACAACGCTACACCATGTTTCAATGCACAACTTGGACCTTGTACTGAGCAATGCATCACCACAGCAGGTCCCCGCCATGCTTCCCAGTCGGTCATCGCATGAAAAAGGACTCTTCGTACAGACTGCCCTCTCCAGCCGATGATCTTTTTGAACACAGGCGACAACCCGATCGCAGAGTCGACACTAGCGACAATCAGTTAGCGATGATGCAGGTTGCGGCTCTGTGGTCGTCGAGGTAAAAACGAAGCCCTTGGTATTGGCAGTTCATCTTCGTGGTGTGGGAGCACTCTGAGAAAACCCACATAATCGTTCGCTCCAGTTGACCATAATGATGTTTTAATTATTTTATGTTAATAAACTTAGCCTAATTGATACAAAGAATGATAAGATAATGGTTATTTAAAGATGTGTCCTTCCAGAGGTGTACTATTGATGTCAAAGTCAACAAGAGCATGAATCAAATTGAAGTCTTTAATTAAATACCTAATATTCAACTTTCTTTCATTCTTCTATTGGTTGCGTAGTGTTAGTTTTTAAGAAGATATGTCTGTTGCAGGAATGTGTAAAATTCGTTTACAGTTGTCATCCAAAGGAATGCATAAATTATTACAATGCATTGTCATAGGAAGCAGTGCAAGACAGGGTATTTCCTTATTCGTATATTAGTTGGTCGGGGCTGGTAAAAATTCTGTACATAGTTATAGAGCAACCTACATCACAAGTTACATAGTAACATCTATTATCATTACGTGGTGTTACAGAATTTTTGTCCACCCAGCTGTGGTGTACGCAAAATCGTTGTGCGCCCTTACAGAAATATTTGGCTCCCATACGTGAGGCTTATAATATAGTCCTGCAGCTATGTTATAAAATGTCTTTATGTTTAGATGGAAATTAATGCAGTGCCTGCGACTTCGTTCGCGTGGACATTAATATTTGTTTACATATGTTTAAAATAGAAATTTCGCTTCGCTTAGGCTCTATGGAGTTATTAAAATACTTAAACAGTAATGCGGCGGGTACCCTCTTTGCCTTGTGGCCCTCCGGGTATTCTTCTATACTTGATCTAGTTGCAGATCTATACTTAAACTTTATGAGGATATACATTTCCCCTCTTTCTATACATGGATACTCTATGCTTCTCTGCTGTTCGGAAGAAAATCTCCAAGGATGGGCGAATACAGTATTATATACTTTTACATGAACCTTATACTGTCACTCATGTTTGCCTCCTCAGCACGATACAACCACTACCAGCACGAGTCATTTCCCTCCGTGACATGGGGCCGGGAAAACTACCGACTCCGGGCTCAGAGGCTACCCCATGCTCCTCCTTCCTTTTCAAGGCACTTGTGGGTTTTCCCGAGGTTCGGCTCGCCAGTATCCATGCGCGCCAAGTCTCGGCCAAGAAACAGGCCCATACAGGCACCAACTCCCCTCACCTCTCGGCCGTTTCCATGCCATACAGGTTCTTCACTAGGACCTAGACTTTGAGCCCCAACGACCCGATTGAAAAGGAGTCGATCAGTCCACCTCCATTCCAGGCCATTACTATCTGCTGTAGTTGGCCTTTTCTGAAGACAGATACCCCTTCCTGCCTGAGTGACTAAGGCATGGCTTAGGGAACACCCGGGTTACCCACGTTTTCTGACTCCCGAAGGGGCCTCGCAGTGGTACCACATGGAGGTGTGGGTCCCCATGGGTCAGTAGAGGCTGTGTTATTGCGCTTATCTAACACTTTCCATAACTATGTTGCACATGGGCTCTGATACTAGGACTTGGCACTTCATTGTCCATATGCTCTCTCCTCAGCTGGTCCACTGTTTCACATGAGCAGGGGGAGGTCCAATCCCTTAGTCTCGGGCACTCCCACCGAGCACTGCGTGACACATCGCCTTACGCCCCTTATAGGCAAATTCTGCTGTGCTGTTCCAGCCAACCACACCAACGAATGGGTCTACTCATTCCCTTTTCAGGTCACAATTAAATCACCGGGCATTTTTTCAAGGTACTTCCTTCCCTTGAACAGCTTTACACCCATTACAGGCCGGTTATTCGCGCAGACTAAAACCTTCCGGGAGTTTAGACGGCGGCCGCCGTCCTCTCTTTCTTCCAGTACCTTCATGCCAGAGAGGGAGCTACTCTAACCCGTAGGCCATCATAGCTCTCACTGGGTGTTCAACGTCACGGACTCTTCACACCTTACATCCCTCATGAGACCGGTACCCTTGTAACACTGTCAAAATGTATGTTGTTTTGCATAACTAATTTTTCATATTTTATATTAATACTTTTCATTTCCATGCAATATATTATTTTTCCTTTCGTGAATAACATTTTCTAAACTTGTCATCTGTGCTATTTTCCATGTAATTTGCATATGAAATTAATTGAATATTTTTCTCATATTTTATTTGTTACATTTTTCTTTCGTGGTATTAGGATATTTTCTCTTAGATATATATTGGCAATTAAACTGTGTTTAAGGATAGGATAATTAGCTAGGTTTTATTTGTATTTTTCTTGTGTTAAATATTTTGTTTTATTTTATGGTCTCATATTGTTAATGTTTCCTAATAATTTATTTTGTATGTTTACATTTCGAGACCCAGTGTTCTATGTTTTCTTGAATAGTTAGGACGTGGTAATTGGAATGTAGGGGGGGGGGGGGGTGTTAGGATTTTCTATTTTCCCATTGTTTACAGGTTCGAATCCTGGCTTCTCATTGTCTGGAACATTAGGTCCCCTGTTAGCTATATCCAGCCAAGACAGCTTAGTGCTCTCTCCAACTGACCTGTGCAACACATAGACGTTAGAGTAGGAATCTCACCTGGAAGGTGGGTGCCAAGTTGGGGTTTTTATTAGCTATGTATGGTGTTTTTAGCTTCCTCTCTTAGTTGTATTTTTAAGTGTTTTCCTGCACTCGAGAGTGCATGTAAAGCCCCGTTGCTGGGATAGCTTTAGGAGTTAGAAGCTAGGCAACGTCTGTATTTGATACTAGTATTCTCCACGACGACGGCACCTACGAGCCCTGACGACGTAGTTGGTTACTACAGGAAAGTCGTTCCCACAACCAAAGGAGCGCCTAGAGCAGCAAAATGTCTGAGAGATAAGTTTGCATTACATTACTATTAAGTGTGGTACAAGGCGTCCGCCATATTTTGTTCTAGAAGGTTTCTACCTTATCGGCGACGCCATCTTGATTTTAACATAATAAGAAACCAGCGTAAAAACTTTACGCTCACGAACAATTTGAGAGAGATATTACTACCTCTGTGCTAGGTACACTGAAGACAGAGTAATTGTTTTATTGGAGAAACATATTTTTATTTTTGAGAGTAACATTTAACTGTTAGTGATTTTTCATAAGTGTGAATTTAAGCCTACATACAACGTAACATAGGGATAAGCTAGGTACGGCCACACCCACGTCTGTTAGGATAATTTTGTGCTAGATCTTTGTAAATTGCCACTAGGATTTTTGTTTTAGTAGTGGTCCAGAGAAGCAAAGAAATAATAATCATACATTTTAAAGAACATTTTTCAATAATCTGGACTATAAAAGGAATTCAGTATTGTGGTCGTCTATATAATTTCCTGCTGTCTATCCTTGTGTTCCCCCCTGGTTCATTAAATATTTCCTGATTATTTTTAATTGAATTCCATGTGTTATTTAGTTTGTGAATGTGCACGAAATGTGAACATAAGAGTATTCCAGTCTGATATATGGTAACCAATGGTGAGTTGTCTTTCTGCCAGCCATTCCACAGACCGGGTATTTGAAACTCTGGGATTGGTGTATCACGCTTGGTTAAGTATATATTAGTACAGATCTGATTATCTTAAAGTGGTAGAAGTGTGTGCGTGTGTGTGTGTGTGTGATATGCTATTTGTATAGCAGTGGTGTGATTGCAAGGGTCACGTGAATACGTCTGGTTTTCACTAGTTCCATATAATTACAAATAACCCCACCACATATTTCAGAAGTGGCTATCCCAACGTGGAGGCCATGCGTGTGTTCTACAAAGTATCGTACATATTACACCCTGGTCTCCAACGTCTGTTTTGACACCTTAAGAGAGTTATAGTTAATCCAGCCCACCATGGCTTCTTTCAGGTTTTATGTTTAAAATAGAAATAGCGCTTCGTTCAGGTTTTTTGGATTTATTAAATACAGCCTGCTATCGCTTCGCCCAGGTTTTATGGAGTTATTGAAATATGTACCTATATAATTGGTTTGAAAGATTGTTACTTTATTATCGGAAATAGATGTATCGTCGCATTAGTGTTATTTGTTTGATATTATGTTAGCTTTACTGTTTTTTTTCAAAAACTAATGATTTTTTTTTCTATGATTCGTATTATTTAAAAAATAACTATGGCTGACAATGTTTTTGACAACAATCCTTTTGCAAATAATTAAGATATGAAACATTATGTAAATTATATGAAAAAAAATTAATTTACTTCATTTCCATTTTAGATATTACAATGAAATGAAGAGAAGATTTTAAATATAAATAAACTCTATGATATCTGAAAATTTTATCAAAATCGATTGATCTGTTTCTGAGCCTATTCTGGACAAACATCCAAACAATTAGACAGAAAAAATTAAAAAAAAAAAAAGTTATTTATGTTTCAATATAGTTTAAAATTTCTTATTACACTTTGATATTAGTATAACTTTTGAAATAATAGACACACTTCAATTTTATTTATAAGTATAATAATGTGTGTAATATCATATTACAGTGGTAGTTGGCCGCTCCCTATTTCCGGAATTGGTGCCTAATATGGGTCGACAGATGTTATAATTACTTCGCAATTCACACTCCAAAATCGAGACAGTAAACACTGATCTAAATCAGCGACTTTGAGTGCAGATTAGTCGAAACTGCTCAACTTGAAACAATAACATTCTACTGATTGTTTCAGTTGCCGGTATACACGGTTTAAAAATATATTTCTACTCATTCCCCGTTAACTAGACTGGAAGGCCTATTAGTAAAGCCTAAGCGCACTCCACTAATTCGTCACCATATGACAGTTTTTAACTGAAGATTGAATAAAAAATTTTACTGATTGAAAACACTGATCCAGGTTTAGAGTGTAATGTACTATTCTTTGTTTAATGTATGCTTAGCGATAGCATTCTTGTTCATGTTGATACAACTGTCATTTTAAATGAAAATTCTCCAGCGCAAGTTCGTTCATGATATGTTTCAGGCTTGGACATGCTGTTTATCACACTCGCTGTTGCGTTACTGCAGCCCAAGGTTCATGCTGTCTTGCGGCCTTACTGCTTTCTAGCCAGAGATAGTGGTGATTTGCTCGCGGCTTGCGATAACCAGAGCCTTCAGGAAATACCACCAGACCTGCCCCGAAGCATCAGTGCTTTGAGCTTTAGCTTCAATCAGCTCGCGAGGTTAACAGACCAACTCGCAACAGACGACTGCGCCCTGGACGACACATTCCCGCTTCCAGAACACAACAATTCTCGGCGGTGCAGCCGGTTCCCGAGTATCAAACATCTAGATTTCTCCTACAATAACATTGAAACCATTTGGGGTAGCTTTCTGTCATACATGAAAGTACTGGAAAAAGTTGATTTCTCAAACAACAAACTCGTGGAACTTGCACCTCGCACATTCAGTAGCAACACGTTTTTGTCTTATGTCGATGTTTCAGGAAACAAAATCAAGTTCATTCACCCAGAAGTGTTCAAAAATTTGCTTTTTTTGGAAGTACTCTTTATTGCTAATAATCGAATAAAATACCTCCACAGCGAGACATTTGTGGGTCTTGTGAGCTTGCGCACGCTGTGGCTAAACGATAACAACATATGTAGTCTTCACCATGACCTCTTTAGAAACCTCAGAAATTTGAGAGTATTGAAGATTAATCACAATCAGTTGAAATATATATCGGTGGAAATACTTCAGCAACTGCCAAACCTGGAGGTTTTCCAAGCGTCTCACAATCAGATAACATTTCTGAAGCCAACAATATTTTCAAATAATCCCAGTCTCAGAGATATTGATTTCAGTCATAACTCTATACGACGTCTGTCAAAATATACGTTCTTGGATTTGATAAAAATGAATTTCGCTGACTTCTCTTACAATTACATTGACTGGTTGTATCTAAGTTATATCCCTGTTTCATTGACAAATTATACGAACGGTCAAGTGCTTGACATGGACACAGGAATATGCCTGGATCAAGCAGGAGTCAAAGATCCATGCTTCACGTCGTACGACAGTTATTCTAGGGGGAAAGAAATTTTTCACTCAATTGATTTTTCGTATAACAATGTTAGAAGCATCAGATTCAGTAATACTAACATAGCTCATCTTTTAGAGCTTGCAAATATTTCACTTGCAGGTAATTTCGGGCTTGAAATGAAAATTCAGTTTTTCAGAAAAGAAAGGTTTGTTATACGTCTAAATCTTGATGGAACCAACCTTGATTGGAGGAACTTGACTTTAATAAATGAAATCTTAGAACTACCCGTCTTAAAAAATATTAGCCTTATAGGCTGTGGAATTTGTAAACCTTATGCAAGACAGATGTTGATGTCTATTTTTAATCCAAACAAACGTTTTTATATTATATGTGATAGCTCTGCGGATGCAGAACCGTTAACAAATACAGGAATGACTGTGGACACAAATTGTCCAAATATGAGTGAAAATATTACTGAAGAGGTCGCTCTAGTTTCAGAAGAGAATGCCAGTACTATAGATTGCTTGGGAAACAGCTCTTCTACTGACATAAATGACCTGTGTGATTTGGAATGCGAATGCACTGTGAATAGCCTTGTGAAAATGAGACAGCTCGACTCTTCCCTGTTTAAACTTTTGTGTGATTACACACTGGATTGTTCATACTACTCATTTACTGTGTTGCCAGACATAAAATCCTCCTTTTCATGCATGTTATTCTCCCACAATAACGTAAAAAGTATTAAGGGGGATTACTTCCAGTTTTCTAATAATACAAAGGTGTTGGACTTGTCTTTCAACTGTTTAAATAATATACAGGACAACATATTTCATCCTTTGACCATTCTGGAAGTGCTAAACCTAAATAACAATAACTTAACAAGTCTAAGTCCTGAAATCTTCAAACACTCATCGCAACTTGGGTATCTCGCACTTCATGAGAACAGCATTTCTTCTTATGATGCTTACATTTTTGCCGAATTATCACAGCTGCGTTACGTTTCAGTTGACTTTACTAACCTCGACAGGCTTCATGATGTTACTTTCAAAAATCTAACAGAACTAGTGTTTTTATATATGCGTGAAAGTAGGAACACTGCAGTGAATAAAACTATTATAACAACGAAATTCCTAGAAAATATATGCGGAGTAAAGATATTAAGATTGTCTGGATTTAACTTAAGTGCAAATTTTAATGGTAGAGTCTTGTGTTCAAAATCTTTGATTTTCTTGACAGTAAATCAAAATTACCTACCCTTTCTTTCAGATGATATTTTTCGGAGCCTTAAAGATATCAAAATACTCCACTTACAACAAAATGGTATCCAAAGAATTGGACATAGCGCTTTTAGAAACCTTACAAATGTTTTATTTATCGACCTATCACATAACCTTATAGAAGATATTCATAGCGCAGTGTTTTCTGATGTGCACCAACTAAGAAAACTGAATGTATCTCATAATAGAATTTCTTGTGTGCCCACGATGCTATTTGAAAACTTATCGATGCTGGAAACAATTGATCTAAGCTATAATAATATTTTATGGATAGATTCGCGTGCTTTTAGTACTCTGCATTATTTAACACGTATATATTTGAAAAATAATCATATTAAGTCAAGAAGTGAAATTTCTACATCTCATACATACAATACAAGATGTTTATATGTAGGTGGTTCAGGGGCTTTTGGTGAACTAAAATTAAATACCACCAACAATGTATCTGTACCCAGAAATAAATTTCCCATTATATTCATAGATTTGTCAAACAATGACCTTGAAATCATTTACAAGGCCATGTTTTTTAATATGCCATTTTTAGTATTAATAAAGGCATCTCATAATCGAATACATCAGATTGACAATGACAGTTTCAAGAATACAACAGAACTGAAAAGTTTAGAACTGGAAAGCAATGCATTGGTTGTAATAAATGAAAGTATATTTAAAAATCTCACTAGACTGAAGTCTTTAACGTTGCAAAACAACCAAATCGAGTTAATTGAAGACGGTGCTTTTTCCGACCTGGTCTCATTGGAGATTCTTGTCCTTTCCAATAACAGACTAAAAACATTTGGTTCGTCTTCGTTGCCCATCCACAGTGCTTTAAAAGTTTTGTCACTGGGTGATAACAATATTACTACGTTTAGTAACTCAAGTGGTCTGGAACTTCCTTTTTTGGAATTCTTCACCTTGAGCAACAATCCATTAACAGATGTTATTGTGAAAGAATTTTATAATTTACCTACTATTGCTGTCTTGGCTTTAGGAAATACAGGTGTACATAAACTGGACGTCGGGGCTTTCAAGAAAATCACAAATATTCGTCTCCTCAAACTTGATAGAAGTTGTATTCACTCTCTTTCGTCGTACAATTTTCGTAACTTGCAACGGCTTCTTATCTTTAATATCAGTATGCCAAGTAGAGATAGATGTATTCCGGGCACCAACAATATAATAAGCTGGAAGAACCTCACACTCATAAACTATCTGTTTGAACAGCCACATATTCAACTTCTTATGTTTACCGGCCACGAAATTTGCAATATCCTTCTTTGGAACCAAATCATAGACAATTTGTTCCTGTCTGAAACGTGGAAAATTGTCGTTTGTTCAGATCAGTCTGAACTGCCGGCCGCTGTTTTATCTCCAGATGGGAAAATGTTGATTAAAACAGAACCAGTTACGAATGTAGTTACATACTTATGAATTTGAGTAGGTCGCATGCTGATTACGCACATTATAGTATCAGATATCAATAGTGGAATAATGGATGAGAATTTGGACTCTAAGCATATCTTCAGAATTAGTTGATTCTAATTAAAAATGTACAGCGTGTAACTAAAAGAATCATCCAATTTCATCAGGCAATAAATTTAATATGAATGAAGATATTGACTCGCGGAAAATTGTAAAATGTACATCGAAACATAGAGTTTCTCTTGGCGCATGTTGCACGCCGCCAGTTCACTCGGTTGCCGGTAGGTGTCGCCCTGGTGGCGCTACATCTGGTGCCGCTATCGCGGTTGTTCTGTATGCGTTGGGATGGCTATAACACAGTAACGAAAGCGTTTTGCGTTCTCCGTTTTAACAAATGTGAGTCAGTTACAAATGTGCAGCGCGATTTTCGTTGACAGTATGGCACTGCACCTGCGACAGCGAGGAGCATGCAACGGTGGCACTAGCCGTAGCCAAGAGTCCGGCTATTTACGTAAGGGGAAGTACACAGGTCCCCCCACCCCATGTGCCTGAAGAAGACGTAGAGCACATCCGGCAGAGTTCTGTATGGAGTCCTCATAAGTCCACTCATCGTGGCAGACGAGAGATGGACATTTCCCAAATGACTGTATGGTTTGTTTGTTGCAATGATTGTATTTCAAACCACACAGGATTCATGTGCTACAAACCCATCGTGTTGGTGATAAACGACGTTTTGAGTTTTGTGAATTCATTTTGGGCATGGAGATGGACAATGGAAACTTTCGTTCACGTTTGGTGTTCAGTGACGAGGCCACGTTCTATTTAAGTTGAAAAGTGCACAGCCATAACGTACTAATATTAGCTAAAATATTCGTGTTCTTATACGTGTTTTATACTTTCTCTTGAAACAGTGAGTATAGAGCCAATCACTGAAAACAGCGAAAACTAAGCAAAGTGTCAAATAACTAATTACTATAGTGGCTGAACTTCAATGATTTATTTGTGATTCCCACTGAATGTCAAGAATTCCACTGCTATACCTCACCTGTTCCTAGTTAATTTTCTTTATTCGTCAGTCAGCAGTAACTTATAATCTGACTTTTAGTGAATTTTATTTTACTGATTCATATCACTGATTTGGACATAAAGTGTAGAATTTTCCCGAAGATATTATTAGAACGTATGTTAAAGTATAGCCTTGTGAAATCGGACGAATCTTTGTGATACACGCTGAATTTTGTCTTGACTAAAATTGTAAGAAAATTGATCATGCTGTTCATACGCATTTTTTCCCTTTCCAGGCCTTATTAAGTGGGCCGTCAGCCTAGGCGGTCAAAATTGTGCAGAACTTGGGACAGAAAATATTTAAAAAAATGCTCAATGTGGTTGATGAATGTATGCTTACGAATAGCAGTTAAGTAACATTACACATGTATACACAATTTTCTTTCTATAGTGTTATTTTCGGGGTGAAAATAGTTACAAAGGGCGTTTCTGCGATCATTTATGTGTATGAACAATACAGTACAGAATATAAACGTTGTACAGGAACTTAAGTTACCACTTAATCTTGAATTGTTACATCATACGATGATATGGTTGCCACTGAAAGTCTTATAGAGGCATGTTGCAGTTGAAAAATCTGCACGCAAGTAGAGTGTCTTGCACGTTGACGGGAAAATACAATTGATACACGTGCCTGGGAAGCCCTAAACACTCTTGCTCATTTATTGCTCAGACATACAAAACACCTTCATCAGACAGGCGGCCACCTTAAACTAGGATAACATTACAAAGGACTTTATCTATCCAGCTGATAACTTTCTAATACTGTTCTTTATATGCGTGTGTGTATATATGTATATATAATGGAAAATCTTGGCTTACATAATTGTTTTACACTGAATATACTATGCGCCGTAGAACTATCAACAGTTAACAGAAAATCTGTAGCACATATATTATGTTTATTCACCCTCTGTTTTAACATCCGTTTTTTTATAATTCAGTCGCAGATATGCACAGTCAAACCAATAAATATTTTAAACTAATTGTTTGAATGTAACCTCTTTCCTTTCGTCCATTTGAAGAAAACACAAATATGTAACCTGTTACCTAAGTTTACTCGATTGTGGAAAGGTATAATTACTCAAGTACCCGATAAGCTTCCACAGCGGACTTCAGTCAATGCACTGAAATTGTTACATAAGAATTGTTGAAGTGGGTTGTCTCTGCATTTTGGTCTATTTATTAAATCCAGGGTAGGAGAAAACCTTTTGTTGTAAATTAAATGTCTATATATCAATGCTAGCTTGCACAAATTTGATTGTGTATTTGGGAGGGTGTGGTGCACTACGTAGCGTGGATAGCAGTCGAAAAGTATTGAGATTTTATTTTGGCTATTATCACTAAAAAAGAAACGTTTTGGAACGCACAGTCGAGAAGAAAGGAAGTAACTGTTAGAAAACCCCAACGGTTATTGTATTTATCAACGACTTTTCCCCAAACGGAAATCTGAGATGGTATCCACCGGCTTTCTAAAAGTGTTGGAGGGTCACCGCGTTGCTTCTAATTCTCTCTAAATCACAGACAATGATCTATTTTTCACAGGAAACACTCAAAACAAGAGCAGCAGGTATATTCTGTTATGTTTGCTACAAATAAACACGAAACATATGTTACACGAAATAGCGCCTGCAAGTTGTGGAAAAAGAAAAGAAAAAATTTGTTGTTTGCCAAGGAAATGGTAAAGGTATAATTCATAACACAAAAAAACACAACTTACCGTAATTATAAATGTTCCTCGGTGTTGCAGTAGTAGTAGAGGTGTGGGAGTTCCATTTCACCTTGGTCACTGCAGGCATAGTGTCATAAGTTTAACCTGGGAAGGGTCTCAAACAGAAGGATACTAAACTGGTGCTGTTGCCGTAGGATGCGGAGCAGATTCCTGAGCAGATTGTGGAGCGGATTGCGGTGCTCATCCTGTGCTGTGATTGTTTGTTGGCTGTGGCAGAACATCAATTATGATTTTCAGCCCTTTTGTAAATATAGTCATAATTTCCGAACCATTGATGCTATGCTCATCAAATTCATAACATAGACACCATACCCGACATACAACACGGCGCTAATATCATTTAAGCCCGAAGACCTATCTGATAGGGTCAATTATGCATTTAAGCCCTTTTTTGAAATTTAGTCATAATTTCCTATCCGTTGAAGATATACTAGTCAAATTCATAACTTAGACACTGTATCCGATATACAACTTAATTTTAAGGCCAATTAGGGCCTAAACCCATTCCGGAAAATGTTTTGTTTGAGATATGCCTTTTTGTAATTATAGTCATGTTTTCCAAAACATCAAAGATATAATCATCAAATTCATATCATAGACTTCATACCTGATATCCAGCATAATGGCAAAGGGATTTAGGTCCTAAACCCTTTCTGGTAAGGTAAATTATTCATTTAAGCCCTTTTATAAACGAGTTAGTCATAAACTCATCAAGTACTTACTCATCAAGGACATCTGTACCAACATAATGTTATTACATTTCCGATTTTAACCAAATTATATTTGTGACTTGAGTAGATGATAGGGATAGTTAATGTAATGTTTATTTCGGATTTTGGAGTTCGATCCATGGTAGAGCACATACAATTATTCCATTTCCGGTTTTTACCAAATTTTAATTGTGAGTTGGGTAGGTGGCAGGGGTAATTAATGTAATAGTAATTTCGCATTTTGGAGTTCGATTCTTTGGCCAGCGCACTTAATATTATTTAATTTCCGATTTTACCAAATTTTATTTCTGAGTTGGGTAGGTGCTAGGCTTACTTAATGTAATGTTAATTTCGGATTTTGGAGTTCGATTCTTTGGTCAGTGCACATAACATTATTTTATTTCCGATTTTATCCAAATTTGATTTGTGACTTGGGTAGATACTAGGCTTACTTAATGTTATGGTAATTTCGGATTATCGAGTTCGAGTATCGGCCAGAACACGAAATATTATTTTATATGCGAATTTAACAAATATTTAGTTTTGTTTTATATTCCTGCTTATAGTAATTAATGTAATGTTTATTTTGGATTACCGAGATCTATTCCTAGGGTGTACACTTAATAGTTTGAAAAAAATCTGGGAAATGCATTTTTATGCATTTACTTATGATCACTGTCTATCATATTACATGATCGGTGTATACTGCTCAACTCACATGTTATATGTTTGATGTCAACTGTCGAAGGCCGAGAACGGTGGGGAATGCAGTTATATTATGTAACTGTGTAATTATCATAATCGTGAAAATCTATACTTGCATAAACATGGAATGATTATTTACTATTTACACATTAATAATTAACTACTAAACATTCACCAAAGTAATATATCCTCTCAGCAAAACAGCAAACCAGACTGTCATATAAATTTCTATTTGTTTCAGAATTTCCAGTTAGTATTATTTATTATTATTATTAGTTGTGGATGGTATTACACTTACACTATGCTAGCATCCACTATATATACTTATCAAGTATGTGCATGATATGTAGAGAGACATATGTCTGCACTCGAGGAACTACAGCTAAAGACTAAACCCTTACCATAATCATATTTTTTCATAGGATATTTTCAAGCGAAAACAGTTCCTGCTTTATTCCTATCATGTCAACGAGCCCTAACAGGAAAAAAAAAAACCAATTGTGTATGCAGTTTCAACATCTACCAACAACCACAGACAGAATATTTCATTGAATTACTCTGATAAACCATTTCGTCATACAATAGAAAAAAAAAACACACACACACACACATCAACCCCAACAACAAACAAGATTGGAAGGTCAAACTTACATAAAGACCTTTCATAAGCATACTAGCTCATAATTTCCCATGCACCAAAGCTACATTCATCAAATTCATAACTTAGGCATTGTATCCGATATCCAACATAATGGTAAAGTTATTTACACCTTAAGACTGGCGATTATCATGAGGAGATATTTGCTGATTCCTTTGAGAATTAGTTCGAAGATATACTTCCTCAACTTGAAGATAATGCTGTTATTGTGCTTGATAACGCGCCATACCACTCCTGTAAGAAGACAAGAATTCCCAATGCAAATACTAAGAAGCAGTATATACAGGACTGGCTAACAGCAAGGAAGATTGATTTAGAAGATGGCGTTAAAGAAGGAATTGCTCAACATTGTTAACCAACACAAGTTAGCATGTAATGCGTATGCAGTCGATGAAATGGCTCGGGATGCGAGTAAGTGTGTTCTGCGAATTCCCCCATATCACTGCGAATTGAATCCTATAGAACTTGTTTGGGCCCGAATTAAAGGATTTGTTGCAGCGAAGAATAGATCATACAAGTTGTCGGACATTAAAGTACTTCTGTAACAAACAATTCAAGCAATGACTCCGGATGTGTGGAACAAATGTGTATGCCATGTGGTCGAAAAGGTTGAAAGTGAAATGTGGAAACCGGAAAACATTATAGACGAGAAGGAGGATACTTTCATAATAAACCTTAATGATGTCAGTTCCAGTTCATCTGCTTGAACGCGATTGGTGTTGTGTGTTGTCATTTGCGATATGCATAATGACGATTAAAGTTCATTTTACGTCATTAATTTGTCTGTGTACCCCATAAATGTCGGTGTTCTGCTCGTGAATATCCAGTATGTGTCTTGTTCCTTTTTGTTTACTTGTCGTTTAACGTGTTACCGTTGGCGTACATAAATAGCACGACAGAGTGTGTTATTACTAACCGTGTTGATGTTTATGTTCACCTACCATACGGTGGGGCCACAGTGGTGTGGTGGTCAGACTACTCGCCTGGAAATCGTACCGGACGATGCCACTGGTAGGCGGGTTTTCCCAGGGACCTCCTATTTACCCCCGGCCTTGGATTCCGGCGCTGATCATACTCGTCTCACTTCACCCCCATCGAATCTCATGACCATGCTGTAACGACCCACTCAAATCTCTCCACTATACTCGTACCATAGGTCGTGATATTACATAGTTGTCTACTTGACATATACACTAACAGTTTTGTCAACCTTTGCATATCCGTGCATGAATTTCTCCGCTCGCGCGCAGAGCATTCTGGACACTCCTGTGTGCAGGCCGCGATCATGTGAACGCTACATGTTCTCACTGTCACAGCTTACCTTCGATCACGTGCACTTGCTTCGCGCCCTCTCACTTTAAAGCGAATACACAATAGTTAGGATTGTGATTCAGTTAATAACATATATGTCATTAAATAGATAGCCTAGTATATACAATATCAGTCAGTTATTTTACACTTCAAGTTTTCTAAAATCTTAAAGCATTTTCCCTACAAAATAAAAGGTGACTAGTTTTTTAATTTAAATTTTCTTTCGTTCCCTCACCCAAATTTCTATCAATACACAAATTTTCAACGCGCCTTTAACGGAATGCCGTAATTTAAAACTATAAATAATTTAATGTTGTGACAGCGCTAGTGCTGCTTAGCCTCCTCGTTATTAGTGCTCTGAACATTCGGCATGCTCCTTGGCGATTCTCGATCGCTTCCCTAGCTTGGCCCTCAATACCCTCCCCTCATTCCTCGCCATCACCAGGGGCTTAAGTCTATTTAACGGGGTGTAACCCCTCAATTCCCCTTCTTTTATGCCTAGCTGCCGCCAGATTAACGCTGTGTCGGTATGAAATGCCTACTACTCGAGAAATTCACGTTGGAATAATATTGTCAGTTTTGTGATCGGTTATCCGAAATGAGGATTCGGCATTTGGAATGTTGTGCTAGGGCAGAAGGAACACAAGCCAAGGTGAGTAGTGGCTGGCGGTGACTTAGGGCTTCGTTTTTTAGTTAATGGTAATTTAGCGGCATAAATCCTTTCGCGAGTGCACTTAATTGATCGTGGTACTTTGTAAATTCACTTTCGGACTGCTTTCCAAAACTATTTGTTGCAGATATCTTATGCTCGCGTCAGTTTGTCCCATTTTCATAGTGCCGAACTCTTGTTAGATGCCCTTGTTGGTCTGGTTTAATGGTGAATCAGATGCGGCCATGAGTCATCACTAGTTTGGTGTGGAGGTTACGTAATTTTAATTATGTGTTTCTTTTAAATTTCTCAAGCTTCGAGAGGGCTTTGATCGCCTTGAGTAACTTGCACGGGTTTTTAATGAAAATTTTCAAATACCTTTAATGCCCTTTTTATGAGAGTAGGCCTTATTGGGTCACATTGTGGCTATCGCCCTACTTCTCCTTACTGGGTAGTCAAGAGTACTTGAAACGTAACTTTTAATGATCCTGGAAGTGATTTTAATGGAGTTCTCCTCATTGCTATATAATTGGTGTAAACGAGAAATATTACTGGAATTTTTAATGGGTCTTAGAAACTCGTGTTTTTAATTTATCTTTTTTATTCTGATTATGTTTTAAAGGTCATTGTTTGTGTCATTATAGGGTTTAATGAGTACCTTTGCCATGCTGTTTTAGTATTTCTCCTACCAATGAAAATAATTTCATAATGTGTATCAATGTTAATCTTAAGCATACTGCATTAAGGAAGTAATGTAATGATATTTAACGTTGGGTTATGAAATATCATGAAAGTGATAATTTTATTTAAGTGTGGTTTGTGCACTGAGGCTAATTATTTGGAATCGCCTTTTAATGCTTTTAAAGCAAGACAATGAGAAATATTTTAGTGCTTGTGTGCATTTACAGGAATTTTCAAGGGATGAAAGTTCACTGCAGCTACCACAGTAATGTTGAAAGTGTCAAATTGAGCATTGATATTTTGCGTGTGTTTGAGATCTTAAATTTCGAGTCTTTTTGATAGCCCATCATTTATCAGTATTACTTAATCTTGTTAATTCCTGTTTGATAGCGACTTAATGTTTAACATTTTGAATTAAGCCTACTGTGTCATAATTGAGCCTCATGAATTTGTAATTTGGTTGTAATTCAATAAAATAATTGTATGTACCTTGTTAATAAAAGGGAATTCTGCTTGAATTTGTTGTTATATGTTTGTGTACTCCACAAATATTCTTCCGTCGCTGACCTGTCGGAAGCATGGGTGAGCTTTGGCGAGCACAACATGAATCTCTTTGGCACCACTCACTCGACAGGTGGCTTCGAATGTGACTAATGATTAATTTTCCCATCTCTTTAATACTAACAACTTATTCTTTATTTCTTTATAAAAAGTCTCTCCTCTGATATCCCTCGATTCCGTTCAAATATTGACATTTTTCATCGCTGGGGATAAGATGTCTAGTCTATGCCTGTGTTCCGAAGACAGCTTACTTAAGGGCCTTGTTGATCAATGTCAGGAGTTCGTGTTCCAGCTGCTAAGCGAGGAGATTATGTTGCTAAAGGGAGGAAAATCTGATTGTTTTAAACACCGCTTACTTCAGGTGTTGTTTCCAACAAGGGTGAAAACTAAATGTGAATGCGACTATATTTTTAGGTCCCAGAGTCCAGGCGAGTCCATCTGCGACTTTATTGAATCAGTTTGTGCGTATCACAAAGCCTTGTGCTTACTACAGTTGTCCGAAAATAAACTAGCGACTGTCATAATCGATGGTTTCGCTCCTCATGTTTGTACCCATTGTATGCTCATTTCGACTCCTCCCAGTTTCGGGGAATTAGGGCAATTCGCTGCGGAAGTTCAAGGCCGGCTAGTTGTATGTATCGATCGAATATCAGGCGTGTCACCCTGTTGCCCATCGCGTGATCATCTGGCTGGTATTGCTGTATCGCCTGACAGTCATGGCCAAGTACTAGAAGTTCAGAAACGTGATTCACCACTGTGCTGCAGTAATTACTTCATCAAGGGTCATGTAAGGCGAAATTGTAAATTTAACAGGCATCAATGCAAATGCTTCTATTGTGAAGATATAGGACATCTTCGGAACATTTGTCGGATGGCGGGAAACGACACATGACTGATGGGAAATGTTGGTATATCAGTCGGGAAATAATTAAAATCCTGCGTGTAGTGGCAAAATGTTCTGTGCAGATTACCATTGGTGGTACAAATCTTCTCGCCCTACTGGACACAGGGGCCACACATTGTGTAATTCGTCAACCATTTTTGGATGAATTGGTAATATCTAAATGGATTTCTAAGAGTCAGGTTAGTAGTAGTGAAAAGTGTTTGTGTGTCGCGAATGGCCATTTGGTTCAAAGTAATGAGTTGGTACATTTACATTTTAAAATTGATTGATTTTCGTGGACCTTCCCCTTCTGAGGGATTTCATGTTTATCTCATCAGATAATTTTAGGATTAAATTTTATAGGTTAATCCAGGGCTTGTGTCAATTGTGATGATTTTATTTGTCTTTTGGTTTTGCCCCGAATATCCAGGTAGGATTGCAGGTAGATTTTCTCCCCGAAGTCTATTCTCCTTTGCAAAATGAAAGTAATTCGGATACAGATTTTCAGTGTAGTTTGAATAACTCGCGAGAAGATTTTGCTGATGTTATCACTTCACGAATAGGGAAGTGTCACGTACTTCCTTACAAGTTCGTGCTGATTGACGATATCTCCACTAGGCACCATCATTTTAATTGTCCACCACCGAAACTTCAGGCATTTAGAGAGATTATAAATTAGTTATTTGATGAAGGTGTCATAATCCCGTCTACCTCGGACTATAGCTCTCCAGGATTCTTGGTCTGCAAAAAATACAGCAATAAATATAGTCTGGTGGTAAAGCACTCCCTTGCTAACAAGAAAATTCCCTTTGCCACTACTGACTGTGCTCTTCAACATCTTGGTAAGGCTCGTGTGCTCTTAGTGCTCGATTTAAATAACAGCTTCCATTAGTGTTTGTTAGACCCCTCGTGTCGCAAGTATACTGCCTTCAGCACACTCTGGAGCCAATAGGATTTCACCAGAATACCCATTGGCTCCAATGTCGGTAGTCAGGCCCTGCCTTGAGTGCTCGATCATGTTTCAGCCAATTTCAAACATAAATTTGTATTCAATTATATAGGTGAGTTAATTGTTTACAGTCATGATTATGACCCACACCTTAGTCACTTATGCCAGGGCCTTATGAAAATGTGGGAAGTGGAGTTGACTGTTAACCCAGACAAAGTTACCCTAGGTGACAACAAGGTTAAATGTTTGTGTTATATGCTTAGTGAGGGGCACTTGATGATAGATCTGGATCGAGTGGCTCTCATTCTTAATTTCCCTCGCCCTAAATCATTGAAGGGAGTTCAAAAATTCGTCCGGATACTTGGTTATGTATTATTCACGATTTATAGAACATTTCTCAGAACCTTCTGTCCCTCTTAATTACCTGAAGAAGAAGGGGGTAGAAATTTTCTGGGGTCCGGTGCAAGAGTAAGCCTTTGTACAACTAAAAGAAAATTATATTCACCACCTGTCCTACATCTTCCTGGTTTCTCTAGGCTGTTTATAGTCCAGGGCGATGCTTCCTCCCTCGCTCTTGGTGCTGTTCTGACTCAACAGATGGATAAAGGGTTTGTCGCCTATCTTCTTTGCCAGCCAGAGTTTAACGGAGAGCGAGCAACATTTAGACACATATGAAAATGAAACTCTGGCATGCATGTTCGGCCTCGAAAAGTTCGCATCTTTCATAGAACATTATGAGTGTGACCTTTATGCGGACAATTATTTATTGAGTTAGGTCACTGGGTCACCCTCAACAGCTTGGTAAGTTAGGCAGTTGGGTACTCCATCTGACCCGATTTAAGTTTAAAATTCATCATGTAAAGGGCACCAACAATCAGGTAGCAGATGCATTATCCCAGATGTACGATTCAGTGGATTTTGAGGTGACTGAGCGAAATTCCATCCAGGCATCCCTTTCCATCTTACAGGGTTTTCCGGAATTTTTTGTATAATTACGCCAGGTGCGAAGAGGATGCCTTCTGTGCCCAGGTTTTAAAGGACATAAATATTGGTTTTGTCGTCCCCTATGTTATGGAAATGGAATCACCTATTTGACTAACAAGTGTGGCAGTGCTAGAAAAATCTTTGTCCCCGAAGTGTTGAGGGCTATGGTACTTTTCTATTTTCACGACTCAGAGTTTGGGGGTCCTATGGGTGTGAAGAAAACCTTTAATAATATAGCAGTTAATTTCACTTGGCCCTCTTTAAAGGGAGATGTTACCGCATTTGTAAACACATGTGATTCGTGCCATAAATGCAAGCAGCCTTGACAAGCAAATTTTGGGCAATCTGTTATTCAAATTCCACCTGCATCTTGGAGCATGGTGCACCTTGACATTTTCGGTCCTCTTGTTCGATCAAAAAAGTGTAATATTTGCATGCGATTGTGTTAGACACATTCACTAAATGTGTAATCCTGCTATCCTTATGCAACATGAAGGTGTCTTCCAAAGTGAGAGCTCTTACAGATAAAGTTTGGAAAAATTTTAGTGCCCCGTTGAAATAGTTACACATAACGCGAAATATTCTACTTCAAATTGGTGCAAGAATATGTGATTCCATTGGGCGGTAAAACACTACATTTCCAACCCTTATTACCCTAAGGGAAATCAGGTAGAGAGGTTCAATAAGAACTTAAAGGCTTGCATGTCTATTTTTTATAATCAAGATCATTTTCAGTGGGAACAGGTTTTGGACTTTATTAGTGTAGGATTTAACAGTGCTGTTCAGGATTCTACCATATTTCCACCTTCTCTATCCTTTTGGGTCACCCTCTAACCTATCCTCTTTTAAATTTGTGGACTGTTCCATTTCCCTTCTCCTCCCTTTCCGACACTAACCGGGACTGCCTGCTGGAGGAGGTTTACTACATGCTTTCCGCAGCGAAGCAGTCAATTGCCGAGAAGTTGAGGTAAGGGTCGTGTCGTGGGTAATTTTAAAGTCGGGGATCTTGTACTTCGCAAAAATTACACACACTCTGATTTCAAGTAGAAATATTTGCAGTAAATTACTCCCTTGGTCCATTTGAGATAAGTAAGTTCCTAACTCCAAATACTGTCAAACTTGTTTCTGTAAAGAATCATAGATCGTTCCGGAAGGCCCATATAAGTCAGTTGAAACCCTACCAGCAAAGATAGTGTTCCTAATTAATTGTTGTTTTAGTTATTGAATTTTTAGCTTTGTCTGCTGGTGTTTCCTTTCTGTATACCTTTTCCCATGAAAGTTTCATGCTTTCTCCCTTGGTAACTACCCCCTCTCTGTTTTAATTCTCTTTGCCCCACCTTCCTACGACATCAGCCGAGTGGAGCCTGGCGCCGCAGATCCTAGAGCTGCCTTTAGTTGGTGTTGCAGGAGCCGCCTGCCTGGGCATTTAGGGGTCATTGAGGGTCATTTAGGGTCACTTAGGGGTCACTTGAAGTCATTTAGGACTCATTTGGAGTCATTTAGGAGACATTTAGGAGTCTTTTAGAGTCATTTTGGAATCAATTAGGATTAATTTAGGAGTTAAGGGTCAAATAATCAGTCTTGTGAGTGGCAGGTCTGACAGTAGCCAGCTTTAAGTTTGACCATGAGCGTCAAGCTGAGCGAAGATAACACTAGAACCAATATATTTTCACGTTAAAAAAACCTTATTCACTGGCAGGGAAATTATGATCAGTTAGCAGCTATCATAGACCATTTAGAACGAGTACTATAGCCCTTCTACAACATGCATAAATGTTGATTTAAACTGAATTAATAAGTGTTTCAGTGATGCAGATACACATATTACTATGAATTTATATAAAACTTATATTCTTATACATATATTCAATTGATAGATCACCAAACTCTTTTGCAGAATATCTGCTCTACTAACCGGGCCCCAGTCTAAATTTATTCATTCCTCAAACTAGAAGTCAAGCATACCTAAGCCCACAGTTCAGACATCTTGAAACAACCATTGCTAGATTTAAACTCACAACGCCCCCTTCATTTTATCCGAGGACCAGCTGACCTTGTAAATGTCAAGAGCAAGTCTGTACCTGCACAGTAACTGGAGTCTGTACATGCTTCCTGGCCATTTTAGCCCCTGAACGGTGTCAGCCCTAGTCAGCACATAGCATTTCTGCTCCCCCTTGGTGTCTGGTAACTGGAGTCTGTACGTGCTTACAAACCATTTTCGAACATGGACAATGTCAGATAGCATTAGTCAGCTCATAACATTTCTGCTCCCCATCGGTGTCTGGCAACTGGAGTCTGTACTTGCTTACAAGTCGTTTTCACACCTGGATGGTGTCGGGTGACCATGTGCACGGGAATAGCTGTGTTAGCAGGTCTGCACTTGCACGGTGTCTGGTAAATAAAGAGAATGATTCAGCAGGCTTACCTCTACTTCCTTCCAGTCATACTTATTTTCCCATTGGTTAGTTTGTCAGAGCCAATCAGGCACTTTCCCATCCCACTTCCATTGCATTCATATACCAGCATATAAAAATCTTCGGGAGCCAGATTTCCACCTGTTACTGCCGTCAGCGTTTTCACCCACTTAAAGTAGAGCATACAGTTTATTTCTTGCTCGGAGTTTTAGAATATGCACGCTTGTTGTTCGAGAGGACATAAAATCCTTTCCGCCATTTTATCATTTGGAAAGGTGTGTTTACTTAGTGCCTTGGACAAACGGGACAAGTTGCCATATCTGCCGAAAGAATTCCCATTGATGTACGCACCGTACGAAATGTCGGCCGTATTCAAGTATTTACCGATCTACCTATAGCTGGACGAAGACATATGGGACTGCCTGCCCTGCAAGGAGTGCTTCAAATGCAGCACCACGTCCATTCTGGACACTCCTCATTCCCGGAGCTGGTGCAAGTCGCGATGTCGCTGAGTAGTAGCCACCACCAACACCACTTCCATTGACGAAGGGTCTGCACAGTGAACAACATGAACGGCTCTTCAGACCAAGCGACTGCCGACCTCATGCGGCTGATCACATCAGGTCTCCGAAGCAGCACCTCCTTCATCTCGACTACATTCGACGAATAGTTTCCAGAACACGAGAGGTCCACACAGACTACTATTCCCACCAGCAGCAGTTGGTTGTCGCCTGTCAAAGTTACTACCATCACACCACCACCACGATCTTCGATGGTGATGTACACCATCTCCTTCGAATCAGCTATGGTGAAGTGTTATCCCAATGCCATCCCCGGGTTCCAACGAGTGGAATACTGGCTAGGTGACCTGCAGTATAAGGATGCTGTGAAAAACATAGAAGCATGTGTTGGTGTGAATCATTCCCGCCTCTACTATTCCCTAGTGCCTGAATACAACCCAAGCATAATTAATGCTGAAGGCAAGTCAAAAGTGTATTTTATGGACAGAATCCACTGCGATGGTAAAACCTGTGCAGTGTACAACATGAGGCCGGACATATCCCTACCATGCAGCACCAATGAATTGTTGTAGCTTAACAATGGCGAAACTATTATCATTAAAGAAGGCATCTAGCACAGTGGCTACAAAATACGACGAGGGGGGCAGGAACCAGTGCTTTAGTTTCAGTGAAGAATGCAATGGCGAGACGTATAGACTCCTACCGGACAAAGAATCTGACACATTAAGTTCGTCGAGCAGACCACGGTTTGTCGCAGCCTACTGTGCTAACTAAAGACAAGCTTACCGGATGACGACGGGGAAGGGCACTAGTAAATAATAAAGTTATAAAGAAACAGTGTTTCGACAGAAAAACACAGTAAGAATAAACCTATAGTTGCCTTAAGCTCATGGTGTGTGGCAGCGAGCATAAAACATAAAAAAAAAGTTGGGAATTTATCATTGTGTCTAGAAATTCATCTATGTAAGAGTAATGCAAAAATATGCCACAACATAAATGCAGAAAAAATTACGTTAAGAAAACTTTTTGGTTGTCAATATAAACTAATATTGTTTAACATGAATGTGAAAATATAATAAAACAGTTTAAAGAATAAAACATGTGTTTAATGTTAAAAACATTTGATGTGTTATTTTATTTTTTGTCATTAACCCCTATCAATTCAGAGAAAAGTTCGTGTAAAGTGTAGCGGGGAAAAAAAACTTGGTAAACAATTTTTTTCAAAACAGAGAAAAGAAACTAACACAATAATGTGACAAATTATGGGAAAAAATACCTTCTGAATAAATAAATAAATATATATATATAGACACACACACATACACACACCATTTGGGTTACTGGAGTTGAGTTTGCCAGCATGTATGGACAGGCAGGTCAGCTGACCTTGTCAAAGTGAAACAGATCTATGCTTGCATGGGAAAAGCAATGTGATGGAGAATATCACACTACCATTTTGAACCATGGTAGAACAACTTGGGAGACTATGTGTACTATACCAACCTGAAACGATGATACTGCACTGGTGGTAGTAGATGCTACTAGTGACTTTTTTTTTAAAATAACCCATAAGCATATTCAAAACTGGTATACTCTGAAAAGTGTTAAAAGTTTAACTAGTGAGCAATATTGAAAGTTTGGAAACAAAAATAAATAATTTTTAGGGGCTGATAAACACTTCTCATGATGGATTAAAACAGACTCTCACAATACCATCAACTTAATCAGTCTTTCAAAGCTACCAATAACATTTATAATGGCAGGCATGAATGAAATTAATGCAAAGTGAGGTAAAAACACACTTTTACTTCCAAAAAAAATTCCATGTACATATCACCACTTATAAAAGAAAATTGCTAAGTCCCACTTCACAATGTATTTCTCGTCGACCTAGGAGTCGTCACGTTTCGAGTGTCCGAGCCACTTCACGTGAACATGTCCATTACATAATTTCAGTACCTTTTTCACCAAATATACGCCTGGAAACTTCATAGGCTGGATCTCCTCTGTGTAAAAGCCTCCGACGATGGGTTCGCCTCGTAGGTCCTCCTGGTAATACAAGTGCGGGTGCAGATGTCGTATGCGAATAACCTTGTTTAATTCTGCCAACCAGTTGTGATGGAAGCCTTTATGGAAAATACCATGCTGTTTGGAGAAGCATGCCACTTGTAGTTTCCGTTCGCTGTGAAATGTCTCCACAATTTGACTTTTAGAGTCCGGTGAACGCTCGACGATGCTAGCCTTGAGTAAAGAGTACGCGGAGTAGTGATTTATGCTGTACCTTTTCGTCATCGCACGACGTTGCCAGCTTCGACGAGTTCTTCGATGATGGATATAATCTCGTTGGTGTG
Organism: Dryococelus australis; assembly: GCA_029891345.1. Taxonomy (NCBI): domain Eukaryota; kingdom Metazoa; phylum Arthropoda; class Insecta; order Phasmatodea; family Phasmatidae; genus Dryococelus; species Dryococelus australis. The sequence continues at coordinate 58,761,413 of CM056998.1, read as the reverse complement.
CGAACAATGACCAGCAGACCGCGAAGCGACCAGTAGCCGTAGTCTGTCGACAAGTTCGTTCGACCAATCGTGGAAACAGTCCTGTGATAATGCCGAATTTTGCAAGGGTTATGTCTTTAAATCATAGCATTGAGGGGTTAGTGTTCGCATAATGAGCACGTCTGGATTGTAGTAGGCGATGATACTTCTGCAAATCTGATTCGGTGTAGTGTCTGGGACACCTATGAAACAAAAGTTTGCTCAGACCATGTGTCATTTTCACTTTGCTCTTGCCGATCTACATCACATCTGCTGGGAAAAACATCACTTCCTTTTTTCCGAGAAACCAATTTTTGTCGCGCTGTCGCAGTCGATACGACTTGTCGCTGTTTCGGTCAGAGTAGGAAGCGATGTAGTGCCCGACCAATATGCCCACCTCGGGTCCGTGCTCTTATGCTTATTTCCATTCTCATACACACAGCAAATCGATTAGGGGCAGATTATCTTCATTGCTAGTGATGCCACCTCCTGATTCGGGCAACTCTGGGCTTCTTTTCCATTTATTGCTTTGGAGTCAATCCTTCCATCTTGATTTCATGTTTGAAATCAGGTTGAGGCAAAGCTTCCTCCTGGCGTTGTCGACCAAGTTCGTCGAGACGGCTGGTTATCTGCTTCTTCCCTTCGATTCTTGAGAGCCAGTTTGTAACTATTCACAAGTAGATATTTCGTGCGAAAGGTTCGATGGTTTGCTGCAGCTCAGTCATTAGTTCGGTTCGGTCCATTACCATTCATAGAATGGAGTAAACACACCACTACACAGGTATATGTACATATTCATTCAAGTAAAATCTTGCTTGATGATATGTATGCCACCTCTACAATCTCCTGCTCCGTTTATATTGTACATTGGGGCAGGTGGAGGTAGAAAGCCACAAGTTTAAGCATGTCTCTTTAAAGCATCCCTAAGAGAAAACTGCTTCTGGCAGAATTGACATTCAAAAGCAACACTCGAACTTTTCAATCCACGGGTCGTTATTTCATGTCGTCGTAAATTCTAAAAATATGTGAATGCTTTACCATAGAAGCGACAAAGCAGATACATTATTAGCACTTTACATTCATACTGTTCCAAGTCTATAATGATACTGAAACGAAAAATGTATAAAAGGAGTCTATTTATACTTTGTTTAAAAGTATATATCAAGGTTCCTCGGCATATTTTAATTGCTTCCTGGGTAAACTGTATTTTACACTTAGCAATAAAAGTGCCTAGAACTTAAACAGGCTCCCATCATGCTTCGCTATTGGTTGATGAAGGACTTGGAGTTTGTACTGAACAATGTAGCGCCACTTTAAAGTTGTGAGGGATAAGGCGATATGACAAACAAAAAAAGTTATATATTTTTAGTTATAATTTATTATTAATTTGTATTTACATTTTCAGAAGAAAGCAGTTCATCACATCATCTGATATAACCCCGATCCTTAAGTTCTTCTATGATCGAAACCAGATCTTTCATGTTAGAGAAATCCCTATGTTGTCGCTTATCGAGCAAATATCTAAGTCTGTCTACAAGTTTGTTGGGATCTTCGTTAACCATATCTTCAGTATACTTGGAATCTTATATCTTTTTCACATCACTTGTCGAAGAAAACTCGCTGTGGAAATATGTGGGACCATCGATGACATAATCATCATCTTCTACTCTATCAGTGTCACCATGGCCATCTTCACTTCTTGTTTATCTTCTATATTAAATTAACTTTTCTTTGTAGGGATTGTATGCTCATCGGTAGTTATAGCCGACATCCGTTTATTTTGAAGTTCGCCAATTTTATGCAAAAGTCTTGCAAGTGTACATTCTGCGCAAACTGACTCTACTGCACTCATTCCATCGTTAGCATTAACTTCTTGTCATTGTAATCTGTGGAAACAGTACCCATCGATGCAGCAAGAGGTATCGATAGCATCACTTGCAGGTTCCCAGTAACCGAACTCTTGCAGATCTGACTATCTTCCTTCTTTGTATTACCTTGCACAAACTGCATGTGGTCATTGTCGTAATGCTTCGTCATGCGAAAAGGACTCTTTGTACAGGCTGTTTTCTCATGTTGATGAGCATTGCAACTTTTACTGAAGGACCTGTCACAGTAGCAACAACGAAGCCTTGGCGAAGTCTTTGATGACAGCATTGCTGTAGGTGATCCATCCAAAGAACTCGATGCTGCTGCCCAAGGTGCCCAATCTGAAGAAGTCGATGGCACTACTGGAACCATGCCCATAGCAGTCGCCAGTGATACTACTGAATGTGCCCCATCCGAAGAGACCGATAACACTGTGCCAACCTCAGGAGTTAATGGTACTGCAACCTTTGGTGCCATAATGTATTCCAGCTGCTTACACGAGTTGAGAAGAAGTGTCTTTCACGACTGCCACTGTCAAACTAAGCTTCCTAACTGGGACAACCTGCTGCTTATATGCCCACACACAGGTGCGATATCATCCATTTTAACCCAGGTGTACCAAGCAAATTTTTATAGTCCAGACCAACCTTGCAACACAAACATTCTTACTATATGTCAAACTATCATAAATTAATATACTGAAAGAACCAAACCTATATTAACCTGCCAAAGGCCAGAAAAATTTTAGAAATAACCTACCATAGACCAGATAAAAAAAATACAATGTTATGTAGCACACATCTGTCCTACATGTCTAGGATTATTACAGCCACATAAGAAAATTTGACATGTTCAAAAATCAGAAATGCTCTTAAAACTGACTGCACCCAATCAGCACTTCGAACAACATTCACCTTAAACTTACATATGAACAGTCGGATCAAGCAGAATTATATTTAAAATCCAATATAGCCAAATAGACTGCTTCCCAAGCAACCATACATTTAAGAGTGGTTATGTGGCCAAGGCGATTGCAGTGGTCTACAATGACGATGGCAAAATGTGCATATGCTCCTTCCACCCCCCGTATTCGTGGAAACTCTTGGACGAGAAAAGCAAGAAGACAAACGACTGGCTGACCAAGTACCACAATGGACTGGAGTGGGACGAAGGCAAGTTCCATACCATCATGTGGGAAATGTGTTGCGCGACTTGCTGATGCAGTATCCACAAGGACTGGTTTATGTGGCAGGGTTCAGGCAGAAGAAATGGCTGAGCAACTTGTGCAAAAACGAAGTTGAACTCATCGATGTGCAGTGATTGTATGGCTGTCCTACCCTGTGTAAGCTGGCAAAACTTTACGACGACCAGCACTGACACGTCTGCAACAGGTCTGGATATATGCATAGAGAAACGCACAGCTGCTGCACAAATGGTGTGCTTCGTCCTTGGACCGCGAATCTGCAAGTTACGACTGCACATGAAGTCACCCAAAATGTGCGAGAATTTTAGTTTTCATGTGGTGGCACACCTGTTCATCATCCGTATTATATATAAGCAGGAACATTCGGTGCAATCATTTAGTCATCGCCTAGAGGTCTGATCGTCATAATGACTCCATTCTGTCCTATGAACAGTTATACAAATGCCAAGCCTGACTATAGCAACATTGAATACTGTTTCATCGCAGGAGATGATTATCTGCACACCTACACCGAGAGCTGCGATGGTAGCGGCATGCAGCATTGGCGTTTCGCGCATTATCCAGTCGTCTACTAACCAACACAGTTCAATTGGATTTTCCAGGATGATTGGCCTGCGTCATGTCCCACATGACGCCACAGACACAGCTGCTCTACACCAACCATCAAATAATTGCCTCGGCCCAGCTGCCTTCTACCATCCAAGCACCAGATTGTGCAGTGGAACTGCCCCAGGCGGGGCAAGAACCTTCACAGCATCCTGGGCCCAAGAAGAAAAATACTGTCAGTCAGGAGACCAGATGTCGCCGAATACAGCATCGACGCCAGCCACTTCTGACAGCACTCACCACGGATGTCTATGCTTTCATCTCGGAAAACGAACTTGCACCTAGCCATCGGCACGGCCCAGCAGTGCATATTCTTAGAGCTATGGATGCCAGAACTGATGTTGGCGGTGGTCCCACCATTGGCGAGGTAAATGTCGCGGAACCAACTGTTACGGAGGAGCAAGATCTGCAGTGCGGTTATTATGAGGTAGATGGTCAACTGGGGATCAATGGGCATCATCATGATCCAGAGACTGGGGCTGCCTTTTGCAAGAAACTAATGCTTACAACCATACGAGAACTGCTTAGCCTTGTATGTGACAGTCTTCTAAAGTATAGAACTACAAGAACTATTTTTTAAAATTATAAATGTTTATTTTGACTGTGTACAAAATAAATAGTGTACGAAAATATATTTGAGTATTTTATTTATTTTTTCCTTACATCATTTATCTGCAATATAATTAATTTCATTTTATTGCAAATTATTTCTTTATGATAAAAATAATTATAAAATATATTTTTAAAATTACTTTAATTTTTTATCTAAGTGAATAATCAATCATGCTGGGGTCACTCCCGGTTTTCGGAGCAGGACAAAGCAGCAGGTTTTCTTGGTGATGTCCTAGCTTTTAAAATGAAATTTCCAATTAATTATTGATGTTCTAAGGATTACTACTACAAATGCAATGTTCATTGCCCTTTCCAGGTATTGTGACACACACATAAAAATACTTATTCACTTACACACTGTGACCACTGACAGCAAAATTTATTCACCTATAAGGTGAATCGTAGGGACAATACACGAGGTGTGTTGTGGTTGTATTTTAATTATTTGTTTTCAGAAAAGGCTCTAATTACTCAAAGAGAATTTGTGAACTAACTCCTCCACCACCATTTGCAAAGTACTGTTAGTAGTATAAAAATGCCGATTCGAGCGCAGCCCCCAGTTATCAGAAAAACAACGGTAAATTAAATGCTCGAGCCATCAGAAAACCATCAGAACAAATTACTCTTAATTTTCTGATCCAAAACATCAAATGCCGATTCGAGTGCAACTACAAAAAAGTGGCTCAAAAAGTTGTGTTTGGGAGCAACCACAAAAGAGTGGCTTAAAAAAAGTTGCATTTGGAAGCACTGCAAAAAATTGGCTCAAAAAGTCGCATTTGGGAGCAGTTGCAAAAGAGTGACTCAAAAAGTTGCATTTGAGTACAACCGCAAAAAAAGTGACTCAAAAAGTTGCGTTTGAGTGCAGTTTATAAAATACGCAAAATAGTTGTGTTTGGGCGCAGTTGCAAAAAAGAGTGCTTCAAAAAATTTGAATATGTAAAAATAAAATATTGTATATATTAAATGGGCACAAATAAAAATCAGCTGATGTCTAATATAATGACCATGGCAATGAAAAAGGCTAACACAACTGGTAATGTTTGGAAAGAATATAAATTTAAGAGAGATGTTTTTGTGGAAAGGAAGAAGAAGAAATCTCAAGAGAAGTATGTCAAGTGTGAAACTTGTAATCACTTTTACAAACCATCTCGCATAAGAAGTCACCTTAAAAGTAGATTGCACAAAGGTCTTATACCAATACATAATAAATCACATAAACCAACAAATGTATGGGAAATTTTTAAAATGTCACAACATTTAATATCAAAACAGAAGTTCCCACGAGAGAACCAAGTGAAATGTGAAACATGTAGTCACTATTACAAACCGTCTCTCATAAGAAGTCACTTGAGAAGTAAAATTCATAAGTACACACCCAGATTCAGTGTAGAAGAAATCGAAATAGCATATCAAAGTAGGATCAAGACTTATGCTGTAAAGAATGTGAATGCATAGAAAGACCCAAATCATTTCCTAAACAATGTAAAAGAAACTGTCACAGGACTAATTAGTAAACATTTAAAGTCACTCAAAGTGAACATGAAATTCTTCACTGAGTACAAAAGGGGTATTGGTGAGAATATTGAATATGTAGAAAGCTCCTTTAAAACAAAGAACGAAATTATACTGAAATCGACTAATATGGAAGAATATTATACCAACAGCATATCGAAAATCATCGCTGAGATGGGGGCTTTCGAAGCAAAGGGATCTCAGTGGGAACTCAACAGAATATTTAGACTAGAAGTGCGAATAAATAAATATGTTCCATTCAAGGGCAGTTCTTATGATGATCTCCCAGAAAAAACCAAAAAGAAGCAGGCGGTAATTAATGTTAAGAACAATGATCAAAAATGTTTTTTTGTGGTCTGTTCTATTTGCATTGCATCAAGTACAAAGAGACCCTCAAAGAGTGAATAAATACATAGCTTACATACATGAGTTTGATGATACACTTAAGGGTTTGGAGTTTCCAATGAAATAGGATAGCATACCAACCTTTGAGAAAAAAAGTGGAATTTCTATTATTGTATACACATACGAAGAAGAAAATGGCGGTAAGTAGTATATAATCTGTCCATTAAGAACAACAAAAAATAATACGGATAAGCACATAAACCTAATCTATATCAAAGACGAAAAGAACGACCACTACTGCTGGGTAAAAAGTCTTTTGTGACTTATCACATCACAAGTAACAAATAATGGTCACAAAATATTTACATGCGATAGATGTTTGCAATATTTCTACTCTATAAATAAGCTAAAATATCACGAATAAGACTGTCGAGATCACGATGGTGTTAGAGTTGAACTACCATCTAAAGGAAAAAATGGCATATTTAGATTTAAAAACAAAAATCATTCTTTGAGAGTTCCGTTTATGATATATGCTGATTTTGAATGTTTGTTGACTAAAATTGAAACTTGCCAACCAAACCCCGACGAATGTTACACGAAACCATACCAAAAACACGAGCCTATTAGCTTCTGTTACTATGTAAAATACGAACACAATTACTATAAACCACCAGTAACTTATGAAGGATCTGGTGTATCTAGTGTATTCGTTAAAATGCTAATGGAAGAAGCAAAGTCTATTGATGATATATACACAAATAAAAAATCAATGCTTCCACTAACTCAGAACTAACAAATTGATTATGATACAGCTACCCATTTTCATATATGTGAAAAGTCTTTGAATGGTGATTCTGTGAGAGATCATGATCATCTTACGGGGAAATTTAGGGGAGCTGCACATAGAGATTGTAACTGATCTTATAGAAATCCATATTTTGTCCCAGTGTTTATACACAATCTATCTGGTTATGACACACATTTATTCATAAGAGATCTTGGCATCGATGAAAATAAATATGATCTAATTCCCAACATTGAAGAAAAATATATTTCTTTTACGAAACATGTATGTGAAAGTGTAAATCTTAGATTTATTGACTAATTTATATTTATGGCTAGTAGTATCGATAAACTCTCTAGCAACCTTTCCAGAAGCCAATTCTGAGAAACGTGTAAGCATTTTTCCAATGAACTTCTTGATTTTGTTATAAGAAAAGGTGTTTACCCATATGACTACATGGATAGTGCTGAAAAATTTTGTGAGACATCACTTCCATCCAAAGATGCATTTTACAACAAACTCAATAAATGTGGCATTACAGACGAAGATTATGATTTTGCGAGAAAGGTGTGGGAAAAATTGAACATGAAATCCCTAAGAGAGTACACAGACCTCTATAACAAATCGGATGTATTGATATTGTCCGATATAATGGAAAATTTTAGAGATATATGTTTCAAAACATATAAGCTAGATCCAGCATGGTTTTTCACAGCCCCAGGGTTAGTGTGGGATGCTATGCTCAAACATACTAAAATAGAATTAGAATTATTAACAGATTATGACATGATTTTGATGATACAAAAAGGTATTCGTGGTGGAATTTCACAATGTTGTAAGCGAAATGCTAAAGCAAATAATAAATATACGAATGCTTATGATAGTACAAAGGAAATCTTTAATCTTACATATCTAGATGCCAATAACTTATATGGATGGGCTATGAGTCAGTATTTACTATATGATGGGTTTAAGTGGGTAAATACAAATATAGATGTAACAAAAATAGAAGATGATTCTAGCGAAGGTTATATATTGGAAGTTGATTTGGAATATCCACATGAACTACACAATCTCCACAAAGATATTCCATTGGCACCAGATAATAAAATACCAGAAAGTTCAAAAAATCCCAAACTCTTAACTAATCTGGATGAAAAAGAAAAATATGTTTTACACTATGTAAATCTTAAACAAGATCTATCTCTCGGAATGATGTTGAAAAAGATCCATAGAGTTCTGGAGTTTGATCAATCAGATTGGCTCAAGTCCTATATTGATCTAAACACAAATATGCGATAAAAGTCTACAAATAACTTTGAAAATGATTTCTACAAATTAATGAACAATTCTGTTTTGGAAAAAACAATAGAAAATATTAGAAACAGTGGATATACGGTTGTGCACAAGTTCTAAGCAAATGGATAAACTAGTGGCTAAACAAATCTTTAAAGATAGAATTATTTTTACTAACTCTTTGTTTGCAGTTCATATGATTAAAACAAAACTATGCTTTAACAAACCCATTTATGTTGGAATGAGTATACTTGATCTATCGAAAGTCTTAATGTATGATTTTCACTACAATATAATGAATCCAAAGTATGGGGAAAATATTGAACTGTGCTTCCAAGATACTGATTCATACATCTATTATATAAAAACACCAGACTTCTACAGTGACATGAAAGAAATGGTCGATCATTTTGATACTTCTGACTATAAAAAAGATAATCCATATGGTATATCGTTAGTTAACAAAAAGATTATTGGCAAAATGAAAGATGAATGTAACGGAAAAATAATGGAAGAATTTATTGGATTGAAATGGAAAATGTGTGCAATAAATGTGGCAGGTGGTGTAAAGAAAAGAGCAAAGGGTGTGAAAAAACACTGTAATCAGAAATGAGATTAGTTTTGGTGACTACAGAAAGTGTTTGATTGATAAAAAAGTGTTGTACAAAAGTATGAATCTTATTAAAAGCAAGAAACATGAATTCTATATGATTAAGTTGAGAAAAAAAAGATTTAAGTCCCGAAGATGATAAAAGATTTATTCTTAAAGATGGCATTAATACACTACCATGGGGACACTATAAAATTGAAAAAGAGTGATACTATGAAATATTTTTTAAATTATAATAAAGTGATTACCTTTACGATTATCATCTTAAATTTGATAACCTCCAGCAGAGGCGAAAATCAAACACATTCCACAATAAAATGTTAAAATGATTTTGGGTACTTAAAAGTATCTATGAATTCAGTGAGTTTACAAACATGTTGACCACAGCTGACAGATTTGATCTTTCAATGTTCAATGTAAAATGTTCTACATTACCATCCTCATACCCAGATATTCTTAATCAGTTAAAAAATCTAGTGATGCAAATGGAGACAATCTCCATACATTAAATTTTTCTTAAATATTATTGTGTTTTAAATGGGGCACTTCCCATTTAAAAACACTCCTATATCACTATTATATAATTTTAAAGAAAAATGATGTAACAGTAAATGTTTTTAATGGATAACCATCCATTAAAAACTAATAACCATACATGTTTGCGCACTATTGGACTTCGGTGATTCTTTCACATTTAACATCATAAATTAGGTTTCTTTGGCTTACTAGTACCACATTACAAATAATTGCAGCCGATATTGGTTTATTAAAATCAACTGTAAGTTTCATATTAGTTTGATATTTTACAATAGTGGTTTTTCTGTAAGAACAATCAATAACATACAATGGTCTTCTCTCAATAAATGACCCAGAGTTGAAGCACAGTTCATTATTACGATAAGGGGTATCTAGTTTAGTCTTTGAATTTCTAAAATCATTGTAAGCAATATACATCTTATCGAAAATTTTATCATCAATGTTTAAATTCCAATTCTCTTTGGGAAACACTTCATTCTGTCCATTCTTAATAGAAATATTTATTGACGAAACAAGAGTCAAACATTGAACCATGTGTGAATTGCCCAGGATCTTCTTTTCTGCTGTGCTGAAAACCAGCAATGACAAAGTCTGGCATATCGAATTGGATTAAATTGAACTGATCTTTTATATCAAACTGAAATGAGTTTGCATTAGTTGGTACTGGTTTTTAAATACATTGTCAGTAATTCAAACTAATTGGAATTTTGGGGTGTATGTATAATTTTGCTTTAATTTCGTCTCCATAAATAGGATCGTATTCAACAATTGGTCACAGAATTTACATTTTCTCAATAATGATTTTACCGGCATCTGGTATATTATATCCATCATCAGATCCATCTGCTTTCTTTGGAGGTCTTCTGTAAAGCGAAACATCGTCACTAGAATTTCGAATGAAAGTGATCTTGTACCCACCTTTCGAGAATATTTAATTACAATTTCTCATAAACCCACACAAATATCTTAATGGATATGTAATTTCATTACACTGATCTTTCCTAACATATTTACCTAGTTCTATCCCCGATATTTGGAAGTATGCTGATTCTGATTCCGAACCTAGCAATGTATGCATAATTGTTGAAGTGATGCCAGGGTTGTCAGTACTTTCGATTTTACAACCATGTTTAGAGATCTCTATTCTTGAGAACTGGAATGGGAAGAAATTCTCACAATGATCAATAGTTGAATTTTTTTCATAATCTGTATTTGTATGTCTTTTAGTTAACTTAAACTGTTGGTATACATCAGCTTAATTCGGATGTGAAAATGCATCACCAATAGGAATATCAAACTCAATTTGCTTGTTGTATTCAATCAAATTATTTTTTGTTTGGTCGTTTGATGGAAACGACTGATGCTCATAACTTTTAATTATTTGTTGAACCATTTATTATACAGAAAAAAATTCTAAAATAACTACACTTTTCTTATCAACCCAAGAATTATGACTACTATCAAAACCTAACCATTTAATTAGCAGCTTATTTCCTTTTCTTCCCAAAACTGTTACTAATAAGTAGTCTTTATCATATTTGGCTCATAAAAATACCTTTAATTAGTTCATTAAAAAAATCTTTTGTTCAGTATGCCGTGGGGTTTGTGTGCAATACTTCATACACCTCAAATACTTCAGTGGACCAATTTGGTATATATCCTTTTTCAAACAAATTTTTACTTTTACTTATACAAACTTTATCTCCTATTGCAAACTTTGGTTTAACCATTTTTCTTTCTCCTCCATACATGTTGATTAGAATAGAACTTTCATTCTTTGCATTTACATTGGTGGGTTTCATTCCGATTGTACTGTGAACAGTGTTATTGTATTCACTTATTAATTTAGGTAATATAGCCACCCATTTATAGTTTCCCTGCATAGTAAATATCTTCCACATTTTCTCCTTCAATGTTCTGTTAAATCTTTTTAAAACACTACCTTTCTTTTCATTGTATGTTGAATAGGGTGTTATTGGTCATTAATGCCTTAAATTATTTATTGTAAAATTCTTTCCCTTTGTCTGTTTGTAAATGCATGGGTTGCGATCATTCAAAATAGTTTTAAATGCTAACATAAATTTTCACCAGTTTTATATTTGATTCGTATTGCCTATGCATATTTGGAAAAAAAATCTGTCATGGTTAACATATATTAAAACCCTTTGTTAATTCTATGTATACCTTTTAAAGATCTAGAATTCATCTCAACTAAATAAGCTTGCTAAAGATCATCGATACCAAAAGGTAGAAGAGTTCTTCTGGGGAAGTTTTTTCGTATTGGTTTATGAATTTCATTTATGATATCGTTTTTTATACTCCCGCCAGTGAAAATCGAGTTATTGGTAACACGACATCTACAAACACATTTAATTCTTACTTTGCTTTTATTTGTAAGTTCATATGAACTTAGTGTATTTTTCATACATTTAAGACAGTATACATATAAGTTATCATTGATCATTTTATTTATTTATATAATAAGTGAGACAATAAGAAATTGTAAGCAATATAGAGAAGAATATAGAGAGAAGAAGACGGCCAATTGAAAAGTTTAAAACTTTTAGATAATTTCGCCAAGATGAATATAATAAAAAAAAAGTCGCGATCAACAATTGATAGATGCGATAGAAGATTTGGGACAAAAAATTCGACACGTTACAAATGAGAATAAGAACTTAATAAAAGAACTTGTTCCATTTGCTGTTAAGAATTTAGACCACCCACAGACACCAACAGAAACATCTTTTGAAAGAAAACTGTTTGGTAAAACAGGCACCGATGAACGCTATGATGATGGCATTAAACAAATTGGCAATGACAATGAATGCTATGACGATAGCATTAAACACATTGATGATGACGATGAATGCTATAACGATGAACACTATGGCGATGAATGCTTTGACGATGGTGTTAAACGCATTGGCGATGACAATGTATGCTATGACGATGACGAACGCTATAACGAAGCATTGGGGCATTTGAAAACTGATATCTCACAGTTAACTAACTACAAAACAACATTTATTGATAAGAAAGTGGCCGATTTCTTAATTGACTGGAAAGACAATGTTTTTGGACTAAATGCTGATAAAGGTAGATTGTATATTGGTGATAGCAAAGTAACATTCATCAATGACAAATTTACTGTAAAAGGTCGGACATAAACTGGAACTGATGGTTTGATGAAATTACTAACTAGTAAGAAAACAACAGAAAGTGACTACACTGCAACCAACTATGAACATTATAGTTGTATCCTAGAAGATACAAATGCAGTTTTTTAAAACAATCATCCAAACTTGGGAACGCGAAAATCGAGTACAGGAATAAATGGAAAATTATTGTTAAACCTATTTACGATTCGATTAAAAAGGAACGTCCTGCACCTAAAAAAGGGAAATGTATAAAGAAGTATACAGACTATCCCAAAGAATACATATGGATGAATGATGTTAGGATGCTTATTGATCGACTTCTCGTTATTTATGGCGAAGAGAATGCAGGAAATGCTTACAATTACAATGAAAAAGTTGGAATAATGAATATGCTCAACAGCAAGTTTAGTGACTTTGTTTTGAATAATCCAAAAGGTATACCATATCTGATAGGAGTGTTAAACTCAATACCACACACTTTTTGGGAGTTGGAGCATCACAGAAAAGATTTACTCAATGACATAATAAATTCACTACCTTTTAAGTTGCATGCACCTGGTTATCAGTACTTAGGTCCGGGTACCAGATTAAAAGAGAGAATTGACCGTGGTGATAAACCCATTAATCCACTAGATGCGGCTGCAATGGAACATGATATAGCTTATCATCATCATAAAGATCTAGCTGAAAGACATATAGCCAACAAAGAACTAGAAAAGAAAGCGTTCAAAAGATTGTTAAGTTCAGATGCTGATCTTAATGAGAGATTGTGGGCTGGTGTTACTGGATCTGTGATGCATATTAAATGTAAGCTTGGTTGGGGAATTAAAATGAAATGATAAAATATTTGTTATAATAAATGAAAGTAAATAACATTGTATTTCAAGTTCCGAATGATGAGTTGACGGGTTTGAATATTGATTCTTTCCTAACAAAAGACCAACTGGAACATAAAAACAAGAAATTAAAGGAGGACAAAGAAGGAGGACAAAGGCACGACTATCATAATTTCAGTTCCACAACTTAAGAAAATGTCCAAAGAAATGAAAACTGGAAATGGTTTGACACTTCACAAGGGTGGATTTTTACCCATAATTTTCGCAGGATTGGGAGCTCTAGGAGCATTAGCTGGTGGTGCATCATCTATCACTACATCAGTAATTAATGCTAAGAAGAAAAACCAAGAATTGGAAGAACAATGCAGACATAATTTAGCTTTGGAGGAATACGGCAAGGAATTGAAGAAAGTTAAGTGGGTTAAGAATGTAAAAAAAAGTAACTCCACTCAGTAACTTTGATATTGATAAAATGGTTTAAAAATTAAACATTAAACATTTTCAGGGTGTATTTATGATCGATGAACTACTTAACATGCCACTCGATAATGAATGTGGGATTGTTAATCTAGATGTTTCGACAAACTCAGGTACACACTGTGTATGCTATTGGAAAAAAGCAAACAACAAATATTATTTTGATTCATTTGGTGGAAATCCACCCCAACAATTAATAGCATATCTCGGAAGTAATATTTTTTGTAATGATGAGACAATTCGAAATTTCAATCAAGTAACTTGTGGTCATTTGTGTGTAATTGTGCTAAATAACTTTTGACTTAATTTTAAATTTCCAAAAATTACTTCACCATTAATAAACAATGGATGTATGTGGAAATGCATTAATGAGCTCTTCGATTGAAGATCAAATTAAAGAACACACAGACAATGATACAACTACCAAGAAGATTAATTCTAATGACTTTGTTTCCTACACACAGTTCAACGACTTCATAGCCACACTGACAAGAAATAAAAGATAATTGGATAAAGTCTATCTTACTTACTTGGAAGTAGATAATAATATAGATTTTGAACAAAAAAGACTAAGACATGTGGGAGATCCCATTGCACCGATGGATGTAGTCAATTTAGAGTACTATCAGAAAAACAGAATTAACATTATTCATTTAGTTGGGAAATACAGTTCAAAAGAAAAAGTATTTTACTTTGGTAATCAAATAGAATATTTTTTTTATGAGAGATGGAACTATAGTTGAAATAATAATAAAACCAGACAAATATAAAATTCTTATCATTATACCATGAACGGAGAAAAATTGACATGTATAAAACTTTTGAAGTATACTGTGATGATATAATATATTTTAAAATACCGAAAGCCCACAATGTACCCGAAGGTACAATTGTGTTTATTGAAATAGTTATGGTATATTAATACATTTAAAAAGATCAGATTATGTTAGTTTTTAAGGGAAACACTTCCATTAAAAACAAAACTTGCTTATAATCTAAGAATTTAAAAAGTCTTTAATTTTATTATGATACTTACAATTATTTAACTTATGAGTCATATCTATTGTAACAAACAATATTCATTATTCCAACATTTTGAACAAGTCTCCCTAAATTTCTCAAACGACATATACCCACCAACAAAATCACTATGAATATGTTTAAGATTTGTATCGTTTTGTCTGAATATGCAAAGAAAATTGATATTGTCTCTTATAAGCTGCTTAGGTAATTTTGAGTATGTCTGGGCTAAATATAAACAATCAATATCTTTGTGCCTACTACCAGTAAAGTAATCCCTTACCATGTTTTGGTTTTCAACTATGATATCATCGAAAACAACTACAGACTCTTTATGGCATTCATTTGCATAAACCATTACTTAATTTGATGGAAAGAAGTATGCCATCGGTTCATTAAATAATTTTGATGCTACATCTATATCTTTCTTTAAATTGATATATTTTGGTTGGTTCAGACTTTTTGAACATAGAGTGTACCAAAGTCCAACTATCCCTGAGTCTATATAAAATTATCTTTCATAAGTGCAGTTTTTCCACAGTAACTAGGACCCACTATCAAACATCTAATATTCTTAGGTAATAATTCTCCATGACGTTTTGTCGATACAGTCTTGTCTGGTATTCTTATTTTAATATCCCAGTCTACATGTTTCATGTTTTTCTTGTTCATTTATTAATAATTTTTTTAAAATGATATAATAAATGAGTAAAGTAGTCAAACTAACAGATAACAAATCAGTGTTGAAGAAGAGACTACATTACCCTTTAGAGATAGAGGGGCACTCATTGGCTCTAGTTCAGTTCTATACTACTTATCTAATGCATAACATTATCTCTGGGAGAAATACGCTATATTTTGTGGGTCAGAATGTTATGGAATCAGCAATTGATATTCCAGTTGGTCAATATAGCTTAAAAGATCTTGAAAAAAGTATAAAAGCAATTTTTTCCTTTAGTGTAGATTCAATGGATGGGAAAAGAAACGATATATCTTTCTAGCTCGATAAGATAACAAATATAGTGAAAGTAAAATGTATGCTTAAATTACAGTTTGGAAAACGGGGTTCAATTGGAAAACTTTTGGGCTTTGTAGAAAATAAAACTCTGAAAGCAAATGTGGACCATTATGGAGATACAATTCCAAAATTTGCTCCATTTGAAACAATAAAAATACACTGTAATATAGTAAATTGTATGATATTAAAACGTGATGAATATAATCATAGATAAACTAACATAATTACTACTTTTAAACCAAGAACAACATTTGGATTTGGCGACACGATCTATTACGAACCAGCTTATTCATAATTTTTTCCAGTGCAACCAAATCAAGTTAATGAAATAATAATTGACATTAAGGATGCAAAAGGTAAGTTAATTAACTTTGATTTGTCCGAAAAAACAGTGGTATTAGAAATGAGACCTTACATATTTTTTGGATTGGAAGTAGTCATATTCTATACATAATAACGTTAATAGTTTTAAACTATAAAAGTTTCATGTGATAAAGATGAATAATATTTCTATAGAAAGTGTAATGAAAGATTTAGAAAAAGAATTCAATGTTTCGGCTACTTTAATATGTCGAATTTGGAGATGTATATCTAAATTTTTAATTAGACTATTTTGTAGCACATTGCCAAAGCCAGAGCAATAATTGTGTTTTAATGATTGGATAACCATTAAAACTTTATAGAGATATGAGCACAAATAAAAATAAACTGATGTCTAATTATGTGACGACGATCATTTACTCTTTAAAAAACTGAATAGAATGCATTTGTTTACCACCACAATCCACCATTCCATCATATGCAAAACTTATACCTCCATGATTAATATCAATTAAAACTTTTTCACTGAAAATCTGAAAATATCTGTCTGGTAAGGTTACTTGAAAATTTCCATAAGTAATTACAAATTTGTATCCATACCGTGTATCATTTATTTCAGCTTGGTTTATGGGTTAGGACTGTCCAATTGTAAGTTCGGAAAGTTTCTTAAATTGTTTGGTTCCGTTTAATACATTTAGTAACTGATCCATCTTTAATATATACAATATTTTATTTTTACATATTCAAATTTTTTGAGCCACTTTTTTTTGCAACTGCTCCCAAACACAACTTTTTACGCGTATTGTTGCAACTGCACTCAAACACATCTTTTTGAGTCCTTTTTTTGCGGTTGTGCACAAACGCAACTTTTTGAGCCACTTCTTTTTGCTGTTGCCCCCAAATGCAACTTTTTGAGCCACGTATTTTCGGTTGCACTCGAATCGGAATTTGATGTTTTGGGTCAGAAAATTAAGAGTAATTTTTTCTGATGGTTTTCTGGTGGCTCGAGTATTTAATTTACCATTGTTTTTCTGATAACTGGGGGCTGCACTCGAATCATCATTTTTATACTACTACTGTGTCAGCTGATTGTTATTGGCGTAGAAGAAAAAAGTACTAATCTTCTTATATTTAACTTACATCTGTCTTTTTTGATTATTTATAGCCAAATTCAGGCTTTTTGCCTTCATATTGGATCTTAAATCAACTGTTCGATTACAACTGCATATCACCACGAGGGTGACATGCCCCTAGTGAGTTTCCTGGGGGAACTGATATCACTGTTAACTGTCACAGGGGTGTGGGTTAATCAGTGGCATTTTATTTTAAAAATTATATGATAAAAATAATCTTAATTATTTCAGAAATATTTATTTTAAATATTAATATTTTCGATATCACAACCAATATAGATTTATTACTTATGAATTACAACATTTTCGGTATGAACCAATATATGCATATTGTTTTTTACATTAGTAACCACCAACTTCCAATATAACCATGTTTGAATCCCAATCCCTATCCTTATATTATTCCAAGGGAACAGCATGGGAGTAGAGTACATGCTTATTCTAGCATTATGTTTTGCAACACCATCATGAACTGGTAAATGTGTTCTAATGGTATGCAAAAGGTCTCCATCCACCTGGTGAAATGTCATTGAGCTCTCTTTCTTCATAATTTATCTACAATAGATGCAGTTAATAACATTTTTGTATATGTGTATTTCATTAGTTCACTGTAGGCACTTTAAAAAGTTGTCTGCTTGAGTGCCAGACACTTTTATTTTGTTGTGGGCCACCATTTTTTGTTAATATAGCGAAGCATTGTTGAAATTGTATTTACTAATGAACTTTAAATTTTCTGGATTTAAGTGTTTTGTTAATTGCATAATTCAGAAAGTAAATTATTTTGTATCAGAGGCCTACAAGTGATTTTAGTGAAGTAACTATCCAAAAGTTAGGCACGTGTTTAGGAATTAGGAAGTAAGCCGTTTGTTTTACCCAAATTTATTTTTTGAATTTCTAACAATTTTTTCATGGAAAGTTAAATTTTGCTGAACATTTCACATTGCGGAAGATTTTTGAATGCATGTGGCCTAACCCGAGACCTCCAATAAAATCAACAGAACCCTAACTAGTATATTACATGGACACAACTAAAATAAAACAGTTCGGAATGGGAACCAGCTATAGTAGTAGCATTAGTACAAAAGTTGTCGATTCTTGAATGCCTGTCACTGGATTCGTAGTTTCATATCTTCACCGGCAGAACAGCTGTGGCGAAGGGATATATTAATACCACATTTATTTTCGAGAAGTGGAAAAATTTACTGAAGGTATATGAAATGGACTATAAGCATTGAAGAAAATTATATTCTGCTATCAACCCAATGCTTTTTTTTTTGTTGTTTTATTTCGACTTCAGGTTATAACAGCAAAAATCTGGACATTGTATGCTATTTGATTCTTGTAAGAACATTAAAAATTACGAGATTAAATTTGGTTTTATCGATAACGTGTATGTACGAGAATACAAATACGCATGACTCCCCGACTTCCAAATATATATCTAAAAAAAATGTTCCCCGGTTTGCAAGCAGTATAGTGTGTTAACAGCAAAACACTTTTGAAAACCCTGCTTAAGATCTGCTTGATTACACATAGTGTCTTCTTCCATCCTATAAAATTGCAATGGACCTCATATGTCGGTCAATTATTAGCTGTCGATGTTTCTCCCTGCCTTTGCATTGCAATGGTGCTCCATTCTCACCTCACTTCACCCTCATCGACTCTTAAGACTTCGTTAACGTACACATAATTTTTTCGCACCAGGTGTTGTAAAAAGAGGAAATATTTGACATGAACTCTGCTTAAAAATTTCTTTTAACAACTAACACATTGCAAATTTTTTTTTTATTTTACTAGATTAACACATGAGTTTCATTGTCTAAGCCGTTCACACAAAATAATGAAACGTAATTTAAAAAAATACATTGTGTAAGCTTAAAAAATACATTTAATTTTTTATTATTCAGAGAAGTTTCGGGCTGAATTTTATGGCTTGAAAGTGTAAAGCACATATTTTTAAAAATTATTTACCACATAAATCTTACTCGTTCGTGAAAATTACATGTGCAGAAACCCTGCTAAAGTTCTACTTCCAGAATAATCTTCTGCCTAGTGCAAACAAATCTTAGAACATTATGCCAAAGGGAGACAACGAACTACTGTAAGCATTCGATATTATAAATTACTAAGCAAATACAACATTGTTTTAAGATCTGTTTATTTCTTGCACGCATGTCATGACATAATTCCTGAATATAAAGGCCATGATGTCACCTTGTGCCTCGCCGCTGTCATGCTTGCGTTGCATTAGTGCGATACTATATCGCCTTTTCATTATCTAAGCACATATACTACACCTCTCACATCCATGCAACGCATCAGCGAAACGAGACACCGTGCATCGGGGCTCTCACGTACGGTGGCCGGGACCTAGCAGTGACATAACTGCTGAAGCATGCTGGACTTCTGTACTTTTCGCAAGCCGCGGTCTCATGGCGATACTAAGGTCTGTTTATACAAACTAATGAACTAAGGCTTGATGATGGCCGATATGCCTCATGCCTGTACGTAATAATTTCTTAAAAAATATGTTTTGAGGAAAAATTATATTAGTTTGATAATAATTGAGAAAGAACACTACTGGCTTTCCAGTGTAAACTAACTAATACTTTAATAAAAATAGCTGGAATAAAATTCTAAATAATTGTATGGTGTATGAAACGTATACACACATATTGGACGAAGAATAGTGATCTTATAGTGACATTAATAGCCCACATTTCGAATACCGGCCCGAGTTGGGGATAAATTTTAACGAATTTTGCATTGTGATTTCCTGTCTGTTTACGTGCTTAAACATGCCTGATATAAAGGTTTATGCAATATCTATCATTTAGGCATATCGTGGGGATGTGGGTTCGAGTCCTGAAATTATAAAATATGTTAACTTTCTATCGGGCTTAGAAAAAATACGGTAATTTTTCGCATTATTCATGTGTGCCTGATATAAAGATTTAAGCAGTCGCCAAAGGCGAGGTACTGTGTAGGGCTCTAAGTTCAAGACTGAAAAAATATATATATATATAAATTTTTTTTTTTTAAATCAGACTTAGAAAAAATTCGACAATTTTTCGTATTGTTCAGTGAATATTATAAGAATTTATATTAAAGGCGAAACGGAAGTTTTAGGCATCGGATATAGGAATTAGATTGAGATAATAGGGACGCAAATAGATTAATGTCATGAGTTTGTGAGCCTTTTTCTTAGCGATGTCGTACGTTAATTGTTCACTGTCTAGTATTCATGCATACCTGATATAAGGAATTAAGCAATCATCAAAGGTGATGTACGGTGTAACTACCAGAGTTCGAGTCCAGAAAAATATAAATAATATTAATTTACTATCAGAATTAGAAAAAATTTCAGAGACTATTTTTAGGAAATAATAATAAAGGCGAAACGATGGTGTTAACTATCGGATACGGGGATCAGGGTAATATAAGTGGTTCGCTATTCGATTAATGACGTGAGTTTTCGAAGCTTATTAGCGAGGTTCATGCGCGAACTTCTGGCTGATTGCGAACATGCGTTATAAATGCCTAAGCAATATCTAGCAGCTAGTTCATGGCGTAATGCATCTGTGTTCGAGACCTTGAAACTATTCAACAAATAAGTTTTCTCTGTTAGACTTAAAATTTCGCAATTTTGCTGAGTGTTTCGGAGACCACGTTAGGAATGTATAATAAATGGGGAATATACATTTTAGGTAACAGATATACGAATTATGGTAAGATAAGATGACCGCAATTCGACTAGCAGCCTGAGTTTTGGAAACATTTTTAATAATATTCGTACCTTAATTTTTTTCATTTTGTGATATTCATGTGCACCTGATATAAATATGTAACTGTTAGGCATGGAACGCCCCGAGTTCGAGCGCAAAACTATTAAAACAGTATTAATTTTCTCTATCGAACTTAGAAAATATCAGACGACGTTTTTCCGAGCGATGGGAGAATCTAATATAGAGCATGCTGATACCTTAGTATCAGGGGAAGCTAAGTACGATTTGGAAGCTTTCTCTAGCTATACAGTGTATACGAAGACGTGCCTTTGATCTCAACTAACAAGGAGCTACGACCCGCATTATCACTAACTCGACGATATGAGCGTTTAAATTGTGCCACGAATCCCTGTCGTATGGCATATTTGTGTTACAGATGCGGTATGCAGTTCAGCCGTACCGACAGTTTACTTAGCCATGCAAATACCTGTAAAGGTAAGTGCATTTCTCATCAGTACCCCAGTACCAGCTTTGCTGCAAGTAGGTGTGTGTGTATGTGTGTGTGTGTATATATATATATATATATATATATATATATATATATATATATATATATATATATATATATATATATATATAGAAGAATATTGCAATTTTTTGCCGTTATGTATTTTATCATTATGTCTAAAATAAATTTCTGTAAAAAAATTATCGTGTGTTTTGTTCTAAGGTACACCTTTTCATAATATAAATAAAAATATATAATTAATATTTTTAAAATGAAAAAAATATTTGCAGAGTCTTATACGAGTAAGGTCAGTGTGTGTAACAAAGCTTCTACATGCAAATAAAATACTTAAAATTTTTTAAATTTGTATCTGAATAATGAAGAAAAAAAATTCGGAAATGTTTAACCCTTTACCATGGGTTATTATATATCTGTTTCAGTACTCAGTACCATTCGATGATGGAAGTATGTTACCTTGTAGGATTCGTAAGAGCAGCTATAAGTAAGGATAGCTGGCATAATTAACTGGTTTGTTGGTTGATTGAGTTTTTTTTTTGATATATTAACACACAAACAATTTATTTGAAAATTAATACATTATTATTTACTTGTGTTGGTCTGGTTTTAGTATCTGCGAAGTCCTACATGATGGTTCGGTTATGTAGGAAACTCCCTTCATGCTGACCCAAAGTTCAATTCAGTTGCAGGCTTGTACTTGCTCGGAAGCCTGCTGACTCATTCTCCTTATTTACTATACACCGTGCAGTTTCAGACGTGCTAACACAGCTATTCCCACACAATTGGTCCTCCGACACCATCCAGGTGTGAAAATGTCTTGTAAGCACACACAGACTCCAGTTACAATACACCAAGGTGGAGCAGAAATGCTATGTGCTGACTAAGGCTATCTGACACAGTCCATGTGCGAAAACGGCCAGCAAGCACGTACAGACTCCAGTTACCGTACAGGTACAGTCTTGCTCTTGAAATTAACAAGGTCAGCTGATCCACGGATAAAATGAAGGGGGGGGGGGGGGGTGGTGAGTTTAAATCTAGCAATGGTTTTTTTTCAAGATGTCTGAACTGTGTGCTGAGGTATGCTTGACTTCTAGTTTGAGGTACGAGTAAATTTAGCCCGGGGCCCGGTTAGTAGAGCACATATTCTGCAAAAAAAATGTGGTGATCTATCTATTGAATAGCATAATATGTATGTGAATAAAAATTCTATATAAATTCATAGTTATATGTGTATCTGCTTCCCTGAAACACTTATTAATTCAGTTTGAATCAAATTAATGCGAGTTCATGCCGTAGGAGGGCTATAGTACTCATAACATCTACAGGAGGAGGGGGAAGAGGAGGAGGCAGAACACAAGTACGACCTGGTTGTAAAGTCATTTTGCTGGTATGGTTGGTATAGCTGTTATGCTGATTGGTATGATCTGATCACATGTCCAGTTATTTTGGCAGTATGAAAAAAAGTATAGATTATATGGTGTGAGGAGAATGGTTAAACTGTGTGATTTTTGTAAGAGCAGAATGGTTTGATGAGATGTTTAGTTAGTACGAGAGGGGCAGAATGCTTAGCTGGTATGGTCTGTTAGTATGAGCGGGATGGTTTGATGGGAATTAAGATGATATGGGTGTCGTAGGTATATAGTATTGATCTTATGATAGGATGG
This sequence comes from Dryococelus australis, assembly GCA_029891345.1. Classification (NCBI taxonomy): domain Eukaryota; kingdom Metazoa; phylum Arthropoda; class Insecta; order Phasmatodea; family Phasmatidae; genus Dryococelus; species Dryococelus australis. The sequence goes on along the minus strand of CM056998.1, from coordinate 58,738,139 downwards.
TTGGAATATTTGATTGGTTGGGCAGCTGGAATGGCTTTTTTATATGTGTAACTCGCAAACTTAGATGAAGCTGAAATGGTAGTCAATATAGTTGACTTTTTTATTATTGAGTAGTAAGTCTGAGGTATGGTGGCGGATATGGCCTGTATTGTTAACAGCATGAATGATACAAGCTAATGTCATGGCGAAAAGGTACTAAATCTGTTTTGGTACTTAGTACAATTCGATATGGCTGTTAAGTAAGGCTGCAATGAGGAGAGGTGAAGAGGGGCCTGGTGCTGACTAGAATACGGCGGTTAGGTTAAGCAGATGTCGAGAAAGATAAAAAATATGTATAGAGTTTTTACAGGATGATTGGTTTAGGTTACCTTAGGTTATGTGAAATTAGGTTAGGTGAAGTAAGGTAAGGTAAAGTTAGGTTAGGTTGAGTGGCTACCGAACAGTTTATGGGATGGTGTGTTGGAAACAATTTACATTACATAGGAGTAGGAAATATTGTTGTAAGTTCAACATAGAAGTCCCTACATACTTAAGCCTGAAAAAATTATTATATGTATTAAAAATCGAAAAAGTTGCAATTAATCAACGTTCATAATACGAAACACACTAAAACAGTTTTTATATATGCTTATAAGAATCCAATATGGTGCTTGTCATAGACACGTAATCATATATTCTGATGACATATTCTTATCTGCCTGACAAATACGAATTTATAGACTCGTCACTCAATACACTTTAAAGCTTAATAAAAATTACTATATATAAAATACTTACAAAATATATAAGTTAAATATTAAATAATATACATGTAAGTCAAACCAAAATATAAAAAAATTAAAAATTAATAAAAAAATAATATAAGAAATAAAGATTATATAATAAGTAACTAAATACTTTAAAAAGTATTTTAGTTACATCTAAGTAGTATATATATGAAAGCCAAACCAAAAAATAAGAATAAAATTAAAAATATTGTAATAAAAACAAATACTAAAAAATACTTAAAAAAATATTGATATGTAAATAAAATACTTAAAAATTATATAAGAAATAAAAATTATATAGTAAAAATAAATACTTAAAATAAAAAATAAGATACTTAAAAATTATATAGCAAAAATTGTTTAGTAAAAAATAAATACTAAAAATAAAAAACAAAACATGAAAAATTGTATAAGAAAAAAATGTGTTGTCTTTAATAAGAGGCAAGATAATATTTATTCGTCTACAAGCTATATACTACTTATAAACACTTGTCCCAGTACATGCCGCGATAGGTGAGTGGTCTAAGGCCTAAGTCTGGCGATCGAAGGTCCGGCAATTCGATCCCACACTATTCCAGATGGTACTTTGAGTTCTAAAAGAACCAGCGCTCCTAGTGGCCAATGTCTGAACTAACGTGGGAAGCAAATGACAAATGACAAAACCAAGATGGCGGTCTCCATGTAAATGTAAACAAAGATGGCGGCCGCCAGTTACAAAAGTGGCAGCCTCCAGCAACAGCCGATGCAAACAACTGATGAAAGAATGGGAGAGAAAGGAAAGCAGAAGAGAGAAAGAGAGAGGAAAGTAAGAATAAGAGAGAAGTAAAGGAAGAGAAGAAAGAAAAGGAAAGAATGCAGAAGAGAAAAACGTGGGAGCACTAGGAGAAAACCCTCGGAATGCCAAAGCATGAAAAATGACATACTGGTTACCAATATGGTGGTACAATATGTCGGCGTACTGGCTGTAAAGACGGTGGCCCAATATGGCGGTGTACTGTCTACAAATATGGCGGCGTACTGGCTAACAGCATTGCGGAATTCAAGATGGTGGTCGGGTGACCGGAATAATAGAGCGGGAAGTCCGGAATCCAACATGCCGGCCGTGCCTCCGAGCCTCTGCTTGAAGTCTGATGCACTACCTCCGCCATAGGCCTACTACTTATATAATTTTACATTCGCTATTTACCATGTTATTGAAATACAAGTGTAACTGTAATATTAAAAATATATATCTTGCAAGCTCACTCAGTAGGTTAATGCATTTATTAAAAGAAAAGCACGTATTCATTTGGTTAATCGTATCCAGGGTTTTACTTGTAAAAGTACAAGATAAAAATGCAAGTATATTTCCAGATTTACAGCACACATTTTTTAAATTCCTTGACAACTTTGTTCTCGCAGTTTTCGTATTGGAAGTGACTTTTCCCATGAAGGGGCGACCCATACGGATGAGCATAAATCACACCCTTGCCCTACCCGGGATTCGAAACCGGAACCACTCACGCTCAACAATCACCCGACTGCGCCACAGATGGCAGCCAATAGGTCAACCAGAACACTGTCAGGGGTAATATGAACTTATTTAAAGTGAACAAAAAGCAGCTTAATATTTCATTGGAGAGGATTTTTCTAAGTTACAACTTAAGTAATAATTTATTTAATTATTTCACATTGTATGATTTGCTGCCATGTTGGTTGGGATTCGCCTGCTTATATTTGCGCTCAATTAAATGCAGAATTGCGTGTAAAGTTTTGAACGCAGATCTAAAACATTTATAGTTAAGCGTGAACTTGCCGCTCAGCTACAGACCGGTCTGTGCCGAGCCACAGTCTAGGGAGTAGGAGGGTACTCGCGTGCATAGACGTCTGCCGGTATAGGCTATTCACGGTCAAGTGAGCACTTTTAAAATCTCTCTCATTTGGAATAATAGTCAATAAATATATTTCATTTTAGCCTTAGACGTTATTTTCCGAGTGCGGTTGACTATATACACTGTGTTTATTACTTACCTCTCAATATTTATTTAAAAAGAGTCGTTAGATGATAAGAAATGGGTAAACGGAAAAAGTAACTAGGGCCTTAAAAGTGCTCACTTTCCCGTGAACGGCCTATACCAGTATAGTATACCGCGGCCTTGGGAGATCCCGTCCCAATACTTTCTTATTGCCATACGTCAGCTCTAGACGTTTTCCTAGGCCTTCTTCTTAAGGCATGTTAGAAAAAACCCAACACCTCAGACCTGGGTAGCATAGGAAAATAGTAGTTCTCAGTGAGGAGCGTCAAGGAAGGGGATGTGGGGCCGGCACTTTCCTCCCTGCTAGCGGGGCCGCGGTGGCCGAGCGGTTAGCTCACTCGCCTCCCATCAAGGCGATCCGGGCCCAATCCCCGGCCGGGTCACCGGGCTTTCGCATGTGAGACTCGTGCCGGACGATGCCGTTGGTCAGCGGGGTTTTTTTTTTTTTTGGGATCTCCCGTTTCCCCCGCCCCTTCATTCCGGCTCTGCTCCATACTCACCTCAATCGCGCTCAAATCTCTTCGCTCATTCCCTCACCCTCCCTGCTAGTCCACGCACGCACGAATAAACGCACGTCGCAGACATTGAGGAGCGTGAGTCGACGCTCTATTGGCGTTGCGCAACTGCTGCGGCATACACAGACCCAGGAGGAAGGCAGACGGCAGACCATTTCCGTCGAAATGCTGCGCATGAGGTCACCTGGCGGCCAGCACGCCTAGCCCAGCCTGTTCGCCTGAACGTGTTCGGCGTCCCTCGTAAATGTGGCTACACAAACCATTCAAATCGAAACAAATTCTCAAGTTTATGAGAATTCATATGATATTCACAAATTTTAATTCATGCGAAGCACTTAATCAGAAGAAGAAGAAGAAGAAAGAAAAAAGTTATCACAGTTTATTTTGCTGGGTTAAAGATTTTGCAGTTGCTATTTGAAATGACCTCAAGTACTTCATGCATGTGATGCAGCATTTAGAGTAGCAACAAATTATGGAACATACACATTCGATAGAAATCATCCTGTATTTACGAATATATTGACTCGAAACGACGTTTGCATGTTATATTTTGCGTTCGCCCACCAGTAGTGAATTATTTGTGTGAATTGAATAGTTAAATGAAAATATTCCTAGCACTAGCTTGTTTAAAATTTATTAAACTCATATACGTATATTTGTTGTATATATAATATTCTGACAAAGATAAATATTTGCTACATATAATCTGTACGAAAACATTGAAATATTCTTCCTGCCTTAAATATTCTGCAAATATAAACTGACATTATGTAATAATGAATAATATCAAAACTAAATGTAAATAGGCTAGGTAAAGAAACAAAAATTACAATGCCTTACTAAACATCTGTAACTATCATGAACACAACAAGTTATAAATTTAATTTATGAAATTAGTTAACACTATAAAAACCTGCACTCATTACCGAAAAAAAAAAAAAAAATATTCGTGCTGCATCCAAAGTTTAAAGATTGGTTTCGTAATATCGATTCCATCCTTTCTTTTTTCTTTTTTAATAAGTTTTCTTTGCAATCAAATGTTTTATACGCATATACGTCCCTGTTCTCATAAAACACTGGACAACTATTAAATACAGCCTATGTCCATTTTCATGGAGAAGTGTGTTTGGTAGAAGTTAAAATGTTTTCTTTTCTTTGCAGAAAGTTTGTCCGCGAAAATCGTTCCATAATTTCCCCACAACTGGAATTTTCTTCACGAATTATTTTTCTGGACTATTTAAATCTCCCGCTAATGTGAAACGGTGAGATAATTTTCTTTTATTGCCAGTGCCACACAGGAAAACTCAGAATATATATTCTGGCAGCGGTGAGCCTGCAGTGCATCTTAAAAATTCATTTTTTATTGGTTGACAAGACAATGCAAAAATCGCCCTTTTCACGTCGTGAAGGATTCTAAATTATACAAGTTAATGAGGTAGAAAATGTTTTTTTTTTTTATCCCAAACAGCCTGGTTATCACCTCCCATGTCACTTACTACTGCGAATATGCTGTGTCAAGATTCTTCGAGAAACGTGACAATCCTTTTCTGCGTTTGTTTCGGACATTGGTTCGTCAAAGTTGTAATAAGTAGGCTGTTTATATTTTCCTAGGATGCCACGTGCCACTATGATTTGCACATAACCACACGGCCCTGGGATCTGTTCCTCTGACCTGTCTGCGCCTTATGTATCTGTTTACTCATTTTCATTTCATTAAACACAATTACAGTGATTCTATCATATTCATTAAGTTTCTTGCTCTTATATTACATTAACGCCAACATGTTATACAAAATACCTGTATTGCACTCAAATTGTGAAGCTAATTCTCTTAGAGTACTTATATTAATTAATTGATGAGAAATTAAGTTTGTTCCTAACACACATTTCACTCTAATATCAATGTATATGGGAGTCAGTTTAATATTTTTAATTCTTCTATCACCAGTGCCTTCTCCCTTTAGACTTCTTATATCAGATAAAAAAATTCTGTTATCTGTGATTGTGGTTATTTAATTTAGTCTTAATGTGGGTACTTGAACGGTATCCTTAGTGAGACAATAATACGTGTCTCGGAAGATGGCAGAAACAGAGGGCAGCGATTCGTGCTCATCGCTGCTGTGCGACAACAGGGGGGGGGGGGGTAATGATTAATTTTATGACTTTTATACAGTTTCATCATTGAATTTAAGAGCAAAATAGGTACATTTAATTAATGGATCTTAAAATGTCCATACCTAATGTGTGTACATTTTATATCAGGAAAGAGACAAGTATAAGAAGTAATGGATTATTTATCTACATAATACTTCCTACATTACGGGAGTACTAGAAACTTGCCATGTTCGTTGTATGCATTTGCAATATTTACAAATAATTTCGAAATTATAATCTGCAATTAGGAACTGTAACGTTCATTTAATATCCTTCCATTCAATAAAAATGTATACAATAATCTCGAACAAGCAATATTGACATATCGGTGTAAAATGCTTTTTTTTTTCTTTCGAATTCATTGCTATAGTTTATTTCCCAAGCTATTATAACTAAATGTCAGAAGAGTAGTTCTTTTAATTACCAGAAAAATTGCACTAAATTTCTCCCATAGAACTAACATAATATTAGTGAATCTGGTTGTTTACTAGCTTAGCATGCAAGCCAGCTCCGTGAAGGAAACATAGTACAAGTAACAAATTTATAGGCAGGCGAAACATTAAAAATAATTAAAACCATAACTCCAAGCTAGATTTGAATCCGGCATTAATTGGCATTATGCACCACCGAAGCCCTTAAGAGTTTTTCAATACCGCAAGCTCTTAACGCGTTTAAATATCTACGCAACTTTATAATAAACAGTTATTTAAGTTAATGGGATCATGTGTGAGCATTGTATAACAACGAAATTAAAGTAAAGAGTGCATCAACAGAAAAATTGATTTCTCACTTTTTCAGACAATCTAACCACCTTGTCGGAAATATTTATTGCCGATTTGAAAGTGATTACGCTACTGAGATTCTCGACGTATATCAAAAATAAATATAAATTATTATTCAGTCATAAATCTAAACATGCTTGGTGTTATTCAGATTTATTTGTGTGTTATAGAAAAATAATATCACTATTTAGTGATAATTACAAGAAATAAAATGGCGATTAATTCGCACATTTACTGTTGCTTGCACTATTGTTAGTGTTTTCATCCAGTATAATTTCTCTGACCAACTTCTTCCTTTTGTCTATAAGATCTCTCTGACTGCCTCGTACCTTCACAATAAATACGCTTCAAATATGTAAGTTTGGCGCTTTATCTTCTTTCTATTCACATGTTTTCGCTGGAGAGTAACCGAGTCGCTTCTCTTCCTACCCTTGTAAAAACACTCTTTGCGGCACTCGTGTTGCAAGAGACGTAAAATGTACGAACAAGTGTCGAGTTTCATAGAAATACGTGTCATATTTATTAGTGAAAGAAGTATTAATACATTATTTATTTTCTTGCAGTTTCATACTGATTTTGTCACTCTTAGGCAGCAATATATCCACTTTTCAAGCATTTCATCATTTGCGGGGTAAAGTAAGAATTTAACATTTTAATTTTATTTACTGCTATTGTTACACCGAAACACAACATATTGGTATACGTTAATTGGAATCTTGCATCGAATATACTCTAGTTACTATTTTAAGCGCGCAATAATAATACAGTAAAATTAATAATTAATATTTATGTGCTGAAGCACGGAAGTCTCACGAACGTATCACTGTATGGTCAGACATTTATACTCTAAAGGGCGGTTTCACAACGCGAGATAACGATAATTTATCGAGATTAACTGATACATAATCTCGATTATTCTATGTTTCACCAAACACATTAATCTCGATTTTCTCTGAATATTTAGATAAAATATTAACACGCTGATTTTGGTGGATTAAGTCACAGTATCGGGATAAAACTGTAAAACATAAACTAATATTTTGGGAAGGTGACGAGAGGGCAAAGTTATTTAAACAAGAATAAAGAGAAAATGGCTCAGACAATGTACAATTTAATTTTTGAAGAGGAAAGTGATAAGGATTTTATTGTTCGTTGTCCGCGATGTTTTCGTGAAAGAATAGAATATTTTGAACTTTATGATGAAGAGGATCTTAAAGTACGCTTTCGCCTTACGTTAATCACATGATTTTCTGTTTTAGTCAAACACGTGTTTGTCAAACAGACTTTTAATATATTACCTGTTCCAGTAACTATTTGAACACGTTCGTCTGTATGTTTTTCGCGCAAGTTTTTTTAGGTTATCCCACACCGCCTTCAAGTGGTCTGCTGTCCTATAGTTACAACGAGATGTATAATTGAAACTATTCGCAATCGTTTGACACTGTTTTGCTTTATTTTGTTGTGTCACAGCATCAGTTCATTTATTTTCAATGATATTGAAATGTTCTCTTACTAACCCTAAGAAAATGTGTTTTTAATGGGATGAAAAATTTCTGATTATGATTTCTCACGACTTGCCATAATTTTCTCAAAATGATTTCTGCGCACAAGCTCAAACCAAAATCTCTAATGTTTACGAAGAGAAAATCGCGAGTCAGAATACCGTGATAATTTTAACGAGATATACTTTACGGCGATTAAACCTGGTGAAACACGCTCAACATTATCGACATTAAAATCGAAGTTAAACCTCTCATCTGGATAAAATTATATCGATATTGTGAAAAGTTAATCTAAATTGGTGAAATCGGCCCCTAAGTGCGAGGAGGGATAGCTCTGGTGAAAAACGTGCAGCCTAGCTCCCTACGTGCTTAGCCTGCCCTACTGACCGCTAGATGACGTCAGAGAACCAGCGGACGAGTAGGGGCTTTTATTTCTAAACTGTCTTATTCTAAGTGTTAAGTATAAGTCCGAAGGTAGGGTCGGGTTCTAATTGCATCCCAGGGCTGCGCCCCTTACGCCTAAAGGATAGGGAATTGCATGCAAAGGAGGCAGGCATCGCGGCCGAGAGGGATTGGGTACGCCCTCGCCTTCTTTTTCTTGGTGCCACGCCACAGACCGACGTCAGGCGTGTGTCGAGATTTCCTGGTTGACGGTGATTGGTCGTCGGCGCGCGGTGTTATTGGGAAACATCGCGCGCTACTCGAGGACTGAGCTCGCGACAGATTGTCCTCCAGTCGTGGACGCGCCGTCGTTCAGAATGAGTGTGCCGTGCTCGCGAGATATGTTCCTGCCAGACTTCGACGACGACAGGGGTGAGTTGCCTAGCAACGACGCTGTGCAACGAGGTTTGCCTAGAACCAGGGCCGTGTTCCATTCTCGGCGCCTAATTGCAGTGATTTGTAACTTGACTTACCCTCCACATGTATTTACCATTTGATGATACCTAACATTAGTTATAAAAACGGAAACGAAATGAATGTAATAATAACCTGAATATTATTTTGAGAGATATTACAAATTATAGGAAAACTCCCGTTTTCGCGAACACTTTCATCTACTTTCCAAGGGAAAATGGAAGACTGGAGGACTCAAACAGAACGACTGCTTACCCTACCGAAGGAACGCTGCAGGGTAAATCGCTTGCGAGCTCGATTCATAGTTACTCGCTCCCGTTTGTGGAAATAAATACTAGATAGCAGCACTATGCATATACATTACCGGAGTTACGAAAACTCTGTTTCTCAAATCGGAAACGGGAAACTCGAAATTAAATGTGTTTAAAGTTACGGCGAAAACTATAAAGGGTCAAACGTTTCCAATATGTATAGGGTAAGCATTGCTTACCTTGCGTCTATGGAATAAATGCCACTGCCTAATTGTGTTTACAAGCAAGGAAATGATCAGTATTATTTTTTTCCCCTGGGATCGGGCTTTGTGCCTGATTCACTGCCGCGTGCTGTGGAAGGTTCGTTATTGGCTCGGCTGTTGGCTGGCAAGTAAGCTACCATGCGTTTCCACTTGTTTCAAGCGGTTGCTTTACCTTTATGTTATCAAGTATTCTGTGCCCCATCTGCTTATAGTTAAGTTACCATAACATTTTGCGTAATACTTCAGCCTCAAGTTAACTGTCTCATTAAAGTTTAGGAAAAAATTTCCTCAGTTGTCATTACACACTACAGCCACTACAGCTCTCTTAGCCAATAGCGTACAAATATCCCTTCGCTGGCTTAATTATGTGTGGCCCAGTAGTCACGTGGTACATGACGATGCGAATTTAACACGTGGTGACAGGATACGAGATAAGCAGTATCGTAGAGCATAAGACCAGGTTCCAATTCGTTTCGAGTTTCGTTTTTTGTAATTTGTATTTAGTGTTTTCCAAGGTTTACAGCACACCACGACATCCAACTGCCTAGCATTCCGTGTGACTTCCTAGTTTGGAATTATCATTATACAAAAATTTAAATGCCAATAACCTCGCCTTTATGTATACTTAAATGTTTCAAACAGGCAAAACTAATAAGTTAACGATTTGCTATTTTGAATTTGATAGTTTGTTAGCTTTAAAGCTGACAAAACGCAAGACGCAAATTACAAAAATATGTCATACATTGTGTAGACAAATCGGGTCATGTCATCATTTTATCAACAAAACGTATCACTCGGAACACACCCTAAAATAATGTATTTCAAAAGTACACAATAACCGTGGACAGCCTCTATATATACAGATTTCGCATTCGAGTATCTTTAATTGAAAAAAAATTTCTGTGTCAATACTCAATATATTCGACCAGCACTGGCTAAAGATCACAATTCGGTCACTCGAGCATACAAATTTACCATTGACTTTACAGTACTTTGGAGCGTGTCAGCTTAGTAATGAGCCAGTGTCCCAAATCAAACTATCTTAGAAGATTTTGAATTTTTAATACAAAGAAATTAAGCGAATTTATAGGATTTCTAACGATGACTTTAAAAATTGTCTCTCTTCATCGTACTCATGAATTTTAAGTTACTCAAATAACAAAACATTCACAGAAATTAAGTGTACAAACCAGCAGTGCACACAAACACATCTCCCGTGGAAAGAAACTTACGGCCCATGTCACGCTGCCAAATTTTTCGGTAGAGCTGCGAGTTGGTCAAGGATAGTTGGATAACGTCACTGCCGCAGCCATGTTTGTTTGAAAGTATTGCAAGGATTTAGTTTTCGTCGAATATTGTACATATACGACCGATTATAAAGTATTTTGAATATTTGACAGGTTCAGCTTGTCACAATATTTTCTAGGATTACTGAAAAATGCGTCTGTTTCCAATCCTATCACTATGCATAAAAATGTCGAACAACACGTATGACAGTAATGTTTATATGGAGTTGGTAAGTGAATCGATATGAACGTTATCCTTTCCGACCCGCTTTGTTTACAGGCATTTAGTGCACTTTACATAGGCGAAATTAAACAAACCAGCAAAATTAATACTATTTGTCAGAATAGAAGCTTGTCAAAATCACTGAAGATTATTTGACCAACTTTATTAGGAACTTTATGTTCGAAATTTGCGGAAGACAAAAACGTGAAGGTGTGACAAGGGTTTAAAACATAGGATGGGGCTAAATTCGACCGAAAAACTTCGTGAGTTGCTTCCTTATGAAAAATTAAGTGGAAAATATACACGACACTTTATGCCTAAACTAAATATTAAGGGCGTAATAAGTCCCCGAAAATGGAGATTTTGGAATGTATTTTTGCGAAATATCGAAAACCAGGTGACATGAAAGTACAATTTGTGGAAAATTGTTTTATGTTATCGGGATCTTCAATCTTAGAATAAATTCACAATAATAACACTCCCGTTAATTAAATAACAGGGGTGACCATCCTCTTATTGTCGGAAATTTCGTTACCATCGGGAATTGTGGACGTTTGATGCTGATTTATTGAGAAGTATGCCCTACGAAACAAAAATGGTCCCCTTGCTACAACTGCCTAGGACCCACCGTTTTCGTTTAAAACGCACACAAATTTCCCGCTAGATTCCGCTGCAGCGATACAGCGCCTAGTATGCAGGCAGTACACAATGGTCCAGCACAGCCGATGGTGGCGGACAGGGTTAAGGCTCGGCCTCACCCACCATGGTAAATTTTCCATTTATATGTCATAACTTCCTTTTCAGTGAAATAACCAAATATTTGTTAGTATAGCATTATCACAATTGACAATCCCCTTCAAATTTAGTCGTCAAACTTCATCCACATGTGATATGGTGATTGTAAAATGGCATAAATCTGTTTATAATTCTCGAAAAAAATACGGCATGACTACTTAATGAATTTTCAGAATTTGTGTTTGTACTTCAGCGTAACGTATATTGTCATGATTGTATATTAGCAGTTTCGTAATAAGTGTCGGTATACAACTGAAATAAGCTAGATTCAATAATTCAACATGGAGTGTGAGGCCGAGCCTTAACACCTACTATAAACAATGGGTACTAAACACGTATGAAGGGTGTATTGCCTACGTACGATGCATTGTATCGCGTCAGAGGAATCTAGCGGGAACTTTGTGTGCGTATTAAACGAAAACGGTGGGTCCTAGGCAGCTGCAACAAGGGGACCATCCATTTTTGTTTCGTAGGTCATACTGCTCAATAGACCAGCATAAAACGTTCATAATTCCCGACGGTAACGAAGTTGCCGGCAATAAGAGGGTGGCCACCCCTGTTATTGTCATAACGGTGCGTGTTATTATTGTGACTTCTCTCAGATGTTGAAGTTCCCGATAACATAAACAATGTTCCGGGAATTGTACTTTAATCTCAACTGATTTCCGATGTTTCGCAAAAATTTATCCCAGATCTCCATTTTCGGGTAATTATTACTCCCTTAATATTCAGTTTAGGAACAAATTGTCCTATGTATTTGCCACTTGATTTTGCATAAGGAATCGCCTCACGAAGTTTGTCGGTCGAATTCAGCCCCATCCTGTATATTATCAACACACTCGATGTACTACATAACTCAGTGTTACGATTGTATTATTTACTGCAATGGCAAGTAAAATCTTTATATACTACATAAGTAATAGGAAAATGGCGATTGAGAAACAACGACATCTTGCACAGGAGCCAAGCGCCGGGCCGGCCACCATGTTGTGATGTCGCCATCCGCCATCTCTTCCCCCTTTTTTTTTTTTCTTTTTTCCCCTCAAAATTTCCCTTTTTCCACTTAAAATCAGATAAATTTTCCTTTAAAATTCCCTTGTTTCCCTAAAAAATTCACGTTTTTCCCAGAACATGAGAGGAGGACTCGTAACTCAGAAGAGGCGGATCAGTAACTACGAGCCAGGAGAGCAGACTAGCATGGACTCAGGATTTTACATATTTTTCAGACTTTCAACATATTGGTGCAAGTGACCTTGACCTTGACCCCATGACCATGAGTGACCTTGAAAACAAAACTCGAAAATTGTCACAAGAGATCTGCTTGTAGTAAACCTGGTACCGAGGTACTGAACGAGTAATGCACTTAAACTTTACAGGTCTTTGCATGTCTAAGTAAACTATCACTACAGCTAAATTGCTTACCGCACCTGCCACACAAATATGACACACAGCAGGGTTTCGTGGCACAATTAAAGCACTTATGTCGCCGTACATTACGGTCGAAAGTAAACATCTGATCACAAAAGTGACACTGATGATGATGTAGTGGTTGAGACAATGACTCGGGCAGGCCTGTTGGAGATGTAGGTGCTGGAGCTAAAGAAGCAGTTAACGCCGACAATAATGTTCTAGATACACTACCAAAGAAGATAATGACACTGCCATGGCTACAATGAGCTTTGGAGTGCTCGAAGACATCGCAGATGCATAATAAGACTTAGATGCGAAGAGGCAGAAACTAGACAAGATGATGTATCTTTCATGGGAGATGCTGTCAAAACTAAGCCTTTCAACTGACATCTTTACTGCTTAAAATATACAAGTATGTAAGCACTAAAACGCCATATTGACTTTGAACCCTTCGTATTACACCGTTAGTACATTTTTCGGACACCGACCAGCCAATTAACAAGTTGCCACATGATTGTAGCTGGCCAATCACGCTCAAGCACTAAGACATCACATGCAAGAGTCAGTCTGCTGGAGTCAGAATGCTGGAGTCAGTCTTGGATGGAGCGAGTCTTGGGTGAAGCAAATTGAGAAAATGGTGCAAATGGAGCAAATCCACCGAATTGAGCAAATTGAGTAGGTGGAGCAAATTGGTGGTGGAGGAGCAGGTACTCTTCGTACAGACCACTCTCTTATGCCGATGTGCTTTTTGAACATAGGCGAAAACTCGATCGCAGAATCGGCACTGGCGTCAGCTAGCGACGATGCAGATCGCACCTCCATGGTCATCGAAGTCGAAATACAGGCTTTAGTTATCATAATTTATTTTTCGGTATGGGAGCACTCTGAGAAAATCTAAATACAAGTTATTAGTAGGGGCAAGTCACTTTCAGATACAAAGCGCAAGAATGGCCTAAATCTCCATACGAATAACCTGGGAAGAGAGTGGGGAGGCGAGGATACTAATTGCAGGCCCCCTTTTGACGAGAGGATACAATTTGTAGGCACCCCTCCCCCTCCCCTTCCCTTACTTACCAACGCTACCTGAGGTATGATGTGATTGGCTGTTCCCTCTACCCCTCCCCTCACCATTACCAGAGTTGTGTTGTGATTGGCTGTGCGCCCTCCACTGAGGTGTGTTGTGATTGGCTGTTGTTACCCCTACTTTTATCTCCGTCTGAGGTGTACTGTTTGGTGAGGGAAGGGATTAGTGAGGTTAGGTTATGTCATTTGGGGGAATGGCATAGGTCCTCAACCATCGGAGTCTGGCAGCCGATGAACTCTGGAGCAGTATAGGTGTTCACCCTTCGGTTCTTGAGATGGATGAACTTGGAGCAAAAGTGGTCGTAAGGGACATTTTTATTAGATGTCTCTTCTTCGAAATATAGCGACGGAATTAGCTCTAATAGCCAGTGCGGGGGAAGGGGGAGGTGATCAGGAGCAGCATAGGTGTTCTCCCTTTGGAGCCTAAAGATGGAATGGGCTTGGAGGGTGATGGGTAAGAGGGGGCGCCGGTAGTGGCAATGTACCACCCTGCTCGGTATCTGCAGTCGGAATGAGCTGGGAAGGAGGGTGTGGGGAGGGAGGGGGGGAGTAGAGGAGGTTCGCCTTGGTCGCTGGCAGTCTATATACTGAGGCATGAAAGTGGGTGAGGGTAATAGGGGGAGTCGAAAGCGGCAGTGAACCATCCAACTCGGTGTCTGGAGTCGGAATGAGCTGGGAGAGAGTGTCGATGTTGCTTCGTCGCTATATGCCGCAGTACTGACTTCGATAGCAGTGATGTTGTGCAGAAAGGTGGCAAGTAAGTGAATGGACGATTGTGCAATAAGGGTAAATGTAATAATCGAGTGTTTGAAATAAACCAATATGGCTTTTGAATACATACAATTGAACAAGCACTGCAATGTTAAATAACCAAACTAAGTAGGTGCAACAAATTACTACTGAGATATAACTTATCATATTGATTTACCAATGAAACATAAAATATAATTAAATTAATCAATTATAGGCCAAGGTACATCAAACATTTGTGAAATACACAACATTAAATCATTGTGAAATAAGCACAATGCAAAACGAAGTACCATTGAAACATTAAATATAATGTAATGATACAATTACTAATCATGCACAACGAGATATTACTTACACAAGTATTAAGAGTAATATGCACTATGTGTGCACAAAGAGAAACAAATTAAACATTAACTAATGAGAGAAAATACAAACGCTAATTACATAAACCTTATGTGCACATCTACACCTTGCAACTTGTAACTGAACCAAAGCCCATAGACTCCAATACACGGTATTAAGTTAATGTTCAGTATAAATTAAATTTACTTTATGAAATATTCACTAAAAGTCCCTTTAAATATGCCCCGTCCCATATAACATGTTTGAAATATTCATTCATTAAAGTGTAAGTTTGAATAGAGCATGTTAAAATTACATGCAAACTAATATTTTACTATCAATGCAGTGCAACTCAAAATCATTTCTGTCGGCCTAACACATCGCGCTCCTGCATAGCCCGCCCTTCACCATCACCTGCTCTCCCACTGGTAAGTTCCGGCCCCGTGCAATATCATGGCTCGCTGCTCCATACACACCTCGCTGCACCCTCATCGGCTCTCAAGACCCACACAGTGCCACAGCCCACTCGTTCTATCACCGAGTATAAATAAGCACCTAAGTGTTACTTAATATTCACTCATATATTGCAACCTACACGTCTTTTTTAAAAATTAAATTTATGAATATAAACATGAATTACGATTGCTTTATGTTCCTAAATGTTATAGCGCTCAGTCGCGTAAGTGTTTTAAATGTTAAATTATTGATTCAATCAGATTTATGTATAACCGAGCTTGCATTTGCTTACGAGCAGAACAGATATTAAAGTCTGTCTTTCACTCTCTCCAGTGTGCTCCAACACTCGCGCCCACCCACCGGGATCTGATTAGTTACTTGCCCCACCAGCAGAGAGCGCAAGGAAGTGCCTACAGCCAACACTCTCCCTCGCTTTCTCTCTCACACACCCTACCATGTCCGCTGCAGGACACACACACATCAGCATTTGATAGCTAACATATACTCGTTTCATGCAAATGCACGCCCCAGTTACAGTGCAAATGTTAATAAAAAATAAAATGGAAATTATTTAAAAAAAGTACACTAAGGAACCCAACTATCGCTTGCAGCCAGCATTAACTTATTGTTAACACAGCAGTTCAGGTCAATGAATGTAAATTTTAACAGCAGGTGTTGTGAATGAATGTTAAGGTAAATAGATTTGCGTAATAAGCTGTGAATAACTACATAAAGTAGTATTTACATATTGGTTCCAAACTCATACCTTACATTTCGGTACAAAATTCATAACAAGTAATCCCACCTCGCGAACATCTGTCAGGGAACAGCTTCGCTTATGAGGAGAGTTCACACATACACAAAGATTATGTACACACAAACTAACATCTCTTTATGTTCCCAATCATCATCGACTGCTAACATTATGGTTTACCTACACACATCAACAATTTACACTTTATATCCAAACTAGTATACAACTTACATCTACACACTTGCAAATGTAATCTCAACACAAAAACCAGACGACAACCGAGAAAGACTAGTTCAAATTTAATGTATTATTATGTCACTATAGAACCATCAACAAATACGCATGTACCCAATAGGCACATTCATAAACACGTCCACTCATTACGACAGCCAGTCTTCAACTAACCTCTATCAAAGTGAATAAAATAATATATTATATTATTAGTGTTATAATTCCATTACACACATGTACCCAATATGCACATACATAGACACTTCAACTCATCATGACAACCAGTCTTCAACTAACCTCTATCAAAGTGAATAAAATATATTTAATTATTAAATGTTATTATTTTATTACACAATAACCAACTACTATGCAATTAACCAATGTGCACATACAGGAAAAGATCCACTCACCAGGCTAGCCAGTCTTAACAGACCTCTATCAAAGATAATAAATTGTATTATTATTGTTATTATTAATAACATAATTTCATTATGCAAAATCCAACCCATTGCACAACCCACGTACATCCACAATCCATGACAACCAGACTTCGAGTGACATATTAAATTAACGACCCATTGCACAACTCTCATAGATCCCCTCAGGAAGACAGAAACATTTCAACAGAATAAACTATGTATACTTATATTATTATTACTATTTTTATTCGATAAACGTATATTTTTAGTATAAATAGAGAAATCATAGTCCACATATCATTCTGTATCTTCCGGTGTCCCCCAAGGGAGTACATTAGCACCGTTACTCTTCAATGTATTTATGTATGATTTTGTCGGTGTGATAAGCACTCAACTGCACTTCTTTATGCCTATTAATTAAAAAAATTATAAACATATTAAGGATAATGAGGATCGCACAAACTAACAATTCGATATAACAGCCATACATAAATGGCGTACCCACAATGTTATGCAATTTAATATAAATAATACATTCTGCATCTCCTTCTCACGTAAAACAATTTCTGTATTTCATAAATATTATGTTAATAAGATATTAGTAAATAGAGTAGAACACATACGTGACCTTGGTGTAATATTAGATACTAAACTTTATTTTCAACTACATATAGATAATTTAATAAATAGCATTAGCTGTACCCTAGATTTAATTAGATTTATTACGTATTCCACTATGTTTCCAGATTCCTTTTCATGTCTTTATAACGCTCTAGTAAGATCCAAATTAGAATATTGTTCTATAATCTGGAATTACATCACAGTGACCAATTAAAATAGATTGGATAACAATCAGAAAAATTATTCAAAGTAAAACATAATAGATGTCCAACAAGTAATGATTTTAATTATAATAATGAGCTACTTAAATTTAAAACATGTCTTTATTTGACCGTAGAGCTATCTTAGATGCATTATTTGTAATTAATTCATTTCTGAACCACTTTTCTTGTCTGGCAATTCAAAACAAAATAGGTTTAAAAATACCGTTATATACTCACAGAACATAACCTACCTTCTTTTCTCTAAACTGTAAAATTGACTTAGTTAACAGATGTACAAAAATTATAGCAAATATTTTTCTTAATATAACCATTTTTAAGGAAAAAAATGTACATTCCTAGAACTTTATAAACACTTTTGTAGCTTATAAGTAATGTTTTTTCCCACGTCTTTTTGTTTTTTGTAGTGCATATTCATCTCTATATTTACCAATAATTCATTATATTTATAACCGATAAATGTAATTTGTTCTTCATAGTTGTAAATTCTTTTACAATATATAATGTGTGTTATTATTTGTTTTCCATTGTTTTTTCATAGTTTTTATATTGTGTTTGTAAATGTCTTATGTCTTTTTTTTGTACTGTTTTATATGTAATGTGCCTCCCTGTTAATGGCACCACAACTATTGGGAGACACACTAATCAGTCGTAAATTAAAAAAAATTACAGTATAAATGGAGACATTACGTTTGCACCATCCAAGTATACATAATCGCATAAAATGTAGAAAGAGAGCCTACATACATTCCGTAGCACTATCAACCCAAGACTCTAGGTCAACCAGGGTAATGCACTTGTATTAAATGATTGTACTTGCATTGTTTATAAATTAATCGGGTGTTGATATAACGAAAGTATGCATAAGTAACGTGTTCGATGTCTAGACAGAACACTTAATGTAATGTTTCACAATACCGAGTTCGATTCCCAAGCAAATCATATAATATGTATAAAACTCCGGGAAATGCATTGAAGTATGCAATCACACATGTAAACTTTTTGGAGGGAAAGCGAGCTGTTACTCAAAAACAAGTGTTAATGTCCCGATAGCTCAGCAGAGACTGTGTCTTAACCCATCGGCCGGTGCTTCACAACCGAGTAGACATGGCTTGGAGACCTACTATACTACCTAACTCTGACAATCGCTAAGTGGATTGATAAGGAATTCAATTCCCAGGCAGTAAATAAAACTTACATATTTAATGTCATATAATGTATTTCACTTCTAAACCGTACAGAAATTTTATGCCAAGTAAGGTGTCTATGGATTCATACTGTCGAGATGGATTTGAAGCATATGATCATATCACAAACATCGAGTATGCAAAACATGAAGTATAAATACATGCCCTGTCATTCCGTACAATTCAAGTGTTGGAAGCTAGATGTTACACACATAGATAGCTGCTCAGCTGTCGACACGTGTTCATTTGCGAGTGGAAAAAATGGGGAATCCATTTGTAATATACAAGTATCACCGACTTTGTTTCCCGGACAGGGTTAGGTTTGGAAAATATATATTATGTTGTAACATATTGAGATATTTGGGAAAGTCAGGGAAATGTACTTACATATACGTAAGCAAGCATGCATGTAGACACTTAGGAGAGAAAGTGAACCGTAACACAAACAAACACACAAGTTAATACTTCGATAACTGCAGAGAGAGACTGGCGTGTTAGTCCTTAGCCATCTGCATCACAACGGACCAGGAGAAAAGAGGGAAATACACTTACACACAGACAAATGCAAACTTTCATCTAACACCTATGGAACCACCAGAGATATTACATCGTCTTAGGATGGAGAGCCAACAGGACGGACGCACTAACAACTGGTGAGAGGATTGATACTGCCTTCGACTCCCGAACAGGGCACTTGTTTTTCTTGAAATCACAAACTCTTGAGTATACCATTTTCGATTCCTGGACAGTTTTCCGAAAATTTATTTTGAGTTAGACTACCAGGCAGAGCACTAAGTGTATTTTTTTTTGTTTTGGACTACCGAACAGGGTACTTAATGTATATTTGGATTTGGTTTTTTGTAAGTACAGACTTCGTTTACTGTTCAAGATACTTACATGTTATTTTCGCAATGAGACTATCTACACATCGTCATCATCATATAAAAAACAGCTCCCGACTAAACCTGCTAACATATACCAAAGGCTATTTATCCCAACCAATGTTTTCTGTCGACTGTTTACTTGACAAACTTCCAAAAATATTCGACTATTTAGTCGCAGACACTCCACTACAGTCATTTGTTTCACTCCTACCTCCGTTCGACCTATTACACGCATGCAACTCTTCCCAGTCACTGCGTTTCATTAGTCCACTACTCATGTGAGCTATTATTAAGCACCTGCATTCGACAGCCATATGGAATTCCAAGATTACTACAAAGTAAAGAAAACAAATTTAAGTAGATTAATTAATAATGCACTCGCATTTGTCTATTCATCTGTAAATAAGTAGTTAATGATTATATACTAAAAAGTCACATATTTACATACACACTTGCGCATCTGTTAACATAATTAACACTAGGTAAGTACTAACCCAATAACAATTACCAATAACCATCATCAATCTACATCAATCCACACATCAATGAAATTTCGGAAATATTTGGAAATACCGACTTCGATGTCCGGACTAACCAGCTGTGTTTGACTTTGCATATAAAATGAAGGGAATTAATATAGGTATTACTTTAAAAAATGAGTGTGACGGTATTTACAGCTCGATATACTTTGAAACATTTAGTGAGATGGCACATATCCGTCTAGAGTGAAACGAATTTTCACCATAAGAAGCCTACAGGATAGTATCCAGATTCGTGTGTGATGTTAGTAATTGCGACATTCATCTCTATGTTCCTAAGATTGTCATGATTAATTGCTATCTGCATAGGTTAACATTTTCTTCGATAAAACAACTGAACTATTTGTTAAGAAATTAAAAAAAAGGCGTCGGAGCTGATAGGTTAGGCATACATCTGGAGACTTGAACATTCACCCGTCAAGAGTAAAATATATTTAACCAATAATGAATATTTAGAGACACCATTTACACTCAAGTATATATGCGTATTAATTCAAGAATCATACAGTATAAGTATATATTATTTAAGTAGCACATCAAGTTAATTAACAAGAGTATTGGCATAACAAATATCGAAATGCAAGTATGAACTGAGCTGGAACCAGCAACCCATCGAGCGATGATACATAGCGGACAAGAATGGATGACAACTGTTGGTTCGAGAACTTACACCTTGGTTCATATTCCGTCAGGTCACCTAGAAGTAATATTAAATAACAACCATGGTTAATTTCACTGTAACTACATATTTCATTGTAAACAAAGCTAACTTTCGAATGTCATAAGTTTGATATTATGGATAGTGGATATAACTACCAAGTTGTAATACACTAAACAACAGTCATTTTAACAAAATACCTTTCCAAACCAAAAGCATCCTGTATACAACTCCCGTGCACCAAGCATTGTCTCCCTACCAAACTATCACAGATTGTCGACAAACAAAGAACTACGTATCCATCCCACTCAGGTTATCTTTATATTTGAAAGGAAGAGCAATGGTCTCGCGGAAAAAAGATACAGGTGAGTGCTTTATCTGGGAAGGATACACACACTTGTTACACACAATTCGATTAAAGCATAAATACATTTGTTGAATGGAGAATAATTTTGAGTATATTTAAGTCATAAAATTTATTTTTATAAATGTGCGTGTGTTCAATAAAGATAAAGTGTATGAAAGACTATTGTTTTTATTCTTTTTATCATGTAGTATACATTATATCCTAGAAATATACGGAAAAAATACTGACCCCCTCTGAATCCTCTGTCACCAAACTGCTGACCCTTCTGACTCCTCTGACCTCTCACTGGTGAGGGTTTTGCAATTGGTGGGCATGGTTTGTGTAAATGTCTTGTGTGTGTGTGTGTGCATGTAACAAATGGCAAAAGCATATATTTAGGTAGTTTTACATGGATAGCATATACACCCCTATGCGAAACACTAACATTTAAGGTAGTATATGCAACTTCTCATAATGATATGTATATACATTAATATGTGTTCTTTAGGCAAACTTCCAGCAAACAATGAATACGCAACAAATGTGTTGATATTTGTAGATGGAGTATCTCGATGTGTGAAAGTTATGATCTCATGAACGATATTGGCTTAGTGAGTCTATTTGGAAATGGTAAAACATATTGAAACATGGTGACATTTGCTTCCTGGGAGATCAGGTAAACTGTTAGACATATATTGGATGCAGGATAGAGTTGGTATAATGAGTTAAATGGTCTATATTTCGAATAACTAGCTGTGTTTTTGGATCATTTTTAACGAACTTTGTATGCGAATTTCTGTTTGTTTAAGTGTTTATACACAGCTTCTATAAAAATGTAAACCATATTCATCGGTTAGGACTGTCATAGGACACTGGGTTTGAGACCTGATATGATAAAATATATTAATTTCCTAACATATTTAGAATACTTTCGGTAATTTTCTCCTAGTATTAATGTGTGTCTGATATAAATATTTAAGCGATTACGAAAGACTAACTACAGTATATGGTTCTGAGTTCAAGATAAGAAAATATAAAAACATTTCATTTTTGAAAAAGAAAATGGGTTTTATATCAGTATGTTTTAATTACATATATGTGTAAGATGATTATAACATAAACACGAAGACGAGTGTGTGTATCCTTCCCAGATAAAGCACTCACCTGCATCTTTTTCTGCGAGACCATTGTCCTCCCTTCCAAAGATAACGATAGCCTGAGTGGGAATGGATAGGTTCTGCTTTGTTTGTCGACAATCTGTGATAGTTTGGTAGAGAGACGATGTTTGCTGCACGGGAGTTGTATACAGGATGCTTTGGGTTTGGAAAGGTATTTTGTTTAAATGACTGTCGTGTAGTGTGTTACAACCTGCTACATATATCAACTATGTATAATATCAAATATACGACAGTCGGAAGTTAGCTTTGGTTACATTGGAATATTTAGTTACAGTGAAATTATTCATGATTGTTATTAAATATTACTCATAAGTGACCATGATGGGATATGAACCAAGTCGTAAGTTCTCGACTCTACAGTTGTCATCCATTCATGTTTGTTGTGTATCATTGGTAGATGGGTAGCTGGTTCCAGCTCAGATCATACAATGTACTTGCATTTGGATATTCATTATGCCAATACTCTTGTTAATTCACTTGATATGCGATTAAAATAATATCTACTTATCCTGTATGTTTCTTGAATCAATATACTACTTCTGTGTAAATAGTGTCGCTAAATATTCACTATTTGTTAAATATATTTGACTCTTGACGGGTGAGTGTTTAAGTATCCTAATGTAAGCATAACCCATCATCTTCAGTACCTTTGTTTTTAGTTTCTTAAAATGTAGTTAAGTTGTTTTATGCAAAAAATGTTAATCTATGTAGATATCAATTAATTATAGCAATCTTAAGAACATAAAGAGGAATGTCGCAATTACTAACGTCGCACACGAATGCAGAGGATATTCTGTAGGCTCCATATGGTGAAAATTCATTTCACTGTAAATGGAAATCTTCATTCTCACTACATGTTTCAAAGTATATCGAGCTGTAAATTTCGTCACACTTAGTTTTAAAAGTAATACCTATATTAATTCCCTTCCTATTATATGCAAAGTCAAACCCAAATGGTTAGTCTGGGAATCGAAGTTGGTATTGACAAGTAATTCCAAAATTACATTGGTGTGGATTGGTAAAGTTTGCTAAAGATTGGTAAAAGTGTGACATCAGTGTAGATGGAAATGAAGATGTTTCAAAGCATAACAAGCTGTACTTAATGTAATAGTCATTTTTTAAAAATGTAAAACCATATTGCACCTAATGTAAGCTTTCTTGCACGTAGTCGTAGCAATGCTTATGTTTTTGATGGCGATGCTTGCATGCACAGACTGACATCGACAACTTCAAAACTCGGAATGAATATTTTTTTGCATTAACTCTCGCCTTTTTATGCGCCAAGTTAATCCAAAATGGTATTCGAATGCATGTGAGAAACAAACAGCATTTCATACATGCGAACAGCCTTCAGTCGCGAGATAGGTATCGTGTTGAGTGGACGTGTTCTCTTTTGGTATCATATGCATACTTGTTAACTGTTCAATGTCTATATTGGTATGTGTGTGCATATGTACATACTTGTGTAGTGGATGGTAATTGTGTATTGGATTAGTACTTTCCTAGTGGTAATTATGTTTATGAATGCACAGGTGTGTATGTGCATATGTGTGTAGTTAATACATAATAATTAACTATTTCTTTACACCTGAATATGCGAATGTGAGTGTGTTATTAATTACTCTACTAAAATGTATTAATTTTATTTTGTGGTACTCATGGAATCCTATATGGTAGTCGAATGCAGGTGCTTTATTATATCTCATGTGAGTAATGGACCAATGAAAAACATTGACTGGGATTAGATGCATGCGTGTAATTGATCGAACAGAGGTGTGAGTGAAACAAATGACTGTAGTGAAGCATCTGCGACTAAATGGTCGAACGATGTTGTTGGAAGATAGTCGCATAAACAGTCAATGGGAAAACATTGGATGGGATAAGTAACATTTGGTATATGTTAGCAGGTTTAGTCGGGAGCTGTTTTTCATATGATTATGATGATGCTGTGTAATTAGTCCCATTGCTCAAATGACATGTAAGTATCTTGAACGGTAAACGGAATCTGTATTTTCAAACAACCAAATCTAAAAATACATTAAATACCATGTCCTGTATTAAAAAAAAAAAAAAAAAAAAAAAAAAAAACATTAAGTGCTCTGGCCAGCAGTCGAACTCAAAAAGCGAATTTCGGAAACTCTGTCCGGGAATCGAACCCGGTATTCTCAAAAGGTACCCATTTCAAAAAAGAAAAAGTGCCCTGTTCAGGAGTTGAAGTATCAATCTGCTCACCAGTTGTCACTGCTCCCATCCTGTTGGATCTCCATCCTATAATGATGTGATATCTCTGGTGGTTCCTGGTTCCATAGGTGTTAGGCGAAAGTGTGCATCTGTCTGCGTGTAAGTGTATTTCCCTCTTTTCTCCTGGTCCGTTGTGTTGCAGATGGCTAAGGACTAAAATCGCCAGTCTCTCTCTGCAGTTATCGAAGAATTAACATGTGTGTTTGTTTGCGTTACGGTTCGCTTTCTCTCCGAAGTGTCAACATGCATATTTGCTTACGTATATGTAAGTACATTTCCCTGACTTTCCCAAATATCTCAATATTTTACAACGTAATATATATTTTCCAAACCTAACCCTGTCCGGGAAACAAAGTCGGTGATACTTGTATACTACAATTGGATTCCCCATTTTTTCCACTCGCAAATGAACACGTTTCGACGGCTGAGCAGCTATCTATGTGTGTAACATCTAGCTTCCAACACTTGAATGGTATGGAATGACAGGGCATGTATTTATAACTCATGTTTTGCATACTCGATGTTTATGATATGATCATATACTTAAAGTCTGTCTAGACAACATGATTCCATATAGACCTTACTCGACATGAAATTTCTGTACAGTTTACAAGTGAAATACATTATATTATATTAAATACATAAGCTTTATTTACTGCCTGGGAATTTAATTCCGTATCAATTCACTTAGCGATTATCAGAATTAGGCAGTATGGTACGTCTCCAAGCCATGTCTACTCGGCTGTGAAATACCGGCCGATGGGTTAAGAGATAGTCTCTGCTCAGCTATAGAGTCATTAACAATTGTTTTTGAGCAACAGGTCGCTTTCTTTCCGAAGCGTTTACATGTGTGATTGCGTACTTCAATGCATTTCCCGGAGTTTTATACATATTATATAATTTGCTTGGGAATCGAACTCGGTATTTTGAAACATTACATTAAGTGTTCTGTTTGGACATCGAACCCATTACTTATGCTTGTAGTCATTTCTAACTACACAGTTATGCGTGATCATACAGTCGTTACATTACTACCGGATTACTTTGTAAATACTGAAAGTGTGATTACGTAATACAAGTGCATTACCCCGGTCAACATTCAGTCATGGATTTATAGTGCTAGGGAATGTATGTAGGCTCTCTCGACATCTTATGAAATTGTGTATACTTGGATTGTGCAACTGTTGTATCCCCGTCCATAATGTTAATAGTAGTAATAATAATATTAATTAAACATATTTTTGCCTGTTAATATTTGGCTGTCTTGCTGAGAGGATGTATATGAGTTGTGCAGTGGGTTATTAATATAATATGTCACTCGAAGTCTGGTTGTCATGGTATGTTGATGTATGTGGATTGTGCATTAATAATAATAATAATAAATTTTCTTCTCTTTAATATAGGTCAGTTGAAGGCTGGAAGTCGTGGTGGGTGGACGCGTTTTTGTGTGTGCATACTGGCTAGGTGATTAGTTGTTATTAGTGTGTAATGAAATAACAATAGTAATAATAATATTTTTTATTCATTTTGATAGAGGTCAGTTGAAGACTGGATGTCATGTTGAGTGGATGTGTTTTTGTATGTGCATATTGGCTAGGTGCATAATTGTTTGGTGATTGTGCAATGAATTAATAATACTAATAATTAAAGATATTTTATTCACTTAGAAAGAGCTTAGTTGAACACTTGCTATCGTGATCAGTGGATGTGTTAATGTATGTGAGTATTGGGTACATGTGTTGATGGTGGTCGTATAGTGACATAATAATAAATTAAATTTGAACTAGTCTTTGTTGGTTGATGTCTGGTTGTTGTGTTGAGAGGACATTTGCAAGTGTGTAGTTGTCAGTCGTATACTTGTTTGGTGATAAAGTATAAATTATTGATGTGTTTAGGTAAACCAAACTATTAGCAATTGATGAAGGTTGGGAACATAGAGTGATGTTGATTTGTGTGTCTGTGTGTGTGTGTGTGTGGATAACCTATGCGTATATGTTAATTCTCCTCACAAGCGAAGCTGTTCCCTGATCAATGTTCACAAGGTAGGGATTACCTGTTACGCACTTTGTACCAGAATGTAAGGTATGGTTTTCGAACCAATATCTAAATACTACTTCGTGTAGTTATTCATTGCTTATTACACAAATCTATTTACATTAACATTCATTCACTTGACCTGAAATGCGATGTTAACAATAAATAAACACTGGTTGCGAACCATAGTTGGATGACATATTTTACATGTTTTTAAAAAATAATTTCCATTTTATTTTTCGCTAACATTTGCACAGTAATTGGGGCGTGAATGGGCATAAATCCAATATATGTTAGCTGCTAAATGCCATTGTGTGCTTGTTCCATGGTGGTCGTGGTAGGGTGTGAGACAGAGAGAGAGGGAGGACATTGATCGGAGGCACTTTCTTGCGCTCTCTGCTGGCGGGGCCGGTAACTACTCAGATCATGGTGTGTGGGCACGAGGTTCGTAGCGCACTGGAGAGAGTAAAAGCCAGACTTTTAATAACTGTCGCGCTCATAAGCAAATGCAAGCTTGGTTATCCATAAATCTGATTGAATTAATATTTTAACATTTAAAACACTAATGCGTCTATGTGCTATAACAGTTGGGATCATTTTCGAATGGTAATTAATGTTTATATTCGTAAATTTAATTTTTAAACAAGGTGCGCATGTTGCAATACATGAGTAAATATTAAGTAACACTTAGGTGCTTATTTAGAATTGATGATGGAACGAATGGGTGGTAGCGCAGTGTGGGTCTTGAGAGCCGATGAGGATGCAGCGAGCCATGGTACAGCAAGGGGCCGGGCCTGAGTCGGAGAGTCAGGGATGATGGACGGCATGCTAGGCAGGCGTGAGACGCGGTAGGCCAGTGGGAATGACTTTGAGTTGCACTGTGTTGATAGTAACATATTAGTTTGTACACAATTTTAACAGGCTTTATTCAAGTCTACATTTTACTGAAGGAATATTTGAAACACTTTTAACAGTATGGGATATATTATAAGGGACTTTTAGTGAATATTTCATCAATTAAATTAAATTAATCCTGAATATTCATTTAATACTATGTGTTGGGGTTTTTGGGATTGGGTTCAGTTACGAGTTGCATGGTGTGGACGTGCACTTAGGATCTAGGTAATTAGACTTTGTAATTCCTATCATTACTTGATGTTTAATTTTTTCTCATTGCGCACAGTTGGCGTGTATTACTCTTAATACTTGTGTAAATAATATCTCGTTGCATATTATTAGTAATTGTATCATTGCATTATATTTAATGCTTCTCGGTACTTCATTTTTCGTAATGCATATTTCACAATTATTTAATGTTGCTTATTTCGTAATTGTTTCGTGTCTTGGTTTCGTCATGCATATTTCACAATTATTTAATATTGTGTATCTCGTGATTGTCTAGTTTCTCGGGGTTTGTAATTAATTTGTTTAGTTATATTTGATGTTTAATTAGTAAATAGTTGCGATGTTCAGTGGTAATTCGTTGCACATACTTAGTTTGGTTGTTTAATGTTTCGGTGCTTGTTCAATTGTACATATACAAACGCTATATTTGTTTGTTTCAAACATTGGATTATTACGCTTCTCCCATTGCATAATTTCCCATTCACTTGCTCACCGCCCTTCGGCATGACGTCGCCGCTCTCGAATTCAGTACTGCAGCGGATAGCTATGAAGCAACACCAACTCTCTCTCCGAGCTCATTCCGACTCCAGACACCAAGCTGGATGGTGCACTGCCGCTTCCGACTCCACCTCCTTTTCCTCCCCCACTTTAACTCTCAGTCTATCGACGGCCAGCAACCAAGATGGACCTCCTCTGCTCCCGACACCCCCTAACTCCTTCTCACCCACCGAGCTCATTTCATTTTCAGACTCTGAAGGGAGATCATCTATGCTGTTCCTGACCATCCCCCTCTTCCCCCTCACCCGCCATCAGAGCTCATTTCGTCGCCAGGCTCCGAAGAAGCATCTAATAAAATATTCCTTATGATACTCTTCCTCAAAGTTTCTTTTTTATATCTCGAGACACCGATGGCTGAACACCTATGCTGCTCCAGAGCTCAGTCGGCAGCCAGACTCCGGCAGGTGAGGATATATGCCGCTCCCCCAAATGACAGAATCTAACTTCACTTATCCCTTCCCTCACCAAACAGTACAACTCAGGGGAAGGAGGGTAAGTAAGGGCAACACCAACCAATCACAACACACCTCAAGGGAGGGGATATAGCCATTCACAACAAAACTCAGATAGCGTTGAGGAGTGGGAAGGGGAGGGGAAGGGTGTGCCTACATATTGTATCCTCCCAACAAAAGGGTGCATGCAGTTAGTATCCTTGCCTCCATACCCCTGCCCAGGTTATTCTTATGGGCTCTTTCGCCATTCTTGCATTTTGTATCTGAAAGTGACATTCCCCTACTACTCATGCTCGCCCCAGAAGAAAACACGCAAGTAAAATTTTTTCTATGCATAATTACTTATGTATAGAATATACATATTTACATAAGATAGTAATATACATAATTAGGTATAGAATAATATATAAGAAATGCATATACACATTTAGAAAATTGAACAACTTAAAATTTTTAATAAAAAAATATATATTTAATAAATTATGCAGTTAGTCAAAGTCTCGCATCATGCAAGTAGGTATACTGCTAATAATAGGATTTGTTTAAAAATGGGGCGAAATCTACAGATTTTTCCTCTGTTTATAAATGTGAGTGTCGTGATCTTACCTGGCAGCTGAATAGAGAAATTAATGCCTCCAATGTGTTGAAAATAAAATCCATCATTAAGTGCGCTGACAGCACATACTTTACTTTAAAAACATAACCAAATATGGCTGCCACTTGGTTGGTGAGTTAATACACTAGCACTACCTAGGTGTTGAAAGCATATGAAATTCAATACAGTAGTCGAACGAAAGTGCGAGACAAACTCTAAAATTGTATAAACAAATGACAAACGAAAAATCAAGATGGTGGCCTTCAGTAATATAAAACGAATGACACACGAAAAAACCAACATGGCGAACTGAACCAGCCAAGATGGCGCGCCAGTTGCACCTACCAAGATGGCAGCCTCCATCAATGTGTAAACAAATGGCAGATGATAAAAACCAAGATACAAGCACACAATAGCACGAATATAGGTGAAGTGAGACCTTAAAAAATTTTAAGTTTATGAAATAGATTCAAAAATGCTTCTTTAGTAATTTCTAATTAAATATTTTTTTGGATTTTTATAATTTTTTTAAGGAAAAAGGGGAATTTTAAGTGAAAAGAGAAATTTTAAGGGGAATGTCAAGGAAAAATGGCTGCCAGGGGACTGACTTTTTAAATATTTAAAAATATTTTAAATACTTTTTAATCGTTTTTTTTGGAGTTCTTCAGATTTTTTTGGATTTTTTTGGATTTTTTTGGAATTTTTAAAAATTTTCTTGGAATCTTTTGTGTTAAAGGAACAGCCACTGGCTTCCCGGATGGCAGCCGGGTGACAGGAATGACAAGAGCAGGAAATGCCCCTAGCTCCAATACGGGATCCCATTGCGCCAAACTCGCCTTTACCCGTCTACTACCGATATATATTTGTGATAATTAATTTTCGCAGGTGTAAATAAAACCAAATAGGAATTGACATCGCTGCAAATTTAAGCAAATACAGAATTCTGCAACCGAAACCAAACACAATCCGTGGTCGCCACTACTAAATTATGAGTTCGGTAATCACAGCTGCAACGAAAGCTGATAACTTGCGTGTGACAGGCTAGCCTTCAGCAGAACGTGAACGAACACGTGGGTGAGCAGAGTCCAGTGGGACGACCTACTTGTGCCGGCTGCATAACTGGCAACACCGCAAGGGTGGTGAGGTATTATGAATGCTGCATCGTCTGCTGCCTGCTAACTACTAGTCGAGAACACTAGTGCTCATCTGAATCATCCCAAATACTAACATTAAAAAAACTGGCCAGACTTTTCCCTATACCATGGCCGCTCTAGTGTATATCTTTACTCAGTGGTTACCTTCAGTGATGTGACGTCAATGCCACCATGGATACTACAAATGCACTGTTCTGATTGGACGTGACGTGCCACCTGGGACTACATTGCCTGAAGACGAGTGAACATATTGCGTCATACATACAGAGGTGCGAAAGTAATAGTTGAATTATTGCGTTTTGTTTATTAAGCACTGACGTATATTAGAGTGCATTTCCAGTTCGGAAATGGACTCTAATATCTAATATACGTCAGTGCTTAATAAACAAAACACAATAATTCAACTATTACTTTCGTACCTTTTTACACATGACGCAATACGTTCACTCGTCTTCAGGTCCTTATATATATATATATATATATATATATATATATATATATATATATATATATAGGGCATGTTATTTTACTAAAACAACCTATATAGTTAGAGCAATAATTTGTAATAATTAATATGTTTAAATGTAAGTATACACGCATATCGATATGTTGAGATTTCTTTATTTGGTTTGCATATTAGGTAGCATATTTTTGTAGAATACGCAAAACGAAACTAGTTATCAAATATAAACATATAAAATAAACAGCAAACTAGTATATTAACTGCGTTAAAACCGACAATGTATTGGGTGATTGGGTGATTTAAAACCCAAACTTGTGACACTTAAATATCTGACAACGTTAAATATTGTCACATACTATTACAGCCTAAGTGATTAAGCATGTACAGGCCACATTGGCTGCTCCATAGATACAATTTCTTAGTTTAATTTAGTTTTTTAACTTATATGTACGAAAATTGGTGACAATCAGCTGTATATTCTACCCCTACATTGGGCTAACGATCTTCGATCCTAGTTTGGGCGTGGTGTAGGAAAGTGAAAAAATGTCAATTATTTCGTAATGTATGATAAATCATCTGCCCTTAACGTAAACAAGTTTGTAATTTATAATGTTTTGACTGTTGTCACGCTAATATATTCATTAACCAAAACAGATGAGAAATACAAATTCTATTGTTTGGTACGCTTAAATAAGATAACTATCAATCAAATTTGAAATAGTTATCTGCAAATACATAAACAACATTAGAATACTGTAATTTTTTGTTTCCCTTAAATTAATTGTTTCTACATGTAGATATGCTTTCCATCAAAAATGAAAATTAAAAAAACCCATTATATTTGCATTAGCCCAAATATTGTATATTTGCCATTTAGAATTACATTGACTTCTTTTTTTTTATTGCCTCATGGACTTTTACATTTTTTGCATTTAATTTTATATAGACATAGGCTATGTAATTATAAATTAATTAACATAATGCTTAAACATAATCTTTTTCATTTTTGTTTCAGATAACATGGCTAAAAGGGCTTGAAGAATTATTACAGACCCGTATTTATGAGGTAAGTAAGCATAATAAATACATAGTTAAAATCTCTAATTAGTAATCCTAGTCCGTATTTAAGCATTATTTTCACACAAGCCTGCCTGCTTTGGCGATGTAGATCTGTCGACAGGAATTTTGATAATGCTTCGCAGTAAGATATGACTCCAATAAAAAAATTCTTGCAATCTTGATAAAAGACAGATATGTAAAATAACCACGTTATTTTAACCAAAATTCACCAGCACCAATTTTTTTCAAGTCAGGTAAATTATGCTTGTGATTTATGTGTGTTTACAATGTATGTTACTTTTGTAGCATAACCCTCGTGGGGATTTTTTGGCGGTTTCTACTTCAGTTTGTCTTCGAGTCCTTTGTTTTGTGATGCTGTTGAGTGTTATCAGTAAATGTATTATAACACTATAGCATCCATGTTTAACTGGTTTCAATTAAAAAATCCTGCACTGGAAGATGGATTTAAACTAATTTTATGTATGAAGTGCATAAGAAACATAGCCACATTCATACATATATCCACGATTTGCCCCCACCGCCATGCTTGTGTCTTGCTATTTCACTTAATGCTTCACAGCTTGCCACATTCTTCATTCGTTTTCTTGCTGTCCAAATGTGTTTTCCCTTCTTTACACTTATGTGACAGCTTATTATGATATTCCTTGCCACCGTCCTTATCACGATACCATACCAACTTAATCTATGTTTTGAACGGTTATGGATGCATTCCGACGTGCTTTTTCTGTTCTGTATTTTTATTTCAGCAATACTATGTTATGAAGAGGTTTGTGAGAATTTCTGTGTCCAGAGTCCATGGAAAGTTTATGTTAGTCATCAGTCATCTACCAGAAAATATTAATGTGTGTGTGTGTGTCAGTATCATTTGCAGCAGCGATAATTGCATGCTATATTTCACATATAGATCAATTTCTCTTTTGGACCACAGCTTCTGTACCAACACATGCATAGTACGGTATTCATTTCTACAAATGTTAGTGTATTTTATTTGAATATCCAGTTTCAGCTACATTTTACCACAATATTTCCTTTCAGAACAAAAACTCGCCACTGTGGAACTGCGACGTCATGTACCCTTTCTCAAACTTATTCAAGGAGATGGAGTCAAACTACAAAATTTTTGGGGAGACAGATGAAGTCACAGCAGAGGGAAAGTGTGTGAATTTTGATGGTAAGGTTTGTTTCCATGTTCCATTATGTAGGTATCCTCTTGTGTGTCGTAAGCGGTACAGATGTGTTATTGTGATAATGATAATCTGCTTGTTATCTCCCTTTTCCCATAAGACGGTAGACCACTATTACTGACATGGATACTCACCATGACTCACATCCAGTGTCATTAATGCACTGTGTTAATGAGAAGAGAATGTGTAAGCAACAGGATAATGGGATGTGTAGGGAACACCCAGTGAAAGCTCATACACCACAAAAACTGCAGCCAGACTTCACAAGCAAAAATTATCTCTAGAAAATGATTCCAACTTGCAGTACATCACAGTGAAATGTGAATCCAATATTTTAACGGACTTTATTTTTTAATCACGTTATGTAATTGACTTAGTCTCTTGCCTTAAGAGTAATATGGATCTGCAGGTTTTTTTTTGTGAAATAGTTGTTTGCGCGAATACGCGTATCTCGGTAAATAAATGTTCTGCAAATACAACTTTTTGTCAGAAAATATAAAAAACAATTATCTATGTCCCTATTATTATACTTTTGTCATATTTAGTATATTATTGGAGAAAAAAATTGTGAAGATGGTCAAATATCGCATTTTTAGAGCTTGCCTGTGCAGTTTCGTTAAACGGCTAGAGAAAAGTAGAAATATATACGGACGTAGTTTAATCTGTGGTCTTTTATCACGTGTAATAAAACCCCTATGTTACACATCTTAATTGCACAATACAACATCACGACGGAAACACTACATGCTTTGCGCGTAGGAGCGATGAGACACCAGGCGCGCGTGTTAGTGTCGCCCGTATTGCTCCCTCGCTTCTTGACCTTGGACGCGAAGGACCAACTAACTCTTAAGATCCTGTTGTTCAGACATTGTGCTGTATGTGTACGTTGAGGAATTCAGTCAGTGTTGCATGGCATAAAGGATGTCGTATGTGTGCAAAAATGTTTTTGTGTTCTTTTATGGTTATTAAGCATTTATAAAACCTACGTTATAAAACCCTGTAAGTTTTTGCACACATTTAAATTAAAACACTGACTTGAATACTTACAGTAAAATTGATAATGAATAATGGAGATATTTGGGCGGATTTTAACTTTTAGATTTTGAGAGCCGCTGAGTCAAAAACAAAGTGAGCATGTAGCAGCGCCAGAATGCACGGTCAGGGGAAACGGTAAATCCCCTTGAAAACCCGCTGACCAGCGACATCGTCCAGCACGATTCCCATAAATCTTATAATTTTATTAAAATTGGTTAACTATTTAAGTCAGTTTCTTTTTTTCTTGTACTCATCTGTCTACTAGATATTTGGCTGTGTAAGCATTAACGCTAGGTGGAAGGACGGGCATGGTTGTACAGAAGAAATTAATGACACTGATTAGTTAGTGCATATGTGTTTTGCCGTGGTTTAGTTTTAAAAAATGTTATTAAACTGGTTGGAAATTCTCAAGTGCTCTCAAAACACAAAATAAAGTATTTGAGAAACATTTCATGCCCAATTAGAAGTTTCAGGTTCTCATTTCAACTCAAAGGATTAATTTTATGGGCATAAAAATAGCTAAAATGGGTGTTTTCCGTGTCATTTTTAGCTGCTACATTTTCTGTACAGCCACAACAAAATTTTGTTAAAACACACATCGTACTTGTATATTTATTAGTGGGTCAGAAAAATATATGGTCACCGGATACAGTTACTATTAGGCGAGTAGTCGACAGAAAGACTGCGCGCCAGTCGAGTGCCTTATGCATAGAGGTGATGTGGCAACTGATGAGTGAGTGAGAGTTTGCCTTAGAGTTCATGCATTTTGAGGCCTTGCATGCGCAACATTGCTGCTGGTTGTAGGAGCCCTTAAACAAAGATTTGAAAGTGCTCAGCTAAAATATGAACCAACTGTCTTTAAATATGGGTTTGTTTGTGCATATGCGTGTGTGCTTTCATATGCATTGCGGAAGAAATATGAGCGCTTGACACAGGTGTCAACTCTTGTTGCAGACGTGGGCTATGACGTGAACGCGCAGAACTGGCGCAAGAAGCACACGTGTCAGTGGACTGAGATGGACGTGATGAAGTGGATCATGGACACATTCAACTCAAAGGGCCTCAAGTTTGAGGAAATGGACATGAGCAAGTTCAAGATGAAGGGCTATGCCCTGTACCGGATGGGCAAGTCGGACTTCGAACAGCTCGACACTAAGTACGGCGGAATCCTGTTCAACCATTTGGCTGAGCTGCGTCTTGAAACTAAGAACGGTGAGTCTTTGTCTGTAGAAATTGATGTTGCTGCCTAATGTGGGACCAGCCGAGCGATAAGACAGCAGTTTACATGTTAAGTGATTTTACGCATGTCTCAGTTCACAATATCGCTTTCAAAGAAAAAAAAACACACTATGCCCTTTGAAGAGAAGAATCATGGTTCAAGAGAGCAAGTATGAGAAAATTAATAATAGTTTTGGTTATTGTTGAGTTTAAAATTTTAATTTACCTACCAATTTTCAGGTTATAAAAAATTTCCAAAAAATATGGTAGAAATGTAGCTGGAGCAGATATGGACAAATGGTTTTTTTTAGAGCAACACATTACGCAAATGTGGCTAAGACACACATAAAATCTTTTTAACATGGAAAACCAAATTTGTTTACTCAGAGTTGGTCTCGCAACAGACAGTTGCATTAGAGGAGAGTAGCTGGTAAATATGTGGCTGGTGGCGGTGTCTGACTGTTGTGGTTTCCGCTACCCTGTTATGCCTTCTGCTCATTTTAATCTCGCATTGGTTGTGAACATATAAGTTTATATAGGCTGTACAATGTAAACTGAGCCCTTTTGAAAACTCAGCTCTAAGCGATCTACTTTTATGCATATTGTGTATTCTTCCATCATACGTACAATTTACATGCCATGGGCCTGATCACTTTATCCTAGCGTAGGTCAAGGGCAACGGTAATATTTTTAGAAAATTAAATATTTTATAGATTTTTTCTTCTTACACCTATATGCATAAAAAAATAAAATATTTTAGTATTCACAAATGTCTACGTAACACTTGTAATTTAACGTTAACACATGGAACAATATTCTCTCCGTCGTTGCCAACTTTACTGGGTGCATGGCAGTCAGTGTTCCCGTTGAAATATACGCAGGTAGGTTCGCTGACATTGAGCAAAGTTTGATTTCAAAAGTGCTCACTTTACTGTAAACAGTCTTTAATTTAATGTACTTGATTGAAAGAATATTTACCCATTAGAATAAAAAAAATGACATGCTTAACATAACTATCAGATTAATCTTATGCCAGATGTTCTGTTCCCTAATATACTTACTGTACAAAAAAATTATTCACCTTATATGTTTACAGTATTTACACAGTCATGTAGCTTGATGGACCGAAACCTAACTGAAATGTGCAATTTAGGATATTCATGTTTATGTTGTTTGGTACTGACTAATATCAATAAGTTTGACTGTTTCAGTTATAACTTAAAATTGTCAGGTAAACATATTGAAGCTTTTAAATTATCCCTAAAATTTGATGCTTACCAGCCAACTAAAAAATTGCAGCTTTTGAAACATGTCATATATGCAAGTGTTGATACAGTTGTATCTTCTCGTACTATACCCGCCAGTTTCTTTAAGACTTTCTATCATAAGTGGAACTGCAACTAAGATGTTAACTCTTTTAAATATTTAGTGTACAAAATAGCTACTAATCTTTTTAAGTATCCATAAAAATGGCCCAAAACTTGAAATAAGTGGATGTTACATACATGGAGGCTATTTACAAAAAAATATGAAATAAGCAGTGTTACTCTTTATTTTTCCTAGTTGAACAATTCTGTTTATGATAGTTCCCATCACAAAGTAAATATTATTCAGTGGGAATTTTAATGAACATTGTAGCAGTGTAACACATTAGTGTGAAAAAAATTGTATTCTATGTATAATAGTAGTATTATTGTGAGAAATGATGAAAAGGCCAGTTAAAAAAGCCCGTTTTATCGTTTGTATAAACGTGGAATAGAAACCATTTTATATTTCTTCAAATTGTTTCAGCATGTGTAAATAAGAAACTTAAAAATATTCCGTAGGAGATATTGTAATTACTAACAGTGTAAGCATGAGATGATGAATTATAGTGAAAGGAAACGCTGCAATGCAATAGCAACCCCTTTGCCAACTTAGCAAAAAAACAATATAGGCCTACTGTACATATTTACATGTTAATTTCTGAGGTTGTCATTAATGAAATGAGAGAAACCTGATTATAAATAGTGTTTCTATTAGAGGCCAGACTTGTTTTTACTGAGGATGTAGAAAAACAGGAAATCCCAATAAAACAATATTCCCCATCCACTGGTACCTTTGAATAAAACGAACAGAAGCCAGTGACAAACTCCTGAACCAGCCATGGGGTCCTAACATTAAGAGCAAGTCCATCATCTTGTTGTAGGACACGACTCATTACAATTTCAGCTCAAAAGTATTGCATTACTGTGCTGTTGACTGTATTAGGAAGAAGAGTGGAGGGCCTAGTTTGGATTGTACTGAAATTAATTATGTAGGACATTCATTTCTCTGCTTAAGAACATAACATGTGGTGTATTCGGCAGGACTTACAATATGGGAGACTGAAGATCCTGCAATCCGTCCTGTAATCAGTGGTTTTATTTCTGGCCATTACTGCTATACCATTTTATTCACAACCAACTATGACACAATCAATAAAACTTTAGTGTTTATTTCAGGTTTATTAATTTTAAGTATTGTGTGATGCTTTAGTATTAAAATTTGATTATATAAATTAAAATTATACTCTGCAAAATAAAGTCTTGTCCTTTTATCAGGCAATGAGCACATTTTAATACAGCAAAGAGATTAGCTGTAGTTTATCAACAGTAATCACACAGAAGCCATTTTGTTATTGAGTTGCAGTTATTTACTGTTTTAAGGTTAGATAATAGTTTTTACTGTATGTATGAACTGCATTGATGAATATTATTGCAAGTTTTTAATTAATATTCAAAATTAATTTGGATGAAAAATTTAATTTTGACCAATTGGTAAATTAAGTGTTCCTTTTCATGCAATTATTTGCATTATAAGTATACTGAATTTCATATATGGACACAGCATTTTGGCCGACAATGTAACTAACCTACTAAATACATAAACAGTAAATGCTCTCGTTTGCCAAGTATTGGATCAGCTTATGAGTTTTTGGGATGTTTGTTGTTATGTTGGCGATATTGAGGATTATGGGAGAAAATGTTCTGAAAACTAAAAGTTGTAATTATAATCTTAATTATAATTATAACATTTAGTGTTTAAGTTAAGTTTTTAAAATAAGGTATCGTTCGTTGGCTTTTATCAATTTGGTTTTAAAATATGTTTAGCAATTATGGCGGAGCATGCGAACAGTTACGATCAGGGAAACTTTTCTAGCTCAGTGACTGCCGTAGTGCATGTGATATTTTTCCATCACATTTATGCGAGTACCTTACTGGTGTTATCAGAATATATCATTGGTAGTTAACAATTTTTATTTACTTTTGTTAAGCACATAGGTGATAGGGTGGCTTTTTAGTGCACTCTCTTAAGTGAAACGTGTAGCTTGGTCAGCTATTTTCAGTACCATTATGAATCACCACCATTTATTTTCAGTAAGCAGTTTATTATTATTTGGAAACTGGCGAAGAGTCATATTTACTCAATTATTTTGCAAATTAATTAGTATCAGTGGTCAAACATGTCCTAGGATTGCCATAGAAAATGTGTTTAGGAGTTGCAAATAGTAATTACGAACTGGAAGAGAATGCTCGTTAAATGTTGTGGGCAAATGGTAGGAAAATGGCTCCAAGCTTTGGCAAGTCATTTAACACCTGTTGTCTAGGTGAGATTGGGTTAGTGGTAAATTTGAGGGACGGTAAAAGCATTGTTAGATGGGTTATGGAATTGGGATACCCGACTAGGTGCCAGGCACCGTCGACAGGGGGTGCTGATTGTTGTTGCTGGTGATGCTGGAGATGATCTCAGGGTACGGTGGGCCGTTGGCTCTGACATACGTAGTCCCAGTCCCTCGGTGAAATTGATGACAAGTCTATCGCTCCAGATTCTTACACAGAGAGCACTGTGGGGCTATTCAGGATGAGCAACAGGTCTTAAACTGTGCAAACTGCTAATTTTGTGTATTGGTTATTAAATGATTGACGTAAGATAAGGTAAAGCGTGTTATAGGGGATTCAGAACCCGAGACGCCCGAAGGCAGTGCTCGAAATAAAAGATACGATGTCTTAAAACTTGCATTTAATTACTATTGCACAACTATACATCACACTGATTGGAAGCTTACGCTGGTTCTGACCTGCAGAATGCCAGATAGGATAAACTGACAAATTGGAGCGAAATAAAATAATGGGCTTTGGTGAGATTTATGCTTCCCCTGCCAGAACGTGAGCGCGATGCGACCAGCCCCTTAAGACGCTGAACAGTGACTCGATCTATCGAGCACGAGTGGTGCGAACTATGGTAGCATGCGGCTCGCCCTGCAATACTTTCTGCGTGTTAGAAAAATAATACAATTGAAACCACATGAACCCTTGCACAAAATTATACAAAACAAGTATACAAAATTCCCCTTAACACAAACAACAGCAAATGATTCCTTGGATGATGTGAAATAGGGGTGATAGAGCTGCATTGAAAATACGCGAATAGAGACATACAAATAAAAACTCGGAAAAACAAGTAGGGCGTCCTTAATTTTCTCCACTCTTAATGGACCCTTATTTGCTTTTGAAACATTTGCTATAGTTTGCATACTAATTAATTATGCCAGGTTAGCCCATTATACCCCCTTGCCTAAACACAGGGGGGGGGGGGGTGCGATTGCAGGGCAATTCTCTGCACAAACATACGTTCGTATTGCACTACACATGGCACTACATGGTGCGTAGAGAGCACACTGGTGCCTGTTGCAGTGGATGCACGGTGTGACAAACCATCTGGAGGGCAGGGCGCCATGCTACATCAAACGCCCCCCTTCTGCTGAAACAATTTGTGAGCCGCGCATCTGCATGCGCTGCAGGGACAGGCTGTGGTCTCTTGATGTCTGGGATGCTGGGTCTATGGAACCCTTGGGCGTCAGGTATGATGTTGGTACTGTTCCTGCTGCGGCAAGACTTGTCGCAGCAGCACGTGTGGACGGTCTGCTGTGGTGAGGGACATGGAGGCATCGCTGCAGGTCAGGCGCGCCACTGCCAGCTGACTTCTTCTCTGTGAGTGGCGGGCGGGAGGCGAGCTGTGTGCTTCGCTGCTCTCGCTGCCTCCATCACTGCTACTGTCGTTGATGCTGCTGCCCCGCCGACCCCACTGCCACCGGTGGCGACCTGGACGGGCAGTGACCGAGGGGGGTTTCCCCACCTGGTGATGACCACTTGGTTGGCAGTGGCACTCCTGTTGAGGGGCTGCTCTCTTGCGTCACCCGCTCGCAAGCGGCGTACACCTCTGGAAACCGCCTTCAGGCCATCAACAAAGCAGCAGGATTTCCCGGAGTGTCACCTTAAGCAGGCCAGGCGAGGGTGGTGGAGGGCATTGCGATGCCAGGTGTCGTGACATGGGCAGGCCGTGGTACGGTTTGTTGGTGGGAAGTCTGGAATGGCATTGGCGCAGGGATGGCGACACCGGGGGGCGCCGCACTATCTATGATGATGGGGCCTCCATCTCGACTGTCCCTGGATGATGCCTGTGCGCCTGGCGTCGTCGCGCTTTTGGGGCCATGTAGAGACCACTTCGAGGGAGGTGCTGACACACCTTGCTCTTGCGTTCTGTTTACCTTGACAGCCAGGTTTACGTTATGGTGCTCTGCGCCTCATGCAGGATCGTCGCCAATGTCATCGAGCATCAGGCGTAGGTCGTCCCGGTGCACCATGTTAATCTCGCGACCATGCCGGTCCAGGTATAAGTGGTTAGTCCATTGGCTCTTTTGATCATGTGCGGCCCACTCCACTTGGCCGCTAAGCCCACACAGATATCTCTGTGGACTGTGGGTGCATACGGATATAGACTTGCTGACCTTGTAGTAGTTGAGGTGGATGTCGTGTGGTGGTTAAACTCTACACTGCCCGGTGGTGATGAAACACTGCATCGTCTTTCGGCGGAGATAGCGGCATGAATGGTAATCGACTTTCTGCTACACTTGCATGTTTCTCGACTGGCTGTCTCGCCTGGTACTGGACGTCTCGGTTGTGCGGATTATTTCCGCGCGCATGGCGATGAAGGACGACACCACATGCGGAGGGGGATTAGTTCCCCTCCGATTATCTCCACGTGCAGGGCGACGAAGTGCGTGGGTGATTAGTCGGATGTACGATGCTGACGATGGGACGAGCCATGCGCACAAGGTGCCGAAAAACCGACACGATGAATAAAGATGGTTGCTGGAGTGAAATGATGCATTTTCAAGTTGACTTGCATGGTGTTTATGTAGTACTGCTATGTATTTGTTGACTGACTGAACTCCCCTTACTTGCTGATAAATATCCAAATACTTATGCCTGCCTTGTGTTTGGGCTGTATACTGCTGTCAAAGTCTGGTAGTGAAACAGCTGGTACTGTATCAGCCGGTCGCCATTCAATATTATGCACTGTGGAGCGCTCCTTTAGGCTGAAATGGATAGGATGTGCTGCAGGTTCAACTGTATTATATTGTTAGGTAAGGCATGGTACACCAAGTACAGCAACTTCCCTAGTGTCTGGGGTAACAACTCCTGTGGTTATTTTTCCTAGGTCACATATGCGAACTGTCACTGTGGCTTGACATAGTGTGGCGCTGGTATGTTGATTGGTGGCTAAACGAATAATGTGAGCAGCTGGAGTGATATATGTGGGATACCCAAAACTAGGCTGTATAAAGTTTTGTGAGGCAGCGATGTATATTAAGGCATTGCTATGAAGAGCGTTTATAAACTCAACAATGCGGATGAACTGTGGATGACTGCTACTAACCTGGTTAACTAGTGTTTGTTGCTGTTTCAAGTTGGTACTACTGACCGGATTATATTGCTACACATTTTCCGGATTACTAATTGCCTCATTTGTTGTTTGCTTGAGGTGGGGATTGTTTGTGTATTCACTGTACCAGTGGTACTTCTCACTATCACAATAACGGCACAGAGTTGGCGGTGGTTGGCTTCTGTCCTACCTCATATTTTTGCTATGTGCACTGTCTGCCAAACTATTGATTTTATTGTCTCTTGCACTGGTGAAATTTGTTGTACTATTTCCAGCACTGGAAATTCGGTCCCATTCATGAAACAAAACAGTGAGTTTGGGCACTGTTTTGCTCTGTGCTCTGTCCCTTTGCACTGTCCGAACAATGCTAGTGGCTCCATTGTGCAGCATTCATTACCCATTCGCTGCTGGGCTGGCACAAGCTTCACTCTAAGATGGTCGCAGTGCGTATTAGTTCATCAAGGCTGCTATTAAGCAAGGGTACCAATGCAGCACTGTACTCGGGGTTCACTGCCTCCACCACCACTTCTAGCACTTTGCACTCGGACAGGTGTGGGTGGAAATGTCTGACAAGATGCGCTTTTCTAGTAATGAACGTTGTTAGTTCTTTCCGTTGACTTTTGCTCCTCTAGCGTCGATTTGCTCTGCACTTGAAGTGAGGCGAGCGCTCCTGTAAAGCGGCACTCTAAAACATGGAGGAACTCCTCGCACTGTAGGCAGTAGTGATTGATTGATTGCCACCAGAAATGCGCTTCTCCAGAGAGTTGCGCTCCGACGCAGCTAGGCCACTCCTCCACATATACCCCATAGCATTGCAGATATGCTGTGCAGTCGTTCAGAAAAGCAGCTGGGTCCTCCGTAGGTGATTTTTCAAAGGCGAGTATCGACTGGAAACATGAGGGTGTGGTAGTACTGGTCGGTTCAGGGACAAGAGTTGGGATGGCTGCAGTGGTTTGGCGTTGCCTTCCGCTACCTTGCGGCCACGTGATTGCAGTTTGTGGAACAAAATTGGGCATGGCAGTTTGCATCACTGGATTCACTTGTGGTAATTGCGGTGTAGAAGTTGGTAGTATTGGAAATAGCAGTTGGGGAACAGCTGGTGTGGGAAAGTAGGTGGTTCATATGTCAAACACTAACACACATGCACAAGCACACATATGCACACCCACACCTACAAACACACCTACACACATGCGCACACACATATCTACACACACACACCTACACACTTAAAAAATATATACACATTTGTTTATCACGCGTTTTGACCTGTTCATGAAAGTTTAACTCTGTTGGTAAAAACAAACAACTTTTAGTATATCAGTTTGTTTTAATTTAATTTTCTTTTTCTTATTTCTTGTTTTTACAACATCACAAACTATCGTTAGTTTCTGTCGTATTAAAACAAAATATTACATTAAATTTATTACACGAAAGGGAAGGAGTCAGTGACTGACTCCCGCACATTATGTATCAATTCCTTCTTGCTATTGGCCAACTGCAATTACATGACAACTCAGTGATTGGCTGGTCGGTGTCAGAAGAATTTATTAATAGCTTAATAGGAGTGGTTCAAAGTCAATATGACATTATAGGGATTGCATACTCATATATTATAAGCAACAACTAATGTGAAAGGTTAGCTCCTGCAACTTCGCATCTATGTCTTATTATGCATGTGCAATGTCTTCGGACACTCCAGAGCTAATGGCTGCTGCGACAGTGCCATCAACTTTTTTAGGAGTGGTACCAGCAGTACCATTCACTTCTTTGGATGGTCTGCCTACAGCAGTGTTGCCATCGAATTCTTCAGCTGTAACACCTACATAATTACCAGCATGTACTGCCACCAGTGCAGTACCATTGTTTCAGATTGGTATTGCACCATCGACTTCTTCGGCTGTTATGCCTACGAAATCATTAATGGAGCCATCGAACTTTTCGGCTGTGGTACCTAGAACACCTTTGCTGGCATTACCTGCTTCTTTAGCTCCAGCACCTACGTCTCTAACAGGTCCGTCTGAGTCTTTGTCTGAACTACTATGTCGTCACTAGTGTCAATTTTGTGGCAAGACATTTGCTTTCGGCCGCAATGTATGATGATATGAGCGCATTCATTGTGCCGAGAATCCCTGTCGCATGTCATATTTGTGTGACAGGTGCGGTAAGCAGTTCAGCTGTACCGACAGTTTGCTTGGATATACAAAGACCTGTAAAGGTAAAGTGCATTTATCATCAGTACTTAGTTACCTGGTTTTCTGCAAGCAGGTCTCTTGTGGCTTCGGTACATGTACTCAAAAGTGTAGTTACCTACATAACCTGCTGTGTGCAGTGTGTCGGTGTAGTAAATGTTACGATATTT
The DNA here is from genome assembly GCA_029891345.1 of Dryococelus australis. NCBI lineage: Eukaryota > Metazoa > Arthropoda > Insecta > Phasmatodea > Phasmatidae > Dryococelus > Dryococelus australis. The sequence goes on along the minus strand of CM056998.1, from coordinate 58,693,401 downwards.
TCGCACAAGGACAACAAGAGTGTGAATAACGAGACACATAAAAACTGTAACCTACAACGAAGTTTCATGTATTGAGATTCATATATATCTAAGAATATTGTAATATTTTTTTGAGGGAATGAGCAACTGTATTAAATTAATTGAGTAAAAAAAAAAACGCCTGCATATAAAATTGTGTTTTATTTTGTGTTTGCCTAACTTGCCAGAATGTAATTATAATTTAAAAGGCACAGAAATAAAATACATTTAATAAAAATTATTCTATAAATTACCAATGTACTATATAAACAATTATATAATTAAATAAAATATTTGATAAAATTGAAGAACTTTATTTTCTAATAAGACGCATATATTTAATAAGTTATACAGGTAGATAAAGTCTCGCATCATGCATGTAGGTATACTGTTGATTGAAATTAAAAAAAAAAGGATGAAATTGATACATTTTTGCTATGTCTATAAATGTGAGTGTCGTCAGTACACCAGATGGCTGAATCGAAAATTAATACCTTCTATGTGTTGAAAATAGAATCCAAAATTGAGGGCGCCGACCATCCAAACTATACTTAAAAAACATGGACAAATGTGGCTGCAGCTTAGTGGGTGAATTAATACACTAGTACCACCTAGGGGTTGAAAACATTTGAAATTCAATATGGCAGTCGAACGAAGGTGAGAGATAAACCCTAGCAATGTATTAAAAAATGACAAACCAAAATACAAGATGGTGGCATCCAGCAATTTTAAACGAATGGCATACAAAAGACCAACATGGCGGCCACCAGCAATGTATAAAAAAATGGCATATGCTAGAAACCAGGATGGTTACACACGATATGAGTATAGGTAAATGCTGAAATCCGAAAATTGAACGTTTTTTTAAAGTAAATTTGTAAATACATTTTTTGCAATATTTTGATTATAAATTTTTGGGATTTTCAGGATTGTTTTTAAAGGGAAAACAAGGAAAATTTTAAGGGAAAAATGGAAATTTTAAAGGAAATTTGATGATTGCTGGGGACTTGAATTTTTAAATAATTTGTAGGTAATTTTATATATTTTAAATAATTTTTAATAATACATTTTTCGAAATTTGTTAGAATTTTTTTGAAATATTTTGGAATATCGTTTTAATTTTTTGGGATTTTTTTTTGGGATTTTGTTTTTGGGATTTTTGGGGTTAAAAGTCATAAGCCAAAGGTCAAAGATCAACATTCACTGGCTTCTAAGATGGTCACCGTGTTACAGGAATTACAGAGCAGGAACATTCCCCGAGCTCCAATCCTGGATCCCGTTGTGCCAGACTCGCCATTACCTGTCTACTATCATTATATATTTATGATAATTGGTTTTCACAGAGGGAAATACAACAAAATAGTAGTTGATATCGCTGAAAAGTTCAGCAAATACAGAATTCTACAACATAAACGAAACACGTGCCATAGTCGCCACTAATAAATCACGAGTTGGGTATTCACCGCTGCAATGAAAGCTGATAACTAGCGTGTGACAGGCTCGCTTTTAGCAGAACTTGATCGAACACGTAGGTGAGCCGAGACGAGGGTGACGACCAAATTTTGCCGGCTGCGGAACTAGCAACACCGCACAGGTGGCGAGGTATTATGAATGCTGCATGGTCTGCTGCCTGCTAACTACCAGTCGAGAACACTACCGCTACTCTGAATCATCCCAAATACTAACATTAAAAAAAAAAAAAACTGGTCAGACTTTTCCCTATACCATGGCCGCTCTAGTGTATATCTTTACTCAATGGTTACCTTCAGTGATGTGACGTCAGGGCCACCATAGATACTACAAATGCACTGTTCTGATTGGACGTGACGTGCCACCTGGGACCACATTGCCTGAAGACGAGTGAACGTATTGCGTCGTATGTAAAGATGTATGAAAGTATTTTTTGTTGAATTATTGTTTTTTGTTTATTGTGCAGAGACATATATTAGTGTCCATTTTCGAACTGGATATTTTTATGGCAATTAAGACGTTTATTGTATTTAACCTGAAGATTAGTTTTATAACTTTGGAGTATATATCGTTAGTGTATATTATTTTACCAAAAACAATGTTTATAATCAGAAAAATAAGTTGGAGTTATTAATAGGTTTGAATGTTAGTATACACACTTTGCGATATGTTAGGGTTTTTTTTTATTTGTAGTTTGGTTTCCGTGTTAGGTCGTTTAGTTTTGCATGATACACAAAATGAAACTAGTTATTAAATATAAACAGCAAAATCATATATAACAGCTTTAAATTCGATAGTGTAATGGGTGATTTAAAACCCAAACATAATGCAATTAAATATTTAACGACATTAAATATTGTTGCATACTATTACAGTTACAGTGGTTAAGCATGCACTAATCACTTTGGCTACTCTATGCATACAATTGTTAGTTAAATTTAGTTTTTAACTTAAAGTTACGAAAATTTGTGATAATCAGCTGTATATTATACAGCTACGTTGAGCTAACGATCTTCGATACACGTTTGGACGTGTAGCTGGATAGTGAAAAAAAAAGTCAATTATTTCGTAATGTATGACAAATTATCTGCTCTTGACACAGAAAGTTACGTAATTAATAATGCCTTGTCAGTTGTAATGCTAATACATTCACTACCCAAAACAGATGAGAAATACAAATGCTATTGTTTGGTACTCTTAAATGACATACTATTAATAATATTTGTAACTAGTTTTATCTACACACATTTAAATAACGTTAGAATAATATGATTTGTTAATTTTTTTATTATAATTAATTATTGTAGGTACACTTTCCTTCTACAAAGTTAGTTAAAAAACTAATTAATTATGCATTAGTTTAAATATTTAATATTAAGAATTTGCTATACATTTTCAAATGCCTCATGCACTTTTCAAATTTTTACGGTAATTATTTTATGTAGACATAGGCTTTGTATTTTTAAATTAATTATCATAATGCTTGAACATGATCCCTTTTATTTTTGTTTCAGATAACTTTTCTAAAGGGTTTGAAGCATTATTACAGACCCCTACATATAAGGTAAGCAAGCATACTAAATACATTGTTAAAATCTCTAATTAGTATTTCCAGTCGTTATTTCAGCATGCCTTTCACACAAGCCTGCCAGTTTTGGCGATGTAGGTCTGTTGAAAGGAATTTCGATAATGTTTCGCAGTAAGATATGACTGCAATAAAAAATTCTTGTAATCTTTATAAACGGTAGATATGTAAAACATCCAAGTTGCTTTAACCAAAATTCACCGGTACCAATTTTTTTAAAATCAGGTAAATTATATTTGTGAGTTATGTGTGGTTACAATGTGTGTTTCTTTTGGAGACATATACCTCTAGGGAATTTCTGTCGGTTTCTACTAAAGTTTGTCTTCGAGTCCTTTGTTTTGTGATGCTGTTGAGTGTTATCAGTGAATGTAATATGACACTAAAGCAACCATGTCCTGCTCAAGATTTCAAACAAAAGATCCTGCACTAGAATATGAATTTAAACTATTTTGATGGATGAGGGGCATAAGAGACGTTAACCCATTTACACATGTGGCCAGGATTTGTCCCCACCATCGTGATTGTATCTTCCGATTTCACTTAATGATCCACGACTTGGCACAATCTTCATTCGTTTTCATGCTGTCGAAATTGGTTACCTCTCTTTACACTTATGTGACAGCTTATTATGATATTCCCTGCCTTGGTCCTTATCACGATACCATACCATCCTAATTAAGGTTTTGAAAGGTTATGGTGGGTGCCTTTCGCCATGTTTTTTTGTACTATGTTATGAGGTCTGTGAGAAGTTCTGTGTCCAGAGTCCATGACAAGATTATGTTAGTTTTCAGCCATCTACCAGAAAAAAAATGTCTGTGTGAGTGGCAGTGTCATTGCATCAGCGATAATTGCATACTCTATTTCACATATAGACCAATTTATCTTTTGAATCACAGTTTCTGTACTAACACATGCACAGTACAGTGTTATTGCTATACATGTTAGTACATTTTTGTTTATTATTCAGTCACAGCTACGTTTCACCATAACATTTCCTTTCAGAAAAACAACTCACCACTGTGGAACTGCAACGACACGTTCCCTTTCTCAAACTTGTTTAAGAAGACGGAATCAAGCTGCAAAATTTTTGGGGAGGGACATGAAGTCACAGCAGTGGGAAAGTGTGTGACTTTTGATGGTAAGGTTTCTTACTATGTTCCATTATGTAGGTATCCTTTTTTTTTTGTCAGTGGTACAGATGTGTTATTGTGGTAACGACTATCTGCTTGCTATCCCCCTTTTCCCATACGAAGGCAGACCACTATTACCGACATGGATATTTACCATGACACAGATACAGTGTCTTTAATGCACTGTGCTAATGAGAAGAGAATGTGTAGGCAACAGGATAATGGGAGGTGTTGGGAACACCCAGAGAAAGCTCATACACTACATTTATTGTAGCCAGACTTCATAAGTAAAAATTATATGTAGAAAATTTTTTTCAATCTTCCAGTGAATCTCAGTGAAAAATGAATCCAATATCTCAACAGTGACTTAGTCACTTGCCTTAAGATCCTGTAGTTCATACCTTGTGCTTTAGGTGTACGTTCAGGAATTCAGTCACTGTTGTATTTGTATAAAATATGGCAAATATATGCAAAAACTTTTTGTATTCGTTTATGTTTTATTAAGCATTTATAAAACATATACTAAAAAAAAATCCCTGTAGGTTTTTGCACACATTTCAATTAAAACACTTACCTGAGTACTTGCAGTAAACTTGATAATGAAGAATGGAGAGATTTGGGTAAAACTTACCTACGAGGATGTGTTGAGAGCTGATGAGGAGGCTGCAACATAGTGAGTATGGAGTAGTACCAGAATGCATGGGTGGGGGAAACAGGAGATCCCCTTGAAAATCCGCTGACCAGCGCCATCGTCCAGCACGACTCCCACATGTCTTATCATTTTATTTAAATTGATTAACTATTAAAGTTTGTTTATTTTTCTCTTGTACTGTTCTATGTATTAGAAACTTGGCAGGAGCCTTAGGTGGAAGGACAACCATGGTTGTATAGAAGAAATTAATGGCTCTGCCTAGCTAGTACATGGTGTGTTTTGCTGTGGTTCAATTAAAAAATGTGATTAAAAACGGTTGGATACTTTGATTTGCTGTCAAAAGACGAAAAACATTCAAGAAACATTTCATGCCCAGATAGAAGTTTCAAATTCTCATTTCAACTCTAAGGATTAATTTTGTGGGCACAAAAATGGCTAAAAATGGGTGTTTTCAGAATAATTTTTAGTTGCTTAATTTTCTGTACAGAAAATTCAGAATTTTTTTTCGGACACGCATCGTACTTGTAATCTATATTAGGGGGTCAGGAAAATGTAGAGTCGCCGCATACTGTTACGTTTAGGCGAGCTGTCGACAGAAAGACTGCACGCTAGTCGAGTGCCTTATGCATAGAGGCGATGAGGCAACTGGTGAGTGAGTGAGAGTCTGCCTTAAAAGTTCATGCTGTTTGAGGCCTTGCATGCACAAAATTGCTGCAGGTAGGCAGAGCCCATAAGCAAAGCTATCAGAAGTCATCAGTTGAAATATGAACCAACTGTCTTCAAACATGGTTTTGTGTATATGCGTGTGTACTTTCATATGCATTGCGGAGGAAATATGAGCACTTGACACAGGTGACAACTCTTGTTGCAGACGTGGGCTACGACGTGAAGGCACAGAACTGGCGCAAAAAGCACACGTGCCAGTGGAGCGAGATGGATGTAATGAAGTGGATCATGGACGTGTTCAACTCAAAGGGCCTCAAGTTTGAGGAAATGGACATGAGTAAGTTCAAGATGAAGGGCTATGCCCTGTACCGGATGGGCAAGTCGGACTTCGAGCAGCTCGACACGAAGTATGGCGGTATCCTGTTCAACCATTTGGCCGAGCTGCGCCTTGAAACTAAGAACGGTGAGTCTTTGTATCTAGAAATTGAGGGTGCTGTCTAACGTGGGATCAGCCGAGCGATAAGGGAGGACTTTACATTTGAAGTGATTTTACGTATTTATTAGCAACCTGTCACAATATCGCTTTCAAACAAAAACCCCGTTGTGCCCTTTGAAGAGAAGAACCATGATACAAGAGAACAAGTAGGAGTAAATTAATTAGAGTTTTGGTCTTTGTTGAGTTTACAATCTTTAATTTACCCACCAATATTCAGGTTATAAAAACAAAACAAAATTGTAGAAATGTGGCTGGAGCAAATGTGGACAAAGTGTATTTATTTTTTAAGCAGTTCATATCGTGAAGGTTGGCTGAGCCAAAGATAAAATCATTTAAATATGAAAAAAAAACCCTTTGTTTACTCAGCTGGTCCAACGACAGGCAGCTGCATTACAGGGGAAGAGTAGTTGGTAAATATGTGGCAGGTGGCGGTGTATGACTGTTGTGGTTTCCGCTACCCTGTTATGTCTTCTGTTCATTTTAATCTTGCATTGTTTGTGAACATGTAGGTTTATAATTTAATGTACATACATGCTTTAAAGTACAGTTACTCATTAGAATAAAAAATTACATATACTTAACATAACTAACATATTAATTATATACTAGATATTATGTTATTTAATCTAGTTACTGTACAAAAAAATGGTCCATCTTTTATGTTTACAGTATTTACAGTTATGTAGTATGATGAACTGAAAGCTAACTAAAACGTATAGGGTATACATATTAATGGCTGTGTTCTTTGGTACTGACAAATATTAATATTTGGAAATATTTCAGTTTTAACTTAAAGTTGTCGGGTAACCATAATAAATATTTTAAACTAACCCCAAAATTTTATGCTTACCGCCCAACTAAAAAATTATATCAATTGAAATATGTTATATATACACATGTGTGTGTGCGTTGATAGTGTTGTATCTTCTTAGGATCTTGTACTCTACACGCCAGATTATTTACGACCCTTTATCATAAGTGGAACTGAAAATAAGATGTTTACTGTTTTAAATACTTAGTGTACAAAATACTTACTCAATTTATCGAGTGTCCGTAAAAATGATCCAAAATGTTTGTCTCTAAGTGAGAGGCCATCTCTGACTCAAATACATGTCATAATATGTATGACCTCTAGTTAAACATACGGTATCTATATAGAAGTACGGCAAATCTGTAAAAAAAAAAAAAAAAAAAAAAAAAATTGAAATTTATGGAAAAGGAAGCTTTTGTGTGTTTTTTTTTGTTAGGGCGATACGTGGAGTAAAAAAACCTAAGCGGATGTTCCAAACATGGAGGTTATCTATGAACAAATATGAAATATAGGCAGGTTTATTTTTATATTTATCCTAATATCCTGAGATTAAATAACTGCAGCTGCCCCTGTGGTATGTTTATACAATGTAGATCCTAAATAAAATTAAATGTAAGTGTATATTTATTCAACAGACAATTCAGCTTGGTATTTAGACACTCACGTAATAATCACTCACATTCAGTATCTTATATTTATCAGTTTTGGGTATTGAAGTAACGTTATTAGACTTTTCAACATCGTAAAGAAAAATTACAGAACAATTTTGTATCTAAATATGTTGTGTTTTTAAATACCAATGAAAAATTATTAGTGGTAACAAAAGACAAAATTCAAATATGGATCAAAGTGACAAGATAACCTTATAATTACAATATAAAATCTAATTGACATTAAGCAAAATAAGAAAGATAAAATTAATATACTGAATATTAATACCATTACATATTACTTCATTATTATAGAAATACATTAATTAATATTGTGATCACCTAACAGACTCCGAGAAATGGATAGGTGGTAAAAAGTACTGTAAATTAGGCGAAGGGCAATAGGGAATTTAAACAGATTATAAATAGACAAGAATAAAATTAATTTAACTACACCAAATAAAATAGAAACAACTTATTCTTAGACTGTAACGGGTAAAGTATTGTACGTGTACCATACTTTATAGCATAATAGTCGGCATCGCATAGCAGTACTAGCACCAATATTTCCAAGTGTTGAATAAGGTAAAAACTGTTTTATAGCACAAAAATCATGGTTGTTTTGAATGGCATGACTTTGTTTTACCTAAAATAGGATTGTTGCCTATCATGCCAGACTCTTTAAGAGGTAGGTTGTGCCACCACATTTACAAAGATTGCAGGGTCAAGACTGTTGTTCCTTCGTGGTGGAGGAATGAAGAAAGAAAAGTGACTATAGTCCATTCTCATTTACTTCCAACTTTTCTGAATTTCTGCTTAAGTTATACTTCCAGAATATTCCTCCTCCTCACGTAAACACAGATTAAACAAGTCTAGAAAATTACACCGAAGATACAACACACTGCATTCATGTACACTCACTTTGATTGTATTTTCCATAAGAACTATTTATTCTTACTAGGTATTACCAACACATCTATTTTCTCACTTTTTCATTCATATAAATTATAAAATAAATATTATAATTTTAGATAAAACATAATTAAAAGTTAGATTTAATAAAAAATTAGATACTTTTATGTTAATAAAACTATAAAATGCTTGTGTTACTTTGCATTTTTAGGAAACAACAAAGCACGTCATACAGGATGTGATTTATTAAAAGTCTGATTAAAAAGTGTGAGGAAACTGGAATATTCTATATGAGTTGTCAATTTCCAAAACCATCTAATTGACAAAATAAAAAGAAAAGCTATTTTCTTTCTATTATGTTGGTACAGTTGAAATGCATACTTTAAAATGGTTTTATAATGTCAAAACACTCCAATTCCTACAAAAATTAAATGCTAAGAATTGAATACAGTTCCAAACAGGTCTAATTGCACCCAAAAACTGTTCCAAAACAGTCTAGTAGCAAATTGCCAAACTGTTCCAAAAGTGGCTAGTTGCTGGCGTCTAAGATGACTGATTTTATGATTTCAGTTACAGAACTACCTAATCGAAGTACCAAAAAGATATTTTATCCTGATAAGCTCTCGCAATATCGTTAATGCTTTAAAATAGAGGACATTTCGTATTGCAGAGACCTGTATTTATTTAATGTTCATTAACTTTTAAGGTTGGCTAAACTTATACTTAACGATAAACATTCTTTTGTTTTCAGTTGTGTGTATCGAAAGTTGATGGAGTGCTTGAGAGGCAATGTTGTTGTTTTTAAATGACATTATGTTTTCAAATGAGTTTAAAAGTGAATATTGAGGAAGAAGTGAGAGTTAAGGGTTTGATTAAATGTTTTAGAGGAAATAAAAGTATAAAAAAGGGAGGAAATCCATCACAGGGGAAAAAAATCGTACTGAAGAAACAATGACATGTTTCAAAGCATCTGCATCATTCCTTGACCAAGTGTAACCATAAAGAAGATAAGAATTCTACTTTTAAATGTTATGCTTTGAATATGCAAGACATTAGAAAGTTTCACCAAGCTTTTTAGTCATCAAATGACAAAATTACAAAAGGTGGGTTTATATTGAAGTATATTTACAACGAAACACCAGCCCGACCAAGGCATAAAGACATTGATGAATAGGGTATGTACAAATAAGTATTATGTGCCAAGATTTACAGTATAAAGTGGGAAACATGACGTTCAAGTTTGCCAAAAAAAGTTTTTAGGCATCCTAGGAATTTCTAAACCTAAGAGTTCACCTGATCAGCAGGCACAATCTACTTACCAGTGAGAGCCCTAAAGAAATGCGAGATGGGGACCAGTGCAAAGTTTAGTTTTTTGATAAACTTAACTCGGTGAAAACATTTATTGGGACTGTCCAACCGCTTGAATCACACTACTGCCGAGAAAAAGGGTGTGATAGACAATATATATCAAATGACCTGTCGATCAAGAAACTTTGGTTAGCATACAAGGCAAGTGTTTCACAAGTACTAGTAGTACAGTATGAGTATTTTAGAACTATTTTCAACAAAGAATATTATATATACTTCAAAACTCCAGCAACGGATGTATTCTCTGCGTACCTTCAATTAAAGGATAAATTAAAAATTCTGTAGAAAATCATAAAATTGAACTGATGACGGAGTTAAGAGTTCACAGGTTAAGAGCAAGTGCTTTCTATGAAAGTCTTAGAAACACTACTGGTTTCAAAAATTTCTCATTTGACTGCCAGAAGAAACTCACAATATTGAAGTTACCAGATCAAAGTATCTACTATTCGTGCCAACTTCACCAATATAATTTGATTATTTGCGAAGGTTCTTCTAAGGATCCACAGACAAAGCTAAACACGTTCATTTACACGTTGCCCGAATCTGATGATTATAGAGGGTCCAATCAAATTGTGTCAGCTCTGCATCACCATCTAATAAAAGCACCTTCAGAAGACTTTCAGGCAATTGAATTGCATGCTGACGGGGCCGCAGGGCAAAATAAAAATTCCGCATTAATTGGGATGTTGGCCAAGATCCTTCTCAAAGATCTACCACGTAATGTGAAAAAAGTTCATGTATTCTTTCCAGTCACTGGACACTCCTTTCTTCCCCCCAACAGACTTTTTGGCCGCTTGCAAAAAAGTTCAGAAAAAATGGAGTCAATTACAAGTCCTTCCCAGTACATATATGCTTTTGAAGAAGTTGGAACAGTCTCCCAGCTAGGAAAAGACTTTTATGCTATGGCTGGAAGTCAAGCTGCGCAGGAACTCTTAAACCAACAAAGTCTTGTCATGTTCCTTTTTCAAAATGCAAACGTTTGGTAATCTCAAGAAGCAAGAACAATAATGCACTCGTCCGTGGTGAGATGTTTTACAAAAGTGTTCTAGGGACGCCACTACCCTTAACGATCCCCGGCGATCTGTCTCAGACATGCAGCCGAAAGACTTACCTGTGGGAATCCCAGTTAACAACTTTAGTTTAAGTGATATCCAGAAACTGCTGAACAAACACTAAGGTGAAGATTGGGTTGCAAAAGAAGATCTGCAGTATTTCAAAAACAATCACGTATGTAAAAAGGAATGGAAATTTATATTCAACATGAAGAAAATGATGAACAAATGGAAGAAATATATGTTTGAGTGTAAAGTAAAGATATTTTAAATAGTAGCCTCAACATATTTAATTTAAGTGAATACTAACAATATTTTGCCTAGAGACAAGTTAGCTTCATTGTTAACATACATAGTGTATTATTATACAGTTAGTATTTGACTAAGATACTTTCAAATAGATCCAACATCTTTAAATAGGTTTAAATATGTGTAAAGTGTTAAAACATATTTGTTTACAGTGTTCAATACAATGTTTATGTTCCTTTATTGTGTGAGCTTTGTGTTATTTCCTGTATGTTGCGATTTTTAGTTGTTACAAGTTTCAAAAGTTAAATAGGTTTACATTATGTTTCATTTGTTAAAACTTTTTTTTACACTGTATATGTTCCTTTATTGTGTATACTTTGTGTTATTTCCCGTATATTGCTTCCTTTTACTCGTTACGAGTTGCAAAAGTGTCTAATTACATTCACAGCATCAAAACATGCTAGTTACATAGCGGTCATTTCCACAACTAGCCAATTGCCAAAAACTGTTCCAAAACTAGTTAGTTGCAAAATAAAATTGATTTTAGTTCATTTATATCAAGTGATAATTATTAGGAACTTCTTAGTTTCTAATCTTTATGAATTTAGAGATAGCATAAAGTTAAAACATCATAGAGAAATCATGAAGATTCTAAATTAAAGGTTTTTCTCATTTTTCTTAGAAGTACGTCAGATGCAATAAGCCCTGTTTGGAAATGGACAACTCATATCTACCATTGCACATTTGCATAAAAAAATTGAGGATACACTGTGCCACTTATTTTACAAGCAGTGGATGTCAAAATTAAATCAGGAGAGTAATTAAAATTAGGGTAAAAATTGTTATACTATTTGTTTACATATTTATAAAATAAGAGTGATTTAGTTTCTCATCAACTCATCTGATCTCCACCAACAAAAGTAAATGGAATTATTCCACACTGTATTTGTGTAAATTTTGTTCAGGCATTGACAGTGACAATCAAAAGAAGACGCTGCCACAGCAGGCTGCAAGTACAAGGGAGAAGCGGCCTGTGGGTAGACCCAAGAGTCAGAACAGAAGGAGATCAGGTATGATTAGGCTCCATGAAGGACCTATCTGCCATGATATATGTACTTTTATTAGAAAGTAATTATGTATATGCATTCCTGTCAAATTCTCTGATAGAGTGAAACTGGTTTCATAGTTAAAATGTTGTTCTGTGTGATAAATCTAATAATGACCTGATTGCATTATACTTGTTACTTCATGGAAATATATATGTCAAAAACTAAGTCGATTAATTGAGATTATGATAGTTCCCACGGCACAGTAAAAATGTTACGTGGAAATATGAAAGAACAGTGTGATAGTGAAACACATTGACATGGAGAATTAGTATTCTATGTATTTTTGTGTGAAATGAAGAAAAGTTCATGTCAAAAAGCCTGTTTTATCGTAGGCAAAAATGTGGAATAGAAACCATTTAATATTTCTTTAAATGGTATTACTGTGTGTAAATAAGAAACAAAAACAAATTTCTTGGGAGGTATTGTAATTACTAACAGTGTGAGCATGAGATAATGCATTCTAGTGAAAGGACACACTGCACTGAAATAGCAACCCTTTTGCAAACTTCGGTAATAATCAATATACTGTACATTTTTACATATTCATGTCTATGGCTGCCATTAATGAAATGAGAGAAACCTGATTATAAATAGTGTTTCTATCAGAGGACAGACTTGTTTTTACTGAGGATGTAGAAAAACAGGAAATCCCAAGAAAACAATATTCCCCATCCACTGGTACCTTTGATTGAACGAACAGAAGCCAGTTACAAACTCCTGAATCCACCATGAGGTCCTAACATTAAGAGCAAATCCATCTTGTTATAGGACAGGACTCCTTACAATTGCAGCTCAAATGTATTACATTACTGTGTCGTTGACTGTATTAGGAAGAAGAGTGGAGGGCATAGTTTGGTTTGTATTGTAATTAGTGATCCAGGTCATTCATTTCTCTGCTTAAGAACATGACATGTGGTGTATTAGGCAGGACTTGCAATTGAGGGACTGAAGCTCGAAGAAGTGGTACAAATTCGTTCCTGTAATCAGTGTCTTTATTTCTGGCCATTACTGTTAAAACATTTTATTCACAACCATTTATGACACAATCCATAAAGATTCTATTGGTTATTCAAAGTTTATTAACTTAGATTATTGTGCAATGTTTTAGTGTCAAAAGTAAATTATAAAAAATAATCATACACTGCAAAATAAAGCAATGTCCTTTGAACAGGCAAAAAAGCACATTTTAATTAGCAAAGAGATTAGCTGTATTTTATCAACAGTAATCCTGGAAAAGCAATTTTTTTTTATTAAGTTGCAGTTATTTACTGTTTTGAGGTAGATAATAGTATTTACTGTATGTATGAACTACATTCATGAATTCTGTTTCAAGTTTAGGTAACTTTCAAGATTAATTTAAATGAAAAAAAATTGTTATTACTTGCATTGTAAGCATAGGTAAGTAGATATTAAACGATGATTCTAGCGCAGCACATTATTTCGACAATTTACTCCAAAAGTGCAAGAAGAGAGTAACATAACTATCTCCAATTAATTTTAACGAGGGTGCAAGAAAATTAAAGATCTCATCATCTGGGGATTCAATGAAAAAACGATCACAATCAAGCAAATTTGAGCTAAAATAAGGCAAATTTCTCGTTTCTCGAGTGGCTTTTTCATGTTTATAGAAGCGACAATTTTCAGTTTGAAAAAACAAAAAATTTTCATCGGAAATCAAGCAATTTTACCTCATAATCAAGCAAGTGTATCAGTTTTTCCAAAAAGCGTTGTGCCAGCATTGAAAATCAGTCAATTTATAAGTTTTTCTAGAGAACCAAATTTTGCAAGCAAGCAATCTATTTAAATCAAGAGAATTTAAGAGAAAAACAAGTAAAAAAGTTAAAAATAAAAAATGAAAACATACAAATTAATAACATTTATATTTTTTAACAGAATTCAATATCATGTACAGATATTCCATTTTTAACTTCTTTTAAACCTTTATACTTTATACTAACTTTTTCTCTCATTTGTTAATTTCAAGTCATTTGCATCTAATATCTTTTCATATCGGTCTGGCAAAGTGATTTTATTCTTACCATCTAGAATGCAAGTAATTTTTTTTACGGAACTTAGATTCTTGAATTTGAAAATCTGTGGCTTCATACCATTTATCAATATCTAGATACTGTAGTTTAGTGACTTCAAACGAATTGTTTAACCTTCTAAGCAGTAATTACTTTTCGTTTTATTCATATAGAAAATAATATTTATAAAGAAAAGAAAAAACGAAAGTGTTTGTTTAACATTTAAAATTTAAAAAAAGTTTCTCTTAATAGTATTTATGATTTAGTCTCATTACAAACTTTACATGTTTTTGTTGGATAATTGTCATGTTGGGTTTCATTTAAAACATATAGGGCCGTATAATTTTTTTCTTATAAATTAAAAACATAAGCAACACCCTATAACCAAATGGAAAATACGAAAATTTGTAAAAGTGTAATCAATTATTAAATCAAGAGTGTATTTATTCTAAACAAAACACCAAAGATAAGCTTTATAATTCATGAAAAAATTGTTGCATTAAAAAAGGCATAAATCATTATAAATTAAATAAAGAGAAGGTATTATGTGAAGGTGGCAAATATATTTATAATGTATCTCTCGAAAAGCATAAAAATTCAAAATTACACAATACAACAATATATATTTTAAATGAAACCGAATACGACAATTATCCAACAAAATCATGTTAAGTGTGTAATGAGACTAAATAATTAAAACTATTTTATCAGCATAAAACTATCAAGGACAAAAATATAACACAATAAAAAACTTGTTAAAATGAATATATGAAGAAATATATGAAGAAATATAATCAGAGTAAGAAGTTAAATAATTAATAAATATTGTTTTCGATATTAACATTAACTAAAATTTTGTGATATTTGTTTAAAAAAATCAAGGTACCAATATCCATAAAAATAAAAAAACAATTAAATTCTTTTTTTATATAATAGTAACTATAAAATTGAGGCTGCAAAACTAACAGCAAAACTAACAACTGTGTTGAGTGGAGAGAGAGTGTGGGAGCTAAGACTTTTAGTTAAAGAGCTTGAAATAAAATATATAAACAGGCTAAGGAAAGATGATTTAATTATAAATATTATACCATTAATTTGACCAATTATTATATACCATCAAAGAAGAAGAAATTATGAGCAAAGAAGAAGAAACTTCGAAAAATTTGCCATTTTCTTATGGCAATATCAATGAATTATACAAGAAAGATGGAAAGCAATAGAAAAAAAGTTCCATTCTCTAATAATCTATTTGTACAGTATATTAATAAAAGTAAGCGGGTAACAGAATGGATAACAAAGAACAATTTTACAAATTTAACTTTAGATGATGCTAATGTCAATGAATTATACCCCAAATATAGAAAAGAATTTAAAAAAAAATTTCCATTCGCTAATAATTGATTTGTTAACAATAGAAGCAGATGAACCAATAACAATTACATAGTTAATAAAGCTTTTAAAGGTAGGATATCGACATATAACATTGAAAATTCCTTGAATTTACTAGAGCCCAATCAATTTTTAACTTCAGTAAAGAATAAGGAATTTGAGATAAACACAATAACCTTATAACATTTAGGGGGCTAAAAACTAACATTAAAATATATATCAACTGTCACAAAAAAGAAAACAATCAAGTAAAACAATTTACATTTCAGTAATTTAATCATAGAATATGAAACGAAGGAGAATTTATAAAGATTTATAAAATTATAAAACAGGAATTACTTACAGAATTATCCGAATTTCAAAGAAGAGGTTCAGATGGTGAAGGCCCCATCGAGATGGGCGCTGCAATGCCAGGCGTCGTGATGTGGGCAGGCCGTAGTATTGTTTGATGGTGGTATGCCTGAGATGGTGTTGGTACAGAGACGGTGACACCATGGGGCGCCGCACCATCCATGATGATTGGGCTTCTGCCTCAATGGTTCCCGAAGGGCGCCTGTGCGTGGGCGTCATCGGGCTTTCGGGACCTTATAGAGACCCCTCCGAGGGAGGTGCTAATGCACCTTCCTCTTGCACTTCTGTTCGGTTGACCTTGACAGTGACATCACCGGGCATCAGGCGCAGGTTATCCTGGTGCGCCCTGATGGTCTTGCAATCAAGCCGGACCAGGTAGGTGGTGGGTCCGATGACGCTTGTGATCATGTGCGGCCCACTCCACTTGGCCACGAAGCCCATTCAGACTTCTCTGTGGGCTTCGGGTGCGCATGTACATAAACTTGCTGACTTGCTAGTAGTTGAGGTGGAGGTCGTGTGGTGGTCAAACTCTACACTGCCAGGGGATGTTGAATCACTGTGTCGCACATCGGCAAGGATGACGGTAAGAATTGTGATTTGCTCTCCAGTACACTTGCGTGTTTCTTGACTGACTATCTCGCCTGGCACTGGTCGTCTCAGTTGTGCGGACCACAGGCGAAGGGGGTACTGGGTACCCTCCGATTATCTCCTCATGTATAGAAATGGCACTGTATGCAGAGGAGAGCTTGTGAATCCACCGATTAGTTACATGTGCACAGTGATGAATGATGCCACCACATGCAGAGGGGCGATTGGCCGCACTCCGATCATCTCAGCATGCAGGACGATGAAGTGCATGGGTGTTAAGTGGGACTTACGAATCTGACGATGGGTCGAGTCAGGACACATGATTGACAAACAAACGACATTTTGAATGGAAGGTGCTTGCTGGAGTGAAACAATTAATTTTTAAGTTTACTTGCACAGTGTTTATGTAGTGCTATGTAGTTGTTGATTGATTGAACTCCGCCTCATACTTGCTGTAAAATACCCAAATATTTATGCTTGGTGTTCAGGCAGTATATTGTTGTCAAAGTCTGCTAGTGAAACAGCTGGTACTGTATCGGCTGGTCGCCGGTCAAGATTATACACTGTGTATCTCTCCATTAAGTCGAAATGGATTAGATGTGCTGTAGTTTGTTCGGCAAGCTACAGTACACCAAGGGTAGCATCTTCCCGAGTCTCCAGGGTGACAACTGCTGTGGTTATTGTTTCTGGGTCACCCACGTGAACTGTCACTGTGGTTCGACCTGGTGTGGTGCTGGTGTGTTGATTGCTGGCAAAACGAATTATGTGAGCAGCTGGAGTGATATCTGTAGAATACACAAAACCAAGCTGTATAAAGTTATATGAGGCAGAGTTGTCTATTAAGGCATGGCAATCATGACTGTTATTAAACACTAAACTATAGACTAACTGGGAATGGCTGCTACTAACCTGGTTATCTAGTGTTTGTTGTGGTGTCAAGTTGGTACTACTGTCCAGGTAATGTCGTTTCCCCTTTTCCGGATTGCTACTTTCCTGATTTGTTGTTTTCTTGATATGGGAATTGTTTGGGCATACACTGTGCCAATCCTGGTTATGTTGTGAAAACTGCTAGTATTTGTGATGGACCATATCGGCATAAATGCGAATATAGAGTACTAACAGTTCAAGGAAAGTCTAGATGTTTTAAGGAATCGGGGTATTCTGATTTTTTATGGCTAGAACATAGAGTCATAAAAGATTCAGCATTCTTTTATTCCTGCAGAATATTCTGTCAACAAAAATCAGGGCGTAGTGAGGAGGCTTTCACAACTGAAGGGGTGTCAAATTTGAAGAAAGCTCTAGAACAATTCCGAAGACACGAAAAAGTGAAATGCACTTAAAATCAATGCAATTTTGGACTGAATTTATATCTTCTGGTAATAATGTTGCTGATAAACTGTCAACTGTCCATTCAAAACAGGTCCAGGAAAATAGAATGTATGTAAAATTCATAGTGGAGAATATTTTGTTCCTCGGGAAGTAGTGTTTAGTTTTAAGAGGACATGGTGAGTCAGCTTCGTCAGTAAGTAAGGGGAATTTCCTGGAACTAACTCAGCTTAGAGCTAAAGACAAAGGAAAAGAGTTTAACAGAATTATGAGGTCGCGCATCCATTCGTACAAAAGTGGTAAAATACAGAATGATATTATTTCAATCATAAAATGTGAGATTGTACATGACATTGTTGAGGAACTAAATTCTTGCTCTTTTTTTCTATTATTTGTGACGAAACAACAGATAGTGCCACCAAGGAACAAGTTAGTGTATGTGTACGTTATCCATACAAAACACAGGAAGGCGTTACAATTTGAGAAAGGTTTCTGGTTTTATAGATGTTGTAGGAACAATGGGTGAAATCTTACATTACGTTATCAAGGGATTCCTTGGAGAAATAGGAGTAAATGTGAATATAATACTAGGCCAGGCCTAAGACGGGGCATCTAACATGAGTGGAATTTTCAGTGGAGTAGCTGCGCGATTTAAGGAAGATGAGCCAAAAGCTTTGTATACTCATTGTCACTCTCATATTTTAGATCTAGCTGATGATGCGCTTTTGCGAAGAAGTCAAACTACTGTGAAATACGCTGAATGCTGTGAACTTGTGGTATAACATCATTCATGCATCTGCCAGAAGGAACGACATTTTTTGAACGTCTTTGTAAAAAGATCAATGAGTAGCCATTCAAAAATCTGTGCAGTTTATAGAAAACTTGCGGGACTGTCCGTCATCGCGCATTGTCAGCAGTGATCGAAGAATTCTGCGAGATTGTTGAGAAGCTAGAAACAATATAAAATTATTCATCATACGCGAAAATAGCTAGTGAAGCTGATGGGCTGCAGAAGATCATAACAAATTTTGTATCCATATTCTGCTTGAAATTTTTTCATTGTGTTTTGTCTCTCACAGACATACTATCCAAAGAGCTAGAAAGTGAGACTTTGAACACCGTCAGCATTTCCAAAAAAAAAAAAGCACTTGTACACTGCTTGTCTGCAGAGCGAAATGACGCAACATTTAAGCAATTTCGGAAAGAAACTGAAGAGATTTGTGAAGAATCTAGTACTAGAGGTTTATAGCAAGAGTTTCAATGACGAGAAAGAGGAAAGTTCCCAGAAAATTTGATTATGAAGATGTGGATACTGCATTTTTTCCAGCTTAGCCAGAAGAATAATACAAGATAAATATTTCTTATTGAGTCTTGGACGAAATACTAGTTAATCTGAAAAATAGATTTTCAAAGAATTATCCCAGCAAAATAAAACACATCTCGGAACTTCTCCTATACTGGAAGGAACCTTTGAACGAGGCAGTTACAAGAGAGACTTTATAAAATAAATTCAACTTTATTTCCACAACTTTGTTTTTACAGAAAGTACGCACAGCTTAATTTCACCAATTCCTGTTTCATTCTAGTAGAGCTTGCATGTTTGTTCCTTCAACATCGCCTTGCTACAAATGATTCTGATGTCTTCCAGCTATTGGCAGTCAAGCAAGAAGATACATCAAAATTAATGCAAATTGAAGGACTTGACAGACTTGTTGAGAAGTTTTCAGCATTTGCTGAGAGGAGAATGATGCTTTACTAAAATTATGCTGCCTCTTTCATTAATGAGGCATTACCCTATGTGTTAAGCAAAATTCCTCAACCGAACTTAAATGATTTTGACTGCGTTAATATAATAGGCTTTTAAACAACCGTAGCAAGTGTAACAGTGCTCACATTCATTGTCATTTTAATTTCCTAGTAAGATGAAAACTTTTAGAGTGTTTTACGTTAGGGCCTAAGTTTATTTTACCAAACATTTGTAACTTTTCCTAATTTGTATTTCGTATCTTAACTGAATACGCGATGTGTCTACACTGCAATCGAATTCAAATAATGTTGGTTATTGGCTGATGCTTGTATAAACTTTAGTAATAGTTCTTAAATTTTGTATTATTTTACTAACTCATTTTGATTTCTTATTCACAACGAACACTTTTTAATGTGTTTTATGTTTAATTTACTTTTACCCAACAGCAACACTGGCTTTTACAACTGTATTAGTGACCATTTTCTCAGTTAAATACCTTCTGTTACTGCATTTGTGTCTGCCTTTATTAGTTTCAATGATATGCCGTAATCGAACTCAACTTTTACAAAAGGTTAATACAATTTCTAGCCAACTTTTATACAGAATTATTGCCGTAGTTATACATTTCCAAGTAAGTTATTGTAAATTTACAAATTTAGTTTGTAATTTTACTAAAAAATACTTTAGGTAATGTGCCCCTCTCCCCCCCCCCCCAAATTAGAGTCTAGCTACGCCTATGCTTGTACGTTTTCGAGTTTGGTCGGTTAGGTACATTTCATGGCAAACACTGTAGGCACAAAATGCATTGTATAGTAGGGGTTACTTGTCCCGTAAACTGGCACACAAAATTTTATTGTTTGGAAACTGGTTGCTTGAATTTTGTTAGTTGATGTTGATCGAAATTTTAAATTGGTATTGAATTTGAATTTTATTGTTTACATAGGAGCTGTCCATATTTTCGCAATTGTTTGCAGCACAATTGATCGTTGGGCTGGTCATACGAGCGCACTTGCAATGTGTTGTGCCTAATTCATACTTCGCCACCACATCTTGTGGGATGGGAAGCCAGAACTGTCAAAACATAGAATCATCGGGACGCCTACAGGTGTTGTCACAGGTTGATCACATTGCTCCTGATTTGTTCTTGATGGTGTCTGGGAAAGGGGGAGGGGATAGCTGGGAAACTGCTCAGAGAAAGGTTGAAGTGACGAGAAATTATGAGGGTTTTCTTGGTTGAAAAGAAACAGGAATAACGAGGCAAATGTATGTCAACCGGAAGGGTGACATTTAATGCCTTTTGAATGTTATAGGTAAATTGTAAGAAAATGGCCCCATGCGTGGGCAAGCCATTTACGCCTTTTAGCTGGGTGAGAACGTGTTAATGGTAAATTTGAGGGGCGGTGCAAATATTGTTAGGTGGGCTATTTTTTTGGTATATCTGACTAGGCACCAGGCACCGTCAACAGGCAGTGCCAATTGATGCTGCTGGTGTCATTGGAGATGACCTCAGTGCATGGCGGGATATTCGCCTGGACGTACACAGTCCCTCAGTGAAAATGATAAGCCCCTCCTTCCAGATACTTACATAATACTGTGGGTTTACTCAAGCTGACCAACACATCTAAAATTGTGCAAACTGCTGATTGAGCGTACTGGTTATTAAATGGTTGATGTAAGATTAGGTAAAGCAGATTGTAGGGGATCCGGACCTCGAAACACCCGAAGGCATTGCTCGAAATAAAAGACTCGTATTCTGAAAACTTGGATCTAACTACACTGGCACAACTTTACATCACACTGAGGAAAGCGGAAACGGGTTCTGGGCTGCGGTTGCCAGATAGGCTAAACTGACAAATTGACGTAAAACGACATAGTGGACTTGCGGTGAGATTTGTGCTTCCCCAGGTGACGCAAGCACTGGGGAAGAAGAAGCGGCGACTCCGGGTGAGAAGATAACGAAAAGGGTCCAGAAAATTAATGTAACTTTGGTAAACTAGATGATCAGTGCACACAAGTTGGTCACCCAAGAGCATGCGCGCGATGCTACCGACCCCTTGAGAAGCTGAACAGCGACTGGATCTTGTGAACATGCATGTCATGAACTATGGTGGCAGGCATCTCACCCTGCACTACTTTATGCTTGATAGAAAAGCTTATACAATTGAAACTACAAAATTATAAAAAGATTAATGCACAAAATTTTCCTTAACACAAACCAAACAATAGCAAATTACTCTTGGATGATGCGAAATGGGGGCGATACAGCTGCAGTAAAAATATGTGAATCTTAAGAGACATACAAATAAAAACTCAGTAAAAAGTAGGGGAGTCTTTAATTGTGTCCACCCTTAGCGGGTATTTATTTGCTTTTGAAACACTTGCTATTACTGCTCAACTAATTAATTAGGCCATATTCGCCCACAATGTCATCTGGCCCATCCATTGGGGGTGGGGGTGGGGTTTGCGATTGCACTGCACTGCTCTGCACTAACACGTGTTCGTGTAGCACTAACACTGCTCTACATGGTGCGTAGAGAGCTCACTGGAGCCGTCTGATGCAGTGGATGTGCGGCATGGCAAACGTTCTGGAGGGCAGGGTGCAGTCTTGCGTCAAAGTCGTGTGTTTTAGAAATTATGTTCATATTTTAAAACAGTTATTTAAATGTTTGCAATATCTGATTCCTAGAAAACCACCATTTCAACGATGTTTTGTTGTGTAAAATAACAAATTTATGTACATATATAGAATTAATTTATTATTAGCATCGGTACGAACAACACATTAATCACATTTTCTTCTTTCTGTAATGTCAAAACTTACCATATTATAATAATTCGAATGGTACTTCCGTACGAACAAAATTTTTCGCTTATCCATTTAAACAATATGTAAATCAAAATGATATAGTCTCATAAGAAGAGAAGCAAAACAATGCTGTCTTATGAACGACGTAAACTAAAGTCTCTCTCAACCCCATCCACACGCAACAATATAAACAGAGCCCCAGTAGTAAAGATTAGCCAAAAGAAAAATAAAGTAATATTAGTGGTAACCTACATTGATTATGGCATTTGTTAAAATACATCGTTTTCTTCATTGACAGAATAGCTGTGGCAGAAGGGTACTATGTGACCGTGCTACATTTCTACAACCATCAAAATTTAGTAAACTTATATGTGATAGAGTATGCTTTGTATAATGTTTTTTTCTGTGTTCATTATACACTGCCAGACAATAAAAATAGTGGCCCCCAGAAGAATGCCATTGGATCGTTGTGAAACTTTATAGAGATAGTGATAAAGATGAGTAATACACATGAATATAAGAACAGAGCGGGATGACAATTATAAGCTGTTCACGGTAAAGTGAGCACTTTTAAGACCCATAGTTAATTTTTTATTTCAGCCATGTTTTTATCCTTTAACAACCTTTTCAAGTAAATATTTACATGTAAGTTATAAATACAGTGTGTAGATTCCATCGCACTCGGAAGTTAACATCCAAGGCTAAAATAAAATATACTTAATGATTATTATTCGTCGAAACGAGAGGGTTTTTAAAAGTGCTCACTTTACCATGATTAGCCTATACATATCGGTCTATGTTATGACCATCCAGTCGTGTTCAGTAGTACATCGCACTCCCTCGCACAGCGACACATACTGCGATATGGTTTAGCATGGAGTCCAGCATATGTTGGATGTTGTCCTGAGACAGACATGCACACAATTGTTTGACTGTGTGTTTCAAATCCCAGATACTGTGGCACGGCAGTAGCTTGCGTTTCAACTGGTCCTACACATGCTCAATTTGTCAAGGGATCTGGCAGACCATGGTAATGCTTGGACGTGACAGCAATCCTGGGCAACCCGTGTCGTGTGCAGTTGGGTGTTATCCTGCTAGAATGTCACACTTAGAACCTTGGACAGAAATGGGAGAAAATGGGGCGTAGGATCTCTTCCTAATACCGCTGAGCCTTTAGTTAATGTAACATGATGAAAGCATATTGGCTGTTGTAGACTATGACTCCCCAGACCATATTATTGCCTGCTGTGGGGAAGTGTGCTATTCAATAGTGAGGTTGGGGTTGTGGTTTTCACCAGGGGTCCTCCACACCTTGTACGATGATCATCACTTCCCATGATGAAATGACACTCATCACTAAACACCACACATCGCCAGTCTGTGGCATTCCACATTGCTTTGGTGTGGCCCCACTGCAAACGGAGCTGCCACTGTTGCATAGTTCATGACAGCACACATGATAACGGACATTGGTATCACAAATTAGCTTCTGCAAGGCATCGGGAAATGGTTTATGGGCACACAGGAGCCCCAAGAATGGCCAGTATAATGAACTGGGTCACCACGAGCTCCCACCAGGCCTGGCGCACAATCTGTCCTTCTTGACTGGTAGTCACCCTTGTCTGTCCTGAGTTGGTACTCCACGTGTTGATGCCTTCATGTATCTACTGCTCCCAATAGCATTGGGCAGTATCGTTAAAATGATCCCCATTGTCTGCTGTACAGTGATACGACATTCCTGTAGTTTTCACCCCAATAAGAGTCCTCTATCAAAGTCTGCCAATTGCGTAAAACGATACATTTGATGTCTTCCCGTAGTTCTTCTTCACTCTGTATGCTTGCTTGGTATCATATTATGTATCAAAAATTAATGTGGCATCGCCCACGTGCTGTTGTCTACGACCGGGTGTGTGGCCAAATGCAAACATACCTATATTGGATCATGCGCATACCAGCCTTTACTCTTTTTGTTTACATAGTTTCGTGGTTGTTGCATGGCTTCTTCGTGGTGTGCTAATTTCATTGTCCAGCAGTGTATGTTCACTTAATTAGCAGTGGATCAAGAAATTTAAATGTAAGGAAGTGAAAGTATTTAAGAATTATGGGAATTCATTTGATGACTTAATTGTGAATAAAAAAAGCTATTAAAATGTATATATTATGAAAACCCACTTAGTTATACAACTTAATTACTTTCATTTTTAACTAAGCATTTGTTGTGGTTTCAGCCAAAAATATTACACGCGTGTGGGAATTCGTCAGAAACATGCTTCATGACCCTGAATACTGCCCAAGCATCATTCGGTGGGTGGATCATGACAAAGGTCTGTTCAAGTTTGAGAGTAGCTATGCAGTGGCCAGTGTGTGGGGCAAAATCAAGAACAACCCCACGATGAACTTTGACAAATTCAGCCGTGCCATGAGGTCAGTATTTGTACAGCACTTGGCTAGCTTTGTGTAGATAATAATGTTGCAAAATTTTGGTTACAGATCAGTACTGTCGCTATTTGCATCACCTAGTACAGCCACATGTGCATACTATGTTGCCAAATTCACTGGACATTGCTTCGCTTACAGTTAAATTCCGCAGTGTGACATTATATAAGCAAAGACCGAAATGTATGAACATACTATATATGTGTTTGCTATCGTAAATAATGAATGGAGACAGTTGCACGAAATCGGAAGTGGCATGATTTTAGCGACCTTTAAATTAATGCATCCGAGCAGTTATATGGGCCTTGGTCTACTGTTAGACATAACATTATCATTTGGAACCGTCATGAAGCACTGGCTTCAAGCATCAGCCTTGTATTGTGGGAACCATAATGCAGATTTGTCAGTGATTACACAAGTTTCTCCCTTGAGGCGAAGCTTGGGACATCTGTTTTTTCGTAAGGTGCAAAATCATAAAATATGATTTAGTTATTTGATAATGCGAAATAAGTAAACACATCTCGAAAACACAGAATAAATCTCTAAGATTGGCGTGTGAAACAATAAAGTTGTAGTTCGTTTGAGTGACCTTTTTTTAATGATTGCATAATTGATCGATTTTCGGAATGACATTCAGTAGTTTAGAATGAGACATAAAACGAACTTAAAATGGAGTTTGTTTAAGTTATTGAAAAACATGATTTATTAAACTGGATGTTTAAAGTTTTTGATATAGCAGTAGTTTTAAGTTACAAAAGAAGAATTTTACAATGTCATTAACATTATGTTGCATTGTGTAAGTATTGCAATAAAATATAAACAGAATATGTCTACCGTACATATACACATATAAAAAGCAACATCATTGCTCATTAACAAGAGCAATATTTATCTCGCGCAATTAAACGTAGCACTAACCTCAGTAGCATCGGTGGAGAAAAGCCAAAATCTAAGAGTGTAAATTCGTCATTTCGACAAAAATAGTTTACTTTTTACTGTGGGGAAACATGAATATATATAAGTGTAATATTTCTTCATGATATTATAATGTAGATTTTGTGTAAATGAATCTACATAAATAAATTAATTTAACAATGTTTTTTATTTTACAGGGTTTAAGTTTTTGTATTTAAATTGCTGGGCTGATACAAAATGTGGCAGTATACCAAAATGTTTTACATCTATATCAAAATAGTTTTTTTTAGGTTGCATTTTTTCCTTGTAGTTTTCTATTTTTTGTGGGACTCGAGGTGCTGAATTATGCCTTTACTTTTATTTTATACATTCATAACAACAGTCTATTTAATATTCACATGCCTGTACTGTCTACATGGACTAAAACAAGGTATTAAATATAACATATTTATAAGGACATAATTTATAATTTTTCTAAAGGAAATTTAATTGTATATGTGCTTTATTGTATGAAATATCATATTACGTTAAAAAAATAACTGAAATTTTCAACAAAATTTTAGAATAAGTAGCGAATAATATACTGAATTTACATCTTGAAAATACACTGTCCAGAATCTGGGTGGTTATCAGATATCCCCTGCAAAGGCAATTCATCCCATTTGTCTTCTTAAGTATTGCTTGTCTTGTCTTAGTCACCTCTGTAACATTCTCCCTCAAAATATTATTCTTTGAGTAACCTCCTTGGTTGGGCTTTGTGTCCCAGAAACGTCAGAGGTTACATATGAAAGTTAATAGTGGGTCCTGTGTGTCTGTAGTGCCAGTTCTTGTGTATAATGATTTATTCCCGCATATCGAACTCGAGTATTTTCCTTTAAAGCTAAAGTCTGTTTCAGGAAATCATGTAAAGGTGTCAGGGAAAATTGTTGTGTCTGTAGTAGGGTACCTAGGAAAGGAGTATCCGCTACCATTTGTTGTCATAGGAAGTAGAAATTGCTTAGCACCTTTGTTGGGAAGAGAATGGCTTGATGTGTTTCTCCCAGCATGGAGAAAAATTTGGACATAAATCCCTTAAGCAAACAAGGTAAAGTAACCACTTGCTGTGATGGGGCAGAGGAGCCCCAAGTGGAAGGTATGTTGCAAGCTGTAGCAGACTATGTGTGGAAACAAGATATACATGTGAAATTCCCTAAGGTTTTTTCAGTTAGCGCTGCTAAGTATATACATATCATTAAAGCAGACCTGAAGGTTAAAGAGGAGACAGTATCAGTTTTTCACAAAGCATATTGTGTCCCTTATGCTCTCACATACCGGGTGAGTCAACAGTTAAAATATTTACAATGTGCTGGGAAAATAATTCCTGTAACTCATAGTGAATGGGAAAGTCCTGTTGTGGCTGTGCCGAAAAAGACTGATGATATAAGGTTGTGTGTTGATCTCAAAGTATCACTGAATAAGGTCTTATATGTATATTTTTACCCCCATAAAAAACTGGAATATGTGTTTGCTGGTTTGGCTGGAAGGAAGAATTTTTCAGTACTAGATCTAAGTAATGTTTACCAACAGCTAGAGGTGGGCAAGGAGTCCAGACTTTTTCTTACCATCAACACACACTTGGGGTTGTTCCAATCGACAAGGCTTCCTTATGGTGTAGCTAGTGCTCCAGCCATTTTACAATCGATAATGGATATAATGTTGCAAGGATTACCTGAGGTAGTGTGCTATCTGGATGATGTGTTAATTGTAGGGCAATCAAAAGTTGACTGCAATCAGAACGTGTCAGCAGTACTGGAAAGGCTCAACCACTATACTATCAAAATTAATATGGCAAAATTCCAGTTTTTGTGCGAATCTGTAGAATATTTGAGGCATGAATTAATTAGTTTGGAGTATGTCCCACTGAACATAAGATCCACATAATTGGAAAAACACCAGTTCCCCCTAATATAACCCAACTAAAATCATTTTTAGGGCTACTCCATTGTTACCATAAGTTTCTACCTATGTTAGCTATCAAGATGAAGCCTCTTTATAATTTGATTAAGAAGGGGCAGAAGTGGTATTGGGACGAGTATTGTCATTCTGCTTTAGAAGAAGCAAAACAGATGTTGACAGGTGAATGGAATCTCGTTCACTATGGCCCTATGCTACCAATCGTAGTAGCATATGATGCATCACCATAAGGAGTTGGGGAAGTAATGAGCCACAGGGTATAAGGAGTGAATAAACCGGTTTTGTTTACTTCCAGCACACTACCACAGGCTGAGCAAAACTTATCGTAACTCGATAAGGAAGCATTAGCATAATGTTTTCAGTGAAACGTTTCTATAAGTATCTTTATGGTCACACAATTCGTATTGGTTACAGATCATCAACCACTTAAGATGCTTTTAGGGAATGACCGAGCTGTTGACCAATGCACGGCTTCAGAGATGGGCTATTGTTTTGGCAGCATATGATTACAAACTTGAGTACAAATGGGGAGATTTACTAGCCAACGCAGATGCCCTGTACAGGTTACCTATCCCTGACAGCACAGAGAACTACATTTTCGAATTACACCAACTGTGATATTGTGTGGTATGGCATCATAGTGTCCAGTCGACATGTATCAATATCGATCATCAGTAGGTTAAGGAAAGTGAGGGATTTGGGGATGGCACCAGTGTGGATGCCAGTTAACTGTGTGTGTAGAGGCATGTTATCATGTAGGATTGTAATTGATGAGTACCGGTAAATATACAAAGTTGGACATAACATTGGCGACAAGGAAATTGGAAATATGTTATGGTTAAAATAAAGAGTCTGGAAGGTTGAATTATTGCAGTGCATAATGTCTTTGATGTCGCATTTGGCATGTTTGTGCCCGGTCTGGACAAGAGGAGGACATGCTCCGAGCACCTGCAATTTTATTTTTCTTGCAAATAAAGTAACAAAGGAAGAGACACTACTTGGAATATTCTACATGGCGGTGGACTCCAAGTTGTATGGGTTAGTTTCATCGTTGATCGTCCCAAAGTCCACCTCAGAAGTAGGGTTAGAGGAGGTCCTAAACTTACTCAGTAATCACTTCGAACCAAAGCCGAGTGAGGTGGTAGACCATTTTAAATTTCATAAAGGAGACCAGGGTGATGGTGAAACAGTAGCACATTATTTGGGCGAGCTTAGGAAACTGGCTACTTACTGTAATTTCTTGGACTTGGACCATACATTGCGTGATAGATTCGTGTGGTGAGTGTGGAAAATAATAAGTTCTCATGCATTGCTGTCCAAAGATAAATTCACATTCAAAGATGCTGTGTAATTGGCTTCTGTGATGGAGGCAACAGGGCTGGATATTGAGAACATTAGGGGAGGCATGGAGGGAGTGTGTCAGTCAGTGCATAAGCTTAAGGACAATTTCATAAGAATGAAAGAGGAATTTTGTGAATCGGTACTCCAATTTAACAGGAAAGATCATAATAACAGGAGCACTGGACGAGCGACATGTTACAGATGAGGCGAAAGGCTACAGCAAACTGTGCTGGAAGTGTAGGGGAGAACATTCTCCAGATAAGTATAGACATGCTAAAACCACACCTAATTTCTGTGGAAAGCCTGGTCACTTGAAGAGAGCTTGTATAGCTAAACAAAAAAAGGTCCAGTAACACCAGGTCCAAACAGCCGGGGAACAGACAGTCTTTCAGGAAGTGGCACAACATATAAGTTATCAGAACAGGCAGAGGCCACCAAGGATAAAGAAGAATCCATGTACAGTTTGTTTCAGACAGACACCAAAGTGAACAGGGAAGCACCAATACTAATGGAAGTACAGTTAAATGGGAATGCGCACCAAATGGAAGTGAACACAAGTGCAGGGCAGACCATCATGGGGTGGAAAACATTCAAACAGTTGTGGCCAGATGAGCCACTATTACAGGATACCAGTGTGGTGTTGCATACATGGTCTCAGGAAAAGCTGTGAGTTTTACGGTCCCTGCAGGTTAGAGTGCAGACTAAGGCAGAGGAAGTGTTCTTATCACTACTAGTTAGAGAAGGTAATTGTCCAAGCTTGTTGGGCCAAAATTGGTTAGCCCAATTGGGAATTTCATTGCAAAGAGTTTTCTCAATGACACATGAGGCAAGAGCATTAGAGGTAATAAACAAATATCCTATTGTCTATTCCAGTAGCAGCCTGAGACGGTATGTAAGACCACCAGTCGCGGCAGAGCTACAGCTAAATTCATAATCTATTTTCAGAAGAAGCCATCCCGTGGTATTTGCACTGCATGACCTGATCAATGCCAAGTTGGACAGATTAGTGGAGCAAGGAGTATTAGTACCAGTGTAGTTTTCTACATGGGCAATACTAATAGTGCCCATATGAAAAGCCGATTGCTCACTACAGATATGCAGAGACTACAAGTGCACCAGTAACTCTGTTTGCAAAGGTCTCACATACCCCCAACCCACTACAAATGAGGCATTTTTGAACCTAGCAGGATGAGTGTTGTTCATGAAATTGAATCTAGAGAAGGCTTATTTACAGTTGTCAGTGGCTGAGGCTACTTCTTAAATCCTAACACTGAACACTGTAAAGGGCCTGTTTAGAGCTAAGCAGGCACCCTTTGCAGTGAGCAGTGGGCCTACAATATTCCAGAGAATGATGGAAACACTGCTAGGAGGAATACCAGGTTTTATCGTATTGCTGGATGACATCTTGATCACCGGCAAAGATGCAGAGGAGCATTGGCACCAGGTGGATCAGTTACTAGAATGCATAGACAGTGCAGGGTTACGACTAAAGAAAGCCAAATATTGTTTTGCCAGCAGGTCTGTGATATTTCTAGGGTATCGCATTGATGCAGAGGGGGCACACCGAAGAAAGGATAAGGTAGAGGCAATCTGTAATGCTCCAACACCGATGTCAAGGAAAGATCTTCAGGCTTTTCTAGGACTTCTGAACTTTTATGAGCCTTTTCTACCTATCAAGGCCGAAGTACTGGAACTATTTCACAGGTTGTTGGATTTCGGAACTCCCTGGAAGTGAACTAAAGACCATGATGAGGCTTTCCGACAGGCGAAACTACTACTGTAATCTGAGCATTTCCTCAACTACTATGACTCTAGGAAACCATTAGTTCTTACATGTGATGCATCAGAGTATGGAGTAGAAGCCGTATTGGCTCATGTACTGGAGGATGAAACAGAAGCTACCAAAGCATTTGGTTCATGGATGTTACAGAAGAGCGAACGAAATTACTCACAAGTGAACAATGAAACATTTGCCATAATGTTTGCTGTATGTAAATTCCAACAATATGAAGCAGGTCACACATTTACCATAGTGACTGACCACAAGCCTCTCATGAGATTGTTATACCCCACCAAGCAAACACCTGAACTCCTGTCACCAAGGTTGCTATCAATGTATGACTATCAGTTGATGCACAGGTCAGGGTGTAGCACCAGCCATGCTTATAAATTGAGCAGGCTTCCTGTACAAAATATGGTACAGGCTCCAGTTGTAGGTGACTTTCTGATGCTGGAAGCTATGCCAGATGGTCTAGTGACTGACAGCGAGATTGAGAGAGCTACAGAAAGGGATCCCATCTTA
The DNA here is from genome assembly GCA_029891345.1 of Dryococelus australis. Taxonomy (NCBI): domain Eukaryota; kingdom Metazoa; phylum Arthropoda; class Insecta; order Phasmatodea; family Phasmatidae; genus Dryococelus; species Dryococelus australis. The sequence goes on along the minus strand of CM056998.1, from coordinate 58,662,052 downwards.
TAAGAGGCAAGGAAATTGGTGTGCCATGGGAGGACGAATGAGGTGAGATCGAAAGATTTTAAACCATATGAAATATGGCGAGATGAGCTGTTGATGTATAAAAGATTGTCATTTGGAGTAAGAGAGTAGTAATTCCGTTATCATTAAGGGCCTTGTTGTTGAATGTGTTGCATGGAGATCAATATGACATGGTCAAGTCCAAAATCCCTTACTTGGAGCTACATGTGGTGGCCCCGATTGGATAAGGACATTAAACGATGGGTGGGGGAATGTGCTGAATGTCAGAAGTTGCGGTCAAATCCACATAAACAGAAGGATATTCCATGGTGGCAGCAATGTAAAATCTTGGGCCTGGGTGCACATCGACTTCTTTGGTCTTTCTCAGGGACAAATTTTTTTTATTGCAGTAGACTACTTTTCAAAGTGGTTAGAAGTCAGAAAAATATAATCTGAAAATTCAGCGAGCATGACATGGGAGCTCCGGGACATATTTAGTTGTTATAGTCTGCCACAGAATATTGTGTCCGACAATGGCACTGCTTTCGAGTCAAGTGAAGTGAGGGACTTCCTCACCAAAAATGGAATCAGCCTTTTTAGAACCACCCATCCAGTAATGGACAGGCAGAAAGAATGGTGTAAACAGTGAAGGGCAAATTAAAGAAAATCTTTTCAGGTGATTGGCAGACGAGGTTAGCTCGAACATTGTTTGCTTTGCATTCCGCACCATGTACATGAGGTCTGTAGTCACCAGCTGAATTGCTCATGGGCCATAAGTTCAGAACCACTCTGGATCTTGTTAACCCATGTACCAAAGAAGACGCCAAGGTTACCATGGAAGTATCTCAGATAAGGAGTCGCAACTTCAGTGTGGGTGATGCTGTTCTGTTCAGGAATTATTCTGGAGGGCATAAATAGCAGCAAGGAACACTGCAGTCTAAAGTGGGTCACAATATATACATTGTGATGGGGAATGATGGCCAGATATGACAACATGTGGATCAGTTGCTATGCAGAGAGGCAACAGCTATTATAAAAAGTGGAAGAGAGGGCAGTCCCAGCAGCTTGAGACGACCAGTTCAAGACAACAAATTGGGGCCTCCAAGCTGGAGGAGTCACTGCTTGAGACACCTCCGTCGGTGCCATGGGACACAAGAATCCCAGACAGCAGCATGGGCAGGTCAGCGGCAGTGGTACCAATAGCAGCATGTTCTCCCTCAGTGCCAGCTGGGCCAATAGCAGTATGTCATCCCTCATCACCAGCGGCCAGTGAAGAACCCTTCAAGGGGTTTGCAGTGCCCATGCATCCTCAAGGGAGGGGGAAAATCCTTTCTACCTGTTATTCCAGTAGGCAGAAATGCCCATCCACAAGACTCAAAGCCCATGTGATATAATACATTTATTAAAGGGGCAGATGTGGTATTGTGTGGTATGGAATCATAGTGTCCAGTTGATATGAGTCAATATGGAACATCAGTAGGTTAAGGGAAGTGAGGGATATGGGTTTGGCACCATTGTAGTTGCCGGTTACCTGTGAGTGTAGAGGCACACTATCATGTAGGATTGTAATTGATGAGTACCAGTAAGAGATGCATAGTTGGACAAAACACCAAAATTCTAGACTTACCCAATAAGGTAAATGACGTATGTGAGGCACAACTGAAGGACAAGGTAGTCAGTAAAGTAATAGAGTTCACAAAATAGGATTATCCAGATCATTCCACAGACCGCTGTTTGAAGCCATTTTTCTGTAGAAGGGAAGAGCTGTATTTACAACAAGGGTGCTTAATGTGGGGTAACAGAGTGGTAGTACCATTACATCTTCAGGAGCAAGTGATGGAATTTTTATATTACCATTATCAGGGGATAGTATGCATGAAAATGATGGCTCGCAGTTTGGTATGGTGTCTCTTACCGATGTGGATATTTATAGAAATTTTCGGACATGTGAAGCCTTCCAAAGTGTACAAAACATAAAAAAAGGGCAACGGTGCCCTGACCACCAACATGTAAGGCATTGGAGCGGATTCATGTAAATTTTATCGACATGGATGTTACAAAGATATTGGTTTTGTGTGACCATTCTTTAAAATGGTTGATTGCATGGCTAATGAATTGTCTAGTTTTGCCATTTTTGGTATTCCAAGTACGCTAGTCTCCAACAATGGACCTCCATTCAACTCAGCAGAATTCATTAAGTTTTACACAGCAAATGGCACACAGGTGTTATAGAGCCCGCTTATCACCCCCAATCGAACAACCTCACAGAAAAAGGAGCTCAAACACTTAAAAAAGCCTTGATGAAACAGGTTATTGCTGTACATATAGGAGCAGTCACATAACCATGCAGAATAGTCAAAATGAGTTTTTATTTACAGAAATAATCCTTGTACAACTATGGGCCAAACTCCAGCTGTAAAACCATATGTAAGGTAAAATTTCTAAAAACTATGTATTTGTATATTTGTAAAAACTATGGTTAATGATGCTGCGATCATTGACCTGAAGTTGGTAGATTATCTGTGAATCCCTGCAAGCAATGTACAGTAACCACTAGATTAAAGAAGGTTAATAGATTGTTAAAGTAGGCCGTAGGCCACATACTACTATGGTTGGTTGGGATTGTAGTGTTAAGCAGTTGGCATTGAGAGGGGAGTTGAAAACAAAGTTAGATGGCCAAGATGCCGGATGTGTATGTGTGATTATACAGTTGTAAGAATGTACGAGTCATGTAATAAAGAAGTAAGACACAAAAGAAAACTGACGAAATCATGGAAACATCATCACAGAAAACAAGTGTATTTCAGTAATAGCACTTGATTTTTGGGTATTTCCATTGCCAAGAAATTGCTGACCTCATGTGCACATACGATTGCTGATGTCATTTGAGGAGACCTAGATCATATCATTAGACTGAAGCATTTGAAGGTGTTATGACAGTGCATGATCTGGTTTCGGATGCATCTGCAGGATGGTACACATTTAGCTGAATATCTAACTCATGTTGATAGAGAAATTTGGTGCAAGAGTAGTGTAATACTTTAGGGCTGTCCCTCTTGGTTGCGGCTTGGGACATTAGTTTTTAACTGCTTGTTCAATGAATTCCGGCATGTACCAGGGCACTTTGGACAATAAAATACTTTCCAGACATAGTTAACAGTTTGGAATTGGCCGTTGTATCAGGACAATAATTAATCCTGTTCTTAAAGCAAAGTCATTTGTTTTGTAGTTTGAAAATAAATCAGGTGTGATTGTGTATGTTTAACTACTCTGCTCAAAGCCTCAAGTTGAACCCAGTAAGAGAGTATCTTTCGGAAAGCTGGAGGATCATTTGCATTCCAAATACACTTGAACAACAAACATCAACTATTTACTGTGCTCCAGGAAGTGTGGAAACTAATTCTACAGGCTGTGTACGAGAACTCAGTAGAGAGTGCATTTTGAAAGGATAAAGGTGTAATAACAGCAAAGGGAAGTCTGATGGTCTTATTATGCTATTATTTATGTGGCTGGTACCTTCAGAATTGGGTGTGTGGTAACTATGGTCTCATAATATCAATTATGCTTTTTGCGAAATTCTTAAAAGGCAAGGGATAGTACACAATGCAATTTATTATGTTACACTAAATATCCTCTTTAGCTTGTTTATAGTTTTGGGTGGTTTTTTTTGTAGTAAAAGTAGGAACCATTGGCATGCTAGACTGATTTGACTGTACCACAGTCCTGCTTGTGTAAATTTGTGACCTGAATAAAATAACTGCATTCTGATTGGTGTTTACTCGGGGAGGGCGAAACACCCACATGGCTACTAGTTTTCAATGTGTAATTTGTAGGTGTTTGTCGTCTTTAAAGGATGTGGGATGATACCCTAACATGGAATAGCAACAGAATGCAAGACAGGCAAAATATAAGTTTGCAGAGAGAACCTAACAGTAATGTATGCCCCAGTTTGCACCACTTGAGCAACATGTAAATAAGCTGAAATTTGGGGTAAATTTCTGTCATATTTTAATCTGTCATTTCTAGTTCAGGATTGTTTTATACACTCTGAGAAATTCCTCACACTCTTTGAAAATTTGCTACATTTAGAAAGTTATATAAAAATTTAAATGAAAAGTAAAAGACAGGATAAGTATATTATTAAGTTTTTCTTCTAATTTTGAATCTCATTTCTATTGCAGGTATTACTACGAAAGTAATGTGTTCGTGTCAAACGGGCATCAGCTGGTCTACCAGTTCGGGCCTAATGCAAAAGGCTGGCAGACTGACAACCCAAACTTTGAAAAACCAGTTGCGAAATCATGCATTTGAAATGAATTCATGTGTCTGAAACCCAAAGAAGCACACATTAATTTGCTGGCATTAAAGTAATACAGTGTACAAAGTTCAAGCAGAGGAGTGTTTTTAATATGCGGTAGAAGTTTGGATGGATTTAGTTTTCTGTCGTTGGAAAAAAATTTAAGAAATTGCATTGTTATTGAGGTGAAGCATCTAATAAAATAGTGAATATATATGCGAAAAATTGTTCTACTGTTTGGAAGGAAAAAAGATTATGCGCGGTACAATTCAAGTCATAGATTCATGTCAAAGATTTTCTTACAGTATTTTAATTTTTAGTATGTGATATTAGAATTTATTAGACTACATTTTTCTGTATACTCTTAAGTGATTTGTGAAACTATTAGCATTGAACGTGTGAGTGTAAAGTTAAGTTTAGTTTTGTGTAGTATAACTATGTCCACGTTCTGATTTGGAACACTATTAATTTGATGAGGATTCAATACACGATTCGCTCTGTTGAATAAGATTTTTAATCGGCAGTAATGTTTTTGTATTTGTACGCATTCGTCCTAAGGAACTTGGTCATAAATTTTAATTTTGTACACAATTCTGAAACCAGAAATTTGGTTGGAATATTCAATAAATTAGGACACTTATTTTGTTTACTGCACAGAACCAGTTTTCATTTCAGAGAGATGATTCTAACCACCTAAGTTATTTTATGTCTTAGTGATTGTTTCGTGCCGCTAATGAACTATGTAACAAAAGGTAGCGTGAAATAAATCAAACCAAAGGTAGATGACTAGTGTAGCGTATTAGTCCACACTCACTTATATGTTTACAGATACTGATATGTAACTAAGCACACACGTCTGTTTGGACTTCATGGCACCTTATTTCCATATGATTGGTGATTTTTGGTTAATTTTAACCCTCCTGTACTTTTTATATTTCTTTCGATATTTCTCACATTATTACAATTTTAGGATCCACCATTCTTTTTATTTTTATTAATGCTACTATATGGTAAGAGTGTTAGCTATTCTGAGTGACTTAATCTGATTATGTTAATTATTTATTATTTATGATTTTTCATGCCTCAGAATTTATTATTGTAATTTTTAAAACTATTTATTTGTTTCTGTTTGCAAGTTCAAATCACATTTTATATTTTGGCTTTAGTTATGTTTGTTTGACCGAATATAGCTGAGCTCCATTTTGTAATGAGTTAAGGAAGTAGCCGGAAGCTAGGGGCTTCTGGGGAAGGACCTTAAGGTCCCTGGACGTCATTTTTATAGCCGGGATTTTGAGGTGCAAAATCCCCGGCATCATCGTAAGAGAGGCAGATTATTTAGACCCCGGAAGTAAGTTTACATTAGAGCTAACTTAGCCTATTAAAGAAGAGGGCTAACGTTAAGCGAACTTACTTAATACTTAGTGGAAGCTGCCGACGAAGGACGCATTACGACGTCAGGACGCCATGATGGAGGGGAGTGCGGTGATTTATTAAGTAAGGTGACACCGTCAGTTTTATGGCCAATGGACTTGAGCAATGTGTCATTTTCAACTGAGTGTGATAATTAAGGATGTCACACCTGCTACAAACTTTGTTGCAGATTTAAAGTGTTAAACAGCTAAGTAGCCCAGAGGTCCAGCTTGAACCGATCGAGCTAGTGTCAGGAGCACATTAACATGACTTAAATTTGATTGAAGAGTATCTTATCTTATTGTGGTTAACATTTTAAATTACTTCTGCTGGAGAATATTTATTATTTTTCTGAAGGAAATACTTAATTGCTTATTATGTGGGAAAATAATCGGAACTTTGACAATACTTTTCTGAATGGAGCTCATTGCATACAATTTTAAATAAGAGGCACTTAATAGAAACACATCCAGTTTCACACCTTTTATTTGAACTTCAATTTTTTGTTTTACTGCAGAAAGCAGCTTTTAAATATATTTTGTTTTTCATATAATTTTTATTTTGTGTAATTCATGTTCTGTTCGAATGGTGGTAGTTATTTTACGTTCTAACCTACTTGCAGAATATAATTTCCTGTTATTAATTCCACACAATCAAACAGTTTCAAATATTTGATTTTTCTTTCTGGTTAAATTAAAAAGATTTTGGCAAGATTGATTTTCTCTTATTTTCAATCTTGAGTTATGCAGATTTTATAATAATTTTTAATAATTCAGTCTTTTATGAGTGCCAGTACTGTGCATGCCAGTTTCAGAGTTCCAGAAACTACAGTTGCACCACAGGATTGTGTAAGTTATATAAGGCATGGACACACACGGGTTCCAGAGCTTTTTCCCAACACAAGAGTATATTTGTTGTTTCCTTTAGTCTTGCCTACACACTGTGTAAGAACACCAGTTCATGTATTATAACTTGGGGTAAGTGGCGTACTAACATAACATATACTAGCCAGTAATCATATTTTCACACACCTCAATAAATATTATTCTTCACGAGTGTTGAAATCCCTACAGTGTGCACAACAAGGGATAAGTCACCCGAAATATCACGCTAGAAGCTCAGAATTTGGTCACCCGATAGTATACAGTATGGAATGTGTTATCGCTTTCGCTTTTAAACAGCCTACTGGCTTTAGCAGTATGAGCAGTGATAATGTACAAAACAGTCTGTTTGGTTCTTGGTTAGTATCTATTTATTGCATAATTAATAATGCACAAAATGAAAATAAATAATCTTGATTAGGAAAAGCCTTCTCTGAGAGTTGTATTTTAGAACTGACAAATAAGTGGTGTTATGATCACAGTAGTTACCACCAAGAACAAGTATAATTTTGAAAAATATAAAAGGTTGCCAGGCTCAAGGTAAAATCTTCAATAGATATGTCGCTATACAGTAATGCAAAATTAGAGAATAACATCCACGAAGACGAAGGTGTGCATAAGCGGTTATATTCAATTTTCCAATGCTGCAAGTAAAAAGTGTACTACACACTGCCCCAAGTTTATGCTTTACTGAAATTTTCTTCACATTTGGATTGAAGCCAAAGTATTGTGTTGTTCAGTTGTACAAAATGCTGTCACGTGTGACAAACTCGCGTTATGTTGACACTAATTGTTCTGTAAACTGATTAAAAAAAATACTTTTTATAGAAACTGTATTGTGTAATTCAGCACCAGAGTTGTACAGTAATTTTTGTACAATTCAGGTTCATTTTTATTACCATGTAATTATGTTTGTGCTTGCAATGTCTCATTTTGTTATATTTTGTATTTTGTCAAATAACAGGTTTTTTGTTAATTATTTATTTGACTTACTGCATATGAAAATTTTAATCTTTTTTAAATGTGTGTTTCGTACCTGATTGTCTTCTGAAAGTATGTTGATTACATACCTTAATTTCTGTAGAAGACTTTTCGTACTGAATATTTGCATATATTTTACAGAATTAGTGAAGCATGTCAGAGAATGTGTGCCGTTTTTCCGGCACCCGCTTTTCTGTTTTCTTATATCTTGTGGCTTTCTCAAGTTGTATTGCTTTACTAGGAATAAATTCCGTTTGTCTGTGTGACAAAACCGAAGTGTTCAGTTCCAACATTTGGCCGTTTGCTTTTGTAATACTGTTAAGTACTCGTACATGAATTGTTAAGTACTTGTAGTCATATTGTGACACAATATTATTCATGTATATATTTGTGAAAATCAACAATGTTCACTGTTTCGTTAATTTCTTTTTGTATATTTTCCAAAACTTGTTAGAGGTAATTTAATATGTGCCTTTTTCAAAAATAATTCTACGAAAATTTCTAATTTGTTACATCACCTACGGTGATGTTTCTAATGCCATAGTTAATTTGAGGCTAATTATCTTCAGACTGTCCTTTCGTTACTTTTGAATATTTCGTATTTTACTGGTACACTCTTCTTATTTGGAATTTTTTTTAATGCCAACCACGTTGTCATTACTCTTGAGACATCGATTTTATTATAAATGAAAACTCTAGAAATGCATTGCATTAAAAAAAATTAGTTATAGTTAGAGAATTTTTCAACAGATTTTAATACCGTTGTAATTTTTATTCGTGGCAATACGTCACTTGTAAAATATAGTTAAATAATCGTGAAATGTTCCATATCGATTGTACGGTTTTCTGAATCGATACCTATCTATGATGTCATCCAGGAGTGAGGACTTCCTTTCATCTCCAGCTTATCTATTATGTGTGTTATTATGGCATTTTGTTTACTGCGTCTGATTATCCACTATTATGTGGTAAGTCCACTTTTCTGACCGCGACTGGTGAATTCAGTTTGTGATTTATTTATTTAGTTAACGTTTGTTCATGTTTTTCATGGCGGCCAGTGTTTATTGTGTCTATAAATTATGTTCATAACGGTCCACCGCCCACCGGCCTGAGGCATGGGATTTAAAAATCTTTTCTTGGTACTTCGGGGTGAAGTGTGGCATCCCACTTAGGATGCAATAATTCCGGCCATCCCAGGAACGTCTCGACTGCGGGCATTTTCCGGAATTTCTGCAACAGGCCATTTATGTATTTTCTTTAAGCACGTGCATTGAAACTACCAACTTTTGAACATATTCTAGAAATATACCCTGCTCCTCCAATGTTTTCGTCGTAAAGCCTTTTGAGAGTTTTAAATTACTTATTATTGATACATCTGTACGGTATCTTATTCAGAAAATCAGTCAAGGAAATGCGAACCAAAATATTTTTATGTAACAATTTGCCACAAAGAATTAATAAAAACAAAATAATTTTTTGTTCAAATTAAAGGCGAAATATGCAAGGAAATGTAGGGTGTTCATTATTCAAAGGTTACTGTTTAATGATATTATATTTATTTACTGTTATGTTGTTACTGTGTGGAAACCTATTTTACCATCAAAAGAAAATAGCGAAATTTATATACCGAAGTCACTGTGACTTAATTATTTTATTTGATAAAAGGCAATTAATTCGTGCAGCCCTTAAAATGTTTTACAATCTAATACCTTTTAAAATAAAAATGACAAGTGTTCTGTAGTCGTATAAAACAGAGCGTTCTGGGACATCGGGCTGAGGACCCGAGGAGCGAGATTTTCATTTTTCCCCTTTCTCCCGCCCAAAATGGCTGATTTCGCATACATAAACATAATTTTTTTTCCAGTTTTTCCCGCAGAATTTCCCAAATTTCCCTCCCGTCGCCGGCGGCCATCTTGGCAGCCAGTGCCAGAAAGTACCTTTACATAATACGGCGGGCAGTTTGCACATTATGGCGGAGGTGTGCATATTGTGGCTGAATTGTGCAGAAATTTAGGCATTCCTGCAAGATTAAGGCATAACACTTATCCGGCGGCCATCTTGGTATCGACGACCTATCTTTGCCCAGGACAATTTGGCGACCAGCTGAGGATGTCGGCCATTTTGGCGGCCAGTGCCTCACCGGAGGCAGCGGTGGGACATTAAGGTGTCGCGAACGATCGGATCTCGTGTAACACTGCCTTCTCCTTAATTCTGTGCATGTGCGCATAACACTTATAAGCATAGTTGGCTATAATTTCAGAACCGTTTGAGTTATAATTGCCAAATTAATACCATAGGCATCCTCCCTCCCCCCGACTAGGAGAAGAGTCGCGGACCAAGTATACCCTGTGTCAACTTCTAAGCATAGTTGGCTGTAATTTACAAACCATTTGAGTTATAGTTGTCAAATACATAACACAGGCATCAACCTCCGACTATGAGAAGGGGATCGCGGTCAAGTATGACATATGGCAACTTATAAGCATAGTTGGCCGTAATTTTCAAACCACTTAAGTTATAGGTGTCAAATTCATAACATAGGCATCAATCATAGGTTAGCGCTTCCTACTCTATCGTTCCAGCCAGCAGTCTCTGGGTGCTCCTAATCGATATTAGTAGTAAAATTTTCTTGTGTTTTTCCTTCCTTCCTACCGAAAGTGCGCATGTCCCACTCACACGTTCAGTGTAGAGGGGGGACACCCCATTCCAAAAATGCTACCAATCGGTGCAAAAAAAAATTCTTTGTTTCACTTGCTACCAAAATGACCACCGCTGCCATCGGTTTAATCGTGAAATGCATACTGCCCGCCAAAATGACTGCCAGCATCGTTACGAACGTTCTGGAATTTTCCTACAGGAAAAAAAATTCTAAATTCTTTGTGACGAGACCTTAATTTACATTCCCGTGTTCCGGTGTCCTCGGCGTCCGACCACTACGAAGCCCCCGCCAGCACTGACCCTCATCCTCCTTAGAACAATAAGCTTCTTCTACTTATGATTATTACGAAACGAATCATGCCCTACATTAACTGGTGTTGCAGTGAATATCCATAGGCCGCGAGAACATCTCGCTGTCGAAGACGTGAACTCGCTGGAAGCAGACTGCAATGACCCGTCCCACCTTTCTGTGCACGGTAGATACCGACCAGTACTGCATCCCCACTACCACCTCCTCCCTTCTTAACGTGCGTATAAATATTGAAAGGAAACATTGCATGTAATCTGAACCAACCTCGAAATATCGCAGGTTCGATTCTCGTAGAGAGTGAAAATAATAATAATACAAGTCGTCATAAAATCTTCCAGTTTGTCTACAACAGTGTTGGCGTACCAAGCCCATCACACACACAAAATTAGAGATAGTAAATTGCATTGCTCTGTGTGCTTTCTCACGTCGTCTGCTGGAGTGCACAAAAGAAAAAGAAAAAAACCAACCTACTCGTGTGTATTGCACAAGCAGACAATACCATACATCGTATGTTATCCTACAAAAGTCATGCAATTACATTACTAACGCAAATTATAAGGTTGGCCGAGTGGCCTAAGGCGCCTGATATAAGCTGTAGTTCCAGAGAAGAGAGCGTGGGTTCGAATCCTCGCACCCGGCACTTTTTTCCTGTGCCCTACTGGGATAAATAAGGTATCTTAGTTTTGATTCCCGTTGAGAGCGCATGCTGACACGTCTGCAGACATTCGTCGGTCCCACTGTCCATGAAGAGACTAGCATGTCAGTCATACTTGTCTCCAACATGCACTCATGTGCCGACTCTTTTGCAATTACTGATGGTCATACTCTGTCACCGTCCTGTACACGTGTGCCGACCTTTTTTTTTTTTTTGCAATTGCAGACAGTGATACACCACGTAGTTGGCTATAATTTCCCAACTGTTTGAGATACAACTAGCAAAAAAACAAAATGATAACATGAACCTACACACTCACCACTATCTTCATCCTGCTCTCGTGTACCGAAGCAGGTAATAATAAGAGAGAGGGGTCAGGGAGGGGTCACCCTGCTCTGTAATACGAGCTACACACATACCCATACAATGTAAATGATGCTACACCGCTCTGGTCAAATGACCCACCTTATACGAACCGACTAAAATGAAACCATCACTCACGACCAAACCGCGACCTACACACACGTGTAACGAAGCTTGTAATTACAGTCAGTCAGCATACCCCGTATCGAACCTTCAATGTACAACAGTCATACTCCAACCCACACTCGCGTAATGAATCTTCAATTCTCACAGCTAGTCTGTACCCCCACAAGAACAACAGAGGATCGACTGTACTGGTCGTAAAACTAGACTTCAACGTACATCACATACACAACCATCGATGATTCTAGACAACTAAATACAATCGAATTAGGCATATCGAGTAATGAGATATCACACACACATTTCAACTACGTACGTCCTCTATCTGTAGAGCATAAGACCTGTAGGTCGCGACGTGAACTCACTGGAAGGTCAGAGCACAATAATCGTTCTGTCTTTCCATGTATGGTATACATTACCGCCCAAGAAAGTACTCACAACCACTCTGTGTAAAAAAAAAAAACGTACGCACTTGAAAGTAACTATTGCATTTAGCCTGACGACAATAGCATATGATCCTTGAACAAAATAAGATATCTAATGTTCGATTCCCATTGAGAGTGTATGTTGACATGTCTGCAAACAATCGTTCATCGCCGGACCCACTGCCCATGACGACGAGCATGTAGTGGCCATGACAGTCATACTCCATTCCCGACCTGCACTCGTGTACCGAACTGTCACAATTACAGACAGTCATACTCTGACGACCTTGCCTGCACATCTTGTAACGACCGAGCCTTTTTTTAAAGTCACAAGAAGCCATAATCTGCCAGCCCTGCCCGAACCTTCAATGCACGTACCAAGCCTTTACAATTACAAGCAACCATACTCTGTCGATCCTGCCCAAACCGTCAATGTATGCACTTACATCATGTACCAAGCCAATGAAATTGCAAGCAGCTAACACGTCCCGAACCGTTAACTTACACGGTTTCCGTCCAGCATTACATGTTCAGCCATTCCACTATGATAACTGCGATGTTGTGTTTACCTATAGTGACAAGTCTGGAAGCCAGCTCCCTATAGACAGCTGCTTGTTCTCCCCAGCCGAGTTTCCCCCATTAGAGAGCACGAAAGGAAAAAAAAAGTTATAAACATAATGGCTAGTAACGACCACATCGTGCAATGTATGTTCATCACAAATATTTACAGTCATAGGTCACACACACTGTGACAACCGAGACACGAACCGAGTAAGAAGGTATCGCAACACGCACACACACACATGTAAACTATGTAGCTACTCTACTCTTAGACGATGCAGAGCAGAGGTTTAACCTTAACGAGTGTAACTGTTTCAGAATATTTGCAGGTCGCGAGCATATATCATCGTCGTAAACTCACCGGAAGCAATGACCGGCCTGCCTTTCCATACACACAATACATTACCGATTACATGTTCTCCAGCAGACAATCGTTCGTCGGAGGGAAGCAAGGCCTCACTGCCAAAATGTTAAAAAGAGCCATCTTCAGTAGATGTATAATGCCGATCCTGGCGCAGCACGATTTTTCCAATAATTTTAGCCAAAAATACAAGAAAAATACAGCACCAAATTTTTATAACTATTTGTAACGAAAGTACAGGAAAATAAAAAACTCAAAATCTGCTATTTAGTGAAGAAATGCTAAAAATCAAGCAAACTTATGCTAAAAACAAGCAAATTTTTCGTTTTCAATCAGCTTCTTCACATTGCACGATACAACAATTTTCATTTAAAAAATAAGCAATTGAAGCCTGAAATCACACAAATTTTGCAATATTTCATAAAAAGGCCATGCAAAAATTATGATGCTATAAAAACAGGCAATTTGCACCCAAAGTACAAGAAAAATAGCATTAACTATTCCTTGTTATTTGTAATGAAAGTGTAAGAAAAAAAAAAACTAAAAATCTGAAATCCAATAAAAGAAATATCAAAAACAAGCAAATTTAAGCCAAAACAAGTGAAAATATACAAATTAATAGAGTTTATAAATTTATTCAACAAAAGTAAAACACCAATAAGACTTTTTAAAGTGTAAAAAAAAAAAAATCTGAAGCATAGCCATTACTGATTCCATAATCCCAGCCATCACGGCAATCCAAATCATAATTATCTTGTTTAATATTGGAAAATTTATCTGATCTTAAATCATTTTTATTGATTTTTAAAACAATTTTGAAATAAACAATGTACAATACTGTATCAATGGAAGTTGCTGTTTTTATAATTTCATATGGAATATCCCAAAGTTATAAAATATCTATAATTTGATCCATTAAAAATATTACAAATTTATATGTTTTATAAAAAGTGATATATGACAAAATTTTAATTAGAATCACTATTTTTTATTCTATCAAATAACTCGTCTAAATTTCTAAAAATTAGTAAAACTTTTAAATATAACCACTCAACCATGAATCTACAATGTTGTATTAAACTATCGCAACAATATTTGTTGAATCCTCCATTTAATAATATTAAAAATTGATAAATAGTCAGTAATTCTTTCTTTTAAATAATCGTAAGTAAGATTACTTCGACTAATTAAAACAACATTGCAAATGGTACCTTCTTCTTTAGGATCTTTATTAAAATCAACACAAATTTTTATATTTGTTTTTCTTTAACTATTGTTGTTTTTCTGTATGAACAATTAATAACATATAAAGGCCTTCGCCCCCAAAATTAATAGTAATTAATATCACCACCAAAGTTTACAGTTGGTTTATAATAAAGTGCATTAATTCTATAGTCGGTATACAGTTTGGTTTTTTAATTTCTAAAATCAATATAAGCAAGATATTGTTCAAGATAAACACAGTTTTCAATGTCTAGATTCCAGCTTTCTTTAGGAAAAATTTCGTTTCTACCATTTTTAACATAAATATTTCTTACATTACAATGATCGAACATAGCAGAGTGTTTATGCTGTTCGGCACGATTTTTTCTATTAATTTGAAAGCCTACAATTACAAAATCTGGCATATCAAATTGTAAATTATTAAACTGATATTTTATATCAAACCTAAAAACATTTGTTTCTTTAGGAACGTCTTTTTATAACATTTGCAAATAATCAAAACTAATAGGTATTTTAGGTTCTTTATATATTTTTTATTTAATTGCAATGGCCTTGTCCGATTCATATTCAACAATAGGCCACATAATTTCTAATTCTTCAATAACAATTTTACCAGGAGCAGGACGATGTGTGGTAACTTTATCATCTTCATCAAAAGTTTCATAGAGAAATATCAGTTGTTATCAAATGAATTACGAAAAAAGTAATTTTATAGCCACCTTTCCAATAAATCTCATAGTTATCACGAATAAAACCAAACATATATCTACGGGGATAGATTATTTCTTTTGTTTTAACACAAGAAACAGTTTTAAATTATTTTATTATTTTTTCACTAGAAACAGATTTATCTCGACATAGATTATCAACACCAGTAAATTCTAAATAATATTGTTCACTTGGTGATCTTAATAAAGCATTCATCATTGCTGATGCTATACCTGGATTATCATCAGCTTCAGTAATATTTCCATGTTTTGAGAATTCTACTTAGAAAATTGAAAAGGAAAAAATTTTGAACGAACATCAATATTGTCTTCTTCAACATATTTTGCCTCGTCTCCAACCTTATCTCTCTTTAGTAAACTAAATTGTTCATAAACACAAACATCATTTGGGAAAGAAAAGCCATCTCCTATTGGAATATTAAATTAAGTTATATTATTGCAAACATTAAAATTCCCCCTTGTTTGATCTGTTGGAGGAAAAGGTTGCCTCCCGAAGCACTCAATACTTTTATAACTAATTTATAAGTAAAGAAGTTTATATATAAATGGATGATTCCACCAACACCAGAAGAAAGATTATTTGAAATAGAGTTATTTGCACAACAAGAATCTCGTAATTTGGAAGAGCAAATTACTATTATTCCATTAAAATAATAATGATACACTATTTGTCAAGGATAAAGAATATAAATTAACACTAGGACTTTGTAATTTGTTAACAGATAAAGGTCAAGAAGAATATATAGATAATTACAATGGTGATGACCTTAAAAAATACACAGAAATTGTTTTATTAACCACTGCTTCATTTCAAAATTATATTCCTAATAAGAAAATGAATAATCCAAGTTAAAGTGTTGGCTGGAAGTATAATAAAATAATTAGCCGATTTATGAACAATCTAAAAATATTTATTTAAAATCATTACCAAACACACCAGAAAAAAAGATTTCTCCAAGAACTCCTATTCTGATGATGGCATAAAAATATACAATAGTTTGCCAAAAGAACATATTTGGTTGGACGATGTTAGAAAATTAATCGATAGATTATTAATTATTCATGGCGAAGAAAATGCTGGAAATAACAATTATTACAATGAAAAAGTAAGTATGATGAATATGTTAAACAATTAATTTTCTGATTTTTTAAATTAATAATCCAAATCTAATACGAGTTTTAAATGTAATTCCACACTCAATTTGGAATTCTGAACATCATGATAAAGGTATTATAAACTGGGCATTAAACCATTTAAATTTAACCAAAATGCATTTGCCTGGTTATAATTGTTGTGGACCATTTACAAAATTAAACAAAAGACTAGAAAGAGGAGACACACGAGTAAATAAATTATATGAAGCATGAAAATATCACGATATTCCTTACAGAAATCATAAAGATTTAGAATCTAGACATGATGCTGATAAAATTTTACAAAAAGAAGCTAAAAAAATCATGTTATATAAAAATACTCCAATTGGAGAAAAAATTGCTTCTGCTGCTGTTGCCTCAACTATGTTTACAAAAAGAATATTAGGATGGGAAAATTATAATGTTTCATTAATTATATATAGTTATACTTATTAATGAAGGTAACAAATATAACTTTCGATATTCCCTTTGAGGAATTAAAAGATTTAGGTATACATAAAATCTTAAAAAATTATCAAAATGTGAGAAAAAATAAATATTGAAAGGAGGCAAAAGTTTCAAATTAACTTTATCATTACCAACAGTTAAAAAGATGGCCAAATAAAAAACTGGAAGTTGATTACATTGTGGAGGAATTATACCAATTATATTGGCTGCTTTAGGTGCACTTGGTGGTTTAGCCGGTGGTTTAACTGGTGGAGCTACTGCAATTTACAATTCTGTTGAACGAATTAGAAAAAATAAAAAAGAATTAGAAGAACAAAAAGACATAATTTAGCAATGGAAAACAAGGTTGGAAGTGGATAAAAAAGATGATGGCCAAAACAAATTTGAATTTATACCAACTATCTAATATCGATATTGAAAAATATGTAAAATTATTAAATATTAAATATTTCAGAAATGTTTATATGATTAAAGAATTACCGAAAAGTATACACAAAAATGAATGTGCCATAGTGAATTGTGACATTTCAACAAATCCTGGTACTCATTGCGTTTGCTACTTTAAAGAAAATATTGATGTTTACTATTTTGATTCATTTGGAGGCAACGTTCGTATTAATATAACCAATTACTTTAAAAACAGAAATGTTTATTACAATGATGATCGAATTCAGGATTTTAATTCAGTTATATGTGGACATCTATGTTTAATCGTATTACATCTTTTCTCGATAGGATTTAAGTATAATTATATAATTTCTATGTTATTAAATGATGGATATATTTGGGAAACGATTAATAAAATATTTAAATAAAAACTTTAATACTAGCGCTTTCGCTTTAAAATCATATGTAGTATCAAAATACGAAAGTATTGCTTCTAATTATGTATCAACAAACACTGCATTAAAAACATACATAAAATCAATATATAATATCATTGTTTCTGCTTTACGAGACCAAATAATCAAAGTTTTTGTTTATACAACAGAGTATATTTCTCTTCAAAATTGTATAATCAATAATATGGCAGATACTATTTGTGGAAAAGATGTAGCCAATAAAAGATTTATTGATAAAAAATAGTATATGCATTAGAAACAGATGTAGATTCAAAAATCAATTCCATTGTTTCTGATTTAAAACATATGTAGATTCACAATGGAATTCCAGTGTTTCTACTTTACAACTGAAGCTAACCAATTGTTTTGATTTTACAAAATGTTTCGTTTCTTTTCTCGGCCGTATAGTTGTTAATATGGCTGATCCTATAGATGGAAAATGTGCGGTCAATAAAGTCTTTTTTGGAAAAGAAATAGCAATAAAATTACAAAATTTAAACCAATAAGTTACGAATTTTTGTGATAGGCAGGTTAACCTGAAAGTTGTAAAAAAGTAAAGAAGTTTCTGATAAAGAATTAAATGTTAAATTACGAAATTTAAATCAATCAGTTTTCAATAACTGTGAAATGCTTGTTATCGTAAAAATTGAAAAATGTAAGGAAGAAAAGTCTAATATATTTTATTTTACTGCAAAGTGGGATAAAACTAATAATATTTTTCTCTTCGATAATAATCAAATTTTTGGAATTTTTGGTAATGGATTATACTGTTTATAAAATGACTACTGATTATAACGTGACTGTTATTAAGGGAACTACAAAAATAGATTACAGTAAGCCTTTTGATGATAAAAGAAGTGATAACTTGTCTTAAAAAAATATCTCTTCATATTGATGGCCAGGTTATAATAATAGGAATATTCATAAAATACAAAGACCAATCATATTTGTTTACCATTAAATTGAGAACACTTGGTGCTTGAAGTGTAAAAGAGTCACTAAAAATAATAATATAAAACTGAAAATACAAAATTGACGACTAGCTCAGAAAAGTATATGTTCAAAATGTAATTCTAATAAATTAACATATTTTTTGCCCCCTACGAGAGAGAGAGAATAATTAATGAATTATATAAGGCAGCAAGGAGAAGTGTTCCAAGAATAAAAGTAATTTCGTATGGTATTTATGATTTATGGCAAATTGATCTTGTAGAGATAAATACTTGTAATTTGAAAGGAATATCACATATAAACAATGCATACATATATATTATGACAATTGATGTCTTTTTTCTTCAAAATTTGCATTTGATGTACCTATTAAAGATAAAATTGCTAAAAATGTAGCAAGTGTATTAGAATCTATATTAATTAAAAGAAACCCACATAGTATTCACAGTGATAATGGGTACAAATTTTATAATAACATATCTAATGAACTTATGCAAAAATATAATATCAAACATTATTCTTCTTTTAGCGAATTTAAAGCAAGTGTTGTTGAAATATTTAATCGCACAATGAAAAATAACACATGGAAGAGATTTGATTTGAATGGAAATAACTGGGTCAATATATTAGATGAATCAGTGAAAGATTACAACAACACAAAACATAGAACTATAAGCATGAAGCCAATTTAACTTAATAAAAGCATTGGAAAAACTTTAATATAGCCATATATATTTACAGAACCATAACTGCTAGCTAAATACAAAGTTGGCGATGTCGTTTATGTACGCAAATTAAAGAAAATTTTCGATAAGGGCTATACTGCTAATTAGTGAACAGAGTGGTTTACTATTTGTAAAGTTTTAAATTACAATGTGCTTAGTTAAAAATTAAAAAATACTAAAGGAGTAAAGAAAGAAGGCAGATTTTATGAATTCGAAATTATGAAAACATACTATCCCAATGAATATTTGGTCGAACAAGTCTTAAAAACTAAACTTGGATTAATAAAACAGGTGTTTTATGAATTTATATATGTTTCTGTAAGGATAACTGCCACATATGATAACTGCCGCCAGAATAACTGTCGTGCAGGATAACTGTCGTGCAGGATACTAATTTCAAATGCAACAAACAAATGTAAAACATAACGAACGAACGTAAAACGTAACGAATGAATATGAAATGTAGTGAATGAACGTAAATCGTAAAACATAACTAACAAACATAATCATAATGAACGAACATAAAATGTAAAACATAACGAACAAACGTAAAACATTAAAGAACGAATGTAAAACATTAAAGAATGAACATAAAATGTAACAATGTTTAACAGATATCTAGATGCAAGTTACAAAGTCTTTAATTTTGTTTCTATAATTTACTTCTTTTATTTTTCTACTCAAATCTACTGTTATAAAACCATAATCTTCATTTCATCATTTTGCACAAATATCTTTAAATTTTTCATGTCACATCTCCACCAACAAAATCATTATAGATGTGCTTTAAATTAGTATGATTTGTCTAAATGTACACAAAAAATTTGTATTAGCTCTTACCAATTCCTTTATGTATTTTTTTATATGTTTGGGTTAAATAAAATACATCAACATTTTTATGGCTTCCTCTAGTGAAATAATCGCAAATTGTATCTTGATTGTCTAAAATAATATCATCAAATATAACTAGTGAATCATTTTCACATTGATCTAAAGGAGTAATTTCATCATTATTATTAAAAAAGTATGCCATTTTTCTTTACCTTTAAGCATTTTGGATAATATATTAAAATCATTTTGTAAGTCAATATATTTTGGTTGATTTAAACTTTTTGAACAAAAATGCAATCTATTAAAATTCATCCATCCTACATTATAAATAAAATTTATCATAAAATGAGTTTTTCCATTATTGATTGGACCTACTATTATAGCCCTCATATTATCAGGCAATAATTCACCATTCTCTTTAATATCAGAACTTTCTACATGAATTAAAACACAGACATGCCATTTAACAGTCTTCATTTAATAAGATAATTTTTGTTATAAATGGATAATAAAGAATTTAAATTAATAAAACAAGTGTTATATATTAAAGAAGAAACTTCATTATGATTTTATCCATAGTGAAAAATCGATTGCTTTGGTTAGATTTCATACATAATTTTTATCACCAAATATAAACAACAGTATGATAATGACAATTGAAAACATGAGTCCTAATGTTGATAAAAATTGATTTACAACTATTCCTAGAGATCAATACAATATTGAATTGTTTAAGGAAATAATAAATTCAACAGATCCATTTTCAACAAACAATACTAAATTAACAGCAGATAATGTAAAAAAATATAAAATGTTTGTTAAATCTAAGTGCAATATTAAATTTAATGATCGATCATCTGATATTATTGGTTTTGAAAGAAATATGCTTATTGAAAAAGACAAAATTGTTGTAGGTACAAAATTACCTAATTTTGACCCTTTTAAAACAATATATTTTCACTGTAATTTGGCATATGGTAGTTTATCAAATATAATGAATCAAACCACTTAGAAACAGATATAATAGCCAGTTTTCCACCAAAACAATGTGCGGATATAGAGAATCTATTATTTATGAGCACACATATCCAATTTTTTATAAAATTAATAATGAACATTTTAATCGAAATCTTCTGGAAATTAGGGATGAAAATGATAAACTGATTGATTTCGATGGTGCCGATATCAATATTCTTTTGGAAACTGAAGAAATTTAAAGGTGCCACTTGAACACCTTTAATATCTTCAAAATATATAAAATAAAAATTAATTAATAATTATTTATTTTAATATCCATATGGTAATGTATCTATTTTATTTTACAATATAATTCTTGTTATCATAATGACTTAATGCCATTTTATTAACTTCTACTTTATATATTTCATGATTTTTAATTCCTTATTAAATTCATTGCTCTATATTGTATATTCTCTTTAAACAAACAGTTCTTAGAGCCCTTAAATGTAATTTGCTTGTTAGAAACATATTTCTTTACTCCTTTCGATTTTTTATTTTCTTTGTCGTCAACCCTATAAGCATACATTTTTGATCATAAACAAACAAATTCTTTCATTATTTTACCATACATTCTTCATAATTTCTTTTTCCTAAAACTTTTTTTGTTTTTTTTGTTTATTTGAGGCATGTTATAAATATTGTCACTTAGATTATCACTTGTATCAAATTAATCAACTTAATATCTTAATAAAAATCTTCAGTTTTTATGTTATAAATGTACGAATCGGTATCTTGATAACATAATTGAATGTTATAATCATATTTTGGTTTTATTATGTTAAAATGAAAATCATACACCAATTCTTTCAATATGTCTAAAATTGACATACCCACATAAATAGGCTTATTAAATTTCACATTTGTGTAATTCATATGAAAGGCTGCAAGATTCTGATTAAATATAGTACTTATTTTGAAAATTGTTTTTGCTACAAATTTTTCCCGTTTTTCTGCATCTGATATTAGTTTTAAATCAACTCTGTTTTTTATATTTTCCATTGTTTTACCAAACATAGAATTGTTCATTAACTTATGTATTTCTTTTTTAAAGTAATTTTTTGCATTAGTTCTCATCTCTATATTGAAATCTATATATTTCTTCAGCCAATTGGACTGATCAAACATTAATATTCCATGCATTTCAGTAAATTTTAAACCATTATTTAGTCATTTTAAAATTACAATAGTGAATTACATACTTTTCTTTATTATATGAAGTTGTTAATAATTTAGAATGATTTGTTACTGGAACTACCTTATTCTCTGGGTAAAATGGTAGATCCTTATGTAAATTATGCAGTACTTGTGGGTATTCTAAATAAACTTCTAATATATAAGCATATTCAGAATCATCCTCCAAATTTAATATTTTTT
The DNA here is from genome assembly GCA_029891345.1 of Dryococelus australis. NCBI lineage: Eukaryota > Metazoa > Arthropoda > Insecta > Phasmatodea > Phasmatidae > Dryococelus > Dryococelus australis. Next base: position 58,639,733 of record CM056998.1, on the reverse strand, counting down.
TTACTCTAGTAATTTAAATCATTTAATGTTTAATAAACCCAGTCAAAACCACCATATGGTAAATAGTGAGACATCACCCATCGATAAAGATTATTTGCATCGAAATATGCTAAATCGTTGGACTCTTGATTTGAATTTAAATCTTCTAAATATTTGTTATTAACTTTAACATTTCACTTACAACATTGCTATATTCCACCTCTAATTCCTTTTTCAATCATTAAAATCATATCATAGTTATGTTATAACTCTAGCAGTTGATGAGTCATTTTTAACATGTCTTCCCAAGATAATCCTGATGTAGTAAAATACCGTGCAGGATCTAAATCATATACATTTATATACGTATTTCTGAAATGTTCACATATATCTTCACTGTATGTTAGTAATTTTTGAATTTTAGTTGCTCTCCTTTCGGAGGTAAAGTGATTTTTACTGCTTCATTTTTAGAGCAGTCTTCTGTATGTTTATTTTAATTCTCTTGACGATAAAAGAATTGAAGACACATATCACATATATCAGTTTTATGTTGGTGATTTTTTTTGTGCAGAAAGCAGTTTCGATAAATCTTTTATCCAATAATAAATAATTTTTATCATCTTTGAAATAAAGTAAATTTATATGTTTTTCTTTTTTATTTTTGTAAGTTTTAGTGGATATGCTGTAGAGCCCTCTTCAATAGAGTATACATTTATATATGTATCAATTTGATTTTATATTTTTGGTATACCATCACTTTTAAAATGATATTCAATTTATATAATACTTCATCAATATTAATTCCCATGTTTTTATATTTAGATACTCTTCGTGGATATCTTTCTACTGGAAACAATACTGATTTTATAGCCAAAAGAAAACATTCTTAATCGTCATTCTTCATATTGATGCATGCTTTTTTATTCTTAATAAATTCTGGTAGATCAATATATGATGATCCATTTAGTGGACTATACTTATTTATTGCCGATTGTATTCCAATTATTCTATCTAAAGCCCATCGAGAACCTCTTTTTTCTTAATTCAGATAATTGTGTAAGTAATTTCTCTATTATAATTTATAAATCTTTGTAAACTCTCCTTCGTTAGATATTATATTATTAAATGACAGAAATGAAAATAATTTTATTTGGTTATTTTACTGCTTGCGACACTTGGTATATAACTTAATGCTAGTTTTCAAACCTATAAATGTTTTAGTTTATTGTGTATTATCTCAAATAACTTATTTTTTACTAAACTTAAAAAGTGATCAGGATCTACTAAATTAAAGTTATTTTCAATGTCATATGTTGATAACCTACCTTTAAAAGCCTTATTAACACTGTAGTTTTTATTGGTTCTTCTACTTTTTTTGTTAGCAAAATAATTATTATAAAATGGAAATATTTATTTTAATTATTTTGTCTTTGGGATATAATTAATTGATATTTGTGTAAACGAAAGGTAAATTTGTAAAAATATTATCCGTTCTTTTACCCACTGGCATTTATTTTTAGGTTTTACAGATAGATTATTATAAAATGGGAATGTTTCTTTTAAATCCTTTTTCTCTTGTTTTAAAAAGAGAATGGGAATGTTTCTTTTAAACCCCTTTTCTCTTGTTTTACAAATAGATTATTAGAGAATGGAAATATTTTTTTCTAATTTCCTTCTATCTTCTGAATATCATTCATTGATGTTAGCATTAAGGGTATACCAATGTCTAAATAAATCATCGCTCCTTAGATTATAGATATATTTATGTTTTAATTCTCTACCTATAATTATTATCTCCCACACGGTCTTCTCAGCACACTCAACTGCAAGATTGTTCACTTCCATTTTTGATAGTTGTATTTAGAAGAAAACAAATTTAATTGTATTTTAATTTTTATAAGCTATTTGGTACCGTGCTATTTTTTTAAACAAATAACACAAAGTTTTAATTAATATTCATATCAAAAGCAATATTTTAAATAATTTAACATCTTACTATTATTATATTTCTTCAGGTATTTCTTCAAAATATTCATTAAACAAGCCTTACATTTTGTTATATATTTTTGACTGTAATATTTTTATGAAGATAAAATAGTTTTATAGACTTATTCTCGTTACACACTTTACATGTTTTCGTTGGATAATTATCGTGTTGAGTTTCATTTAAATTATCTAGAGCGGGAATTTTCATGCGTTTTGAAAGATGTATTATAAACATATTTTCCACATTCGCATAATACCTTCTTTTTTTTAAATTCATAATGCTTTGTACACTTTTTGATGCAGCATTTTTTTACAGATATTATGAAGCTTATCTTTTGTGTTGCCATTAAAGTAAAAATTTTCTATGTTTAATACTTCACCACTCTTTTTACATTGCTCAGAGGTGGTATTATTTTCCGTTTCGTTGGCACGCAGTGATTCCATTTTTATGTGTATTTAAAAGGAAAAAAATAAAAAATAAATAAAAAAAATTTAATAATAAAAATGATAAAATAATAAAACAATAATAATCGAAATAATAAAATCAAATTATTAGAATTAAAATAATAAAATTAAAATACTAAAAGATTAACAACTCGTTCGAGTTGACATAACTACAGGATATAGAAAAAAATTTAAAGTATTTCATTATAGATTTTCAATTATATGATTCTAAGTTTGGAAAAAAAATTAGTTGTATTCTTGATTCGGAGTTTTAAATTACTTTACCAGATCGCTATGTAAGTCTGTTCGGTAAAAATGCTTGAAAGTTAATAAACGAGAAATGGAATTTTGTATCATATAAAGGCTTAAAATAAATGGAAAATGGTAAATCTATGCATGATTTAGAGTTGTCTTAAAATATGTAAACTATATTAATTTGTATCTTTCAATTGTTTTTTTTTTTTTGCTTCAATTTGCTTGTTTTTGATTGCTTGCAATTGAATTTCAGATTTTGATTTTTTTATTACACTTTCATTACAAATAGCAATAAATAGTACTTTTGGTGCAAATTGCCTGTTTTTATAGCATCAAAATTTCTGCATGGCCCTTTAGAGAAATATTGGAAAATTGGTGTGATTTTAGCCTTAAATAGCTTGTTTTTAAATGTAAATAGCTTGTTTTTTTTTTTTAAACAAAAATAGTTGTTTCTAGCAATGTGAAAAATCTGATTGAAAACGATACATTTTTTAGTTTTTGCTTACATTTTTTGGATTTTTAGCATTCCCCCTACTAAATAGCAGATTTTGAGTTTTTAATCTTCTCCTGTACTTTCGTTACAAATAGTAAGGAAAAGTTGGACTATTTTTTCTTGTATTTTTGGTTAAAATTACTGGAAAAATCGTGCTGCGCCAGGATCGGCGTTATACATATACTATCATCTACAAACCCTAACCATATGATGCAGGTGAAGTGCGTACCTTGTATGACCACATCAGGAAGTGGTAGAATGAAGACTAACGTGATCGTGTAAGAGAGTAAAGAGGCCAACCTTAGATCCAGCAGTCGAGATATCGCAAACTAGCATGTCATGTTCGTAATCATAGTCATACACTGTCTCTGATCTACACCCATGTATTAAGCCTTTACAAATACAGACAGTCATTACCCTACCAACACACGTGTACCGACCGAGCCTTTGCAATTACAGACAGACATACTCTGTCGACCCTATATTTGCTCGAACCTTCGATGCATGTACCAAACCTTTCCAAGTAAAAGCAGTCATACTCTGTCGACCCTGCCTGCACGCCAACTTTCAATGAGCGTACGTACAGGCAGTTACCTTCCCGCAGCCCATCAGTTCCACTGCGATAACTACGATGCTGAGTGTGTGCCCACACTAAAGATCTGTGGCAAGTCACGAACTCAGGTTCCCACAGACAGCTGTTTGCACACTCACTCTCCATTCTCCGCTTCCTTGTTGGTGTGTGTTACACATGTTATATAAGGATTTCGCTATTAGTCTATCGTTCGAACTCAGATAGACCTGAAAGTATATCATTTCAGGGTAGCAGTTTGTGTACCTAGCTATACCAAAAACATGTCGTGCCTCATAGTGAAAATTATGGCATGCTGGTCTAGTGGTCAGAAGATTATATCAACTATTGTCGCATATGGTAAGTATAACTCACTTGCAGCACTCGACAAAGAAACTGAGCTCGCATACTAGCATAAAGAATTCCTTCTGACATATGCACGTCATGAAATACGGTATGTCTACAAACATCTACCCACATATCTACAACAGGACATAGAAACACACGTGACTCTCTCCCGTGTACGGGGTGTTTGCAAGGATGTACTACTGTTGTGGACACACCAAATTCTAGGCGCTGGTGTAATGCACGTCGGAAGAGTGTTGAAGGAGCATCCAACACTGATGCCTTCCATTAGGAACTAATGAAGGACAGGAAGAGATGTATACCTGGAGCAGCTGACGAGGTCGTCGTTCCGACGCAGGCAGTTGCATTCAAGACTTCAAAGAGTGAACATCGACTTTGGATAACGTGCTCTTATTCATCGATTGAACAATAAAGTTATTCGTGTCGCTACTGTGAAAATGCATTTTATAACAAAAACATCTAAAGACAGCGTGAAGCTGGTTGTTATCTGAATGCAGGTCTTATTATATTCACATATAAAAAGTCATAATCTCAGTTTAATCGTCATATCAGCTTGGAAAGACATCGTGCAACATGTAAGGGCCGCGGTGCACCATCTGTCAACAGGTTTCCGAAGATATTACCGCATCAATGTAAGGGTTCATCGAAGAGCAAAAATTTGGTACATCCACTACATCCTTGCGATTATTGTAAAAAGACATTAGCATATGCATATGATGCAAATAGACATGAACAAAATTAATGTAAGAAGAGGTTCATTCGTATCACTTATTAATGTGATAAGGGTTGAAGAATGTATGTGTGTGTTGTCACAATCAACAATATAAATAGACATCTAAAACTTTGTAACAGAAAGAATACGGGGACTGAGGATGATGATAAACATTAAAGGTATATTCTACATGTACGAAACCTAATGTTAAGGACTTCTCTCTGATGGACCTGACCATTAGTAAAACATCTTAACGAATAGACACGTACTGATTTCCCTCACCCCAATATAGCATAGTTTCATCTCTGACCAGCAGAATGTAAGTATGAAGTATTACAACAGTACTGCATTGGAAACTTTGTAAGTTACAAAAAAAAAAAAAAAAAACACTTGCTCTCAAGCTAATACTAATAGTACTCTCGTCAGGTTGTCACGGCAATGTGGTATAAAACAGACCGCAAAAGGCCGGTCAGTCCAGTCGCTGTTCAGTCCTCGAAGAGAGAACATCAGCTGCAGGTAATGTGTTCTTATTCGATTACGGAACAGGAAAGGCATTTGTGCTGCTACTGTAAGAAGAACTTTTCAACAATAACCAGCTGCAGACAACACGAATCCGGTTGTCTGCTTATGGTGGTGTGCCGACACCTGTAAAGTGAAAGCGTGTTGCTGAGATCTACTCAACTCGAAAGAAGAGCATAGATGCTGTCATGTATAATGTGACCTCCCAGTCTGCTGGGAATGGAAATGTGACTTCCAAATCTGCAGAGATCGAACATGTGACCTCTAAGTCTGCTGGTGATGACGTGCCGACATCTGCAAGGCGAATGTATGTTGCTCAGTCCTACTCGAGGCAGAAGAAGAACATAGATGCATACATGTATCGTAAACCTTCTGCGAAGAGTGATGCGAAGTCTGACTACTCGGAATATCCCAATGACCTAGTTGACAGACTACAATAGTTGGGTTCATTGCAGAGAGGTGGATACCGGTCTCTCATCGGAGAGATAAATTCTATTATTGATGAACTCATATCTGGAGGCTTTATTGAATTATATGTATCTGTGTGTGTGTGTGTGTGCGATTTCGTTAGGTATACAAAAATATAAACATCAAAATTATGTATTGGTTTCTTTCTTGTTTTTAATTCTTACCATCCAAGAAATGAACCTACTGCTATGTGTTAGTTCTTCGGACCGCTAGAACAATATGTAATTATTTAAATAATGTTCCATATCAAGTGTCTGGTGTATCTATGTTACAAAACTGTTGCTGACCTAAAAATGATACACTCTCATGTCTTTCAGAGCTCGATTGATCCAGAGAGCTCGTGTGACTGTGTATATACCTTCGTTTAATGCACACTCGAAATCCTTATGTATCATGGGTAACACACCAACAAGGATGTGGAAAAATATTTTATCAGGTAAAGGATTCGAAACTACTTTCCCTACTCAGAGAACCGGATCTTAAATCCAGCACCTTATACCTCTCGGCCAACCTGGAAATCTGTATTAGTAAGGGAATTACAAGGCTTATTGAATTTTGTACTATATGTGTGATGTGGTTACTTCCTAATTAGGGCGATGGTAATGTTGAATATGATCCAATACATGATGTACTCACCTTTATGTTGGAGGAGGCTGACATCGTCGGAACAGAAGCGATGGCTGATTATGCATTGCAGCACAGATGTGCACTATGTACAGAAAGCATATGACTATCCTTCATTACATGCATCAAGGTCTCCATACACGACGAACCGCGAGTGCATGTCATATCCGAACGCGCTACTGTGATCTTGGACACCGGACACTCAATGGTGGTGATGTCGGTGGGGGGCAGTGTATGGCTACAAAGGCTCGGTGCTTGGGTAAAGTAAGACTCTGTGCATAATTACGCACATGGAAGGCCGTAAGCTCAGTACACGAGTATGCAGAGACTACCTCTAAGAACACACAATGAATGGTCGGTGTGCAGGCTCGATACACATGTGTGGGTAGGTCATGAAGACAGAGTATGACAGCCTGTAAGTGTAGGTCGGTATATGACCGCTGTTAATTGGGGGCTCTGTAAACACACACACATGCATCAACTCGTGAATCTGAAATGTAGCCAGGGGGTCAACCGATGGTGTAGGCAGCTGAAGGCCACAGCCACCATCTTGGACCAGACCTTCCTGCTCTGTCAATTCGGTCTACAATCTTGGAAGTTGCACTGTCCAGCAAAATTGTTGCATCTAGTGGTGGGCGACCATGTTGGCGACCAGAGCGCCGACGATGTCCATTTACAAAATTTTGGCCGGTCTAACAAAATGATGGTTGGTGGTCATGCTGGCGACCAGTGCGCCAACGATGGTCATTGCACATAGGTCATGAAGACAGAGTACGACTGCCTGTATGTACGTGTAGGTCGCTGTATGACCACTGCTAATTGTAGGCTTGGTACACAAGTGCGGGTAGGTCACGAAGACAGAGTATTACCACCTGTAAGTACAGGTCCAGTGCATATTACACATGCTAATCAAGACCAGAAAAAATGGCAGTAGGTGGATGACATACATGTTGGCGGCCAGTGTGTCAACGATGTCCATTTGCACAATGGCAGCTGTCGGTGGTGATGGGTGACCATGGCTGGTGGCGGGTGTGACCTTGATCTTGACCCTCTAAGGTTGCATAACATCGTTAAAGGTCAAGGTCAAGATCATGGTTGTGGTCTCTCCTTTATAAAGTTTGAAATGGCTATGTAAATCCATGTCATGTACTTGCCTTCTTCGACACTTATCACATTGATGTGCCCTACGAATGACGTTTTCCACACAAGTTCTGTTTTTGTGTTTCCTAGCATCGTATGCACTAATAAATGTCTTGCCACAACAGTTGCATTGTTGTCTTGGTGGGAGCAAAGAACTAGCTTCGACATTTGTAGATAGACTTGCATGTTTATTTGCTAATCTTCGCCTGGCAGGCAATGTAGGGCGAACCTTACAGGTATGAAAGATACCGTCTCGGGTTGTCATATCGGGCATACTGTGATTTACACTGTTCACATGTGAAGACAGTACAGTCTGGATTCTGATGGAAACCGGTTTCGTGTTGTCTGCAGCTGGTTAATGTTGAAAAATGTTCTTACAGTAGCAGCACAAATACCTTTCCTGGCCCATCATCGAATAAGAATCTGTTACATGCAGCTGATGTTATCTCTTCGAGGTCTGAACAGCGACTGAGCTGACCGGCCTGTTCCAGTCTGTTTTATAACACATTGCCATGCCAACCTGACAAGGGTACTGCTAGTATTAGCTTGAGAGCAAGTTTTTTTGTTGTAACTCACAAAGTTTCCAATGCAGTGTTGTTGCAGTACTTCATACCTACATTCTGCTGGTCAGAGATAAAACTATGCTGTAGTGAAGTGAGGGAAATCAGTATGTGCCTATTCGTTAAGTGTATAGTACCCACTCGTTCTCAACTCCAGATGATTTACTAATTGTCAGTTCCATTAGGAAGAAGTCATTAACATTAGGCTTCGGAAATATATAATTTTATTTTGAGTTTGTTTATTATCATCGGCAGTCCCCGTATTCTTTCTGTTACAAATGTTTAAATATATATTTATACTGTTGATTGTGACTTACACAGTTTCAAATGCCATTGTGAAGCTTCAACACGCACATACATTCTTCGACACTTATAACATTGATATGACATACGAATTATACTCTTCTTACATTAACATTGTGCATGTTTCTTTGCATCATATGCATATGTAAGTGTCTTGTTACAATATTTGCCTGGATACCGTGGCAATGCCAAAGACTTGCTCTCCGATGAACCCGTACATTGAGCTTGCAATATCTTCAGAAACTGTTTGACAGGTGGTGCAGCGCTACCCATACATGTTGCACGATGTCTTTTCTAGCTAGTATGACGATTTAACTGAGATTTGCACTTTTAACATGCGAACATAATACGACCTGCATTCTGTTAACAACAAGCTACATGCTGTCTGTAGATGTTTTTGTTATAAAATGCCTTTTTACAGCAGCGACACGAATAAATTTCCTGTTCCATCGACGAATAAGAGCACGTTATCCACAGTCAATGTTCACTCTTTGAAGTCTGGATGACAACTGCCTGCATTGGAACGAAGACCTCGTCAGCTGCTCCAAGTAAATATCTCTCTTTGTCCTTCATTAGTCCCTAATGGAAGGCATCAGTGTTGGATGCTCCATCAACACTCTTCCGACGTGCATTACACCAGCGCCTAGAATTTGGTGTGTCCATAAAACAGTAGTACATCCTTGCAAACATCCCGTACACGGGAGAGAGTCACGTATGTCTATGCCCTGTTGTAGATATGTGGGTAGATGTTTGTAGACATACCGTATTTCATGACGTGCATAAGTCAGAAGGAATTCTTTATGCTAGTATGCGAGCTCAGTTTCTTTGTCGAGTGCTGCAAGTGAGGTATGCTTACCATATGCGACAATAGTTAATAGAATCTTCTGACTACTAGAACAGCATGCCATCATTTTCCCAATGTTCCACGACACGTTTTTGGTGTAGCTATGGTAGCAGTGGCTACCCTGAAAAGATACAATCTCAGGTCTGTCCGAGCTCGAACGATAGACTAACAACGAATGAGTCAGACAGCTCGTGTGACTGTGTATATATACCCTAGTTTTATGCACACACAAAATCCTTATGTAATATGTGTAACACACGTAAACAAGGTAGCAGAGCTATCTGTAGAGACCTGAGTATGTGACTTTTCACAGCTCATTACTATGGGCACACACACATCATCGTAGTTATAGCAGTGGAACTGCTGGGCTGCGGGAAGGTAACTGCCTGTACGTACGCTCATTGAAAGTTCGCATGTAGGCAGGGTCGTCAGAGTATGACTGCTTTTACTTGGAAAGGTTTGGTACATGCATCGAAGGTTCGAGCATAGACAGGGTCGACAGAGTAGGTCTGTCTGTAATTGCAAAGGCTCGGTTGGTTCATGTGTGTTGGTAGGGTAATGGCTGTCTGTAATTGTAAAGGCTTAATACACGGGTGTATGTCAGAGACAGTGTATGACTATGATTACGAACATGACATGATAGTTTGCGATGTCTCGACTGATGGCCGTCAGGTTGGCATCTCTTCGTTCGATCACTTCCTGCGGTGTGCATTAAAAGTACACACTCCACCTGTATCATATGGTTAGGGCTTGTAGATGATGGCTCTTCGTAACATTTCGGCAGTGAGGTCCTGTTTCCCTCCAACAAACGATTGTCTGCTGGCGAGTGTGTAATCGGTAATGTGTTGTTTGCACGGAAAGGCAGGACAGTCATTTCTTCCAGTGAGTTCTCGACGATGATATGTACTCACGCGACCAGCAGGTCTTCTGAAACAACTACACTCATTAAGGTTAAACGTCTGCTCTGCGTCGTATAAGAGCAGAGTAGATACATAGTTTACATGCGTGTGTGTGTGTTGCGATACCTTCTTACTCGGTTCATGTCTCGGTTGTCAGAGTGTCTGTGACCTATAACTGTAGGTATTGTGATGAACATACATTGCACGACGTGGTCGTTACTAGCCATTTTGTGTATAATTATTTTTTCCCCCTTTTGTGCACTCTAGCGGGCGAAACTCGGCTGGGGAGAGCAAGCAGCTGTCTATAGGGAGCTGGATTCCAGACTTGTCACTATGGGTAAACACAACATCGCAGTTATCATAGTGGAATGGCTGAACATGTAATGCTGGACGGAAACCGTGTAAGTTAACGGTTCGGGACGTGTCAGCTGCTTGCAATTTCATTGGCTTGGTACATGATGTAAGTGCATACATTGACGGTTTGGGCAGGATCGACAGAGTATGGTTGCTTGTAATTGTAAAGGCTTGGTACGTGCATTGAAGGTTCGGGCAGGGCTGGCAGATTATGGCTTCTTGTGACTTTAAAAAAAGGCTCGGTCGTTACAAGATGTGCAGGCAAGGTCGTCAGAGTATGACTGTCTGTAATTGTGACAGTTCGGTACACGAGTGCAGGTCGGGAATGGAGTATGACTGTCATGGCCACTACATGCTCGTCGTCATGGGCAGTGGGTCCGGCGATGAACGATTGTTTGCAGACATGTCAACATACACTCTCAATGGGAATCGAACATTCGATACCTTATTTTGTTCAAGGATCATGCGTCATCGTCGCCAGGCTACATGCATTAGTTACTTTCAAGTGCTAACGTTTCTTTTGACACAGAGTAGTTGATGTACTTTCTTGGTCGGTAACGTATACCATACGTGGAAAGGACAGAGCGATAATTGTGCTCTGAGCTTCCAGTGAGTTCATGTCGTGACCTACAGGTCTTATGCTCTACAGACAGTGCATGCACGTAGTTGAAATGTGTATGTGTAATATCTCCTTTCTCGACATGTCTAATCGATTGTGCTTAGTTGTCTAGAATTTTCGATGGTTGTGTATGTGATGTAAATTGAATTCTAGGTACACAACGAGCGCAGTTCGTTCCTCTGTTGTTGTTGTTGTTGTGGGGATACAGACTGTCTGTGAGCATCGAAGGTTCAGTACACGAGTGTGTGTTGGAGTATGACTGTTGTACATTGAAGGTTCTATACGGGGTATGCTGACTGACTGTAATTACAAGCTTCGTTACACGAGTGTGTAGGTCGCGGTCTGGCCATGAGTGATGGTTTTATTTCAGTCGGTTCGGATAAGGTGGGTCATTTGACCAGAGCGGTTTAGCATAATTTACATTGTACGTGGGTGTGTGTTTATGGCTTATGTTTCAGAACCAGGGTGACCCCTCCCTGACCCCTCCCTATTATTATTACCTGCTTTGGTACACAAGTGCAGGGCGGAGATACTGGTAAGTGTGTGGACTCATGTTATAATTTTTTTGCTGTTTGTATCTCAGTCAGTTCGGAAATTATAGCCAACTATGTGGTGTATCACTGTCTGTAATTGCAAAAAAGGTCGGTACAAGTGTACAGTACGGTGGCAGAGTATGGCTGTCTGTAATTGCAAAAGGGTCGGTACATGGGTGCATGTTGGAGACAGAGTATGACTGACATGCTAGTCTCTTCATGGACAGTGGGACCGACGAAGGTATACAGGCATGAGCATATGCTCTCATCGGGAATCAAAACTATGATATCTTATTTATTCGAGTAGGGTACAGAAAAAAACGTACCATGTGCGAGAATTCGAACCCACACTCCTTTTTTTGGAACCAGAGCTTATATCAGGTGCACAGAGCAATGCATATTACTGTCTGTAATTGTGTGTGTGATGGGCGTGGTACTCGGGTGCAGGTCGGGGACTGGCTGTCTGTAATTACTAACACTGTTGTAGACTAAATTACAGCTCTTATGACGACTTGTATTATTATAACTATCACTCTATTCGAGAATCGAACCTGCGATACCTCGAGGTTGGTTCAAATCACATGCATTGTGTCCTTGCAATATTGGTAAGCATGTTAACAAGGGAGGAGGAGGTGGTGGGGATGCAGTGTGGTGGGAATAGCGGGGAGGTGAAAACCATCCGGTCGGCAGAATTGGCCCGCTACTGAGCAGGCAGCCTATGACGTCACTCACATTGCAGCCCAGCAGTACCGCAGCATGCATTAACAGTGCGGCAGCACACACTACATGAACCATAACCACATGGACCAATGCTTATAAGTTTACATATGGAATAGGTGGCCCCCGACCCTTCTCCTAGTCATGGTTGATGTCAATGTTATTATTTTGACAACTATAATGGTTTGTAAATTACAGCCAACTATGCTTATAAGTTGACACAGGGCATATTTGACCCCATGACCCTTCCCCTAGTCGGGGTAGATGCCCATGTTTTGAATTTGACAACTATAACTTAAACGGTTCCTAAATTTTAGCCAACTATGCTTATAAGTGTTATGCACACACAGACTTAAGGAGGGGGCAGTGTTACACGAGATACGATCGATCGCGATGCCTTTATGCCCTGCTGCCGCTTCCGGCGAGGCACTGGCCGCAGAAATGGTCGACATTCTCAACTACTCACCAATTGTTCTGGGTAGATATAGGTCGTCGATATCAAGATAGCCGCCGGATAAGTGTTATGCGTGAACTTTGCAGGAATGCCTCAATTTCTACAAGATTCAGCTACAATGTGCAAACCTCTGACACAATGTGCAAACTGCCAACTGGATTGTGTAAAGGTGTTTTCCGGCACTTGCTGCCCCTTCTGGCGGGAGGGAAATTTGGGAAATTCTGGGGGAAAAACTGGACAAAATTAATTCTTTTTTTGTACACGGAATCGGCCATTTGGATGGGAAAAGGGGGAAAAAGGGAAATTCTCGCTCCTCCCGTCCTGAGCCCGACGCCTGGTCATATGCTAATCACGCTCCTCGCATCCTCTGCCTGACACGTGTTGTCTCAGAATGCTCTTTTTTATACTACTTTCTGTGTTGTTATAAGTATCTGTGATATCAAACTATTGGTTTTGTACTGCTGAGCTGAGCAAATGTTCGGCCCTCCTTTTTCTGCTTTCACTAACCCTAGAACTGCACACTCGTCTCGGCCAGATCCGTGGGGACTTTTGTTTTTTTTTTTTTGTGGTGCTGTTGGGTGCGTCGTTCACTATAGGGTCTCTACCCTATTGGGTGATATACACCTGGCATTGCCACAATGGTCTTACTGGATCTGCTGTTGTTGGAAGATTCACATCGTGCATTTATTTGATGTATATGGCTAAACTCAGACAGATACATCGGTTACCAGGACAGAAACGGTGATGTAACCTTTGCAAGGGGATCCTTTATGACGCTACAACTTTGTGACTTATAAAATGATTGTAATAAATTGACATGAACCACGCAACCTCGAGTGCTCTCGTGAACACTTAAGCCTCCGCAGTCACTTGCACTACTTCGCTAACACCGGGCTGAACCGAACATTAGGCCATGTGTGCATAGCACAGGTTGGTGGGAACGGAACTTCCACCACTTTGCCAACAGGTACTACATGACTCAAGCGACCATCTTACTTTATTTACCTGAAGAGGTTATTATTGGGATAAATGGGGAAGCAATACAATACGGTATCCCCCGGAAAGCCCGGGCTGTCGGGCGCACTGACAATTGGGGGGAACATCGGGACAGCTCGCGCCGCGACGCCGACGTCCCTCTTCTTTGAGTTACGTCGATTGGTCTGCTGAACTATTCAGTAGTGCTATGTGACTCCAAGTGCTTCGACAAGTGAGAAATAATATTCTTTAAGGATTATCAGTGTTTATTTCATTTAAATCTATCGAAGCAAAAAAAAAATCTATTCATAAAAGGGAAACCGAGCATAGTTACCCAATGTGGACTTGTCCAAATGCTCAGTTGGTGACCACTTGGACTCGCCCACAAGTGAAATACAAAGTACATTCTGTGACGTCACAGGAAGTGAAATATAGAGACCTAAATTGTTATTTAAATTATTTCTCAAGGGTCAATTACATATAATATTATTAAGAGGGTAATCATGCTCTTCTCACAGCGGACTGCCTATAAAGGCCAATTAATATATAATAATATTTTCAAGAGTGGTTACATCCCCCCTGATGTCACATTCTCAAACATAATAAACATTTGTTTCAGCACTGGTCTCACCAACATGTCTGTAATCACAGTTTAAAATTTTGTAGTATTTTTATTTTAAATTAAAGTGTCTCATCTATTTCTTAAATACATTTTTGGCGTCGGCTTTCGCAGCCTCAGGAGGAAGCAGCCACAATTAAATCAGTTTGACTTCAGCACTAGGTCCGGCCGGCAGCACGGGAGATTCGCTCCGCGCGAACCTCCTCATCGCCAACGAACTTTGCCTGCAATTATTTAGTAGATAATAGTGCATTAATTTACCAGAACATTTTCACATTCAGTGCCGAGAGGCGGACCTTCTGCCTCCCCGTGTCTTCAACTAGGGCTTAATGCACAGATGCGTCCGCAAGTCCACAAATATTTCCCATGGCTTAAGCTGTTTTCCCGTTGATGTCTCTGGCAGACCAAAGTGCCGGGCCTGCTTACATTAAACATAATAGCTTCCGTGTCCATGTGCCATTACAAGTTAAGTAAACATTTCAGTGAATTATAGGTGTGTTTCTTTATTCTTCCGGATATGTCTGGTGCTGCAACCTAATGCAGCATTCGCAGTGAGTACATAATTCAGTGTAATTCAGGCGTACGAGGTTGCCTTCAACTTTGCAAATGCAATAAGTGTAAGTTTACAACACGTGCAGTTTATTGGCAAGTATTACGTCAGAAAGTTTACAGCACGACGGAGGACCCGAGGGTCGCACAGGGTCATCGAGCACACGACCTCCATCACTAACTCTACCCACTGAGATATGGCAACAGGCAATATCAACAGTTTTCGGCTGAATTTGTAAATCCGGAGGGGTGGAACCCACTTCAACCATCCTGGAACACCTTGCCCACGTCAAAATGTGGTCTCATTCAGTTGGGTACACGACTGTGATGTGAACATAACCTGGAGTTGGTGCTGTGCATCTGCGAGGTGTGGGCGGGGTCCTACAGTGAATGGTGGAAATTGTAGACGTGGGCGAAAATTTCTGGCAGTTTGTCTCACGCCTCCTACATGCCAGCATGCTGACTTTGGAGCCAAATGAAAGATCTGCTCTATATCTGTCGGTTTGAGCAATAAAAGCCAAATATCAATTTTATTAACTTTCATTTCAACACATATACCAAAGAAAATATTATCCACTGATGCAGACATGTTCACTTGAAGCCCAAGACTGTGTCCCAAACACAGCCACATCCTAATTTAATATTTATTTATTTTCCTTCTTGACAGAAACTAAATTTTTCCATGCAGTTCGAATTTTGTTTTGAAAGATACTTGTTAGGGAGAATATTTTCCAAAAATATTTTCCGATACACAGCATTTGAAATGCATTGTTCCAGAAGCTTAGGATACGTAGTGTATATGTGAATTGTGGACATCCCTGATAGAAGGCTAACAGACGGGACATGGTTACTGGAGTATGCTGTGAGAAAAATGGTCCAGTGTTTAAAACAAGCATTTTATTCAGATAAATGTAATAGATTATTTGTGTTGTACACTCTACAATTTCAGGAAGGTTAACCAAAACATGGTAAGTAGTATTGCAGATCTCAATATTTTTACTATTTGGGGTTCTTATTGTACACCATCTTTTTTGGGCACACTTCTGTTTCTTCAGTTACTTCCACTAGATGAGCCAGGAATTTGAGTCGATGTGCAATATTTACTAATAATAGATAATTTAATCTATTATACACATTTTTAATTGGTTAAATTTTTGTTACTTGAAGCATGGGCACTTTGCATCTGAGTACATTACTATACAGATAGTATGTTTGGTCTGGAGACCCACAGAAAATTTCCTTGAGAACTGTTATAATACTAAAAATATAGCACTACTTCAGACTCGGATATGATTTTATTGTGTACATCACATCATTTGTGAATGGCCTTTTAAGTTCTGAGAGGGAACCACAGTATTTCCTAGGACATTGCTGGCAACAGTGAACACAGATTTCAAAAGTTGAACTGCTTAATGATTGTTACTTCTTTCCACTCCAAGCAATTGCTTCAATAGTTTGTGGATGTTAGTGAATTTAGTTCGGGTTAAACATAGTCTTCCCTAACTAACACTCAGAAATTATGTTCATATCAGAAGCTTCTACTAAATTTAGGATATTCTAATTGCAAACTTTGAAAACTACTGAACTGTATTTTCAGTTATATGTTGCAGGTTCAGTTCATTCAACATCAAATATTGTGTATTGCTTGTAAACGATATTTTATATTGAGATATAAACTGTTATAATTATCATGACACTGTTGTACTTGACAAGTTAACCAGTAATTTAGCATTGTTCTAATTATGTTTATACTACTATATTATGTGTAACCCAAACGTAGCTTTGACAAAGCACTAAATAAATTATACACAGAAAATCAATTAAGTAAATAACTGTCAACAACAAATCCATAACTAGGACCCATTGCAAAAAAAAAAAATATTTGTAGTGTTTTGGCCAGTTCACAAATTGAATTTCATACAGAAAACATGGTGTTATGGAACTACACGGATGTAGTAGTAGAACACGCGTGATGGTTCTAAATCACTAAGCAGGGGAAAAAGGCAGACGTAGTGCCATATTATTAACCAGGGACGGGTATAGCACCGCAGTTAGCATCACACTCGGCTTTGCATGCTCCATCTGCTCCATCCCTTCACTTACCTACACCCCCAACCCCTCCCCTCATCCTCCTTCACATCGAGCTATACTGTGGTTATCTACACCTGATGCCTGATTAAAAAAACACCCTTCTCCATCCCTTCACCTACTTACACCCCTACCCCCTCCCTTCATCATCCTCCTTCACAACAAGCTATGCTGTAATTACTTCTTTAATTAATTGGAGCCCTGCTGCGAGATTATAAGCTCTTCTCTCCTGGGGGTTTCTACACCTGTTGCTTGATACACTAACACCCCTCTACACCCTTTCACTTACCTACACCCCCACCCACGCCCCTGATAATCCTCCTTCACAACGAGCTTTACTGTGATTACTTTTGGAATTAATTGTAGGCATGCTGCGAGGTCGCAAGCTCTCCAACCTCCTCTCATAGTGTTATATACACCTGATGCCTGGTAAACTATCACCTCACACTCCCCTCTGCTGTCCAGTGATTGCTTACCCCTCCCACAACCCCTCCTCCATCAATTCATTTTCCCAGCGAGATATGCCGTGTTCAGTTCACACTGCTGTCATCGTAGGCCACCATCATAGTTGTAGAGTTGGCCGCTAGGAGTGCTGGTGTCCTTGACCTCGTCAACGGCTGCAGAAGAGTACGCGAGTCGTTCGTTCACCAAGAGCCAATGTTGCTTAATGTCGCCATCTGCTGCTATGAGCGCTGGCTGGAAGCTTGAGACAATTGCCTGCATACTATGTGTAATTCTTTAATACAACATAAAAAACTTCGGATCCTGGTGGACTTGAATTGGGGACCCCTATGTCCTAAGTCGGCAGACTCACACCTTTAATAACTTGACCACGAGAGATTGGATTCCAATGGTGTTTTTAATAAGGCATTAAAAAGGAACACCTACAAACTCGAACCTTCAAAATGGATTTATATTATAGGAATAAATGGTAATTTAAAAAAAAAAATTATAGATTTCTATTAATGTTTATTTACCACTTTAAAATTTTCAAATATAAATGTTTGAAGCGACGTGTTTACGAACTCATATTTAAAGGACATTTTGTTTATGGCTTCACAATAACCAAATATTCAAAGCATACTTTTTTAAAGAAACGATATATATCTAAATTTAAAATATCTTTATTAAAATTTTGCAAAATTATGTTAAATTTTGTATCCAAAGATTTGTATTTTTTTTTAGACAGATATGAATCTGGCATCAAAAATGCATATGCAACTATAACTATCACCATATTGAAATCTTAGCAAGCATAGAAGCAAATTTTATTTTATTTTAAAATTAATTATGTAACCATTCCGAGCATCAAATACAATGCATCGCGTACCATACAACAGGTCATTTAAGTCCTAAAACTTTTCTGACAAGGTCAATTATGATTGAAGCCCTTTTGTAAATGTAGTCATAATTTCCGAACCAACGATGCTATAGTGCTCAAATACATAAGATAGAAACAGTACCCGACATACTCTACTCCATAATGATAAGGTCATTTAGACCCTAAACCCTTTCTGGCAAGATCAATTATGTGTAAAACTCTTTTATAAGCACACTTTGTCATAATTTCCAAACATTGAAGGTATAGTCTTCAAATTCATAACATACACATCGCCCTGACAACAAACACCACTGGGTCAAACATACCTAAAACCCTTTCTTAAGTATAGTTAGGGATAAATTTACCTAGTGCACATTTACCAAGTGTATACTTACCAAGTGTATACTTACCAACTGTATACTTACCAAGTGCACACTTATCAAGTGAACACTTACCAAGTGCACACTGACCAAGTGCACACTTACCAAGTGCATACTTACCAAATACATACCTACCAAGTGCATACTTACCCACATATTATTTTATTTATATTTAAAAAAATATTTGGGAGTTGGATAGGTGTGAGCCTTACTTAATATATGAAATATTAATTACAGATTTAGGTTCGATTCTCGACCAAGTTATGTATTATTATTTATTTCCGATTTTACCAAATTTTTATTTGTGACTTGGATACCTGCTGAGAGCAGTAGTGGTAGTTCTGGATTATCAAGTTCGAGTCTAGGTCAGAACACCTAATATTATTTTATATCCGAATTTAACAAAAATTTGGTTTCGATTTGTACTTCTGTTTATAGTCATTAATGTAATTCTATTTTTGCATTACCGGGATCGATTCCCAGGCGACTCAGTGAATATATTTTTAAAAAATTCTGGGAAATACAATCTTTCACATTTACGTATGCTAACTGCCTACCTTATTACCTGATCGGTGTTTACTTCTCAACTAACATGTTATATGTTCGATGTGAACTGTTGAAGGTCGAGAATGGTGGAGGGGAATGCAGTTATATGATGTAATTTGGTAATGAGGTATTCGTGTAATTAACATAATCATGTAAATCCATACTTGCATAAATATGCAATGAATATTTACTAGTTATCCATATCTAAATATGAATAATTAACAACTAAACATTCACAAAAGTAATATGACCTCTAAGCAAAACCACCAGACATCAACTGTCATATAACTTTTCATTTGTTTCTGAATTTATAATAATAATAATTTTTAATATTATTATTATGGGTGGAAGGTGTTACACTTACACTATGCTAACATTCACTACACACACTTATCAAGTGTGCAACATCATATGTAGAGACACATACGTATGCTCCCGAGGAACGACAGCCAGCTCAAGTCTAAAGTCTTGCCGTAAACATGATGTCTATAGGATATTTTCAAGCGGGAACACTTCTGTTTTATTCCTGTCAGGTCAACGAACCCTAACAGAAAAAAAAAACAATCGCGTATGCGGCTTCAACATATACCGCCACCCACAGCCAGAATATTTACAATGAATTACTCTGATAAAACATTTCATAATGTAATAGCAAAATACACACTCGTGCGCACAAACACATACATACACACATATACACGTCATATTCTACACAACCATGCATACACACACAAACACACACAATGCACACATGCAAACACACTCACACAACTCATTTGCACATACCATATCAGGCAATTGCAAAACCACATACCATCAAACTTTACAAGCAAAACAAAATATTTGAAAACTATGTTAACATATCATACAACCCAAATGAACGAAGCATACAAAAAACTGTAACGATAATATTATGGAACCACTTCAAACTATATTACTAACAACGTACCACCCGCTTTCAAAACCCCATGCCATCAAACTTTAAAAGCAATACTAAATACTTGAAAACTATATCAACATAATACAACCCAAATGAACAAAGCATACAAAAACAGTCACGATCATATTATGGATCCACTTCAAACTATGTTACTAACAACATACCACCCACTTGCATAACCCGTAACATCAAACTTTACTAGCAAAACTAAATACTTAACAAATAAATAAAATCTATCATACAACACAAATGAACTAATATCCATTATCTGCCATCCAATAAACACTATCACACATATTTAATTTAAAGTATAATGATTTACAAAAAAGTAAAAAACCTTTTCAGGAGTCCCTTTTTTAATTTACTATATAACATAATTTAATACAAAATTAAGATCCAAATAAAACAATCATCTCACACAAATTTTTATTATGCTATACTAAATACAGCAATAAATAATTGTTCATTTCATAAAAATGCCTTAATAAAAGAATGTTTGTTAAGATCTGCTCTTTTTAACTATTGGTTCGATCCTTCTAGGTAACTTAGATCTTATTTGTATAACAAGTATTTACACAATTAAACTTTCTTTCATCTCACAAAAAGCTAAAGTGTTTGTTAAATGTTACTATATTTATCTACATCTAAAGTGACAAAATTGAAGTATACATACTTATTTAGTCAATACTTCAACCTAAACATAGCCATTTACAGTTATACTTACATACTCAATTCCCAACGAGGTAAATACGGGTATAGGAATTACTATGTGCGAAATTTGTTTAAACCCATTCATCTTAAACTTTAAATATTAAATTTTTGTTTAAAATTATCATTTTTAAATCTGTCATTCAGTTGAAGACAAGCTAATTTAATATAATGTAACAACACACACGCTAAGTACTCATTACGCATCAAGCAACAACTTTACATAATAATGCAAGTCGATGCATTACCTAACATACCCTGTCATAACCAAAGACATTTTAATATTTTTAATTGTTATAGGAAGACTGTTTTGTGAATCACTTATAAACTCTCGCAAGCTTCCAAAGAACACAATGTTTAATTGTTATCTATACAGCGAAACCTTTTGATTTATAAAACACGTAAACAATGTTTTGAGGAAAAAAAATGTATCGATGACGTGCATCGGGGATTTTGAGCACACACATTATCAATCATCAAGAGTAAAATATGTATATTCGCAAAACAAAACTACATATTTAGCGAGAATATCTGCATATAAATAATATATACATAGCGATTTAAGAACCATACAGAGTATGTAGATATTTCTTTTAATTGTGTATCAAGTAAATTAACCAAAGTATCTGCATAATGGAAATCCAACTGCAAGTAGTATGTATGTAACGAGATGAAAACAACTACCCATCGACCGATGAAACACAATAAACAAGAAAGGAATACAACTATAGGCTCGATAACATATTCATAGCTTCATTGCAAGTCAAACTCACTTTTTAACACTACTATTTACATACTGAATAACTAACATGATTAATTTCACTCTAAGTATACATCTTACCATAAACAAAACTAACATCCGACTAACAGATGTTTGATATTATGCATAACTTATATACATGTCATCTTGCAACACACTACACAATAAACACTTAAACAATATGCCTTTATTTTATCTATATCACTCTATATTCAACCCCATGCAGCGTTCATCATCTCTCTACACCTATCTAGCACAGCTCATCGACAACAAAGAACTACTTATACACACCCCCACAGGTCTCCAACAATCTATTGTCGTCTCTGGAAGAAAAGAAGTCTCGCAGAAAAGATGCAAGGGAGTGCTTTATCTAGGAAGGCTACACAATCACAAACTGCATAACAGATGTATGTAATTAAAGCATACTGTTGTGAAAATCTTTTTTTTTTAATTCATACACTTTATAAATGACACATACAACACAAGCATGTATGAAATTACTACTCTACATATAAATCCTCAATCCTCAAAAATCATTCCTTATTGTTCAAAAACCATTCATTATTCCTCAAAAATCATTCCTTTTCCTCAAAATCATTCCTTAGTCCTCAAAAACCGTTCCTTATTCCTTAAAGAACATATCTAACAATCTATCGCAATACAAAAAAAAAAATACATAGATCTATTCCAACACACAGACTTACACACAGAATAACACACACTTACACACAAAGAACCTAAAATATTCCAATTGGCAAACACGCTCCACCCATGACTTGCTTTTAATAAACCAAATTGACTCAAATTAACCCAAAATAAGCCAAAAGTACCCTAATCAACCCAAAATTAACCCGAAATGCCCAAAATCGATTCCAAAACACACACACACAGAATTACGTAAATACCTAAAACCTACATCGATTTTAACCACTCTGGTTTACCTAAACACACCAACCATTTACACTTTTCGTGATCATAGTAACATACGAGGGAAGAAAATATCACATTTAATAACCATCCCAGGATAATTAATCAGATCATAAGAGTTATAATGCAAAACTCTTTAAAAACTATATCCATATAAAGTTCACATACAGGAAATGAACAATGTTTATATCTTACTCTATTGCCATGCAAAGGAAAATACCTGTATTCGGAAGGACATAGGATCGAACAATCTGCCATCCCTTACCTATACACACCAAGATAATCTATTTAGTTGTGAACATTTGTCATAAGAAATAGTTATGGTAGAACCATCTTGTCTCCTACACACCATTTAATTATAAAATTCATTTTAAAATACATATTATATAGTAATTGTTCGATGCATTCATTTATTTAGTCAGACTTATGTATAATAATTTCTTTTTTTTTTGTCACACATCACAATAGATCATTGCTTAATTTACAGAAACAAATAGCTCACCATATTATTAATTAAATATATCGAACAGCTTTCCCCATCGCCCAATCATAAGTTAATGAGATATCAACCAACTGTATTGCCCAAACCTACATCCACCCATCGAAAAATGTTAAAAATAACTCATAATAACTTTATATCTTATCATACTCGCTACTAAAAAAAAAAAAAAAAACAGACGAAACATCCATTTCTACGTATTCTATCTTGTAATATCCCAATTACATAAACAAACCATACAAAAAATTATTACCTACATCATATCGGTTATACCAAACACTTCCCCTCATACCATCCAGATAAACAAAACAACCATATAAGCATTCGCATGAAATATTTCAGCGAATTACACACATAATACCACATCATCATATCATATCATCATCATATCATCATCATCATCATCATCATCAGACAGACTTATACTTCATCTCCAGTTAGATACAATCTCAAACACCAATATAGTGTCAAAATCATTTCTACTGAAGGTGGATAACATATCCCATCTCATATTAATTAATAGAGGTTTCCCTTCCTTTATTCACAGATAACTCTACTGGAAAAAATAGTTTTATCAAAAAGTCTTATATGTCTCTTCTGATAATTACCATTTAAATTGCCAAAGAAGTCCATCTCAAGAGCTATACCAAATACATATATACATATATGTAATGTTCTTATATCCTCAAAGCTTACACTTGTTCTGTATATATCATCGCATACAACAGGAAGGGGAATAATGAATAAAAATATTAGTCTTCCATACACTTTATCTTCATTCAATCCTCACATTTGTCAAAAATACACAGTATTTAGGTTTCCCTATTCACAAATACAATATTTCAATTAACACGTGTATAGATCTTGTAACAAATGGCAAATGGACAGTTACTATCGTCGTATTGTCTAGTACTAAACCTAGTCACAAATGTCTTGCTGCAATACTTGCAATCGCTTCCCGATGGTCGACAAATATTACCTTTACACTTCTTCTTATGTGTATATAGGATATCACTGCGAGCACACACAGTATCACACTTATCTCAGTGGAACGGCTGGTATGCTGAACTGAACAAAAAATGACTACATTCATGTAATCGTGCATGACAACTTATAATAAAAGTATTTTCCACAATAACAATATTGTTTCTGCATTGCTTCTAGAGACTCTTCAGAAACCCTTGCCGAAGGTGTTACGAATGGCAAGTCTTCAACCATTGTTACCATCTTCATATTACAAAAGCGTACAATATAACTACATGACTCCACTTGTAACAATTTGAATTCCATCACAATCGTCGAAGAAGTGAAAACATCCATACAGGATGCACGCTTATAAACTGTTTTCACAACAGAATAATTGGTTTAGGTGTCACTCAAACTGAGTCAGAGAAAGAGACACCATCACCACTATCTTAATATATGCCTTTAAATATTATTTATCAGGTGTGGAACTTGAACCCACACTTCCATACAGGGAAGCAGGGCTTAAATATAGCGCCTTAAACCGCTCAACCTAACCAACATTTGCAGGAAATATTTTACTATAATGAAAAGTGTTAACCTTTTCCTTGGTTAACGCCATAGGATGATGACATAGGATCTTAAGCTATTGTTCAGAATCTACCGTATAAAACAATAAGAAACAAATTTTTTTTAGCAAATTTGTAATTTCACAGAAAAAATCATAAAACCTTCGCAATTGGGAACACCCTGAGAAAACACAAACTAGTATTTGAAACGCTAACCGCTACAAGTGTGATTATTCATGACCAGCACTAATATATATTTAAAAATAGAAGCTGCGCCATTATCGTTTTACCTTGGCAGTTTTCAGACACTTTTACCAATGCATTAGCCACATGAAGAAATATAGCCTTATTTAAATGCAGTGGCTATAACTTTATAAACTGCCATGCATCAACAACACATACAATATGTTGTACACTGTTTTCGTTTCCAAATTTATAATTTTATAAATCATAGCTCCTTTAAGAAATGGTGGACATAACACTAAGGCTTAATACTTTTGCAACAAGCACAACTTTAGAGAATAGTGAAAACGTACTATAATTAGAATTACAAGATGACACCAAATTACATTATTTTTAACATTACTTATTTATTTTTTCCGAGGTGGTCAGGAGACCACAAAGCCTCAAAAGAAGGCACAACATAATAGTAGCTCGTCACCAGCTTAACACAAACATCTGACGATTCTAGAATTATCTTTGAGCATTTGTACAACAAAAAAGGTCAATTAATTATATACCTATCAAACTTTACCTTCTTACTTGGTCATTATTATTTCCTCTTTTTTTTTAAATTTTTATTTTAGTATATATACACTCAAACAAAAAAAATATTTCAGCTTACTGATAACACAATTTCATTTTACAATATGCATTTTGTTTGACAAATAAAAAAACTTTTGGGTGATACATAATTCTTTAAGGTAATTTAGAAATGTCCAACAGTAAACTTTGGCCTAAATCAATAGGATACTATGATGCGAAGAATGAAGTCCGAAGACACCAAAGAACTACTTCATGTCAAATAGTAAAAAGAATGGGCTGAACAAACATTTAGCAGAAGCTTTTGGACTCCGACACAATGGGATCCACGATACCGCTTAGCCTAAGGCACAGAGCAGCCACGCAGTTAAACAGATGGACTCACATACTTAGCTCGGCAGTCCTTCGGCAACTACAACGACAGCACTGTACACACAATGTAAAATAGAAATAGTAAGGGACCATCAACCAACACACAAACGGAGTATGCATTTTTGTTCTGCCACAAGGGCAAACCTTGAAAACTCAGTACACATCCGACATGACCAATTGATGAATATATCGAATGACCATAAATATCATGGTGACCAAAATATCAATAATAAATTCACCTTACTATTTATCTAAAATTTTAAAGCTAGTTAAAATTAAATACAAAATTAATTAGGTAAATTAGGTAAAAGTTAATATAAAATATTACACTGAAAAAACAGGAGAATGACATAACAATGCCTTGTATGACCTCTATCAGGCCAAAAATGAGTTATAAAACCCAGGTACAATACCGATCTTACCAAAAGACTAAGAAATTAATATAAGCTAATATTAATGGTGTTACGGCATTTACAAATCGCGTTAAGACATTACAAAACACACTAACAGCTCAATATAATGTGAATATTTGACATTCTGTGACACAACCAGTATTAACCAACATACAACAAATTATAAAAAAACCGTAATTTCAAAATAAACAATGAAATACGATAAAAATGGTTTTGCGAAGGGAAGTAAATTGCTACAAACTCAATTTAAGAAAAAAAAAATTAGGTAAGCGAGAGAATGTGATCTTTGAATGAATAGTGCAATGGAGGTGAATGACAATATGGAGATTTCTGGACATTCGCCATTGCGATGCAGATGTCTATCATGGAAAAAACATGACTGTTTTTTCCATGATAGACATCTGCATCGGAATGGTGAATGTCCAAAAATTTAGATCTTGTCAAGAGAGAGAATGCCACAGTATGGCACAGTATTCCATCATTACTGATTTGTGAAGATAAATCTCTACAGAATACCAGCATTTAAGTTTACTGTAGAATTCGTATACAGGTTGGAACAAAAGTTCGTTTACAATGTTTGGGTGATGATAGTGGTCAAGATGAACAACATTTGTATGTACCAAAAGTTATGTACTTTGACCGTTTTGCCGCTAGGGGCGAGATAAGGTGGATGCGTAAGGATTCTAGGAGTGCGCATCCTTCGTGACATTATGCGTTAGATCGGTCACTGTTGTCGACAAGTGTTGAGGAGCAGTTTGTTTCTGTTCGATTTGCTGTCACTGTATGAGCTGGCGTCGTAGCCTACCACCTGGTTGGAATTTACGTTTTACCAGACCGGCTACATGGTGGCAATTACCATGTGCTTAAACGTAATGTCTTACCACCGCTCCTGCAGACTGTTCCACTGGCTTTGAGGCAACGATTATGGTTTCAGAATGACCATACTCCTCCAGATTATGACCGCAGTGCCAATTACTTATTCAAACAAAATGTTCCTCAATCGTTGGATTGGTAGGGATGGGCCTGTACCTCGGCCACCTCGAACTCCCGATCTCACTCCGGTAGATTTATTTCGGTGGGAAGAAATACAATATCTCGTTTACGTTTACGCAACGCCTATACAAACCGAAGATTTTGTTGCCCGTGTTGCTGCAGCAGCGATAGTCATCTCGGAAACACGTGGAATCTTTGAATGAAACAGACAATTTTCACAGTTGTCACTACTTTCGTCATAATGGCAATATCAGCAATATTATCCATCATTGCAAAAAAAAAGTAGTTAAATGAGAGAAATAACTACATTCGGTAGTCTTCGGCTACTGCTAAGGTATTTTCGCCACAATTAAGGCCTATGTGTAGCAAGGAAACATAAAAAAGGCAAGTTTAACCAATGTCAATTAACTTAAACTCATGAGCACAGTGGTGAAACGCAACACAACTTTTAACTGCAGACTGTACAAAAATAAACGTTTCCGCATTGCTGCAGACACATCTAGATACTGCTTCATTACAGACTTATATTACGAGCACAAACTAAAATATTGGAAGAGCACTTCGTCTAACTCGCTCGAAAATATTACCAAGAATGTACTAATAACGCCAACCCACAAATTTACATTAGAAGATTTAAAAAGGGGAGTTTGGGACAATGGCGTTTGGTGCGGAGCTTCGGAGCTGCTCCTGATCTGTCATTCCAGTTCCCCGGCGGCTATCTTGTCCACCAGGTTGGATATCATCCAACCGCCATATTGGATCCAGTTGACCTTGACCCATGACCTTGACCTAGTGGTCTTAAACCTTGAAAACCCAAAATATCTAAAAAGTTATTAATTAATATTTTATCAAAATTATTAAATATAATATTATTAAAAACTATTATTTCAATAATGTATTTAAAAATTCCTAAAAAATACCATTAAAAAATGTATTAAATAAACTTACATTTCCGAAAGTCCGACAGGCACCATGGCCAGCAGATGACTGAACTCCTCCAATCAATCACATTGTCTTAACATTCACCTCCCCTCCAATGTTTCTCATTGGTTAATTAGTCGGCAGGCCCCCATCCCTTCACCTTCACACATTCCATCGTATGCAGCCATCTTGTTTTTTTTTTAGTTTGTAATTTGTTTATACACTGCTGGAGAATGCTATATTGTATTTCATATGAATTCTTTTACATCATATAGGTAGTGCTCGTAAATTAATAATTGATATCGCCACCAGGCAGCTGTCGATTTAGCCATCAGATGACAGACATGTTTTTAATGTTTAGTTGGGATTGTTGGCGGCCCCTATATTGGATTATATTTTCAATGTCTAGGTAGCATTAATTTCTCAATTATGCTACCTGATATCGGTTTGTGCCGAATGGTGACGAGGATCATTCCTGCAAACTATGTAATCTGTAATTTAATTTTTTATATAATTTTTCAAAATATGTATTTTTACTAAAAATGACTTTTATATAAAGCGGAGTGGTTTTTAAGATTAAGCCAGCCAGCGCATCAACTGGAGTTAGCCATTCGCAGTTCGACACATATGAAGTATAAATTGTAAAAATTTTTTTGAATATATATATACGTTGACATGAACACGAACTTTCATAATGGGCAGTACCTGATCGCATATAAAATGTATGCTCAGTTCCAAAATACATACTATTTACGCCCCCAGTCCACAATACTGAGCACTGATACTTTCAAGAGTTTGGCCCTGCTCATTGTATACGATGTGAATAAATAGGACAAGCGTATTACTTCCAATGTAATCGACTGCAGGATCGATTTCACTACACATGGAGATATACTTCCAATCACGTAAGCTTTCCGCCTGATACTTCACGACTGGCTTGAATCGTACAATTGCCGAGACAAGACCATGAAAATACTGTCGTGGGCACAGATTAAAATATATAACTATAACTGTTCATACACTATAACTGTTTAGTCGTCTTCAAAAATCATCAGATTCAAGATGTACTGTAACCTACAGGGCTTTGTGCTCAAGGACATCGCATTATCCTACATTGATGATGGTAAAACACGAACGAATCTGCAACTTCTGACCTCCATACCTGTGGAAACTGTTGGTAAAGAAGAGCATGAAAACAAAGACCTGGCTGAGCAAATACTACCATGGACTGGAATGGGACGAAGGGAAGGTTCCGGATTATCAGGTGGGAAATGTGCTGCGTGACTTGCTGATGCAGTACCCGAAGGCCCCAATTATCAAAGCTGGACCTGAGCAGCAAAAATGGTTTAGCAACTTGTGTTAAAATTGAAGTGGATATTATCGATATGCAGGCTGAGTATGGCTGTCCTTCGCTTCGTAAACTCTTCAAAACGTAAGGAGAGTCACATCGTCGTGTCTGCGACAGGTCAGAACCTGACTGAGCCTTACGCACTGAAGTACGTGCAGCTGCTGAGCAAATGGTACATCTCATCCTTGGACCAGGAATCAGATAGACACGAAATCGTCCGAATCGACCAGAACTTCCTACCGTTCTCCACATGCATATAAAGGCAGGAGCATCTCGCCATATTAAGTTGGCCGCCAGACACCAGACGAAGATGTACTCATTTCACCCTGCGAATGTTTGTGAATGTCACACCCGGTCACTCTACTATCGACTGAAGTTATTGGTACACCGGTTACCTACGCACGTACATGGAGAGTTGTGAAGGTAGCAGCATTCAGCATTGGATATTTTTGCACTTGCTCCTGTCATATGAACCAAGCATGCAGCTCATAGCATGTTGCGAGCCTGAGGAGTGCACTTTATTTTACATGCGTTCCGCAACATATATTCCCACCAGCATCGAAGACGTGGTGTCTTTTTCTTCATGCATGAATGAGATTACCATGGATTGCACAGAGGGAGACGCGAAACCACCAGTTGAGAAGGTTGAAGCCTCGAGCCAGACGACCAGAAGTCGGAGAATGACTCGTAGGCGCCACGTGTCTATCAGCAGTTTAAACGAAATACGATACTGCACCTTCCGAAGAATGTGCCTCCAGCTTCGGAAATGAGATGGCACCTACTCGCCAATGTTGCTATCGTAGCCAGGTAAGGTGTACTCCCGATGCTGCTGTTGCTGGCTCCACCATTGGCAGACCTGGTGTCGATGAACCAGATATTGGTATTACAGTTTTAGAGTCATCGATCAAAGAGGAACCAAGTCTACACTGCAATGATAATGCAATGGATGGCGAATCGGAGACAAGAATTGCTGCTTGGGTCGAAGTTCTTTTTGGTGACCCTGTGATTTGCGCAGCCCTTCGCAGCATGCTACTGCTTACCACAATATGTGAATTGTTCAGACTTTTATTAGATACCCTAAAATCATAATTGAATATCTGCAGATTAAGATAATATATAATTTGGACTCTGTTTGAGGAAGATAAAAAAATATATATTTTTGTGTTGGTTATGTGTATTTTATTAATTGCATAATCTATTTCGTGTAAAATATTTGGGTTTGTGTTTATTCTTTTACATATACATAATTATTACAATGATAGTTAAAAATGCAATATTCCAAATATTGCTTTGAGTATGAATAAAGTGTGTTGAAAGGAAATGTAAACACAACATAGTCCACAGATGTATTCGTGTAAGACTAATTCAGGTCGAAACCTGTTGGTGTTCGTATAGATGGTGTTGGGAATATATGTAGTCTTTTATGTTGAAACATGATCATCTTATATTGCGGAGCTTCGTGGCATCTTATGGCAGATGTGTTTTCATTTTTTTTTTTTTTACATTATCAAATAATAAAAAAAATTCTTAAAATATATTTTGTGTTATATTTGTTTCAAAAACCTTAACTCTTGGAATAAAAATTATATAAAAAAAATACTTACATTGAAAATTAAAACAGTAAATAAATAAATATGACAATTTACATAGTTTGCATGAATGGCCCTAGTCACCATTCGGTATAGGCCGATAGAAAGCAGTATAATCGAGAAATTAGTGCTACCTAGACACTGAAAATAGAATCCAATATAGAGGGTGCCGACAGACCACCTATATGTAAAAAACATAGACAAATATGGCTGCCATTTTGTGTGGCTAAATCGACAACTTGCCTGGTGGTGATATCGATTATTAATACACTAGTGCCTCCTAGGTGTAGTAAAAGTAATCACATGATCTCCAAGACGATGTCCTCCAGCAATGTATAATCAAGTTACAAACGAAATACACCAATATGGCTGTATACGATAGAATGAGTAACGACGAGGGGGCAGAGGCATGCCAACTAATTAACCAATGAGAAACATTGATAGGGGAGCATCCGAAAATGTAAGTTTTTAAAATATAAATTTTAATAATAACATTTCTAATGATTTTCAAACACATTATTAAAACAATAATATCTAATATTTCTATAAGAGTTAATTTTTTTTTTTTTAATTTTTGGAAAATTTATGGTTTTCAAGGTCAAAGGTCACCAAATCTAGATCAACATCGAGGTTATGGGTCAAGGTCACCTGGATCAAATATGGCGGTCAGGTAACATCCAATATGGTAGACAAGATAGTCTCCGGAGGACCAGAATGACAGAGTATGAACAGCTCCGACGCTCCATGCCAGATAATATTGTCCAAACTCCCCTTTTTCAATTTACTTCAAGTCTCGGCGATTACGACCACGGCAAGTTACAGAACTACAAGCGGCCAAAGAGCCTATTGGCTCACAGGCCGTACTAAACATAATTAACCATTGAAAGCAGGCCTTCAGCCTCGAAACAGAGGAAAACCTGTATTACTGCAAAAAATCACCTAAACCACTAAACCACACGCAAGTACCAAGAAATCTGCGCATCATGTTACCACAGAACAAGTTAAAACATACACCACGCAGCCTCTGACTAGATGGTGAACCTGTGATGCACTTTGCAAACACACTGCTCTACACACACACGTGCCGAAACAATTCTCCCATCCGACAGCACTACGTACGTATATATGCATGGCCCTTCACCACAGCTGATTCCAAGGCGCCAGGTGACATGTGCTCTCTGCTGCAGATGGTGGGGATCATGTCTAGGCACACCTACACTACCAAGAGCACACAAACACACACTACTACACAAAGCTACAAGCGAGTTCACGAGAAAGGTTATTTCCCACAGAGTAATTGCTAGCTTCCGTCGGGTGGGTGGCTCAGTTCCGTCTCCCGTCACCAAGGCTGCACAGCGCGACCTTGGTTACACTTAAGCTCCACCCTCACTCATTTCATATCACCCTGCATCAAACTAACAAAAGTCTATCTTCGCTAACTAACAATTTGCCCTACTTTATCCCGCCCAAGCCAGTAAAAGGGTTATTTAGTTTTATCCTCCGCAACTGAGGCACATATTTTCCCAGTGCCCTCTCCGCTTTGCTCTGGTTGGCTGTGCCCTACCATCTAGACATTTCCTCTTTTGGAGTGTGTCGATGGCCACAATTGCAGTCATAGCACCAACCAAGCCTGCTGTAGCCGCGATGCAAACACTCCTTTTAACATAATAAACTCGACCAAAGGCGTTTAGGGCTTGCCCTGACATGCACCTAATGTTCATACCGTTTCAGCTATTAACATGCATGCCAGAGTGCCCACAGAACTGTGAAGGGGCTCACACTGGCGTGGTGGAATTTGTGGGCTTGCCAAATAATGCAGAATGTCTGATAAGTCTTTCCTTGATTACAAACTTTATTTGTATCCGCTATATATAAGAAAGAGATGTGAAACTGGTGCCAACATTTTGGCAAACCAACCAAGTTTTTGTTGCAATAGGATAACACATCAGTACATCTCCACGTGAGCACACTTGGTAGAACGTAGAACATCTAGTCAATATTTAATTTCTGTCCATAAATTAGCCAACATCACAGGAGCGCAGAGGCCAAGCTGTCGGGCCGTCGCGACCGATCCGTCGTCCAGAAAAGTTGTATCAAGATAGCCACAAACCTCCAAACCCCAATGAGGGGGTGAACCATTTTATTGAAAAATGACATTCGGGTGATACTCAAGCAACTGAGGAACGGTAAAAAATTACAACATGTCCAGATACACTGGAGACGCCATGGTACCCTCAGCGAAAAGTTCGCCTAGTCTGAAAAAGCAACACATTTGAGATCGCCATTATCGCCCTCAATACGTGATAGCATTTCGACTGCAAAGTCATACCGATGCATGGCTTCATTGGCTAAGAAATCCTCAACAATTTTCACGTAGTATGCACGAAACTATAAACGTTTGTGTAAGATATCACGAAGAGAATGTGCTGGCATTTGTAATTCACACGAGGCCCTACACATTGATTTTTTGGACTTCGCACAAAAAAAACTGTTTCACTTCTTCCACCCTATCAGCTGAGTTTGATGGTTTCGGCTAGTTCTCGGTAAGTCAGCAAAAGATCCTGTGCTTCAGAACTTGTCATACTATAACTTAATCCTTTCACATCTGGCAGCATTTCCATACATAGTTTGAAAGTTCCTCTGCGCTGTTATTGGTAACCAGGATTCGTAGTACCAGATGACACACATGAGCTTTTTCCTGCTTTGTGAACATGTTTGGTTTCCTGAACACTGCAACCACATTATTGAAACCTGCAACAAAAAACTTGGCTAGTTTTCCAAAACTTTTTCACCAGTTTTGTAACTATATCTTACATATAGTGGATATAAATAAAGTCTGTAATCAGGGAAAAACTTTTCGGACATTCTCTATAAAAAATCGCACTTCGAAATAGAGAACGGTACGCCCGCATCACATGAACCGACTACCTGAAGCTGTTCCAGGAAGCGCGGGTACGCTAGGGACGACAATGCTATGCCCATCAAGTACTCCATCACCTCTAGACGAAGGGCTCTGAAATGGCGTACATACAGGTGTTTCGTCATTTTATTGGTGGGAGGTTTGTAAGAAGGTTCAGTCCATGGCTCTGTACTAGTTTTTCGCCAAAAATATTTTTATTTATAACAGTTTGAATATGTAGCTTTTGGTTGTATTAAGAAATTCAAAATTGTTATAGTAAAAAGCGTGATCTGCTTAAAGTCGTATTCCGTCTGAACTGTTATTTCTTTTCGTTTGCAATTAAAACATGAAATAGTCTGTTTTAAAAACATTTATTACGAATGAACTGCAACCAACGTATTGTTACGAATAGTGTCCAGGCCTTAGCTGAGTGGCTTACCTGATCACACCTTCGCATACTTATCCAGGACACGGGCCGTGATTGCTGGATTAGTTATGAAATCGTACACCACAGAAACACCCTCCACCGACCAGTAAACGGGGACAACGCAGCCGGTATAGGGCAGTGTAGCCCGTGGGCGGTGTCCTTTGTCGTCGGGCAACTGGGACGAAGACCAATGAAGATGGGTATGTAGGGCATCGACTTCTGCAATCTTAATCAGCCTTCGGAATCACGAACAAGGTGGGGAGACTCCAATTAGACTTCACTCAGAATGTGGCTGGTTGAATCTTAAAAAATTAATATAAATTATTACTTCAGTATATTTGCTTAGTTTCCCCCGCGCATAGATCATAATGTTTATATTTAAATTATATGGTACAAACTTAATGTTAAATAACACCCATTTAAGTAGTGTTCATTACATTACTTCTACCAATATCTTGTATTGCCCCTATAGCTCCATTGTGATACGATGATGAACCATGAATCGTACCTTTACAGTATGTGAGGTAGACAGGTGCCTAAAGGCTACTACTAGTAAAAAGTTTGTAAAATCAGTGTTTGCAAATATGCGCATATCTAAGTAAAAAATTGGCCTAGTACTACAACATTTTTCCAGGTACAAAATAAAATTAACTACAGGCGCTACTTTTTACAAGCTTTAATTTAACTACCCTTGTTTGTATGTACTATAGGTGTCTGTCCGGCGCTCACCGGTTTCCTTGTCTAACACTTTACGTGAAAATGGTGAAGAGGGTGGAAACGAAACTAGTGGGGAATCGATAGTGCCCGTTAGGGAAAGGGGCAAGTATGGGTAGCCCAATGGGTAATTAGGCCCTTCGAACCTTCAACCAATCCCCCTCAAAATGTCCCCCTTTTTCGCCTAAGGTGTGTGCTATAAGGCTAATTTTTTTATAGTATTTTTTACCAATTTGGTATTTTCCTTTCATTTTAAGCCCTCTGTCCCCCCTAAACAGGTTAGGCACTTTGAGTAACTTCCCCTACTATAAGAGGGTGCCATAATATTAACCATAATTATGTTACAATGGCACCTTGACCCATTTTCGCATACCATAATTATGGTATGGTGTACCATAATTTCGATATTTCGCACGATGACTTCGAAATTCGTACCATAATGGCTTCTGCACTTCCTTAGCTTTCCTACTATTTCTTCACAAGTTTTTTATAAGTCTTAATGGCTATTAACGATAAAGTGAGCACTTTTGAAATCAACCATAGAAAAATGTAACTGCTCCCATCTGCATATATTTTAACGGGTGCACTGAGTGACATGCACCCATTATAGTTGGTAACAATGGAGGGAAAGTAGTTTCCTATCTTAACGTCGAATAAAAAGTGTTATGTAACCATTTTTAATAACTTAAAATTATTTATTTTATGTTTTTTAAATGCATCGAAGTGTAAAAATTACATTTGTAACGTATTTACTTTCTTAATAATTTCACAGTTTCATTTGACCGACGCATGAATAAAGCGAAGTAGCCCAGGGCTATGTTAATTTTACCCAAGGTGGAGGAATACACAACGTGTATACAATTAGACCTTAAGCAGGGCTTTCAAAAGTGGTAATTTTACCATGAACAGCATATATGTTATTGATCATGTTTGTATGTACGGTAGGTATCTGTATGGCGCCACCCGAATCACTAGCAATCTTCGTAAATACCTGCAGCGTATCACTGTTCGTCAGGTTGCAATCCCGAAGTGCGGAAGGGGTCACCAGTGTTTAACTGCACTTTTGTGTATTATTAGTATCCCTATATATATATATATATATATATATATATATATATATATATATATATATATATATATATATATATATATAAATTAACTATTACATAGGAAGACTATTTATACATTCACAGACTCGTCCATTATCGAGATCGCAAGCTATACCGATGATGGACGAGTCTGTGAATGTATAAATAGTCTTCCTATATAATAAAGATAACAATTAAACAAATTGGTGAGACTAAATGCGAAAAATAAATGAATTGCAAAAAAACTTTAATTACAAACTAATTAAAAAGATAAAAATAACTATAGGAGTAGTTACAGAATTTGTATAACTTGTAAGATGTGGTCGAACAGCCGTAATAAATTCCACTACAAAATATAATTTTTGTATCAATTTATATTTAGTATGGCGTATATTTAGCATTTAGTATTAGCTTGGCACGAATAGTCAAGAACCTTACACAATATATGTGCTTACTATGATTACGCAAATGAGGTATATGTTATATTTTGCAAATAGTTAAAAGCCTTATTCAAGATATGTGATTACTACGCTTACGCAAATGAGGTATATGTTCGATATTGCACCAAAGTAGTATGATTTTGCCGGTTTGGTGACAAGGGGATCGGGGATCGAATTAGGATTCGCGGAGCCGCCATCTTGTTATGTCACCCTACCGCCATATTACATATATTTGATCTTTCACCCCTACCCATTTGACCTTTGACCTTGACCCCGATGACCTTTGACCCCAAAAATCACTTTAAAACCTTTAAAAATTCCAAAAAAATCCTCAATAAATTCCAAAAAGTTCTAAAAATTCTTTAAAAAATTAAAAAAATGTATCATTAAAATTAATAAAAAGTTATTTGAAAAATGATTAAAAGGATCTTCATAAATTACCCATTCTCCCCAGAAATGCTGACAGGGATCAGCGATTCCGGTGACTGGAATCAATGACTCCAAGCTAGGTGACCAGGATCGGGACCTATGAAATTTGACCTTGGCTTTTGACCTTTGACTTGAAAATGCAAAAATCCAAAAAAATCTTTCAAAATCGCGTAAAATTCACAAAAAATAAAAAATCGATTAGAAATTTTATGAAGAATTTATTATTAAAAAATTGAATTTTAAAATTGTTTTAAAAATTTTAAAAATCATAAAAAATTATTTTTATACAATTTTATTTAAAAAATCTTTTAATTAACAAAAGGATTTAACTCAAGCGGCCTTTCTTACCTTTTTTTACCTTGGACGTACCATCTTTCCTAAATAATTCTCTTAAAAAATGTATAAAAAATTTAATTAAAAAACTTACTTTTCCTGAGGTCTCCCCCACACCACCAATTACTCACCTCTGTTTGAATCCAGCGGATAACTGACTCCCTCGCATCAACTGCCCTCACCTATACTCATTGAGCATCTTGATTTTTTCGTTCGTCATTTGTTTACATGCTACTGGAGACAGGCATATTTATTTATATGTTACTGGATGCCGCCATGTTTGTTTTTCGTTTGTCATTTGTTTATACATCATTGGATACCACCATCTTGGTAGGTGACCACCATCTTGGTATACATCACCCATCCACCATCTTAGAAGACAATGGCCAAGACCTTGACCCCATGAATTTGAATGACATTGAAAATAAAAACCCGAGAAAAATACATAAAAGTCAACAAGAATAATACATTACAGACTACCACCACCGTATTAGATTCTGGCTACCTTAACTTTGACCCCATGACCTTGAAAATAAAAACTCGGGAAAAAATACATAAAAGTCAAGAAGTATAATACATTACAGACTACTGCCAGCATATCAGATGCAGGCTACCTCGACTTTGACTCCATGAGCTTGAATGACCTTGAAAATAAAAAACTCGAGAAATAATATATAAAAGTCATCAAGCATAACACATTACAGACTACCAGCACCATATTAGATGCTGACTACCTTGACCTTGAATGAACTAAAAACAAAAACTCGAGAACAAATCTATGTGAAGAGGCAGAAACTAGACGAGACGATCTCCCTTACACTCAGCTGCTGTCAAACTAAACCTCACGGCTTATCTCCATACTGCTTATAATACACATGTGTGCAAATCCTTATGGCATAATATTGACTTTGAACCAATCGTACTCCACCATTAATACATTGTGCAGACGCCGACCAGCCAATCACCAAGTTACCACATGATTGCAGATAACCAATCACATGCGAGCATTGAGACATCACATACAGGCAGGTAGGCAGGCTTTAGATGCTAGTTTCCTTATCACATTACCATGCAGTTATATCTTCACAGTTTCTTCCAGACAAGTTCTTCGCTCTCCTATAAATCATGGTCACACTTAAAGTAGACAACTGACTCCTGTTGTCAAGCCGACCCCCTCACAAGACTGACACATTGACCCATTGACCCCATGACCCACGACTCATTGACCCATTGACTACATGACCCATGACTCATTGACCCCATGACCCTGAATGACCTTGAAAACGAAAGCTCGAGAATAAATTCGAAAAAGTAAGCATGCTGGAGATCAAGCGACCTGTTGACCCTTATATGTATAGGAATAAAAAAGCCTTGCAAATTTTCACACTATTTATAACATGTTTCTCCAATCAGCTGTATACCTACAAGCATGATGCGACACTTTGACATGATGCATAAATAATTAAATATATATTTGTTATTTAAAATTTAAAGTTTATCAATTTTAAAATCTTTTTTATTTATTATATAATATTATTACATACAGTACAATAGTTTTGGTAAAATTTATCTTATTTCTCTACCTTTTAAATTTATATTATTTCTCTACCTTTTAAATTTTATTTTTATTTTGACAAAGTAGGAAAACATGAAATAAAACACAATTTTATTCTCAAACATTTTTTTATTCAATTAACTTATTACAGTAACTAACACCCTGAAAAAAATTACAATTTTCTTTAATATGTCTAAGTAAACTATCGCTGCGGCTGATCTGCTTACCTCACCTGTCACACAAATATGGCATGCAATCGAGATTCGTAACGCAATTAAAGCGCCCATGTCACCAAGCATTGCTGCTGCCCATAAATGCCTTTTCACAAAAGCGGCACTTATAATGTCGGATTGGTTCAGCAGAGGTATTTGAACATACAGATGCTGCTGGAACAGAGGTCGATGGCCCAGTTGACGATGCCGATGAAGCTGCTGTAGGTAGTCCACTCATAGAAGTCAATGACACTATCGACGTAATATCTGATATCGTTGATGGCTGCACTGCTGTAGGGGACCCACCCGAAGAAGTCGCTTGTGCTGTCGGCACCATACCTGAAGAAGTCGATGACACTGCTGGTACCTTTCCCGAAGAAATCGATGGCACTACCGTAGCTACCAGTAGCTCTGGAGTACCCGAAGGCATTGCAGATGTATAATAAGACTTCGATGCGAAGAGGCAGAAGTAGCCAAGACGATCCACCTTTCACGGGAACTGCTGTCAAACTAAGATTCTCAGCTTACCTCCTTGCTGCTTATACACGAGTATCCAAGTCCTATGACGTCATATCGACGTTGAACCAATCGTATTGAACAATTAATACATTGTCTTCCTCCTCCTCCTCCTCCTCCTCCTCCTCCTCCTCAGGACACAGAGACTGACTCATGCACGTGATGTCTCAGTGCTTGTATGTGATTGGCCAACTGCAATCACGTGATAACTCGGTGAATAGCTGGTCGGTGATTGGCTGGTTGGTGTTTTTAGTGGTTTTTGGGGTCAAGGTTAAGGTCAAAGGTCACATGGGTCGGGGGTGAAATATCAGTGCTATCCAAGATGGTGGTCGGGTGACGTAACAATGTAGCAGCTCCCCGAATCCGATCCCCGATTCCCTTGTCCCCAAAACGGCATAATCATACTACTCACCAAGCTTTTATATACTAAATATAAATTGATACATAAATATTGAATTGTAGTAAAGTTTATTACGGCTGTTCGAACACACCTTACAAGTTCTGCAAATTCTGTAACTACTCCTATAATTATTTTTATCTATTTAGTTCATTTATAGATAAAACAAGTTTAGTTCTAAAGGTTTTTTTTAAGAGGTTTACCTTTCATTCTTCTGAATATATTCGAAAAGAAAAAGTAGTGAAAATTATTTATAATATAGGAAAATCATTTATAGGGCTCTACTGTGCAGTTTCAGTATCAAGAGACATCTTCAGTTTAATCCAATGGCTTTCACAGCGAGAAATAGTGTTCTTCTGTAGTCCATGCACGGTTTATTCGGCCTTTTTGAATCAAACCTTTGAAAAATCTTCTCATGTATGACGTGCTTGGTTGTTTCCTAAATACGTCCTGTATCACAAACGTTTTATACTTGTGTTCACAAAAGTGACCTTTTTTTCTGTTAAATTGAAATGTTATTCATATTTTATCTATAAATTATAATGCTTCATTTATAAATAATTTGAATAAAAAACAGGGAGAAAAGAGGTATGTTGGTAGCGCCCAGTGAGAAATAGTTCTTATACAAAATAGAGAATTCAGAATTCAGAATTCAGAATGAGTGTGTCGTCCTCGCGAGACATGTTCCTACCAGACTTCGACGACGACAATGGTGAGTTGCCGAGCAACGATGCCGAGGGCGCACGTCTCTATAGACGCCTGCCAAGCCAACACTTCACTGGCTGCTGCGTTAGTGTGTAGCCTGGTTTGCCTCGAACCAGGATCGTGCTGCGATCCCCGCACGTCCTTGGTCGCCGATGCTATCAAATAATCTCCAAATCCGCACGCACAATAGGTTTGCACATTTTTGGTCAACTTTCCCGCCTCTGTGACGTCAGCGCATGAAGCACATGTGCTCCAGACTTCGTGCAGTTGATGCGTGAGATTGGCCACATGTGTTTGAAGTCTAACTTGGCCTATAAAGATTTAGCTCTTTTTTTTAATTTTTTTTTTTATTTAGCTCTAGAGTAGATGAGTGTGCCTACACGGGGACGAAATACCGCGGTGGTTCCTTAGATGTGGGCATACCGACTCTCTGATTGGGTGCGCGAGACGTAGTTTAAAAATAAGAACAGATAATATATTATGAGTTTATATCAAGGCGCAAACTAATTTTCCAATTCTTCTGTTACTGAAGAGCTCACCTCTGTTATAAAAATGGATTTCAGATAAGAGTTCGAATCTACTAGAACCTTTCCTCATCTAAGATTTTCATTTCTTATTACCCACACCTATATTATTATGTATTTATTTATTTTGTTTACTATTAGTTAATTCCAGGAAACAGTAAAATCACGCTAAAAGTTTACCCCAATTAAAAAAAACTACTCCTAATAAGGACATTTTTTGCATATTATTGATTTGTAGTGAGCTGTGAATTTTTGTAAAATAAATTTTGGCAAGCGTACTTTAAAATTAATTGAGAAATGGACTTTCAGTCACTGTAGTTAAATTTTCAATAAACGTTCTCGTCTATTCTACTTGTAGTAAAAAATAATGTATTAAACTGTGATTTTGACATGCAAAAACTATGCGACCTAAATTTTTTCATGCGTGGGGACAGTACTCACAAGTAAGCAGCCTAATGCCTACAGTTTGAGCGGCATTTCGCATGAATATAAAATATATATATGAAGACTAGCAGCACCGTCGAGAGATGAGAGAATGGCGTTGAAAATGCCTACTTAGGGCCTTTTGCCTCGCATCTTGAAGTGTCTGTCACAGTATGCATTGTTCCGGTGCAGCTTTCAGCTCCGCGGACGGACGATTACATAGAGTCTTCGGAATCTTAACTAGAACTCTCCCTGAGAATACGCGCCGAAACAGACAGCTCCGAAAAAAACACCGGCCACCTTGCAATCAGTCGCGAGTTATCAATGGCGTCACTCTCTTCAACTTTCAAAAAATGCTGCGATGCACGCCAGTGCTTGCTCGCGACTGCACCTATTGTCTTCGCTGCACAACCAACCTGGGCTTAAGCGTAGTTCTACCTGGTTATACATTTCATCTTTATTGGTCATAAATAGAGGCACCTGTCTTTCGCGAAAATATTTATGCGCTACTCTTCTACTTCATACATAGACACTTGCTAACGTCCTTTGGCTACTGGGGACAAGCTCGTGTTTGTTCTACCATCTGCTGCTGAGTGCAAAAACTGTTTACGTGCAAATGTAAACTTCTACCATCAAGCAGCGCTCTCATCAGCGTGCGACAAGATGGCGGGTATGGTAGGTCGTTTTTATGTGCGTGTCTCAGGGTAAAACCATGGTCCTCCGATACCGAACTCATTTCATGCATCTGCGAAACATGTTTGGTTGGCCGCGTGTCTGTGCGAGAATAAATTTACTACTGGACTGGACAAATCAGACTTGAGTTACCGCGACACTGGAAGTTCGGTAATGTCTGACAGAGATGTACACGCATTTTAGTTGACATCATACAAACGCTAAACTGTTTTTAACTGACGTGTTTTGCCATACCACTAGTCCTGAAATCTTTTCTCAATAAACAGGTGGCTCTAGTCATAATTTATAAAAATACACGTTATTCTACATCATAACTGCCGCCAGAAAATTAATTATCTTCCAGATTTTAGTATAGAGTTATTTAATTTTGTTAAGTCTCTCATAATTCATTAGAAATTTGCATAAAGCCAGTGACTAAAAAAAAAACTTGGGGGCACCAGTAAAGTAGAAAAGAACACTTTGAGAAATGAACTTGCTCGCTAAGTATTATTACAGTTAATGAGGCAGTGATGAGACGCCAATATATCTAAAACAGTTGATAGCGTGCAGCGGCTAATCTTTTGGCCATTCGCCAACCAGCCACTGTCGCTGATAGAAGAAGTTTCCTTCTGCCAGCATCGTGACCTCCGCTTGTTTTCAAGTTTGTTGTTTTCCTCAATAGCCCCCGTCTGTCTTGTCTAGTTTGTTGTTTTCCTCAATAGCCCCCGTCTGTCTTGTCTAGTTTTTTTTTACTGTTCATCAGAAGGACATACTGTAACTAGAGATATCCGATTTTCGCTGAAATATTTACTGTCGTATTGTAATTGAAATTTTATCCCGGCTCCACTTTGCAATTTTATGGCTATAACTGTTTCCGTTTTTACGCACCTGCCCGCAAATAAATTACGTTCTTTAACACAGTGACTAAATTCTGAGTGGCCCAGTCAAATACCTCAAAGTCTCCACAAGAAAAAGGCGCTGCCAATAATCAATGAAAAGCTGAAGATATACAGGATGCATCTAAAGGGGATCGATAAAATTCGGCTGTATGATAAACAAGAATAAAGGTGAAAAATTAACTTATGTACGACCTATGGTCTGCAGTGAATCGTAAGGGCGGTACACGTCTTAGAAGTGGGACGAGAAACAATAGTTTATTACAAGTATTGGAGACAATATTCGAGATGGAACACTAGAGCATCTACATCGTGTGTGACGTAACAAA
This sequence comes from Dryococelus australis, assembly GCA_029891345.1. Lineage (NCBI taxonomy): Eukaryota > Metazoa > Arthropoda > Insecta > Phasmatodea > Phasmatidae > Dryococelus > Dryococelus australis. Next base: position 58,596,095 of record CM056998.1, on the reverse strand, counting down.
GTTCTGTAAACGCCACGACACCTGTCTGTCGCTGCCAATAAATTGTTGTTTGGAAATAATCACGGTTACTACCTTTATTTCGTCTTAATCTCCATGATGCTATAGCGGACATATTTCTAAATCGATTACTAACCCCCATTTCGCAATAAAATAGAGTAGTGTAGAGTACACTACGCAGACGCTCGGTGTTCAGTCTTACATTTTTTTTCCCAGTATTTGTAATAAATTAGTTCTTCAGGTTCAACTTCCAATATGTGTACCGCCCTCACAGTTCACTTTAGACCATAGGTCGTAGGCATATATGTTTTCACATTCTTTTATCGCGACTAACCTGATGCTGATATTTATCGGTCTAATTTAAATACATCCTGTGCACATAGGGCTTTATTTATTCACAGTCGTTTTTAGTACCGACTAAGGGTAGATCATCCTCCGACCAAACCTTTTCGCATCCAGAGAGCATTATTAGTGCTAGTCCGAGGATCATCTTGCTTTAGTAAGGCCTAACATTAAGTCTGGATTGAGGGCAGAACTAACGAAGTATTAAAGTCAAAAATAAACACGACGAGCATAAAATACGACTGTTTCGTTAACATCACATGCCGGTGAAAACAAGATACAGTTCACGAAACATATAAATTACGTTTAAGGCCGATTCGATCAATCTGTATGCAAAAATATGCCAATCTAATGGATGAATTGTTCCGTGGAAAATATTTCAAAGGAAATATACATAATAAGCTTAATAATACATCGGTTTTAAGCTACAGCAATTCTTTTCTATGTTTGTGTCAATCAATTTCCTTCTATAAAAACAGATTGTTGCGAGACGTGATATTAACACACTCAAAAAAAATTTGAATACAAATCCTATTTTGCGAATATATATAGTAAAGAATAATCATAAAGCAAATTGTATTGGTAGCTCACATCATGGGTTGATGTGCACAAGGATGCAAGATCAAATCTCGTCTGGGTATTATAATTTCAGCCTGTTTATAATGTATTTAGCATTACAATACACATTTGACATCATTGTGAAGATAGCATTTGCGTAGGAAAATGAAACCAGCCCACATTAAATTTTCATAGCACCAGCCCACATTACTAGTGCTATGAAAATTTAACAAATCAGTATGGAATAAAGAGGTGTTAGATATATAGTATATTAATTTTATCGTTCTTCATCCGGCAGTGTATTACAATACATGATAGAGAGCCAGATGTATAAATAATATAAACAATTTTTTTTGGACTAATAAAAAAATATTTAAATATATAATAAATTTTTTAAACATGTACTTGCCATCGAAACAAATATTAATAATAAAAAATGTGACTGAAGAAATAAGATTCGAGACTGGCTTTCACAATTTCGGCTTAACAAATTCAAATATTACAGAACATTACATCATAAATGAAATATTGTATAATTTCCAATTATTGGGAATTTTATCATTAAGTAAAGAAACAATATCGATTTGAATTGATTGAAGCAACATTGAATAATAGTGTTGTCTCAAATGTGATATTCCTTTCATAATAAATGTTTTATTTGAGACGAAAATCTGCACGGCGCATGCACAATAAACTTGGCAACAGTGTACTTCGATGATCCTTCGACTAAAACGAGTCTCACTCATTTATAATTTGAAAAGTTTAAGTTTAATTTAAACATACACAAGTCACAAAACACTTAAATTCGATATAGGCTGTTCACAGTGAAGTGAGCACTTTTGATACCCTAGTTACTTTATCTTTTCAGTCATTTCTTATCCTTTAGCCACCTTTTTAAATAAATATTACCATGTAAGTAATAAACATAGTGTGTGTATTCCACCGCACTCGGAAGTTATAGTCTAAGGCTACAATAAAAAATATATATTGACTATTATTCCAAATAAGAGAGCTTTCAATAGTGCTCACTTTACCGTGAATAGCGTATAGTAGTAAGTAACTTGGATTTTGGCAAAGGCAACGTTACGTGCTTTTCAAAAAGAATAATTTGAAACCTGTTAAAAATGTTAATTTTTGCCTGACTAGACACGTAATTAAAAAATAAAATTACTTGCGAAAGTTTACGAAACAAAATTTACTTTTAAATTTTATGTTTTCTAGGTATATTTCCGTTGTAATATTTACGTTTTGTTTTGTAAGCAATCATTCAACCAACAGATATGGCCAACATAAATGCTTACACAATGTTTCGCTACAGCACAACTCAACTGTCTTTTTTTTTTGTATAGGTCAGTATTAAATGTTTGCACAGAGTTTTTGACTTTGTTCTCTATCTTAAAATCGTCGAGAGTGGGCGCAGGTCTCCCATTATTAACAAGTTCTATCTTCTCACTAAACGCACATAACTGGAAAGATTTATTAAATACACTTATTACAATGCCACTTTTACAAACATCATTCGCCCTGCGACACTACTGTTAAAAATACGAATTCAAATGTAACAGTAGAAAACGCATCCCATCAGTCACTAAAAATTGAATAAAGATAAAGATACATAAACTCACTCTCTAGTACACTGAATGCAATGTCTCCTGTTAGTGATGGGTAGTTCACGAACTATCAGTTCATTTCGAACTGGTCTTAAAAAAGAACTAGGTACGTAGTTCACTGCGACATAAAAGAACTAGTCTATTGTGATATCGGTCAGTCGTTCTCTCTGTACCAGTATCTACGCCAGTTGCGCCACTGCGCATGCTCAGATAATCCGCCGTTCGTCGCTCCCTGCAGCTTTCCTCCATCCGGCTATGCCAAGTTTTACACACTCGCAATAAAGAAGTGAAAAACTGTTTTTTTTTTTCTAGTATATTCACTCAATACTTCGGATATAGCTTTTCGACATTATTTGCATTATATTAAAATTAAGTTATTTTTGTAATTTAAGTTCTGTTAAAATGTTTCTAATACTGGTACGAATAAATCCAGTTTGTCGGAACCATTTTTGTTGAGTTTGTATACGCCTGACTAGAAAAAATTGACTTTACACCTGGTTGTCTCTCGCAACACAACCTATTATAATATTGTTGAGGTCGTTACTATCAGTGTCAAAAGTAATTTGGTGTTATATTACACAACATAGGCGTGGATAACACAGTATAAATATATTTTGACTATTCATTTATCTTACTTCTGTATTAAATATAAGTTATATAATCTACACACAATAAACACTAATTCTTTAGCAATTAATTTACAAACATCACTTATTTGCTTCTCTTTCCGTTTCGCGCTTGCTTAGATTCTTCTGGGGAGGGGAAATGGAACTGTGACAGAGGAAACAGAGAAAGACCTATCTAGTTCTCGGACCAAGGTTACACTTGCGCTCTGCAGTTCGTCCGTACGCGTGAATCGTTCGACTGTGAGCTATATAGTTCAAAAGAACGGTTCCCAATGAACTGTTCTCAAATGTGACTAGTTCGGAACGACTAGTGAACTACATTTCCCATCACTATCTCCTGAGCGTGCATTCGTCCACAATTCGCGCGAGCTTGCTGTGACGTCACACCAGCTGAACGAGTGTCGAGAATACCACAACGCTATGCCTCGACGTTTTAAGGAACTATTACGATCGATTATCGAAACATGTAGTGCGCGCGCCACCACTCAGCGCCTTGCCGCTACGTTTCGAGAAACTATTAGGAAAAGAGAGGCGTGCACCAAGTCCAGTCCCACGAGCCAATGAAAAATTTACTTTTATTTCAAAGAAGAATGGGAAGTATATGGTTAGGAAATATGTTCGCATTTGAATTTTATTAAAGCATGCACTGCATGCATTGCATTAATCGAGAATACGCCCTTGGACGTAGCGGAGGATTTATATTTAGTGGTTAGGGTGTTTTAGTTCTCACAGCTTGCTGTAGTTTTAAGTTTTTTGTTTTTGCGTCGAGTTGTGTGCTGGTAAGCCCCTTCCGCATCATTTTAAGCAGCTGTTAGGAGATCAGGTACCTAGCTATACTACGTAAAGCCCGTGAGCCACGTTAAGCAGCACCGCACCCTGCAACCACGCCTCGTCCGGGAGAGACACCGTCCTCCACCCATCAATAAACTAGTATTTTTCAATGAGAGTAATTTTTCATCCAGTGTCTGAATTTTACAACTTAAACGTTTCTCCGTAACGCTGTTGGTATAGAACATTCCATGCGATGCCACGGTGGCAAGGCGCCATTAATAGCCTCAGCACAATTTTAATCATAATTAACCTGAGAGAGTTGTTAAGTGTTATTACGTAATTGAGACAGCCGAGGTACATACAAATTTTTAAAATTTAAATTCAATTAACTTTATTGTGAGAGGACTGCATATTTTTTAATGCATATATCAGACTGTATCTACGTGTCACACAAGGGTATGATAATGACAGTTAAATATGACCACTTCCTAACGGCAGCTATAGTTTGAATACTCTTCTTTTCCTTGCCTATTGTCATATAGGATCTTTTATTTAGATTATTTTCTAGCATAAAACAGATAAGATGTATTTGCAACTGAACATCTAAATATTTCTCAATAAATAATTATTGCTGGAATTTGACACGTCTGACCTCATTTTTAAGCATGTACAGTTACCCTACCTCTCCTCAATATTTTTAAACTCAGAATAATAAAACATTTGCCTTGCTATATGCTAAGCTACTCAAAGTAAGGTTTACAGCTGTGTGTTAAATACTTGTTTGCCTGTTAGGCGTGTGGGACTGTAAAGGTGAGTGTTCTACGCCTACTACGTCTGGTTCCTGAACTGATAGTCGCCGAGCAGACGTGTTCCATGAGGGCGGAATACATTCCTGTTTCACTAGCTAATTTTTAAATAAATATTGCCAACATGATACATTGTTTTCTTGTAAGTTATGCATATATTATGCGGTGGTTTTTGAAGCAGCCTACACCTTTGTGGTACGTAGTTCCTGGCTTACCCAATGTGGCAGCATTGCAAGTTACAGACACATTAACTATATGAATATATATTTATATAGAAATATATGTTTCATAGTTACTTGCGACATTTAACGCCTGTTAAATTTCGTAGGCAAGTGGTAGGAAAATAGTCCTACACTTAGGCAAGTCATTTAATGCCTGTTGGCTGGGTGAGATTGGGTTAGTGGTAAATTTGAGAGGCGGTGAAAGCATTGTTAGGTGCTGGTGATGCTGGAGATGGTCTCATGGTACAGCGGGCCGTTCGCCCGTATGTACGCAGTCCCTCGGTGAAAATAATGGCAAGCCCCTATGCTCCAGATACTTTAATAGAGAGCATATTCTGGCTGACCCACATGCCTTGATAAACTGTGCAAACTGCTGGTTGAGCCTACCGGTTATTAAATAGTTGACATAAGATAAGGTCAAGCGGAGCGGGTTGTAACGCCCGAAGGTAGTGCTCGAAATAAAATACATAAGTCTGAAATCTGCATGTATTTATTCTTACGCAACTTTGCATCACACGGGTTCTGACTTATGGCCTGCCAGAAAAACTAAATTGACAAATTGGCACGAAATGCTATAATGGACTCACGGTGAGATTTACCCTTCCCCAGGCGATTCAAGCACTGGTGAAGAAGGGGCGGTGACTCCGGGTGAAAAGAAAACGAAAAAGTTTCAGGAAATTAACTTGACCATGGTAAACTACATGATCGGTTAACCAAAGTTGGAGTCACCGGGAGCACGCGCACGATACGTCCGACCCCTTGAGAAGCTGAACAACGATTGGAGCTGACAAGCACACGCGGTGCGAAGTATAGTGGCACGCTGCTGGCCCTGCACTACTTCTTGCTTGCTAGAAAAACTTGTACACTTAAAACCACACGGACCCTGCACAAAATTGTACGAAATAAATACACAAAATTTCCCTTAGCAAAAACCATAAAAATTACCCTTGGATAATACGAAATTGGGAGGGGGCGTGATACATCTGCAGTGAAAATATGTGAATTTTAAGACATACAAATAAAACTTGGGAAACCAAGTAGGGACGTCTTTAATTGCGCCCACTCGTAGTGGGTCCTTATTTCATTTTGAAACACTTGCTATAATTGCCCTACTAAATAATTACACCAGGTTCACCCATTATACCCCCTCGCTCCTCGCCTGTCCGCGAGAAGGGGGTGCGGGCTTGCTATCATACTGCTTTGTTCTGCACTAACACGTGTTCGTGTTGCACTACACACAGCACTACATGGTCTTAGGGAGCGCATTGGTGCTGGTTGATGTAGTGGATGCACGATGTGGCAAACGGTCTGGAGACAGGACGCCGTCCTGCATCAGTATGTAGTCAGAATCGTCGAATGTACTTGCCAAGCAGTATCATTTGCTGTATATTCGCGAGGTCTGCGGAGCTGGCTCTGTTCTGGCACCGGTCGCTGCGGTGGGAGCAGTTTCCGTCGCAACAGGAAGTGCGTGCCCGGTGAAACGTGAAGTTGTTAGTAACCTTAATATTTTACTAATTTACCAATTCGCATTTTAATGTGTACAAATCAGGATAAACAAAATTTATTTGCCATGAATATAAATATTTCACTCGCAATACCTCGTCGAGACTTGGAAGTATTTTTATTGATCTGTAGCCGACTTAACTGGGCACCTGCATGCCTGTGTGTGCGACAGCAGACACGACGATATATGCAGTTCACGGTGAAGCGAGCACTTTTAAGACCCTAGTTACTTTTTTCCTATTAGCCAATTCTTTTCCCACCACTTTTTCAAATAAATATTGCTGTGTTAGTAATAAACGTTGTGAATATATTCCACCTGACTCGAAAGTTAATATCTAAGGCTACAATAAAATATATTTAACGACTATTACTCCACATGAAAGGGCTTCAAGAAGTACCCGCTTTACCATGAATGGCTTATAACTTGCATGATGCTTCCGGTATGCACCCTAAGAAGGCCTCTCCTTTCTCCCCTCATGCATCTGGACTCACTTTGAGTAACGAATGACAACGCTTATCGTAGTTCTATCTTCTCTGTTCGTCGTCTTTCGCTGTAGGGCTTTCTCATGCGTACTGTGATCTGTCCTGACCATGCAACTCAGGTCAAATTTTACAAGCCGTCATGTCCTTGTTTTGTTGTCAAACCCTAGTTCATTGTACCTTTACTGGGTCTTATCACGCAGATTCATTCTTAGTTTATTCTTAGCTCCTCCTTTTGAATTTGAGTGAGTGAGAGAAGAGATTTGGGCGGCTGTTAACATCGAGGTCTTGAGAGTAGATGGGGCGAAGCAAGGCGAGTTTGGAGAAGCGCCGGAATGGAAGGACGGGGAAACGGGAGACCCCCGAGAAAACCCGCCGACCAGCGGCATCCTTCGGCGCGATTCCCGCATGCGAAAATTCGGGAGTGACGCGGCCGGAGATTGGACCCGGTTCGCCTTGTTGGGAGGCGAGCAGGATAACCGCTCAGCCACCGCGGCCTCCACAACAGCAGTGACAAGAACGACTGAACACCATGCGCATGCCCACACAGAGATAGGAGTGACAGTGGCGCCCCCTCCAATGACATCACCGTACTTCTCATACAGCAAGATATGTCCGTAGTACAGTTTATTATATTTTATTACCAGCGATAATGTGATATCTAAGCGCGAACATCAGGAGCCAATAGAGTGAGAGAGGGAGGGATATATATCCCTCCTTCTCTCACTCTATATATATATACTAATAAAAATAGACGACATAAATATTTGATCACGTTATTTTAACTGTACCCTGGAAATTCGTGAGGTAATGTTGGGGATATGCGTTCAATAAGCACCATATAAAGGCAGGACTCGTAATGAGAGTGACTAAAACTCCCCATGCTGATATGGACGTACGGAAGGAAAGGCCTTTCCTGACAAAGAGCGGATGGTAGTGTGCGACGACTCTCCTCCGATACTGTTTTAGACAGACTGCGTGAACAGAACAACATGACTTCGGACGCCTGATTTTGGGGAAACGAATTCCAAGCGCGTTATATTTCAATATCATGTGTGCTAACGTGCGGTTTTCCTTTGATTATTGACCGCATGGCTTTGTAAAAAAAGGCTTTATGGTGTTTGGCTGGACTTATCAGAATTAAGTTACTCCACTACTGGATGTCTGTGATATGCAGATACGGATATAAAATACCTATAAATTAAAAACCAGTCAAATCTAGAAAGTGAAGCTGAGTTTGGGTGTTTTGAAATACACTCAACTATAACAGATTGTAACTCTTTCCGCGAAAATTGGGCGAATAGCTTTACAGCCGGGCCATTTGGGTGTGTTGGCTGCTCACAGCACAGTGATCATTTTTGAAATCAACCTTTGAAAACAATCATTGCCAGTTAACTGTACGTTACTAGGCAAGGCGGTATATATAGGACCACCTGGTTTTTTGCGAAAAGATTCCACAACTAGTTGTACTGCAAAACACATAAGTTTATAACCTATTTCATGGTTGGATCATTTCACCTCTCACGTGTCTTAGGTGACTGCCAGTCAATCACCGACGTTCAGCGTCGGGGTAACTTAATTCTGATTGGCACAGTCAAGTAGAAAATGTTTTCCCGCGCAGACACGTAGTTAATAACCAAACGAAATTTGCAAGTATGCACTTACGAAGATGAAGTATAGCCTGCGCGTAAATCTTCCGCGGAAAGAGAGGTGTAGGTTACTGTCGATGGTTTGGGAACGAGGTTGTATTTGACGATCGATTAAAGGTAATCCCCTCCTCTCTTTGTGACTTAGGTATAGGTCATATGAGTGAATGGCTGAACTTCTCTTCCTGGAGGATCGTACCTGGATGGCCTAGCAGGAAGAAGGTCAATCTCACCTGCCCCCCCCTCCTTTTCCACAGGCTCAAATTTAAAAGGGGGCCAAAATATAAATATGAAATATCCCCCCCTCCCAGAAAATTACTGGTTACGCCCCTATTAAAAAAAATTGCTAATATTTTAATGAGCGGCATAAATGTCCTTCGTACATGCATGGGAATACAGTACCTCGCCTAGTTTCCCATACATAAACAGTGCTATTACTTACATCATGTTCCATACATTAATAGTACTCGTACTTAGAAACCTAAATAAATGCAGTCTTCAGGGGAGAGAAACAATCTTCGTAATTCTGGAAATATTGTAACATTTGGTTCCATTTGTACCTCTGCCTCCCTGCGAGTTGTTTTGCCTGCCATTTACAATTTTCTGTTAGCACTTTAGGTAACGTAGGGGTACGAACTGATGCGTACTTTCTTCTCTTCTGCTATAGAAACCTGTATGTTTTCTGTTGCGCCCATGGGTATAACCGATGGTAGCATAAATTAGGAATCGTGTAGTTCTGGCTTAAACGAATCATGCCTCTCACAGAATTAAGGCACCGGAAAATTCACAATACCCTTTTAAATATCGGAAGACATACTGTTCTGAAAATATGATACACTTAATACTGCTAGTATCGTACTAACATATTTAAATTAACGCTGTTATGTGGCAAGGGAATGCTAGTATAGAGGAAAGAATACCCACGATGAACGAATCGAAACTAAATTTTCTCTATGCATTAACACTCCTCGTTATGAAGACGATCTTACATTATATAAAAAATATCTCGTTCGTACAGTATAATCTTGCAAACAAAATGAGTGGCCGTGAACGATAAAAAGTATTTGTTCGTTCAAAAAAACACAGGGCTCAGAGAATACAGCTATTTTAAGGTAAAGTAAATTATAATTTTGTGTGTATGCTACACATTTAACACACAAGGATGCCCTACAGTCACAAGTAAATCAAATTGTTACATATTGTACGTATGTTGTTACCATTATCCACATGTAGGCTATGAGACGACAAACATATCAGAATAAATTAAATAATTTTGACACAGTGAAGATAATTACAAGTAATTTCTGTTCTTCTTGGTAACAACTGTACACTATGAATAGAGAAGATATTTTATTCGACTGCGTTTAAACACACCTGCGCACTTTAATTATAGCGTAAGCTGCGAAATCTGACATAAATCTGGTTTGTAATATAATATTTATGGTTAAAATTATGCGTCAAGACGTGTGCAGAAGAAACGAAAATGTGTAACCTCATGTATTGGTTTTTAATGGAACTTAGCAGGTCGTGTGCGTTGTTGGGATTTCCTTAGGCGTTGAAAGGAATATTTTTATTTTATATATTAAGTAAAACTTGTGAGGCGACGACCATTCAGAACACAGCAGACCGTGTTGGTATAGGCTGTTCACGGTAAAATGAGCACTTTTGAAACCATGCTTAAAATCTACTTGTATACACGTTGTGTACTCCTCCGCCTTATGTAAAATTAACATTGCCATGGGCCTCATCACTTTATTCGTGCGTCGGTCAGGCAAAACAGTGCAATTAAGAAAACAAAATATGTTACAAACCAGGTAATTTTTGCTCTTCGATGCATTAAAAAACAGAAAGAGAAATAAATTATTTTACTTGATCACAAATGGTTACCTAACACATTTATTTGGCGTTAGGACATGGAGCTACTTTCCATCCATCGTTACCAACTTTACTGTGCGAATGTCACTCAGTGCGCCCATTAAAATATATGCATGCAGGGGTAGTGACATTTTTATAAGGTTCATTTCTAAAGTGATCACTTTATCGTGAACAGCCTTTAGCAGGAAACGGTTATTTACTGTAATGTAAGTAAAACGAATATTAAAACGTCGTTGTGTGCACGTCTTAACGATTATATTTGTTCACAAAAATAAGAATCTCTGATAGAAAACGTCGACTCTGAAGTATGATCTGCTTAAATATGGTTGTGAGGTTGTGATATACAAAGTTAGGTTAGGAACAAATGTAAACATAACAGTCTTGCCGCCTGTTTCCATTAGATAGTATTACGAATTAAAACAATATTGGAAAAAGCAAATACAGAAGATGTGTTTCCAGTAGTAGGGAAATGACAGTTGAGAAACAAGGAGATCGGGGATAGGAGCCAGGTGCTGACTGGCCGCCATGTTGGAATTTCCCATTTTTGCCTCAAAATCTCCAATTTTTCCCTTAAAATCGACTAAATTTCCCTAAAAAAATCATGTTTCTCCCGGAGTAGGAGACCATGATAAGTGACTCCGAGCCAGACAGGAGACTGGGATCAGTGACTCCAAGCCAGAAGAGCAGGGCCCATAACCCATGAAATGAAATTGACGCTTGACCTTTGTCCAAAAAATTTAAAAATATTCCAAATATTCCAAGACATTCCAAGAAATGTACTATTAAAATTAATAAAAAATTATTAGAATATTATAAAAAAATTAAATTTCCCGAGGTTCTCTCTCGTTCCCCTTACACAACAAATTAGTCCCCAGGCCTCCACCCACTCCCTCCGGTTCATACTCAGTCAGCCATCTTGGTGCTGTCAGCCATCATAGCAACCATATAGGATGCATATGACCTAGACCTTGACCCCATGACCTTGAATGGCCTTGAACACAAAAACCTGAGAAAATATTCACAAGTTCAACAAGCATATTATGTTACAGACTACTATCAAAATATTAGATGCAGATGACCTTAACCTTGATCCCATGATCTTGAATCACCTTTAAAACGAAAATCCGATAAAAATCCACAATATTCAAGTATATTATGTTACATACTACTACCCCCATATTAGATGCAGATGACCTTGATCTTGATGAATTGACCTTGAATGACCTTGAAAAAAATTGGAGAAACAGAAGAGGAAAGTCGTTAAGCATATTACATTACATACCACTACCATCATATTCGATGCAGGCAAACTTGACCTTAACCCCATGACCTTGTATGAGCTTTGAAACAAAAACTCGTAAAGATTCATAAAATTGAGCAAGCATATTACATTTCTGACTACCATCATACTTGGCGCAGGTGACCTTGATCCCATGACCTATAATGATCTTAAACACAAAAAATTCCCATAAAATTCCAAAAAAAAAAATTTCCTTAAAATCCATACCTTTAAAAAAGTCATAAAAATTGTTTTCAATTATTAAAATTTAATTGTAAAAAGTTATTTAAAACGTGCTAAAAAAAATTAAATCTCCAAAGGTCAACCCAGCACCACACCCAGCAGACGACTGTCACCAATTGCTATTGGCTGTTTAGTCGATGGGCCTCCATCCCTTTTCTCCCACTCCCCTTACCAATACTAATTCTATCGTATGCTGCCATCTTGGTTTTTTCGATTGTCATTTTGTTATAAATTGCTGGATGCTACCATCCTGGTTTTTTATTTGTCATTTGTTTTGGCGTTTGTCTCTCACCTTTGTTTGACTACCATCTTGGAATTCATATGTTTTCATCACCTAGGTGGCGCTAGTGCATTAATTCACCGATCAGGCAGCAGTCGTAGTTGTTTATGTTTTTTATTATGTATTGCGCTTACAGCACCCTCCATATTAGATTCTATTGGCAACACATAAGTGGCGTTAATTTCTCGAATATGCTGCCTGCTATCGGACTGTACCGAATGGTACCATTAATTATTCTTGTGAAGTATGTAAACACACGTATTTGATTTTTATTCTTTTTTAATTCTTAAATGCGGGTATTTCTATTCGAAATAATCTATACATAAAGAAGAGGTCATATAAAAAAATTAAAATGTAACATTAAATAAATAAATAAATAAATAAATAAATTTTTTATTTACACAATTTTACATACAAATACTTCTTTGCGATGATTTTTTCGAAGGCTAGGAGAAGACATCACATAATTTCGTAAGAGGTTGGTATGCACTCATTCTTAGTAGCAGATGATCAATCGAATCGAGTGTCCAGCCCAAACCCTTCATCGCCATTTCTTCTTCCTCCTTACATACCTTTTGTATGTTTTCATCTACACACTTTTCGATGTCATATACATTACAGAGTGGTACATTCTGGGTCTTAAATGCCTTTCTGCAATGCTCGTCCTAGTTAGCTTCTGGTTTCGCGTAGAGTCCAGCCATATATTATATTTTAGAGACCCTTGTTTGTCAATCCAATATAGTTGGTTTATAATTTTTTTTTTTAATATTTTACAGGAACGCGCAAACATCTTTCGTCGAATCTGTAAGATTCGGAGTAGCGTAATCTTTCAGCATGACCCTGAATGCAGATTGCTCCAGAAAAATTACTCTGACATTAGGTTTGCCTAGAACATGGACAGGTTTTTGAACACGAGGTTTACACTGTTTGACATGTTTGTTTTACGACTTGTGGCTTGCAAGGCAACAGTTATACACTCAAAGATCAGTATCACAGTTTATTTAGGAACTTCATGGATTTGTACAATTCATTTAACTCTTCAAAACTAATCCCTAATAAAACATTTAAAAGCATATTAAAACTTATGCAGGTTAAAGTCTCGCATCATGCATGTAGGTATGCAGTTAATTGGAAGTAGTTAATTTTAAATAGGAAGAAATCTACAAAGTTTTCCTATGTCCATAGATGTCAGTGTTGTCAGCGTACCTGGCGGCTGAATAGAGAAATTAACGCCTCCTATGTGTTGAAAATAAAATCGAACATTGAGGGCGCTGACAGCACAAACTATACTTAAAAACTTAAACAAACATGGCTGCTATCCCCCTTTTACCATACAAATGCAGACCACTTGCACTGACATGGTTAAAAAATATGACTCAGATGCAGTGTCATCAATGTATTGTGTTATTGAGAAGAGAACATGTAGGCGACATAATTATGGGAGATGCGGGGAACACCCAGAAAAAGCTCATACACGACAAAAACTGCAGTAATACTTCATAAGTATAAATTATTTCCAGAAAATGTTTTAAAACTGCCAGTGCATCTCAGTGAAAAGTGAATCCAGTATTTTGACAGAATTAGTTAAATCACGTTCGGTAGTAGACTTAGTCACATGCCTTAAGATCCTGTAGTTCACACCTTGTGCTGTAGGGGTACGTTCAGGAATTCAGACAGGGTTGCATCTGTATAAAGAATGACATATGAGTGCAGATTTTTTTTATATTGTTTATTAAGCATTTATAAAATGCATGTTTAAAAAAGTCCCTGTAAGTTTTTGCACACATTTAAATCAAAACACTGATCTGAGTACTTACAGTAAAATTGATAATGTAGAATGGAGAGATTTGGGAGAGTCTTAGCTTCAAGGTCTTGAGAGCTGATGAGGCTGAAACAAAGTGAGCAGGGAGCAGCGCCAGAATGCAAGGTCAGAGGAAACGGTAGATCCCCTTGAAAACCCGCTGACCAGCGACATCGTCCAGCACGATTCCTACAAGTCTTAGCATGTTATTAAAATTGGTTAACTATTAAAGTCAGTTTCTTTTTTCTTGTACTTATCTGTGTACTAGGTATTAGGCTGTGTAAGTATTAATGCTAGGTGGAAGGATGGACATGATTGTACAGAAGAAATTAATGGCCCTGTCTAACTAGTGCATGATGTGTTTTGCAGCAGTTATATAAAAAAAGTCATTAAATGAATGGCTATTTTGAAGTGCTGTCAAAACACAAAAAGGATTTAAGAAACATTCCATGCCCAATTAGAAGTTTCAAGTTCTCATTTCAAATATAAGGATTAATTTATGGGGATAGAATGGCTAAAATGATTTTTTTTTTCAGAAAAATTTTTAGGTGCTTAATTTTATGCACAGACAATTAAGATTTCTGTTAAAACATGCATCGGACTTGTATCTTTATTCGTGGGTCAGAATAACATAGGGTCACTGCATACAGTTATGTTTAGGCGAGTCGTCGACAGAAATACTGCATGACAGTAGAGTGTTTAATGCATAGAGGTTATGAGGCAACTAGTGAGTGAGCGAGAGTCTGCCTTAGAGATCATGCAGTTTAAGGCCTTGCATGCCCAAAATTGCTGCAGGCAGGCGGAGACCTTAAACAAAACTTTCAGAAGTGCTAAGTTAAAATATGAATCAACTGCCTTCAAATATGTGTTCTTGTGTATATGGGCGTGTGCACTTTCATATGCATGGCGGAGGAAATATGAGGGCATGACTCTGGTGGCAACTCTTGTTGTAGACTTGGGCCCCCACATGAAGGTGCAGAACTGGCGCAAGAAGCACACGTGCCAGTGGAGCGAGATAGATGCAATGACGTGTATCATGGACGTGTTCAACTCAAAAGGCCTCAAGTTTGAGGAACTGGACATGAGCAATTTCAAGATGAAGGACGATGTCCTGTACCGGATGAGCAAGTCGGACTTCGAGCAGCTCTACACGAAGTACGGCGGCATCCTGTTCAACCATTTGGGCGAGCTTCATCGCGAAATTGAGAACTGCGAGTCTTTGTCTCTAGAAATTGAGGGTGGTGTATTACGTGGGACCAGCCGAGCGATGAGATAGGGCCTTACACGTTGAGTGATTTTATGCATGTCTCAGCAATCTGTCACAATAGCGCTTTCAAACAGAACACTTTTTGTGTTCTTTGAAGAAAAGAACCATGATATAAGAGAGAAAACAGGAGTAAATTAATTCCATTCGCTGCAAACCCCGCATAAAAGTCCTTTCAGGCTGTGGATTGCGGGTGAGCTCGCATGTAGACCATCTGACCTGTTTCCAATGGCTGTGGTGGGCAGCCTTTCTTCGGCATACTGCACCTGGTGCTGCTGCATACGTACACAGTTGTTGATGGTGTTGCCTCTGCCGAGTGTCAATACTGACAGGCTCGCTACTTTCCCTCACTTGCGATCAGTAGGCTTCACCTGGGAGGTTGTGCCTTGTAGTACATCGGCCGGTGGCGGCATTGACTCATCGGCGAAGGGTGTATAGAGCTGCTGGTAGGTGGTCTGCTTACGTAGCATGCTGATCGCCTACACAGAGTCGTAACTGCACCTTCAACTCCTGGTTGCAATGCTCTCTGCGGTTCGCCTTGGGTGGTAATTTGTCATTTTAGAATGTTTCGCCCCTCACCAAGTGCACATGTCCTCCCATTTTCTCCTGGTAAATTGTGACCCATTGTCCATCAGGAGGTTCTTGGGGTACCCCCCCCTCGGAAAAAGTCATCATTCAATACTTTGGCAATATTCACAGTGCGTGCACTGCTCACCTTTTATACCTTCACCCCCTTCGAAAAGCTGTTAGTTATTACCACTCTAAAACACTTTCCCCCAGTGGTCCTGTGGTAAGATCCCATGAGGTCAAAACACACTGTTCCGAACGACTTTTGTGGGTCATGTGGTTGTTGGTGCTGCTTCCTCTCAGTGCGCCTTGGTTTAAACTAATTACACTTTGCACAGTGTTGGACATGTTGGCGTGCATGTCCTGTCAGACCAGGCCAAAAAAGTATTCTCGCACATTATGCACAGTCTGGTCGACCCTTGGATGTCCCACCACATTGCCACTGTGTGAATAGGCTAACACACACACACACACACACACACTCTCTCTCTCTCTCTCTCTCTCTCTCTCTCTCTCTCTCTCTCTCTTGCACACATGGGGACAAACAATCGCCATTTAGAGGAGTCGTTTGTGAACACGTCTCTAACCGCCTGTCTGCTATGCACCAATTTTCCACACCTTGTTGTGCGCGCGTGTTTTTTTCTCTGCGAATGCGCATTCCAGCTGCATGCATTCCACATTGCGGTAAAGTTCGATGATTAGAACGTCCTTATTTACCACGTCAATTTGATGTATTTTATTTGTTGGAATGGCTCTTGCATAACCAGGGGCAGCATGTCTTCCCACTCTGCATCGTCCATCACGATGATGTTAGTGCTAGGGGTGTGCGACACTGTATCTGCCAGCTGATTTTATTTTCCCGACATGTGTTTTACGACAAAGTCTTAGGCTTGAAGCAGTAATGCCCACCTAGTCAATTTACTGTGCGTTTCATGCACGTTGTGGAGCCATATCAAACATCTATATCAGTGCAGAGAGTGAACCGTTGGTACTCTAGGTACACTCTGTTCTTTTTTGTTCCGTAAACCACTGCACTCCAAGAATTGCATCCTCTCTAATTTCCAGGGAAATTATTGCAGTAGTTGTTGTCTCGATATCCCGCACTTGTACTGTAATTGTTGCTCGCCCTAGCGCTTTGCTGCCATGTTGGTTGGTAGCTAGCCTGATCACATCATTAGTAGGCGTAACATCGCTTCCGCACACAAAATGTGGCTGAATGAAGTTGTGTAAGGCTGTAGTATCGATTAATGCATGTCAATGTTGACTGTTGACAGTAAAAAGTATGCGAATGAACTTTTCCATGGTGCTACTAACCTGGTTAATGAGGACTTATTGTGGTGTCACTCTGTGTTGGCTTTGCTGTAATGGGTCGGAGTGCCAGGAGTGTCTGACCCCCTTTCCCTGCTTCCCATTTCCCTGCTGCATAATATTGTTGTCTTGTGATTGCTTTATGTATGGGTTGTTGGGGCATTGGCTGTGCCAATGGTACACTTCCTCTTCACAATAACAGCACGGTTGTGTCAGTGGTTAGCTTTTATCCCACTTTGCATATGCACTTGCACTGTTTACATCTTTTGTGCCTTTCGACTGATTTTTATCCTGTTTTGTTTGACTATGAGTTCCCAAATTATTTTGTGGATTTTGGTCCTGGTGTTATCCGAAAGATTTTTGATTTTGATCACTTGTATTCGCACTTGGTCCTTTCCCATTCCAGCCTGGTTGCTCATAGCACCATTTTGGAGCACATGGTTGGCACAGGTTGTGCTCCAGAATAATCACGGTTCGCATAAGCCCTTCTAATGTCCTGTTCAGTATCGGATTTAACGAGGGAACAGCATTCGGGGCGAGCTATTCCCGCTACGACTTCGAGGACTTCTCATTACGGTAGGTGTGGGTCGAACCAGCGAACGAGGTGGGTTTTCATGTGACGAATGCAATCAGTGATTCATTTTGCTGTTGTTCTTCTAGGATGATCTTGCTTTGTACTTGGAGCGACATAAAGATGCCTCCAAAGCGTCACTGGAAATACTGGAGATTCTCACTTCGCTGCAGTCCGAAATGATTAAGGGATTGCCACCAAGAATGTGCACCTCCTTGGAGTTGCTCTAAAACATAACTAAACCCCTCTTCTTCACACACACCATACTTTGTCAGTCGCGAAGTGAAGTCACTTAAGAAGGCAGTTGGATCCTCCGCCATTGGTATGTCTGCAAATGTCGGTAGAATTTGAAATTTTGCCGGGGTCTTCATTGTGTTGGGTCTTGGTGGTGTTGCAGTAGTGGTGGTCACAATGGTTTCATTCTCCTTTCCGTCTCCTTGTAGCTGATCTGACAGGTGATACAACATAATTACAGGATGGGTAAGGTGCCATGGGCTGTTTGTAAGGGTAGATAATCGTCATGGTTGGCAGTATTGGTGGAAATAATCGTGCTGGATATAGTGTCAGTAACTGTGAATAGTATGGGGATGGTGGCAGAAACGTGAGAGAAGTTGCAGGGATAGTAGGATGGAGCAGTGTTGACTGGGTGGGCGGGGCTGGTTTGTTGAAACTTGCCACGTGTGCGTGGTCGGTGTGTGATGGTGGCATGTTGTTGTTGACCACCGCTGTACAATCGTGACATACGAATACTTCACCCTCGCTGTTTACGCACCTCTCACGTGCGTTCAATCCACAGTTCTAGCACTGTGTGGTGCTGCTTCCCTCACCTCTGTGTCTGTCCGCTTTGTCACTTGTATCTTTTTGCTGTTCATATCCTGTCAAGAAATCTTACAATTTGTTGCACATGTTTTGTATGTTTTTACTGGTATCCCATCGCGATAGTAACTTCGTTTTCATTCAAACATTCCCAGTAACACAATAATTGGCGCTGTTTTCATTTGAGTGAAATTGCCACTTGACCAGTACAAAATAGGTTGCTGCACCAATTTGGTAAATTGTAATTTGGAAAATTCGGCATTTCTGGTTTTGGTTAGTCTAAAATCTGCACTGTATTTTTTTGGTGAATTTTTCCCACTTCATTGTCACAATATTTTTCGCGGTTGACTGCGGTGTGATTGCATGAAGGACTGGTATTGCGGGTGCATCGACAATATTGAGTGCCAAGTAAGTACTTTGAAATCACGCTCTGCGGGATTAGATGCGAACTCTGAAAACATAGAGCCGCCAGTGTGCCTCTCTGCATTTTACTAGCCATTGTTTGTCAACATGCAACATGACCACGTGCGCGGGTGACCGAGTGATGCGCGGATGCTTCGCAGGAGAGGAGGAGCATCTTCCCCTCTCGTGGCAGACTCCTCTGCATGTGCCGAAGGGATTGATGACCTGCCGGTGGAGGCAGGAGGGTGAGTGGTGCTCACGTGAACCACTGCCTCGCGATCGATTCTACACCCTGCTGTTGCGGTGTGGAGCAGGGGAGAGGCCGCTGGCAAGCACCCGCTCTTTATCTGCACTGGCTGGGTGATGGGTGGCTGATGTCCCTCTGCCATCCCAAAATGGCCGCTCTCATGCGTGTGCCCACCCTTGCTGGAGCAATGTCGGCTGCCTTATTGTTCTGGTACACTTCTCTGGTTACACCATGTGGCATGTTCCCAGGAATCTCGGCAGCATCTGGAAGACATCATGGTGCTAGCATTGGCTTTCTGTCGTTGCTACTGATGTCTCCATTGTGGGTGGGCAGACAAATATGGCAGGAATACACTAGTAGGAATTTTTGCTTGAAAAAGTTTAGGGAAATTTTATGGCGGGGTTTGGGGATTTTTAACTGGGAATTTTCATGAGGAAAATTATGCCACATGAAAGAGCGACACTTTGATGCCGTGTGGTGAGGCCATGGATGGTTAAAGGTGATTTTCAGGGGTGGAGTTGGTTAAGGTTAAGGATGTTGGAATATTTTGCGCGGTAGGTGCCAGGCATCGTCACTGCGATGCCATGAAGTTCTGATAGAGCTAACTTTGCTGATCCCTTGGTTGCGGGCTGGTTCACCTAGATGTAATTTTCTCTGGTTGCCACATATTGTCCCTAATTATTAAATGTGATTTTTATATTCATAATTACATGATGCAGAAATGCTGAGGTTGTTTGCTAAACGAGAGACCTATTATGGCTGGTCCCACGCCTTGCCGGATTATATACGGAAGTACACAAGTTGGTGCATCGATCACATAAAAGTATATAACTGAGAAAACTATGACACTTAAACGGAGTTATAAGGGCCCATGAACTAACATACCATTAGTCGTACACATAAATGATACATTGAAATCTCTTCACATGTATATATACTGCATTTCAACGTTACACTCCTTTGATGGGACACACTTTACAAAATGTTTCGCCGGCGTTAGCCTAATGACACGGCGACACTGGAAAGTGGCACGAAGGCCGAAAGTGAAGAATTACATGAAGAGATTTAAGCTTCTCTAGGCAATGCAAACCACAGGGGAGGATGGCAGGTGTCTCCGGTGGCTAGAATAAATAAAATGTTCTGGTAACATTTATATTCAATTGTAAGTTACATGATTGGCCCGAGAAGTTGCTGCCCCCAGAGCATGGATGAAACACAGCCTAGTCCTCGCGAGTCTCGTAAGCTACTGAATCTTCTGCCGTGGCGCCAGACCCTCGGGTGGTGGGGGTAAGCGCATGCCTGAAATAGTTTCTTGCACAATTGCTAGAACAATAAATATACACTTCGAAGATCTTACCCGAACACGAAAACACTCGCATAAATTATTCTTCATGTTTCCATAACATAAATAAACACTTGCTATGTGAGTGATGTGACAGAAGCTGATACATGTGAGGTGAAAACAAAAATAAACACTTGAAGAGCACTTGGATAACAGGATATTCATTGAGGGCAATCGCCGTAAAGTATTTGATATTGCCATATTTCACTTGGTACACTACAAATACTCGGCTTTGCACTACTCTACACTACTGAGCACACGGGTGCTCACATGCTCTGTGTGCTGCACTGATGCACCCATTCACTGGTGCACTTCCACAAACACACTCCATAGAGTCTTGATGCGTGCTGCGCTGGGCAGGTGCACAGTCGGGCAAACGGTCTAGGAGGTGAGGGATGCGAGCATAAGTAAATATATCTGTGAGTGTGATGTGCATGTTTATTCACTTTTGGCAGTGTAGTAACATATGTTATGATAAAAAATGACAGTTAGAATAATATATATTAACAAATTAAATATCAAACGATCATAATGAACATTGTGTGGTGTAAGCCCCTTTCGAGAAATGAAGGTCAATTTCATAATGTCTGACAGGAAACTAACATGTGCTATATAGCATAATAACAAGTATCCAGTTTACTAGTCGTTTGAATATCGCAGAGGAGTGCGAACATATAGACAATTTCAGATCCATTCCTTCCCTATTGCTTTAATATGAAGGCTCCATACCACATTAGTTCTGCACAGGAAACAAGAGTTAGAGATTACGTCGTAAGAAGCTTTGAATTGTTGAGAGGTATGTTAAG
Organism: Dryococelus australis; assembly: GCA_029891345.1. Lineage (NCBI taxonomy): Eukaryota > Metazoa > Arthropoda > Insecta > Phasmatodea > Phasmatidae > Dryococelus > Dryococelus australis. The sequence goes on along the minus strand of CM056998.1, from coordinate 58,574,734 downwards.
CTAACTTTCACTAGTGTAAAGCATGGTCATCTTCATTTTAAACATTTAAGTAAGAAAAACTTTCTTAGGTTATTCAACTATTATTACGACAATTAACTGTGCGGATCAGCTCTTGGTAGGGCACTCGTATCTAGTGTCTGAGTCAGAGAAAATTTAGCCATTGAATTATGAAATCGTCCAAAGAACTGTGATAAGAGTTCCAAAGGATTAATTTATATCTAATAAAATTAGTTAAAAATAGTCAGGTGTTAAAACACGTGGTGAGCTCCGCGTTTTCGCTGTTTTAATGGTACCCATCATTATGATTTTGGGAATGGGCCCACCAAACACAACCTGTCGGCAAAGTGTCGGCAAATTGTCAGCCCAATACCTGTACTGTCGGCAAATGTTGCTTCATTGCCAGAAGATAGCCATCTGACAACGGCATGATGTCTTATATTAGACATATTGCTAGCCGTTAGAAAAAAGACAATGGCCCAGCTGTATTTTTTAAGATAACAGATGGATATCACCGAAAATATTTCAGCATGATATCGCAGACCAAACATGTTGCAAGCATCTTAAAAATTTTTAAGGGTCAATTCCCATAAAACATCTTTGTCTTTTCGGTAAGATGGCCATTTTCTTATTTATTCTGGTCTGGTAAAGTTTTCAAGACAAAGCTCTTTATCACAATAAATATATAAATATGATGTCTTTTTGCCAACAAACTTTCGGAAAGTGTTTTGAATAGACAAGATGTTAGCTGGCTGTTAATGGCATGATGTCTTTTTTGAGACAGAATGTTTGCCGTTAGAAAAAAGACAACGACCCGCTGTATTTTTTAGGATAACAGATGGATATCACCGAAAATATGTTGGCATGATATCGTAGAGCAAACATGTTGCAAGAATTTTAAAAATGTTTCTGGGCCGATTCCTATACAGCAAGTTTGTATTTCTGGTAAGATGGCCATTATCTTATTTATTACGGATCAGCAACATATTCCATACAAGTCTCATTATCACAATTAGGATATAAGTATGATGTCTTTTTGCCAACAAACTTTTTGAAAGTGTTTTGAATATTCAAGAAACAGTTTTTAAATAATCCATGTTTTAAAATTATTTGGTATCTTGTCATGTAATTTTTATAAATTCCTTTATAATAACTTGTATCAAATTGTATTTTAAATTACTAGAGAATATCAGCAACTTACCCCGTGGTCTATAGGTTAGCATGCTGGACTGTCAATTCAAGTGTCTTATGTTTGAATCCCGTAATCGCCAAGCAAAAGATTTTCATATCATATGATGTGTTGAGAAGTAAATGCAATGATTGTATGTAAGGAGGAAATAACTATTACTAAATTTTTAAATAGAAAAGATACAGTATTTTTCATGGTTATACTTATTATTTCTGGACATCATGTCGCTGCAGGTCCGGAATCATAATGACATCCAGTCGTCGCAGGCCCGGCATTGTAACGACATCCAGCTGTCGCAGGCCCGGTATCGTGACGACATTCAGCCGTCGCAGGTCCGGCATCGTAACGACATCCAGCCGTCGCAGGCCCGGCCTCGTAGTGGCATCCATGCGTCACAGGCCTGGCATAGTAGCGACATCCAGCTGGTGCATGCCCGGCATCGTAACGACATCCAGCTGTCACAGGGCCGACACTGTCGGCCAACAGTTAGCAGCCAATCCATATCTCCATCGGGCTGTTCCCGGCATAAGACAGAGGCCGGTATCGGCTGGCCAGAGTTTGTTGGCTGGCTTTAACCGGCCCTATTCTGGCCATACTTTTCGTGTATGTTAGGCCGCAATACATTTTGTATCTTGCCGGTAGCGGTAGAGTGTATTTTTGACACTGTCGGAAAACAGTCAGCCGCCAGTCCATATTTCCATCGGGCTGCTTCTTGCATAAAATAGCGGGCCGGTATTGGCTGGCCGGAGTTTGTCGGCTAGCTTTTACCAGCCCGATTCTGGCCCGTTTTTGCTGGGGGCCTATTTTTACGGAACTGTACACTACAAAGTAATTATAATTCATCCAGGCAGGTATCTTCTAAACATTTATGGCACTTCCTATTAAATTAGTTAGAAAATTGGTTTACAGCAATATATCCTAATCTTTAAGATGGGACAGCAGGAAATAAATTACGATGACTAGATGATTAGGCTAATCTGTCGTATTAGATTTCCACCAAGAAGGCCGCTTCGTATTAAAAACATCAAATACGTCACAAGATTCTCCAAGGAAAAAATTATTAATGATAACCAAAGACAATATGTAAATATGGATCAGAGTAATAAGATGACCTTATAATTACAATATTAATTCGTATTAACATAAAGAAATGTAAGAAAAAAGTTTATATTCAGAGTACTAATACCAACACAAATTACTTCATAAATAAAGAAATGCTTTAATTATTACTGTGATCAGTTAAAAGACACTGACTAATACTAATAAAAATTGACTCTAAACTCTAAATCATGCGAACGACAATAGGGAATTCAAACCGATTATAAATATACAAAAATAAAATAAAGTTAACTACACCAAATAAAATAGAAATAACTTAACCTTATACTATAGCCAGTAAAGTATTGTACCATATTTTATTGCATAATTGTCGACATCACATAGTAGTAGTAGCACCATTATTTCTAAGTGTTGAATAAGGTAAAAACTGTTTTATAGCACAAAATTCATAGTTGTTTTGAATGGAATGCATTTGTTTGATCAAAAATGGACTGTTGTCTAACATGGCAGACTCTTGAGAGGTAGGTTGTGCCACCACACTAACAAAGACTGCATGGTCAAGACTGTTGCTCCTCCATGGAGAAGGAATGAAGAAATAAAAGTGACTATAGTCCATTCACAGTTAATTCCAATTTTCCTGCAGCCCTGCTAAAGTTATACTTCCAGAATATTCCTCCACCTCATGTAAACACAGATTAAACAAGTCTGGAAAATTACAGCAATTGCACTGCATTCATGTGCACTCACTTCAACTGTATTTTGCATAAGAACTATTTCTTGCTAGGCATTACCAACACACATTATTTATCCCTATTTTCATTCATATTCATAGTAAAACAAATATTATAATTTTTAGGTGAAACATAAATAAAAGTTAAATTTAACCAAAAATAAGATACTTCTGTGATAAGAAAATTATAAAATGCTTGTGGCACTTAGCATTTTTTGGAAACAACAAAGCACGTCATACAGGATGTGATTTATCAAAGGTCTGAAAAAGAAAAAAGTGTGAGGAAACTGCGAATATACTATATCTTGCCATTGCACATTTGCATTAAAAAATATGCAAGGATACGCTGTGTCCCATTTTTTTTACAAGTGGTGGAAGTCAAAAGTAGGCCAGGAGAGTAATTAAATTAGAATGAAAATTGCGATACTATTAATGTACATATTTATAAAATAAGAGTGATTTAGTTTGTCCTAATCTGATCTGATCTATACACATCCAGGTGCTTGTATTCAAAAGTAAACGGAATTATTCAACACTGTTCTTGTGTAATTTTTTGCAGACTTTGACAGTGACAATGAAAAGAAGATGCTGCCACAGTAAGCTGCAAGTACAAGTGAGATGCGGCCTGTGGGTAAACCCAAGAATCAGAACTCAAGGAGATTAGGTATGACTAGGCTCCATGAAGGGCAAATATAGCAGACCCATTTACCATAATATAGGTACTTACATTGGTGAGCCAATATGTTTATGTATTCCTGTAAACTTCTCTGAAAGAGTGAACATTATTTCATAGTTAAAAAGTTATTTTGTGGAGATAAACCAAATAAATGATGTGATTGCATTATACTTGTTACTTCATGAAAATTTGACAAAAACTAATACGAACCGTTCTGTTTATGATAGTTCCATAACACAGTGAAAACTGTTCTGTGGAAATATGAAAGAACAATTTGGCAGTGTAAGAGATTGGTTTGGAGAAATTGTATTCTGTGTATAATAGTAGTATCTTTGTATGAAATAAAGAAAAAGGCCAGATCAAAAAGTCTGTCTTTTCGTTAGTCTAAATATGGAATCGAAAATATTTTATATTTCTTTAAATAGTTATAGTGTGTGTTAATATGGGATTAAAGACAAATAATTCTTGGTTGGGGGCAGATTGTAATTACTAACAGTGTAAGAATGAGATGATGCATTATAGTGAAAGGAAACACTGTACTTCAATAGCAACTCTTTTGCAACTTAAGCAAATTTACATATTTACATGTTAATGTCTGAGGTTGTCATTAATGAAATGGGATAAATCTGATGATAAATAGTGTTTCTATCAGAAGAAAGTATTGTTTTTGTTGAGGGTGTAGAAATATAGTAAACCCTAAGAAAACAAAATGTCCTTTCACACTGGTGCCTGGGATTGAACAAGCAGAAGCCAAAGACAAACTCCTGAACCCACCATGAGGTCCTAACATTAAGTGCACGTCTATATTTTCATAGGACACAGCTCATTATTATTGCAGCTCAAACACATTACATTCCTGTTTTGTTGACTAAATTAGGAAGAAGAGTAGAGGGCTTAGTAAGGAGTGTATTGTAATTAGTGATCCAAGCCATTCATTTCTCTGCTTAAGAAAATAACATGTGCTGTATTAGGCAGGACTTGCAATATGAGGGAATGAAGCTCCAAGAAATGGTACAAATTATTTCCAGCTATCATTGTCTTTATTTCTGGCCATTACTGTAAATCCATTTTATTCACAACCATTTATGGCACAATCCATAAAGTGTCTTTTGGTTATTCCAAGTTTATTAATTTTAATTATTGTGTGATGGTTTAGTGTTTAAAGTTAATTGTAAAAAATATTCCCACCCTGCAAAATGAAGTCATGTCCTTTTAAAAGGCAAAGAGCACATTTTAATGTAGCAAAGAGATTAGCTGTATTTTATCAACTGATGCATGATGGCCGTAGGGCAACAGACAATGACACTATGTAAAGAGGGAGTTTTTGTTCGGGTCTTATGTCAGGTGCACCCTCTGGCAGGAGGTTCAGTTTTATCTTAGTATCTACATGGTACTGGTGCATGTCTAGTGACGAGGACTAGCCTAGTAGTTTTACTGCAGGGCATGAAGTAGGGCTCTGTGAATTACCTTGCATTTCAGAGTAGTGGTTCGAAGTGGTATACCTGAGACGCATAATCTGAGGCGGCTGTTTAACCTTTCGTCAACTCCGGCTGGCGTGAGTGTTAACTAGACTGATTTATGGGTAAATTCTCAAAGGTTGTGTCGGTCGGCTGATTAGGTTCTGCTGGCTTAATTTCCCCGTAGTAAGTGTTGGCGAGTCCCAAGGACTGGTCCTATCCAGTGATGTAGGCTGCTAGTAACGGGTGTTTCTTCACTCTAACGTATGGGGTCCTGGAAGAGGTCCTAAGGAATCTTTGGAGTGTATGGAATCTGTAGATGGCACAATGCCTTGGCTTGATCCTTGGGAGATCGCTGCATGATCATAGTGTTGAGGGGAGTGATCTCTTGTAAGCACCCAGAGGATGTTAGCACCTGTCTGGCCTTTTCTCGTATACTACTCCAGTGGAAGTAGGGCATCTGGCCTGAATAACACACCTCACTTCCGTGAAATGACTGTAGGTGATGTGTACTCTTACTGGTGTTCTGCCATGTGTAGCATCTGCCGACTTAAGCGGACTCCCTGTCCCAGCACTTAGTGTCGAAACATGGTGAGCACTGAGCCACGCTTCGCCGTTTACAGTTTACAGTCTCTGCATGTGGGTGAGTGTCTCAGGAGGGAACAGTCTCCCCAAACTGAGATAACTTTAACATTGCATGGAAAAGTGGTGGAGAGAGTACACTACTGAGCAAGCAATCTGGCCACAAGATACTGAGTACCTAGTGTCGGGGCTTTACCGTTCTGTACTCTGGGGAGCACAAAAAGTGTCACCGTCCAATGTGCATGTGGGTACTCAATGGTTGGTTTGGCTTGTGTGAGTAATTTTCCTGGTCACCTACAATCCCTTGGACGGTGTGAGGTCCACTAGGAGAGATATTCAGCTATGGGAAAGGATACCCTCGAGTTGGTAAAACGTCTACTTATTCCTTTTAATATGAAGTAAACAGTATGGTATAACACTATCTCCTAATGTTGGCAAAAGTTTAAGGAAGCTTAAGTTACACTGAGCCACGTTAGGCGACCTGGTCCTAGACTAACAAAGGTAGGGTAGACGAGCATTATGAAAATAATTTAAACTTCTACTAACAACTATGTATGTTTTTCCCAGTAGGGGCCGCAGTGTCTCAGTGTGTAGACGAAGTTTGGCAAGGGTGTATCTTCGGCATGAATGTGGTGAAGATAGGCTGGAAAGGATGGCTTCGGCAAACTGGTTGCGGTGGAGACCAAGGAGAGGCTGTTCTTCCTTCGGCACGAATGTGGCGAAGGAGGGTAGGTTTGGAGCGATGCGAGCATACTGGTCACAATCTCCGGCAAGGGGTGTGGTGGAGAAAATGAAGTATGAAAGACTGCCATCTGCTGCGAGTGGTCCACCATTTATACTTTGTCTGGACCTTCCCATTCAGTCAGCTGGATAAGGGCGGCACTGGAGAGGGGGTAACTGTGGTATAGTTTCTTCAATGCAGGATATCACTGGCCGGCTTGGAGAATCGAGATGCGGCGAATTGTACCTACTAGTAGAGCCAACTGGCGGCATGCTGTAGTATTCGGTGCCTTGGATGAATAGCTTCGGTGGCCAGTCAATAATACAATCTCGGGGTGGAACGTCTATTCTTGAGCCGTGCGAACAGTACAATCTTAGGTCCCATGATTCATGATAACATTGGAAACTCCATTAGAATCAGGTGGCAAGGATTACTCACTGATGAGTCAAAGTCGTAATATCATTGTTGGAAAGACGTCATGCATCACAACAGTAATCCTACAAAACTATTTTCTTTTTAGCTGCAGTTATTTACTGTTTTAAATTAAACAATAGTTTTTACTGTATGTATAAACTACATTTATGAATTATGTTTCAAGTTTGAGTACTTTCGAATTAATTTGAATGAAAAAAAAAATTGTTTTGACCCATTTGTGATATTATTTGCAGTATAAGAAAACTGTATTACATATATGATATATTGTGACAAAGTTATGACCGACACTGTAACTAACATACTCATTATGTAATAAATAAATGCTGTCATTGGTAAAGTATTGTATCAGGTGATGAGTTATTTTGGGTTGTATGTTGTTATGTTTGCGATATTGATGATTATAGAAGAAAAAAAGTGCTGAAAATTAAAAGTTTTGATTTATAAAATCATAATTACAACATTCAGTGTTTAAATTATGATTTTAAAGTAATGTACAATTATTTGTAATTTAGCAAATAGATTAAAAAATATGATTAACAATTATGGCAGAGCATGTGGACAGTTACAATCAGTGAAATGTTTCTAACTCGGTGTACGCCATTGCGCATGTGATATTTTTTGGTCAAGTATATGCGAGTACCTTACTAATGTTACCAGAATATTTTGTTGGTAGTTAATAATTTTTGTATTTACTCTTGTTAAACATATATTGTTGTAGGGAGCCTTTTAATGTGCTATCTTGGGGGAAATGTAATAATTATCGACACATGTGTGGCTTGGTCAGCCATTTTCGGTACCATCATGAAGGCTCACCATTTATTTCCAGTCCACAGTTCATTAATTTTGGGAAACTGGAGATGTGTCATATTTACTAAATGATTTTGCAAATTATTTTGCATCAGTGGTAGTCAAACATGTCCCAAGGATTGCCATTGAATAACGTGTGTTCAGGAGTTTCAAATTGGAATTAAGAACAGTAAGTTAACACTTGATAAATATTGTAGGCAAATCGTAGGAAAATGGTATCACGCTTGAGCAAGCCATTTAACGCCTGTTGGCTGGTAGAGATTGGGTTTACGGTAAATTTGAGGGGCGGTGAAAGCATTGTTAGGTTGGTTATGTGTTTGGGATACCCGACTAGGCGTCAGGCACCGTCGACAGGTGGTGCCAATTGTTGCTGCTGGTGATGCTGGAGATAATCTCAATGTACAGCGCGCCGTTCGCCCGGATGTACACGGTCCCTCGGTGTAAATGATGATAATCCCTCGCTTCAGATATTTACATAAAAAACACTGTGGGCTTATTCAGCCTGACCCACCCGCCATAAACTGTGCAAACTGCTGATTGAGCATACTGGTCATTAAATGGTTGATATAAGATTAGGTAAACAGGTTGAAGGGGACCCAAGCCCGAAATACCCGAAGACAGTGCTCGAAATATAGGACACAAAGTTTGAAAACGTGCATGTATTTACTCGTGCACAACTTTGCATTGCAATGAGTGAAACCTTATACGGGTTTTGGTATGCGACCCGGCAGATAGAATAAACTAACAAATCGGCGCAAAATGGCATAATGGACATGCAGTGATATTTATTCTTTCCCAGGCGATGAAATCACTGGGGAAGAAGGGGCGGCGACTCCAGGTGAGAAGAAAACGAAACAGTTACATAAAATTAACTTGACTCTTTTGAACAACATGATCAGTGGAAAAAAAGTTAAAGTCACCTGGAGTACAGGCGTGACGCGACCTACCCCTAGAGAAGATGAACAACGAGTTGATCTGGCGAGCATGCACTGTGCGAACTATGGCAGCACATGGCTTGCCCTGCACTACTTTCTGCTTGCTAGAAAAAATTATACAATTGAAACTTCACGACCCCTTGCACAAATTTAGGGATAAAAATAACTACACAAAATTAATACAAACAACAGCAAATTACCCTTGGATGATGCAAAATGGGGGTGGCATCTGCAGTCAAAATACTTGAATTTTAAGAGACGTACAAATGTAAACTCGGAAGAACAAGAAGGGTAATTTTTAAATGTGTCTACTCTTAGTGGGTATTTATTTGCTTTTAAAACACTCGTTATCAATGTCCTGGTAATTAATTACCCCATGATTCTCCCTCGCCAAAAGCGTACGCCTGCGCCAGGGGAAGGGGGAGAGGGGTTGCGATTGCACTGTTCTGCACTAACATGCGTTCGCATTGCACTACACATGGCACTATGTGGTGTGTAGAGAGCACACTAGTGCCGCTTGGTGCAGCATGGCAAACGGGCTGGAGGGTAGGATACAATCCTGCGTCAAATGCCCCCCTCCTGCTGGAACCATTTGCAGGCCACATGTCTGCAGGTGCTGTAGGGTAAGGCTATGGTCCCTGATTTCTGGTTCGCAATACCCATGGAGCCCTTGGGTGGCCGGTACAATTTTGGTGTGGTGGCTGTTGCTGCAGTGCAGGTCACAGTGCCGTTGCTGTAGGCCAGGCACACCTGTGCCGACTGATGTCTTCTGCATGACCTGGTCAAGCCAGGGGTGGGGGGAGGCAAGCTGTGTAACTAGCTAGTTCGCTGCCACCGTCACTGCTTTTGCATGACACCCTCGCCAGTGGTGGGCATCTGCGAAAACTGCCCTGACGCCATCGACAATGCGGCAGAAGGTCCGAGGTGTCACTAGGGGGTAGCAGAGACCACGTCGAGGTGGGCACCGCGATGCCAGGCACCGTGACGTAGGCAGGCTATGGTGCTGTTTGCTGTTGGTACACCTGGGATGACATTGGAGCTGTGATGACGATGCCAGGGGGGGGGGGCTCCGAGCTGTCCGTTATGCTGGGGCTTCTGCCTCAATGGTCCCTGAAGGGCGCCAGTGTGCAGGGCATCGTCAGGCTTTTGGGACCTTGTAGGAATCCCTCCGAGGTAGGTGCGCCTTCCTCTTGCGAAGCTGTTTGGTGGACTTTGACAGCGAGGTCGTTGTCATGGGTCACCAGGGCACCTGGTGTGGCATCGTCGCCAGGTCGTCCTGGTGCACCCTGATGGCCTTGCACTGAGCTGGACCAGGTAGGGGGTGGGTCCGATGGCTCTTGTGATCACGGGTAGCCTGCTCCACTTGGCCACGAAAACCACACTGAAATCTCTTCGGACTGCACGTGCGCACAGTCGTAGATTTGATGATCTGCTAAAAGTTTAGGAGAAGGTCGCATGGTGGTCAAACTCTACACTGCCAGGTGGTGATGAAACACTGCATGTACTTCGGCAAGGATGGCGGTACGAATTGTGACTGGCTGTCTGGTACACTTGCGTGTTCCTCAACTGGCTGTCTCGCCTAGCACTAGATGTCTCGACTGTGTGGACCATGGGTGAAGGGGTGACTGGGTACCCTCCGATTATCTCCACGCTCATGAAAATTGTTCTGTGTGCGAAAGGGAGCTTGCGAACCCACTGATTAGCTCTATGTGCACAGTGATGAATGATGCTACCACATGTGGAGGGGGTACTGGTTACCCCTCGATTATGCCCATGTGCAGGGCGATGAAGTGCATGGGTGATAAGTACGAAAAATACATGGTCGCATGAGTATCAGTTCTTTCCTCTCGTTTGGGTTGTAACATTACATTAAGCAAAAACAAAACACTTCGCACCTAATTTGAATAAATGACTTAGGTCAGAGTCGAGTTACAAGCTCAAGAATCAATTTATGTGTAGTAGCATGTGCGCTGTCTAGGCGGGGTGTTTGCCATGTTGGGACAAGGGTTTCTTGTTAAGGGGCTGATTGGAGTCCACTCTGGGATTCGAACCAATGACTTTTAACATCAATACAAATCTGAGGCTCGAGGTTAATTGGTGAATTGATTGAGTCTTAACAATGGAAGAGCATTTCTACCAACACGATGCCAGTATCGCGAAAGTCATTTAAAAGGTCAGAATATGGAGGAGTTTTAATAATGTGTGAGGCACCTGGCCATTGTATAATATCGGCCTCGTAGGTTTTGTCGCGGGAACGAAATCTAGATTAGTGAGTCTTACAGGTTGCGATACCTTACCTTTGTAATTCCTGGTCGTGTTGCTTCTCTCCTTGTGGGTTGGCTGACTGCTGCTGGTGGAGGTGGTACAGCAGCCGGTGTAGGTTGTGGTAGAGGAAGGTTGAAGAACTCCTAGAAGTTGTAGGAAGGTTGATGGGGAGGATGACTCATCCACATAGGGTTAATTCCTAGTAGTGTGTAGTTTTATTTGACTATAGTTAGGTGTATTGGGTGCGGTCCTTTGTGCAGCTGAGTAGGAGGTTCAAATAGTACAAGGAGTTTGTCTAATCTCTGGGAAACTAATTCAATCAGTTCGATAACAATAATTTGTACTTAGATTTTTCTCCTATATTTAACACCTTATTTATTTGTATAAGGTATGAATATGCTTGAAGCAAAACTCATTCAGAACGAGCTGGTGTATCACATGACCCCGGCGTGTGCAGTTGAACACTCTGGTTTTCCAATGGGTTATCAGGCTTTGTTCTCCTGGCCCGGCCTTTCGGTGGTGGGTGGAAAATACAGAGTGTAGATGGCGCCATGGTTTTATTCAGGCGTACTCAGGTGAGGCTCTACCATGGGTCAGGTTATCAAGGCACTCGTCTCTCTCACACCTAGCCACTACAGCGGAGGCGGAGTAGGGATGTACGTTGGTCTTTCGATTCCACTGGTGGAATGTATTCCTAGTAATCTGGGCGCTCCCAAGAACTACCAAGCTGCAGACCTTATTTTGCCTTTAATGTGTGTTTTTACTGCCTTAGTGGCTAAGTACGTGACTTGCTGGCTAATCGTTAATATAAGACTTTCATATGGTATTAAGGGCATAAATTTAGAAAATGTGCATCTTTTAAAATGAGAACAAACAAAGTTAAAAAAAAAATATTTTGTCTCTATTATAAAAGTATTTAAACATGTGGGGTAGCACTCTACTATCAATTAAATTATATTAATAATAACTTGTACAAATAAGGATGTTAAGATCACATGAAAACAACCTAATAGCAAAGTGAAGTTGATGGTGCGGTTCCACTAGAATAGTTCCAAATGCTAGTATTTATTTTGGTCCTGGTAATGTTGACTTGAACAATTCTTGCAAGTTCAATATTAATGCATACTTTGTATTTTCTACTTGCAGCCCCAAAGGTGAGTAAATGATTGGTTTGAATGTAAATTCTTGGACTGAATTTATTGATGACATTTGAGGTTACCGAATAATACCTTACTTCTTAAGGGACATTATTTGGTGCATTCACATGAGATACACAGCCAGAGTAGTATTTGCTAGTTTTTCTTTGGCGAACAATGATAAAATAATCAAGCCACAATTAAGTTATAATTCTCTGCTTCTTATTAAAGTGGTGTTCTGAAAGAACCTAACTCTATAAGTTTCAGCACTAGAAGGGCACTGAAGAGATGGATGTGGCTAGGACCCAGAGGGGAACATTGTCATGACCTTATGGATGCCTAGAGGAAGGTTTACCAGGAGGAAGAAGGGTCGATGAGAGCGGCGTAACCAGGATCCTCTGGTTGGCATCGGCGGCCGAAGGCCCCTGGAGCTAGAGGTCACCGAAGAGGTGGTGATCATCTGGTTGCAGGAGGCTGTTCTCTGGAGTTGCTGGTGGCTGCAGACCTTCGAGGACCCTCTGAAGGATGCTGGCTACTGACGCGAGTGACGATTATAGTGCATATCTTACCCTGTAGAGATATTCCTGGCACAACAGTGGGGAACAGAGTGTGCTAGCATTAAATCTTGGCTGACACCTTAGGCCAATTATAGCGAAGAGGTGCAGCAAATTGCCTTGAGGCTGGTCCGCAAACCCTATTTATACTAAAAATTCAAGTTTGTAGGTCCTCAGAAGAGTGGAGGGACAAGCTGGCCCCGCCTCAGGGAGGTTTTGTAATTCTGACGTCACACATGGGTGCCTGAATCCTTCATCTGCTTAGTGCAGAGGTGTTGACATATCTTTGTCTTGCCGTGCACTCGTGGAGGCCGTGATGCTCTAGCAGACCTTGTGTTGCCCTACAGTGGCATGCTGTGGAACTGGCACTATCATCCTGGAGAAGCCAGCATTCTAGTAGATATAACAATCTTTGGAGAGGGGTTTTGACGTGACATCTTCTGGACGAGTGGCGGTGGACAATAAAATCTAAGGTTATGTGTTTGTAGTATCAGTTAGGGCTCTACAATGTACCCTGTAGGCACGTGTCCCACCTCAATTACTGTTTTAAAAATGATGCGATTGGCTTGTAATGATTAATACTCTCCAAGAAGGAGTGCAGTCGTACCGTAGAGTGTACTTACTAGGAGCTTAGAAATTCATCACACATCAATCGCCCCTCCCCCTCTGTTTCGATGGAGATTCATCTTGGATTCGAAGAGGCGAGGTTTTAGACTTGGGGACATGGGTCAGGTAAATCAGACTATACTCTAGTTTGCCTTATTTAATCGCGCCTACTATGTGCGCCAGCTGTCCCATAGAGCGATGTGGCAGGTCGTTATCCCCATCCACATGGCAAGGAGGCGTCTGGTTAATTTTCCTGCCTGGCAGGTGTCTCTACTTCCCTTGCTGCTCAGCATGTTCCGTACTCCTCTTCGCTTCCCCTCATCATCCCCTGTCCACGTTATGGAGTAGCAAGTGGTGTCTCTGGCATCAGCTGGCTGCTGGAGAGGCTCGTTGCTCTCTCTCTCTGCAGGGTGGCAAACGTGGGTTGAGGAAATGAGGGGCAAGGTCACAGCTTGTAGAATTTAAATTGTGTTTCCCTTAGACCAATATGCAAGATGTCGCGGGCCTTCTTAAATGTCGACGTGCCTGTTCAAAATCTTGTGTAAGGCATTACTTACTCTTTAACAATAATTTTTTTTTTATAATTGGCATGCAACAAGATATATTGTGAAACAAGCTTTTGTACCTTTTACACTAGTGTAGCAAAGTTTGTCCCACTTGCAAAGGATAGGGAGGGTTGAATATGCTAATATTATTTACAGTGGGCACGGTAAAGTGAAAGGAGACTTCTCCAAAACCTTGTTGTATGTTTGTCATGGTAAATAATTATTACATGTACCTAAGTTTGGGGTTAATCTCATCTATTCCCTGAGACAATGCGAGTAAAAAGAATTAAATTTATGTCTTTCTTTGACCTATTAGGTCGTGCGGGGCCCATATACATTCTTACATTGATTATTTGTTTCTTTAGCAACTAAAGTTTCACTCATTAAGACATATAGGTACCTGAATTTAAAATAAATAATAATATATAAGTGATTATATGATGGTGCCATGATAAAGATTTTTAATAATATTATCCAATCATATAAACTAACACATTGTGAGTTCTCAAATTATAATTATTAAACTTGTTAACATATTATGAAGAAAAATCTTATAGTAACTAAACCATGGTTAAAACTAGCAATTCTTATTTAATCTAAATTCCTATATTTAATATAAATTCTTAATTGTGAAAACAACTAAATCTAGTTTGCCTATACGGACATGATGCCACACTTAGCTAGTTAAATCAATGAAACAATAGAGACTTATACTCTAACATTAGACAAAACTTACGTGAAACACTGCCCTATCCTATCGATGACACTGTCAGAGGCTTTAGTAATTGTACTTGTCGCAATGAAACTTCTGACAGTAAGATCAAGTTTGCCTCAATCTTTTCAATGAGCAAAGCAAAACTGAGGAACATAAATTATTCTTACTTACCAATGAAAGCAAATACAAATACACTTAAAATCAATTACAATTGCACCGAATCACTTATTTACATTGAAGGTGTTTACCTGTGGGTTACTATAAATTTACCCTATTTACTTTACTGTGCCATCCACCTAGACACATGAAAGAAACAAATTAAATCTGCCAGTCCCGACACACGTGCCATTGCCCTTCTAGTCCGTATCCTGGGATCATAGCTCACAATAGTTTATAAGTCTAATTATAACAGGATTGTGTGACAAATAACTCTAATCAATTTATACTAAGTTTTTGCTATGTTTCCTACAGATACAATACTTTCTTCATGCTGAACCAGACAAGACACTTTTAATAACTGGAATAATAATAATTATTGATTATAATTTTTACAATTTAGCTGAGACATAACTGTTCATTGATAGGCTCGGGCCTAGTTTTTGTCTGACTGGAGCTGGTTTCGGCACATGGAATATCCTGTCATTCGTGCGCCGGCTCCGGAATACACAGGGTTCTGTCACTGTGGTGAGTGTTCGTTTCCTGCGCACTTTTTATGTAGTTCGGCACTGTATTGGAGCCTCTAGGTCTACACATGGTCACAGGGGATTGTATCCGGTATACAGTGCTCCCCTTTTCACTGGAAAATCGTAACATGGTTTGACTTGGCGGCATTAATTCGCTGAGAGAATGTTAGTTTGTTGTTATGACTGTTTAACAGCACACACACACACAACCAATTACTAAAAGCACTGTTGTTCATTAGCATTTACTTGTTACTGGGGTTATTGGTGGCTGTGTATTTTATGCAGCCCCTTTGTCTGTGGTCTGCCCCTCTTCTTTGGTGGTTGGTGCGGCAGTAATGGCAAGACCGTAACTGTTGTGGGGGCCTCCACGGAGTCTCGCAATATTGTTCTGGTGAGCTAGGGATATGGCTGGAGTGTGCCGGCAGGTCCCTCCTCTGGGAGCTAGAGTCTCGGTTTGTGTCCCGCGCTGAAACTAGTTTGCGGTCGTCGCGCACATGGGAACTTATAGAGACACATTCCTGGGTAGGCATCGCCTCTGAGACTGGTTGGTGATCCCTGGCCTGATCTGCACTGATGGTGTCAGTCTCCTTGGTAGGTTGCAGGAGCTGGATGCTGGTTTTACTTAGATCCGTCAGGACTGCAGGCGAGGTATTTGCAGGGGATGTATTCGCATGTGGTTCTACCTCTTTGCATCTCTGGACCGACTCGCCATCTTGAAACACACATCTCGAGCGAGCATGGGTCCAGATGCCTGCAGGTTTCGTAATTAAGATGGCTGTTAAGGGGACCTCAGAGTACACATGGACTCCTTCCCCTTTGGCACGGCTTGCTGACATTACATCTATAGCACAGGATGTGATGGTCGAGTGCTAATGTTACGTCGAGCAACTCTGCCCGCTCGGCCATCGTTATAGTTGCCATCTCCTTCCTTGGCGGTTGGTGAGGCGGTTGCTCATGTACCTCTGGTTCTATGACTGCAGACTTGGTCTCTGGTGCTGGGGAGGATAGTGGTGGCTGGGCTTTGGCATCATCTGTCTGGTCCTCAGTGGTTCCCACATCATCTGGGGGTAGCATGGGTGGTACGGAGCAAGAAGGTAAGGGTATCTGGAACACATCCAGTTCCATTTCCAAGATAATGTCTTTAAACTGTAACGAAAAAGGTATACAAATGACAGATATACCATTCGATAGGGTTGTCTTTCTGTCGGCGGGACCCTCGCGGATCACTTCGACTGACGGAAGGGTTAGCTGAGGGCAGGAGTTTTCGAGAAACCACCTCTGCCTTGGTGGCCTGACGAGGGTAGTTTACTTCGGTGATTACCCTGGTGTCAGAGGGCAAAGTCCAGGTGGACACCCCGCGTCTACTTGTTAGTTGGTTGGGTCACAGGAGCCTCTGGCATGATTTCTCTGTCTTGAGGGCTTTCCTATAACACCTGAAAACTTTAGGTACCCAGGAGAACAACCCACTGTGACCGGCTGACGTCTGTTGGCCATCGGGGTTAGGTGTCGAGGGCAGTGTCCATGCGGACATGCCTTCCTGACACTCCTGGATCGTGATGTCCCTGTGAAGGGTAAGGGAGTAGTCCCTCTGTGATGTGCCTATCAGATGGTTGGGTTTCCCGAAGAACACCTGATAGAAGCAGGATATGGAGGGCAGTGCCTGGGTGGATATGCCACTCTGACTCACATGTCATGGTGGGATGTTCTCGTTAATGATAGGGGGAGGATTCCCCTGTGTACTGCCTGCCGGAGGTTCAGGCTCCTTTGGTCTGGGATGCTCAAATACCTGGGCAGGGGGTGGATAAAGTGGGTGGTTTTGATGCCGTTGGCTTGCCCGACGGCGTCGGGCTCGTCGAGCCTGACGGCGAGTTTTTGTAATGCATGGTGGGGCAGGTGGGGCTTTGGGGCGACATCTGGGGTTTTGCAGGTGATTCTGGGGCTTTGGGGTGCTTCTATACAAAGTTGTATAATGCGGACTGGGACAAGAGAGGGGTTGCCTTGACTAGGTTACTTTCCCAATCGACCACCAAACTCCTTTCCTTCCCTAGGATGATGTGTCTTTGCCCGCAGTCTATTATGCAGTGGTTCGACTGCATCCAAGGTATCCCCAAAATCATCTCCTTTCCTTGGTCAGGGGCAACTAGGAAGTTGACACTAACTGTCTTTTGCTGAACCTGTATTGGGATGGTCATCTCTCAATTTACTCTCAGAAGAACCTTGGTATGGAACACGAGGACAGTTCGTCCCGCAGGGGCAGCCATCACCTCTTTTCCGGTTAAATTGTGAGGTAAGGCGATCCCTCAGTTGGTTCCAGTCCATCACGAACTCGCCATACCTGGCCCACCATTCTTTGGCCTTGCCAAGTAACTGCCTGTAGGTTTTTGCTACCCATTGTTTACTGTGTACATTATGCTCTTTGTATTCTCTTTTATTCTTCTAGGAGCATGACAGGGTCTTCGTGGGGGCAGCTGGAAAATTCAGGTAATTGAAATTCAGCGGTGGTGACTGACACCATTACACTGGGTCTCTGTCCTGGATTGGTCTGTCTGTCGGACAGGTTGCATTGGCAAACCTCACAATGTTAAATGTGGCCAGGACGAGTAACCCTTTCGTCCGGCCAGCCTATACACAAGATGTGAAATTCGGAAGCACAAATTATGCAATGGATGGTGTACACTCCCTGTCCATTACAGCTTCGCCAGCTGCTCCTGGCTAGCTGTTGGTCGCCGCAGGTATTACAGCGGTATTCTAAACCATCTGTTAACGTAGGATGTCTTCCCACCCAATGCAGGAGTAGTGAAAACGTTTCGGGCGGTGGACACAGTGAATCAAGTGTATGCCTGTTCCTGTACATGTGGTCACTGAGAATTTCTCGAGTGAGTCGAAAAATAAGTCCCCGGGCATTGTAGCCTGAGGTGTATCATGCAGACTATGTTCGGAGTCAGACATGATGAGCTGGGTTGGAGAACACCACATGGTGTTTATTTTGGCGGACTCCCTGAAGTCCTTAATGGCAGCAGGTGAGCGATTCAGCGGGTGCTCAATACTGCGGGTCCCTGAGCGCGAAGTACCTCCCTAGTCACTAAGGAGGTGTATGCAGTGAATTGCTTGTTTATCGTCTGATACACAGCAATTAGAGTACGTTAAACGTCTAGCCATCCGGCCACGTTAACTTACAATAGGCATTGTGGGGTTTTAAATTCACTATAACCATGGAGGTTATAATTTATGACTGTAATGGTTGTGACTTTAAGGCTAGCGAACTTAAATTTCCTAAAGGGAACTGAGGTTAGTAAGGCAAGGTGCTACTAGTATTGATGTCACACCTGGACGTTTGTACTGATGTTATGTTAGGCGTCAATTATTGTAGCGCCGCTACTATTACTTGGTATGCTCAACAAGGTAAATGAGGCCGGGATTACACACTGTAGGGTGTGTCTGACTTGACCTAACTCTCTAGCCAGAACTGCTAGCATCCCGCATGGGCTCACAATTACCGTGCACCTGTCGTGGGCGTTCACGCTGCTATTGGGGTATGGCTCGCTCGTCCTAACTACCAAGCCTGAACTATATCTAATTATGGCCCCCACATTAAGCGCCATTTACTGTCACATGCGAAACAGTCCATTCTTCTTGTTTGGGCTGTAAACATTACATTAACCAAATCACAAAACTTCGCACATAATTTGAATAAATGGCGCATGTCGGAGTCGGGACACAAGCCCAAGAATTAAATCTATGTGTAGTAGCATATGCACTGTCTAGGCGGGATGTTTGTCACATTGGAACAAGGGTTTCGTGTTAAGGGGCTAATTGGTGTCCGCTCTGAGAATCAAACCAGGGACTTTTAACAGCAATATAAATTTGATGCTCTAGGTAAGTTTGTGAGTGGATTGAGTCTTTATATCGGAGGAGGACTTCGACCAACATGGTGCCAGTATCGCGAACAATTAAAATGCCAGAAAAATATGGTGTGGTGAGTCTTATAGGTTGCCGATATCTTAACTTCTTTGTAATGCCTGGTAGTGTTGCTTTTCTCCTCGTAGGCTGACTGCTGCAGGCGGTGGTGGTTCAGCATGGGTGTTGGCTGTG
Organism: Dryococelus australis; assembly: GCA_029891345.1. Taxonomy (NCBI): domain Eukaryota; kingdom Metazoa; phylum Arthropoda; class Insecta; order Phasmatodea; family Phasmatidae; genus Dryococelus; species Dryococelus australis. Next base: position 58,555,550 of record CM056998.1, on the reverse strand, counting down.
GCAGAGGAGGGTTGAAGAACTCCTCTACGGTGTAGGAAGGTAGTTGACGGAGAGGATGTCTTATCTAAATATGGTAAAGTCCTAGTAGGGTGTCTCTGTACTTAACTATAGTTAGTGTATAAGTTGCGGTCCTTTAGGCTGCTGAGTATGCGGTTAAAATAGTACAAGGGAGTTGTCTAATCTCTGTGCAACTAATCCAATAAGTTCGTTAACAATATTTTGTATTTCAATTATTATCCTATAAATTACACCTGCCTGAAGCAAAATTTATTCCGATCGAGCCTGTGTTTCACGTGACCCTGGCGTGTGCAGCACAACACTCTGGTTTTCCAATGGATTCACACACTCTGTGATTCCTGCCCTGGCCGTTCGGCGATTGGTAGAATATACAGAACATGGACTGTGACATGGTTCTATTCAGGTGTGCCCAGGTGAGGCTCTAGCGTGGGTCATGTTATCAAGGCACTCCTCCCCCCTCTCTCTCTCACTCGGCCATTACAACGGGGGCGGAGTAGGGATATACTTTTTTCACTCGATTCCACTAGTGGATCGTATTCCTAGTGAACTAGGCGCTCCCGAGAACCACCAATCGGCAGACCTTGGTTTGCCGTTAATGTGTGTGTTTACTGCCTTAGTGGGCAATTACTTGATTCGCTGGCTAATCCTCAAAATAAGACTTTCATACGGCCTTAATTTCTTAAATTAAGAAAATGTGCAATTGCTAAAATGAGAAAAAGAAGTTAACTAAAAAAAAATATGTTTTGGCTTTATCTACACTAATATAATAAAGAGGTAAAGTTTGTGAGTTTGTTAGAGGTAATCTCTGGAACTACTTATCCGTTTAAAAAACTTCTTTCACTAGTAAGTGTCCTGGACCTTCTGGATGAACATAGGCTATATATCATGACATTATGACACAAGGGGAATTATTAAATAGAAAAAAATTAAATAAACACAAATTCACTAAATTACTGTTATTGGATGCACATTACGAAAGAAATGTTCAAATCAGTTAATTAAAATAATATTAAAATTAATTTTCTTACTTTAACTTACAATTATGGTGAAATAATTATATGTACGGAAATTGTTTTTGTAGAGAATTGAATTAACTACTAAATTATATTTTTTCCCGTATTTTTATTAGTTATGGAAATATTGCTAGTTTTTTACACTTAATTTTAAATGTAAATTTGAAAGTTTGTAATATAAACATATTTTCAAAATAATAAATTGATGTTCAGGGAATGGTTTTCTTGATGATTTTGTGATCCTTTAGAGTTTATTTTGTAAACAAGATATCTTCTATTGTTTGTTTGAGCATTATCCTAACGATTAACTATTATAAGTCATACTAAATAATATTGGATGTTGTTTTTCTTGAAAATGCTTTCTGTTGTAACATCAGGAACACATGCAGACGTTGTAAAAGGATGTCTAAAATCATCTTTGTTTATGGGGTTCAGTTCAAACACTTAATTCAGGCACTAACATGAGAGCCCATTTAAGATAATACAATTATAATGGTTTTCCACAACAATTGCTCAAACTTGGAGAAGGAAAATTCCCTTTTACAAGTGCTAATGGTGGTAGCGCTGACATCAAACTTGATGCTGGATTGGGTTGCATAGTCCGTAAATTAGAACATCTAATAGAGGCAATGTATCCCGATATAGGTAATTTATTGCAAAGATACTATCATTGGCTCTATTCAACGGCAATAGTAGCTCCCAGAAACGATACAGTTAATGAAATTAATACAATGATCTTACAAGGAGTTCCTGGCAAAGTTAAATATTACAAATCTATTGATACCGTCATCAATATTGATGACAAGAATTTTTAAATTAATTAAATCCATCTGGCCTGCCGCCACACAACCTCAAATTTAAGTTTGGTATCCCAATAATGCTACTACAAACCCACCGAATATGTGCAATGGCGCGAGACTATCGATAAAAGATTTGCGGAATAACATCATCGAAGAAATAATATTAACTGGACCTGCCGCCGGACAGCTAGTGCATATTCCATGTATCCCTATGAGCCCAACGGATCTGCCTATTCCTTTAAAGCATTGCGGTTTCCGGTGGAGGTATCATTTGTTCTCACAATTAACGAGTCCCAGGGACGAACTTCAGATTTGTAGGAATATATTTGAGCAAGGGGTGTTTTTCTCATGGCCAATTACATGTGGAGTTATCTGGAGTCGGAACTCCAGAAAACCAATATATTTTGCTACCAGAAAATAATAAAACAATAAAAATGGTATACAGGGAATCTCTAAAAAGTTAATGTAAATTTAATAAACGCTAAGAAAAATCCATGGAATAAGAGGTTCGTATCTTTGGGGGAAAAAAAAAAAAAAAAAAAAAAAACGAACTAAGTTGTGGGTGGATGGTATTAAAAATAATATTTTTAAATTTATTTTCTTACTTTAAGTTGTAATTACGGAGAAAAATTTTAATTACTTTTAAAATGTAAATTTGAAATTTCGGAATAAAAAAATATTAAAACCTATCAATGCTATTATTATTTATGTATATAGAATAATTAATAGGTGCTCAGCGAAGCGGACGAGGGTACTGCTAGTTATAAACATATTCAAACAAGTGGGGCCGCACTCTACTAGCAATTTAATAGTGTTAGTAATTACTTGCAAAAATAAAGATGTTATTACCAGGCGAAGGCAAACTGATATCAAAGTGGTTGTACGTATGAACTTCTATGACTTGGCGAACAATGATATAATAATCTAATCACAATTAAATTGTAATTCTCTACTTTTTATTAAAGTTGTGTTCTGAAGGAACCTTATTATCGGGGTTTCAACATCAGAAGGGCGATAAATAGATGGGTGTCCCTAGGACCCAGAGGGAATCGTCGTCGCGACCTTAAGTATACCTAGAGGAAGGTTTACCAGGAGGAAGAAGGGTCGATGAGAGCAGCATTGGCAAGACCCTTTGGTTGGTGTCGGAGTCCGAAAGCTTCTAGAGCCGGAGGTTGCCGAAGAGGTGGTGAACCTCTGGCTGCTGACGGCTGGTGGCTGTAGACTATCGAGGATCCTCTGGAGGACACTGGCTACAGATGCGGGTGAAGGGATATAGTGCATAGCTTACCCTGTCGAGATATTCCTGGCCATTACAGCGGGGAATAGGGTGGGCTAGCATTTAACCTTGGTTAACACCTCAGGCCAATTACAGTGGAGAAGTGCAGCAAACTACCCTGAGGCTGTTTATACTTACCAGGTTATAATAATTTGAAAGTTACTTCCGTACTAACAACATTTTCCGCTGACCCATTTAAACAATATATAAATCAAAATGATACAGTCTCGTAAGTAGAGTTGCAAAACACTATTGTCTTCTGAGAGACGTTAAACAAAAGTCTCTCTCAACCCCATCTACATGAAATAAAATAAAGAAATAAACAGAGCCCCAGCAGTATAAATTGGCCATAAAAATATAGTAATTTGTGGTGGTAACCTACATTGATCATAGCATTTGTTAACATATATTGTTTTCTTCATAGACAGAACAGCTGTGGCAGAAGGATACATTGTGGCAGTGCTACTTTTCAATTTTCAAAATGAAGTGAACTTGTATGTAATGGAGTATGCTGTTTATAATGTACTTTTTATTCTGTGTTGCATTGTGCAATGTTCATTATATGATGACAGACAATTAAAAAAATGCACACAAAAGGATGCCATCGGATCATGGTGAGACTTTGTAGAGATAGTAATGCAGATGAATAATACACATTTTCACAAGAACAGAGCAGCAGAACAATTATATGCTGTTCACGGCAAAGTGAGCACTTTTGAAGCCTCAAGGATTTTTTTATTCAAGTTTTTTTTTTTTAATTCTTTAATTACCTTTTGAACTAAATATTTCCATGTAAGTAATAATCGCAGTGTGTAGAACCACCCCACTCGGAAGTTAACATACAAGGCTAAAACAGAACATATTTATTGACTATTATTCAAAATGAGACAGCATTCAGTAGTGCTCACTTTACCATGAATAATGTATACATATTGTAATGGTGCCTTATGGGGCCATTCATAGTATGTGGGGAAACCTATCTCAGGATAGCACAATATTATGTCACAATGATGTATAATTAAAATAAGTACCTGTACAACGTTTACAATATACAATACAACACCTTACATTATGTTAACTACATTGAGTTACGTCGGGGATCTCAATATTTTAGTTACTATTTAGCTGCAAGTATTTATAGATTAGGTAATATAAAGTATTACCACGTGCCTCTAATGTGACTCTCTTGCCCCTACTTGAAATACTGGAACGGCTTTACCTTCATGATGCCGAAGGCTGATCATTATTGTGGCTACGGCGGACAAAACCCCTCTCGTATTTCCATCTTGACTCGTCGTCGGCTGGATGTGGTAAGATTCGAGCTCGATGCCTTGTAGTCCTTAAAAATGGCGCATGTTTGATAACTCTCTGAACTGTTGTCACAACTTTCACGGCTCGTGTCCTCGCTCCGCGGCCGTGTTACGCTTACTTTTCAGAGGCGATTCGTGCTGTAATTTCATGGGCAAGCTTCTGTGTGCAGGGAACAGTAGTGACGTTATCATCCCACTATAGGGGGAGGGGGTCCAAGGGTCCGCCCTTGGAAAATTTGGATTTTAAAGTGAAAAAGGTTGCCATATAAACATTTCTCATACCTAAATATAAAATACACCGCTTGTAAGAATACTATAATTTTTAACATAAAATATGTCCGAATGAAAAATATTACAGATACTTTCATCAAACCCGTAACCTTGTCTACTCAAAATTAATATTATTTTAATACCCGTCGACAGTGAGGTATTTACAAATGGAGCAATTTTATTGCACAGAAGTGTAGACATGAAAAATTATTATTCGTTTGTGTAAAGATGGAAAGCAGTCAACACTATTTTTTACCAAATTCTTTAAGAGACAAAAACGAATTTATGTGAACTTCTGAACGCTCTTGTTTTTGAACAGCATTGGACAGATTGTTAAGGTCACAATACCCAGTTGCAGTCCATGTGTTAACATCCTTTGAAAACAATCAATATGGCCAGCAAAACAATTTTGTTTAAGCTGTTACATCCAGCTTACCACGAGTGTTTCTGATAAACATTTTATTTTTGGAAATGACATACAAAATTACCTTTATTGCGTGTTTGTTGTGATCATAAGTTCAGGTGTCGGTCTACTCTATTTTATAATGTCACTTTTTCCCTGAAAAATGAAAGCACTGCTGGAAAAATGCTTCACTCGTAATCCACACACACCACACTTACATCCACATATTTCTGTTGCACTAATTTTATCTATATGGTTCTCAGTCTCACACGGTAATTTGATAATTTTTATGTAGGGTATACATCGGGCATGAATATGTATAACATTCTCAGCACCAGAACTAAATTAAATTAAAACAATACGATTCGTGTTGTGCGCACGAACTTGTCCACACATCGATCTAGTTACTGTAAACTACACCACGCCAACTGCCTGCGGCTAGGCCAGCTTCGGCTATGTCCACTTCAGTTCGGTGAAGAAAGCACTACCATCGTAGCTTCTAACACAGGTTGGAACAGCCATAAGCCCCCGCCCCACCCCGGGTGGTCTTCCTATCCTGCCACCCATCCGTCGGCTGGGAAACCATTGCTACCGCCTACCTTCTGAAAGCATTATTCACAGCATTTACAAACATCGTGGTTTTGCTAGCCAACGAACAAGTTGTTTTCTTATACTGATACTGTACAGTATTGTTTCCCGAGTAGAATGTGTACTGCATGAGTGAAAAGTTACCTTAAAGTAAATATAAGTTAGAATTTAATATTCATTTTAAATATAACATTGTCAGCAAACTGTCTGGGCAAGCACTGCTTGCCTTGCTTGCCCTAACGAGACCCCACTGTTCCTTTTATAATACTGCTCACTGCTCGTGGCCTCGCTCATCATGTCGCTACATCGTGACCATAACATTACCCTCCTTCTTTGATAAGCGAATTGTCTTTAACTCATGGAATGGACTGTGGTTTAGACATAAGTTGGTAAAAGACACCAACTCAGTTTCATAATGTGGTAACGGTTCTGGAATGTTCCTGAATGTTTTCGTATGCGTCTTAGCAGCAGGAATAAAGTAGGGTTGAAGCCCTCTTTGATACAGAAATTAGTAAGTGGAAGGTAAAATTAAAATGCAATGAAAACTGTGGAAAGGTACTGCCTTGCCTTCTCTCTTGCATTTAATGGCTTTCTAATTGTATGTGCAGCTTGCGGGTTTGACTTACTATGGGCGGCCTGCGAAATTTGCTGAATGAATTGGCAGTGCTCATGGCTCTGAACTTAACTTTAAGGTAAGGGTGTACACTCTTCCTCGCGGTTCACACGGCTGGTGCAGCGAACTGCGATCCCGAAACAGTCAGCCTCTCTTTAGGTCCTAATCTACTTACATCTTATGAGGCTTTGCAAATATTATATTATTCTATATACCAATCTTGAATTTTACTTTTATGACACTTGAAATAAATTTTAACATTTAATTTTGACTAGTAGAGGAAATATACAGTAAAAGGCTCCTCACGTTACAAAATATTATGAATGTGTACATCATATCCTTTATGATAGATTATTTAATACTATATTTTCCATATTTTGTGAGAAGTGTCTCATTAGTTATTTAATCACTGAAATCATTTAGCTCTGGGATAGCATAACAGTTAAATATCTTGTATTATTTTACTATCAAATATTATATGCAATTAAAACAAGTAAGTAGTAGAATTAAATCTGAATGTTGTGACATCGCACAAAAATGGGACATGGAAGGATTTCTGTATCGAAACATAGTATTTTATTAAATTCACTGATTAATAATTACTTTACTGTGATTTCAATAAGATGTTTATCATCATTATGTTTCGGCACATAAGGAAAGATTGAAAGGATTTGTACCTTAATTTATATATATATATATTTTAATATTAAATTAATACTGTAATAACAGTATGCATTTCATTGGATACACAATGTAATTGATACTTATACTCTATTACCATCCCTCATAAGAGTTGTGCATATGCCTAAGAGAATGATATAGTAAAGTGTGATTAGTTAGTTTATTAACTAGTAATATTTTCTTTATACCATCCTTTATATGTTACTATGAAAAATTAAAAGTCTACCCTTCTTTGCTACAATTTCTAATTGTAATGATTTCTCAGCTGATATGAAATTCTCCCTGTTTTTGTTACTGAGCATGGTACTTATATATGCCAGTATTCCGTTACCTTCACAATACGAAATATGGGCAGCGAAGTAGTTCCAATACTTTCTCACAGGTGCATCGGCACACCTCCTACGTCATTCTACATCCGGTATAAACTGCACGACGAAAAAGCACATATGCTTATGCACTGAAGTCACAGTGGCGAGAAAATTCCAGAAATGTGTCAATTTGGAGGTTGGCATCGGCAGCGACCAAAGGGCAAGTTTGTTGGTTTTCGGAAACGTGCACAGCATTGTTTTAACTGAGTGATTCTGCAAACAAATTATATAATGCTAGTCACGAACAAACGTGATTTTAGTGAAGTAAATTTGTAAGGATTTCCATTGGAAAACACGTGTTCAATAGGTTGCGAATTTAACAATCAGAAATTCTGCGTGCTTTGTAAATAATGTATTTGTAAACAGTTACAGTGACTATTGAAATGGACGTGGCCTAAAAATGTCGCACTTTTAACACTTTTGTAGAGTGTAAATTATATATATATATATATAGCCTATATCGTGAATTCAATGAGTAAGTTTAACTTCTGCCAAAGTGTGTGTGTATTGCTGCATCCGTACGAATATAACAGCGACATATATATCATGTTTTGTTTTTCAGCGTAGTTAACATTTTCGAAGTTACAATAATTTGAATGTATATTCCATACAAGCAAAATTTTCAACTGCTCCATCAAAACAATATGCAACTCATAATGCTACACACTCGTATGAACATCAAAACAATGCCGTCTCACGAAAGACATTAAACTAAAGCCCCCCCCTTTTTTTTCATCTCTAACAAAACTGTTTCCTTTTTCCTCTCGAATTAAAGTAAACAGAATCCAAACAAACGTAACTAGACTAAAATAAAACAGGTTGGAATGCCAACATAGCTATAATATCCTACATTTTCGTGGCATGTTAATTTGCTGTGTATACCTATTTGAGGTTAATGTGTACTTGTGGGGGCTGTTAAATATTTAATATTAGATTAATTTCACTATGCCTTGTTTACATATACAAGGATTGTAAAATCATTATCCGGTCAAATCGTACAACGGGATCACGGGTTTACTATCGTCGTATATGTAAATGTCTTGCCATACATAAACAAAACACTGACATTATGCACCGAAAAAAGAGCATGTAAGTTGTTCCGTTCCCCAGCCCAGCATTAAACACATGGAGTATGTAATGGAACAACTGATGGCTATGCAGCTGGTCGCATCAGTGCAGGGAACGGAACACGGCCTATGTTTTTAATGTTAATGCCATGCTGTGTTCCTACTTTCCATAGCTTAACTTTTTCTTCTCTTGACACAGAGTAGCCTCATAATTACTTACTTAAGACGCCCGTCTACCTGAGAGCAAGTTCGTCGATCTGGTATCGCGGTCAAGCCAGCAATGCGGACGACAGTGGCCGCAGTAGGTATTTCTGTACCTTCTGTCCCCCGCTCCGGGCATAGCTGCTTTCGCCCCTCCTTGCCGGAGTGCCATCGTCCTGCAGTAGGGTGCTTCCCAAGCCTACTTATGACTCGTGCCTTTCCTCCTACCTGCAAATTCGCTACCGCGAAGAGGAGAGCGCCGAGCACTCATGACAAGAAGATGACTTGTTTTCAAATCGTAGCCGCAGCGTCTGACATATTAAACATTTATCGCGTGCATATAAAGAATGTCATTTAAATACAATCTTCCATTCATTCTATTTTCTCGCAAAGATGGCACCGTCTTACTATATAATTTTAACGGCATTTTAATACGTAATGTTATGTAATAAACTCATAATACAATTATGCGTGCAGTTTTCCACAGGCATTAAGCCTCTTTGAGAGAACCAGAAATTCCTATCTTACAGGAATGGTCCTTTATTTCGTGTTCAGCCAGCACAATTCATGAGACGATATTGGAAAAATATTGAAAATAATATATGGTTAAAATGCGAGTAACGTATTAATAAATAATATATTTAACGACATTATTGTAAACTGTAGTAACAGAATGCTCGTCATCAACGCCAAAATAAAATTTTAATACATTGATAAAACACACGTTATAACATTAATAACACTATTCATTATGAGCTGATAACCCGAAGGTTGTTTTGAACCCAAGACCATTCGTGGCGATGGAAGCGCGCCCAGGGTGACAATGAAGTTGATACTGCGGTAGTTCATGATTGCCGCAATTTAAAAAGGTCACAACAAAAACGTGTGTTTCACCTAAACGAATGGCCTTACGTTATGTTAATCGCGGTCGTTACCATATTTTACCGAGGAAGAACTCTTTTGCCATTTACACCGGAATCGCCAATATTTCACAGTCGATTTCGTTACTTATATAACAATGAATTATTTCTTTAAATTAGAAGCGTTCGCATGGCTCCGTTTCTAGAAGGGGAATGTCGTATCTCACCTCAGCATAGCTTCCTAAATATGTCAGCGAATTACACAAACACGCAACTTAACACTTCTGTTTGCAGCTTTAGTGCCGTATATAAACGTTGTTAACAATTAAGTAATTTAATACAAAAATATAACTAGCTTCCAGAGACTCTCATTTCAGCAAACCATGCGTGTGTACATTTCGTAATTCTGTTCAAGAAAAATTTAAATTCACCAATTATTACAATAAAATGATGGGATTTTCTACAGCACTTTTAAAAAAAGGTTTTGGATTGCCCAACACAAGAATATTCACCTGAACACTCATGTAGCAAGCGTTAGTCACTGACAGACTAACAAGTGCTCAACACTAGGCAAACAAAACATAAGGTAGTAGGAGCCATGTGTGTAGCTGAATATAGTTAACTGAAGTGGAAATGAAATGACTAACTATTTTAACAATTTAGAATGCTTCTATGTATGTCCTCAATTTCCAGATTTCGAAATAAAATCCCCGTAAAAGTTCATATTTAATAGCGAGTTCGACTGACTACAAATTACAGATGTACGAAAAAAATTATTGTTGAGAAGCATTTCTGATGTTAGCTGCAGATTTAACGAAATAGAGGTTATTGTTTCATATTCATTCAAAAATAATAATTGACCCCCTCCTACAACCATTTATTGAGTGGGAGTTCCCCCTTGTCTTATCAGTGTCAATGACTATGCTTCAATTGGACACAGACAGTAAACAAAAAAAAAAAAGCAGCATAATGACTACACACATAATTTTCTACAAAATTTTTTAATAATTAATCGTAAATACGAATAAATAACAGTTATTGAAATAAAATAAATACGTATATTTAAATACTTAACGTAACACATTTCTGCACTATACGAATATTGTGTTCTTTGTCAATTCTGTGGAATAACATTTGTATAACGTCTTATTCAGTTATGTCCCTACTCCTATAATATTTGATTAGGCATATTATTTGATTTTATCGCAGAAATGCAAGGTATGTTGAGTTCCTTAAATTCACAACATGCATATTTTGAAAATATATTTTAAACTTAAAGATTTCTCAACACCGCTTAATCCAAAATCATTGGAACTGTACCGCTTTCCTGAGTGTCGGTATTATTTATTGTAGGTATTATAAATTTTTACACCTCATATCTGGCAGATAGCTAAGTTTGCACGTACTTTTGATCTAATATTTTGAAAATATGTGTTACGCACTTTTAGGGCGTAGGATGGCTAAAGGAAAGCAAGGAGAAGGACGCATACCATAAAAAAAAAATCAAGAAAGCATGGACACAAAACTTCCAAAGTCAATACAAATATATTGAAACCCATCTATACATTATCACCAAGAACAACAAATTTGCAACTTGATTTGAAAAATAAAAATTACATCTGTAAATTTCTGTTGCTTGCTACCAATCAGTGAACTGTGGGAAGGAGAGAAAACACATGAACTGGAACAAACAGAAAAATCACAATATTAATATATCCTGAGAAATCACCCAACCTGAATAAACACTTGTGAAATCCCATTAAAAAAGGTAAAATGACTCCCGGAGTAAACCAAGCACCACTACAATTTTAAAACTAAAAGTACAACTGATGATTCACTAAAAAGTAAAACATGGAATTCTAATTTCAAGAATACCATTAACAAGGAGCAAAAACCCTCATTATACTTAACCATGGGCATACAGGCATGCCTAAAATATTCACTATGCTCCTTAACATTAAAATATTTTTGACAAATCGTAATCCAGGAGACCATTCCTACAGCAAAAAAAAAAAAAAAAAAAAAAAAAAAAAGAATCCACTTCTTACAAACATTCCCATAGAATACCATATTGAAAATTCACACTATCAAAACAGCGAAGAAACACTTTCCTTCCTTAAAAAAATAAATAATAATAATAATAATAAAATAAAAAAACTCTACCCCACGGCATAACAACAACTACTTCCATTGCAATACTTAACTTGCGTACTCATATTTCATCAAAACGCGTCTAGCATACTGAAGTCCCGAAGTACGAATTGGTGTAGACATGATCTATCGTCTACCAGCCCGCGCAACTCTAAGAGGAACACTGCACACTTGTTCAGGCTAGGGACGAACATTTATACGTGAAAACGCGGCTCGGGAAGGTTAAGGAGGCGGCGGGAATAGCGGAGAGGCGTATGGAAGGTGCCAGAGTGTGCGAGGCTGAACTCGTTGCCAGAAGTAGCCACCAGACAGCGCTCGGCCGCGCCAGGAGCGTCGCGCACCTCTCTTCAGTATAGCTCAGCACCTGTAAGCGTTCAGACGTACGACCCTCGGAAGAGGGGGGGGGGGGAGGGAGAAAAACAAAGTACCTTTTTTCTGCAGCAAAAATATTGCCTCTTCAAATAGTAACCACTATTTAAACAAAAACAGTTGATTGATTTGGGCTACCAAATACAGACGTGGAAAATAACCAAGCAGACTTGCTAACCAAGTTCATTAACGTTACGTAGTTCTGTAAATACACCAACCCCATAGTAGCAGCATTGAATCGTCCTCCAGGAAATTGTAAGCATCACACATTTCACCAGTTGACGGGATGAAATATATATCGTTCAGGCAGGACAATCTTTGGCAGGACAGCAGTACTCACATAAAATTGCTTGAGTTTACTAATTGACACACTGTCAGACTTGAAGCAGGGCTTCATATGTATCGCAGAATTTCTCGTAAATGCCACCGTAATTTCAGTACTCTACTTGCGCATGTCTGGTGTTTGGTGGAGAGCTTGTTTTATAGGAATTTTGTATGTAAACTTTTGAAATAAGTTTTACTAAACTTCTGATAATTTCAGCTGTATACAGTTAGACCAAAGTTATTTTAATTAACCGGAAAACACGCATCTGTGTTATGATTACGCTACACATATAATGGTAGGTAAAAAGAAATAGTAGTGCAAAAAGAGATTATGAGTTTATGTCAATTGTTACATACAATTAATTCGGTAGAACTAAGTTTTCTAATTTATCCCAAAATAAAAAAATATGGATTATTTTGTAAAAAAATTGTTTTTTCTCGTTAAGCGAAGTAACTAACTACAGTTCGATCTCATAAAATATATTTTCCAACCTCATCAAGATTTATCAATCAATTAATTATAGTCATGGTTAATCCAGGTCAATTATTTAATTTAGCAAACCTTTTCTGCTCTGCCGGCAGTATGTTGTAACACTATTTGAGTAATATGTTTTACAGCAAGAAAACCACACACTAAATGTATGAAAATAATGCAAAACAGTCACAGTGTAACGGTTTCATGTTAAGAACAAAACTAATATCACAGTGCATGTGTTTGGATTCCCGTCCTCTACTCGTGAAGTTTTCCCCGTATTAAAAGTCAATAATTACGGTTAACTCCTGATTCAAAGTAATATTCATGGCCGTACATTGAATGTGAATGAAACCCCAAACGGCAGGTTACAAAAGCAAAAATAATAATGCTGCCTCAGTATTTCACAAACTTAAAATAGGCCTCTATGGTTGCGAATAAGCGAAACACAGGTAACCCACATGAAACTAGCTCGTTTCCACAAATAAAAATTGCTGCACAAATTATTTTTGTTCAGACAAGTTCCGTAAACGTTCGTGTCGCATTATCTACAAATAAAACGGAACCTAAGTACATGCGTTAAAATAAGGAATGAAGTTCATAAAAAAACTGGAACCTTCATAATTATGTTTAAAGGGAATTCTTGAAAATTTTAAATATTATTACAAATAACGGAAATAAGCATGTTATATGTACAGTATACTCATTAGAGTCTAAAATATGAAATGTATTTACTACACTAGAAATCACTTCATAGAGATAATTAACAAAATTAACAGTAATCCCTACATCATAACGAACACTTTGAAAACAGTCTATAACAAACTATAAAAAAAATATTGTTTGTGTAGACCTTTTCCAAACTCAAAAAAATTTTTAAATTTTAAATTGCACAAATCGCACGGCAAAGTTGAGTATTAACATTATCCAATTTTTAGACTTTTGTTCCTTGAAAATTGTTGTAAATTAGAAATATCACAGACTTTGTTCTTACAGTTAACGACTTTACAAATGAGCCCGAAAGATCAAGTTGTTAACCATTTCGATCATTCTGTTAGCCAAAGTTGAGAGTTGTACTGTGCTGTTGTGGTGATCTGAAGAGCATTTCTTTCACAGTTTTTAAGGCTCAGCTTTTCCAGAAATGTTTTTCTTTTTGACTCCGAAATTCTCCCTCGGTCATTTCAGGTTCTGAATTATCCTTATCATAGAGACAGATTAGATGTTTAAGTATTTCATGATTTCCTCTTTGCCGCGTTCTCTTTTTCGGCACTGACCTTAATTTGTTACGTATATTGTTAGTACAATATAAGCCTGGGATTTTAAGAGTCATTTGTTTGTGAAACATCTTTGAGTTTACACGTTTGTGTTATATTCGATAACAGAGATATTGCATATTGTATCGTACCCACCTCGTGAAGAAAAGTTTACCCTCTTACCTCCTACAAATTTACATCGTTTCGAGTTGAATATTTCAACGCTATTTGTAGAAACGTCGTATATAAGGCTACTAGCGTGGTGGGCAACGAGGTTCTTAGCTGACATTAATTCATCCCACATACCTACTGCTTTCAGTTCCTCCACTACACATATTTCGCCATCCCTTCGTCTTTTTCAAAAATAACCCCTTTCTTGGCATCTTCCGTGATCACCAACTACATGGAAAGGTCCACTACGAATGTCCTTTTGCAATTCATTTATTCTTTATTGCTAAGGAAAATTTTGAGTTCTCCTGTGTTTTATGGCACTTGTCACTGCGACGCGAAGACGCAACTGATGATTTGGATATAAAACCAGCCTGATTGCAGCCGGCACCGGGCAAATAGTAGTTTTAGTTTTAGAAGCGATATGTCTCAGTATGAAGTTGTAGTTTCTGATTATATGATTCTTACATTCAAATTTTGTGATGTTGACAGTTTGTACATAGAGTTGATTTGCGATCAGCTGTTTCATCACGCTTACATTTACCATCGACTGTGCATTCGAGGAAAACACTGTTTTATTTAAGGGATGACATTCTTATAGTATACACTATAAATAATTTTTTTTGTTCCTTTGCAAAGAAAATTTTTGGCATTTTGGCAACCCTGTTGCCAAAGGAGCCTTTGTAAAACTAGAAATGGCTTCTTTGTAACAATACAATGACCTTCTAAGTATATTTGCAATATATATACACATATATATTTGCAAAATTACAATGAATATTCTTGTATTTCGAATTCATTGGTAAGTAGCAAATCCAAAACCATATTGTTTAGTGTGGTTTCGAAAACAAATTAATTTATAACAAAACTATGACACAAAATTAACATTCATATTAATTTACGAAAACAAAGTGACAACCCAGAATCGGACCCACGCCATTTACGTTTTGAGCCTATGAGCTTCACCACGAAACTATTACACAGTTTGCATCGTTGTTAAACAAATGAAAAGTAAATATGTTTTAATTAGGGAAAAATATTCAACATTTAATTATTTTTTTTTTAAATACATGTCTATAGGAGGATTGCACATTTTCACCTTCACCACTTGATAATTTCAAAACATATCCTCTTATGAAACGTTTCGTCGGGATAACATTTACTGGCATAATATCCACATAATTTTCTTACAGGCGATGAAGTTACTTGAAAAATACTAGGAGAGGGGGAATACACAGACACAACCGCATGAACGCATAAAGTTTTTCTCCTGTGAAAGAATGCTAAAATGCATTAACATTACACTACAAGGACACACGGCATTCATATTAACTTTAATCCATGTTCATTATTCAACTTAATGCTATTCGCGCAGCAAACACATAAATTCACGTGTTTTAACTCTGAACGCTTATAATATAATGAGATAATTCGTATCTTCACTTTTCGACTGAAAGCGATTCTTGTTGACTACAAAACTTTTTAGAGTTTTTCTATTAAGATGTAATCTTACAAACAACATATTTTACAAGCAGTATCTTTGAAATATATTTAAAGACTGATTTGTGATTAAAATAAAGCTATTAAGGTGTATATATTACGAAAATCCACTTAGTTATACAACTTAATTGTTTCCATTTTTAATTAAACACTTCTTGTGTTTTCAGTCAAAAAATCTGAACGTTTGTGGGAAATAATCAGAGACATGCTTCATGACCGTGAATATTGCCCAAGCATTATTCGGTGGGTGGATCACGACAAAGGTGTGTTCAAGTTTGAGAATAGCGATGCAGTGGCCACGGTGTACGGCAAAATCAAGAAGAACCCCAAGATGAACTATGAGAGATTAAGCCGTGGCTTGAGGTCAGTATTTGCACATCACTTGGCTAGCTTTGAGTATGTTGCAGGTTTTTGGTCACCTATCAGTAACATCACTAATTGCATCACCTAGTACAACCACATATACGTATTATGTGGCCAAAATTCAGTGGACATTATTTTGCTTTCAGTGAAATTTCCCAGTGTTACAGTATATAAGCAAGACCCAAATGTATTAAATCACCACCCTCGGCACTACAAGTCATGTGTTGGTGATACAGCAGACCTCATGATAAATAACCTGCAAGACCAAAGATGATGAATGCAAGGAGTGGATCTAGTTGTGCTTACTTGTGTTTTGCAAAAGGTAATTAACAACTGAGGCCGTACCCCAAAAACCTAACATTAACATGTTATGGCATGGCGCGATAAAAAATAGAGTTGCTTAGGTTATGAGGAGTGGTGAAGTCTAGAGTGAGAAAACATTCTGGGAAAAGTTGTTTTACCTGGGACGCCAGGCATCATCTAGACATTGATGCCATGATGAACTGGTAGAGCTGACTCTCCATCTAAGGTTGTGCGGCTGACGAACAAATGTGGAAAACCTTCCACGTGCATTGCTTCAACTCCTCAGTAAAAAAATTGAAATACTATTGCTTGTGCAACACGGTAGACTATCGGGGATGACCACACACCCATAATTTATGTGACTCTCGTGTGGACTATTTGGGGCTGACCTCAGCCCACGAATTACGTTGTTATGTGGTAAAAACATGAACACTTTTCACAATGAAAAATGAGACACTTGAGATTTTGGCGGGAAATGAGGGTCCGTGCTCTGAGACGCCTTGCGGCTTACCAACAAAAAAAAAATACACGTGGTACTTCACACTGGTGTATTTACTTGGTTGAAATAACACGTTCCTCCAGGGAACAACTGACATTATTACCGGGCTCTAACCTGCTGGTGACGCAGATACTGATAAAAATAGTGCGAAGCCTTACCAAGAAATACAGGTGCTTGAAGCTTCCCCAGGCAATGCAAGCACTGGGGAAGGTGAGAGGCGGAGTCCTGGAATACTTATTCTATTGATTCGTTAAATGACTTGCTGAAAAAAACGTGCTGGCCACCCGGGCACGCAAAAACCGTGAGCACGGTGACACATGTCTGACCTCTCAGAACTTGCGATGCTAACTTATTTTGCGGCATGGCTTAAGGCGTGCGGTGCGTGCCGGCGTTGGCAGCAGGCGGACCACGACAGAACTACTAGCTAAGTTACATGTGGACTCAAAACCTGTTTACACTTACCGTACATCCTTGAACATAATCACAAAAATACATTGCATCATAGACTCGGTAAAATAAAACATAACACTTGATGAAATGAGTTGTGGATGGGAACACGTGTGAATGAACACAATGAAACACAACAAAAACACACTTGCACTTTATTAAATGGGTTAAGGCATGTTTGAAGGATGTTTTATTATACTGGCATGTCTTTGTGTGCCATACCTTGCCATTGAGAAACTCTTAGGAAAGTATTTTGCACGGGCACTACTTCCCTGGTATCCTTGCACCACTTGGACACACGTGGCTCCTCGGACATACCATTCCTTCTCATTGCACCACTTTGCGATACACTACACAGCGCATCTTTGCACTTGCTGAAGTGTTCCATTACTGCTGCTCATGAGTTTCATGAGTGCACTGGTACGCCAGCGCACTCAGTAGAGTTCAGCCCTCTGCTGTGCTGCGGAGCTCATTGCGACGGAAAACCGCCTTGGGAAATGGGAATGCAGCACGTGTCAAACTCCCCACCTCACTCTGGGACCGTTTGCAGCCGTGACGCCTCAGTTATAGAAGACACACTTCTGCATGCTCTGCTGCCGATGGTGTAGGTTCTAGGGGCACGTGATCAGCTCCCCACTTCCTGAAGTCGACGGCTGCAGTGGCTGCTCTGTGTTGCCCCCTTTCTGCTTCCTCGCTGCCTGCTGTTTAACATGGTACAATTTGTAAGTTTTTTTGTTTATTCTGTAAGTGAGTTCTAACCTCCACCAAGTCTTTTTCAAGCTGCTGGTTTTTGGTGGAATAACTTTTTATTGGGAAGAATAGCATTAACTTATCTTACCATCATCAATTCATTTGGGGACTTAGAAATTGTAGAATCTATGGGCGTGTTTCTCGACTCCATAAGAGAGATATATGTATCCTTTGAAACATACACCACCTTATCCATAATCCATTTAACTGTTTGAATATGTCTTTCCACCATCACATTCGACCTTGGGTAATACAGGCTAGGTGTAACATGCATAAAATTCCACTTACTTGCAAATCTATTGAATTTGTATGAGCTGAACTGTGGACCATTATCACTATGTACATTTTCTGGAATGCTAAACCTGGCAAATGCTGATTTCAGCACTTCAATAGTGGTCTCACTACTCTGATCCTGCAGTGGTACTAACTCAACATATTTACTGAAGTGGTCAACAATAAGTAAGTAATCCTTACTCTGAAAATGAAACACACACACACACACTTACATATATATATATGTCTGCGATCTGCGATTTCTTTGTTCATGTGAGGCTAAAAGAAAACCTCGCGTACACGGTTTTTACATTTTTCTAAGCCAAGATGATTATAATGACTCTGATGAAGCATTTCATTTCTTAATGTTTTAGGGACCACAACACATGTGTTTCGGAACAATAAATCATTAGCTATAAATAGTTTATCCCTAAATGAATAACTGACTTCTACACTGTCCGGAAACTCGTCTATGTTTGGCCACCCTTGTGTTACGTTTTGTTTTACCAATATCAAGTCATTATCTTTGAGTGTTTCGTCCGTAAACAATTGAAATTTGGCTTCTGAAATGGACAAACCCTCTACAAGACACACATGAAGATCAAAATCATTATCAATTTGGTAATTTTTCACTTTTTATGGAACAGTAGACCTAGATAGGGCATCTACGATATACACTTTTTTTTACCAGGTGTGTACTTTATGAGAATATCAGATTATTGTAAACGCAATCGCAGTCTCCGTAGACGCAAAGGTGTTTCGTTCAAGGGTTTCTTGAATATGTATTACAATGGTTTATGATCACTTTATACGGTTTCAGTCTTCCCCCCCCCCCCCCACACACATATACATACATATATATATATATATATACATATGAGATATTTCCCAATACCCAAATACCACTGCCAACAATTCTTCTTCTATCTGAGCCGATTTTTTTTTTATTTTCAGGTAATTACATGGAATCATATGCCACTGGAAGGCCACCCTTCGGTAGTACAGTACTCAGAGCTTTACTGCTGCTGTCTACAGAGACTACAACCGGTTTCCCACCATTATAAAACTGCAAAATTGGTGCCCTAGACAAGTTTGGCTTTAATTTTTCGAACTCCCTTATTTGATTTTCACCCCACTCAAAAGTCACTTCATTTTTTAACAAATGTATCTACGACAGTGCGGATTGTGAGAGAGATGGGATGAACTTGTCAATATAAGTAACAACCCCCATTACCGTTTGTAACTCTTTTTTGCTAGCGGGAGCTTGCATGTCCAACACAGCATTCACCTTATCTGGATTAGGTTTTATGCCCTCACCAAACAAAACATGACCAAGATATTTGACTTCTGTAACTACAAATTGGCAATTTTGCAAGTTAAAAATAACCTTGCATTTTTGTACCCCTTCAAGAACAACCTTAAGTATATCATTATGTTGTTTCTCAACTTCGCCCCATACAACTATACATATATTTCCAACCCTGATAAATCCTGAAAAATTTGAGAAAATCACCTCTGAAATATTTCAGAATCTGATGCTATGCCACAGGGCACTTGTAACAATACCTTCCAAACTGACCAGCATTACCAGCTTTCCTCAGTAATCTTAATAGCGTAAACACCCTTGTTGCCATCTAATACAGAAAATACTTTAGCTTTAGGCATTCTTGCTACTAATTCCTCAAAAGTGGGCAACTTAAACATTTCCCTCACAACCCAGTCGTTGAGAGACTTAGGATCCAAACACAACCTTAATGGCTTATCTGGTTTCTGTACAATCATTAAAGAGCTCGCCCATTCCATGTGCTCTGTGATCTTACTAATCACACCTATCTCCTCCATTCTGTCGAATTCTATCTTTACCATTTCCTGCAATTTGAATGGAATATTTCTGGGTGGTTCTGCAGCTGGAACACTTGACTATGATCCTTCAAATTAATAGTGTACACATAATCCAGTTCTCCAATTTTTTGGCACAAGTAGGGATACTGACATATCACTGAGTTTGGTCGTCTTACATTTACTGCATCAACACTTGAAACCAAATTAATTTTAACAATAGTTGGCAACCCTAGAATGCATGTTGGTTTGATATCAACAACTACAAATGTAATAGTATATTACGAACCTTTAACTAATGTTTTATTAGTCATTTCATCAATTGCATCAATACAGTCACCATTATAATTATACAATTTAAATTGTGTTGGAAAAATATATAGATGTAATAAAATCCAGATGTCCTTAGTTATAATATTCACTTGAGCACCTGGGTCTAGTTTAAAG
Source organism: Dryococelus australis (assembly GCA_029891345.1). Lineage (NCBI taxonomy): Eukaryota > Metazoa > Arthropoda > Insecta > Phasmatodea > Phasmatidae > Dryococelus > Dryococelus australis. The sequence continues at coordinate 58,534,924 of CM056998.1, read as the reverse complement.
GGTATGTCACGAGTATTTCAAGTCATCTGCTCCCACCACTCCAACTTTTTGTGAGGGGTTAGTAATGACTCAATTCGAAATGTGTTATCCTCATCACACACTACTTTGCCACACTTCTGTAAATTTAAACATATACTGAAATTGATTGTACTTACCACATTTGTGACACTGTTTACTGTATGCTGGGCACTTGCCCAATAAGTGCATCATACCATATGCCTTACACTGTGACTGACTACTACGACCACCTATCGGCTTGAAACTTGAGTGGTTTCTTTGGAACCCTCTAACATAATTTCCCACACCTCTTCCTGTAAAAATCGAATGATGTATTTTGTGACATTGTGAACCACTCGTTGCTTGGCAAGGTGTAGCCGAGGTCTTCTGTACTCCAAAAACATCGCTCTTGCCTTCAAGTTGCCTCGTCTGGGTTTCAGCTAACTCGGCAGCACTGTTGATATTGATGCATTTAAGCAAGTCCAAGTTAGGCTCCCACATAAATCTGCCCTTAGCTCGTACATCCCTTAGACCGCATACGATATGATCCCGAATCAAACTGTCCCGCAAGTCACCAAACTTGCAATCAGCACATCATTTCCTTAATTCGATTACAAACATATCCAAACTTTCCCCTTCTTTCTGTACACAGCTAAAGAAAACGCGACGAATAACTATCTCACTAGCAGTTGGAATTAAGTTCTGCTCCAAAATGTCCAATATTTTCACATAATCACGACTATCTTCTTCACTCAAGGAGAACATATTATAAATTTCCAGCATCTCGGCCACAATGGTGTGTAATAAAATGGTTACCTTTATTTTAGCTTTAATTGTGATATCAGTTGAGAGTCTCGAAGCCTGGAAATAAATTTCAAATATCTCCCGCTACTTCCTAAAATTATCCGCGGCATTTCCTTGTAAGGACAATCCTTCTGGGGGTTCAATCACATCCATGGTTCCAAACAAACTGCACAACAGAAAACTAACCTGAACAACAATCACGCCCAATAACACATATTCGTCTAATACATAGATATTCAATCCAATTGCGCCATGACCAGTTTTACAATTAATTGAAGCATTTTCATTAAAATGTTAACTTCATTTAATTCGTGCCTTTACAATCAAAGCTTGTCATGCTCAGTTCAGGTCGTCGCACAGACTGCTATATCATCCCGTTGCTAGCCACTTTGTCACAATTAAAACCAATACTACCAACCTCTGAAATATACACTGATCTTAGTTCAAACACACAAATAACCTGGATCAAGGTTGTGACCTCAAATGGTGCAATGGGCCATAAGTTACTCCTACCCCCCCCCCAAATAATCACACAAAACCCTACACAGAACCACAAAAAAATGATTTATCCCCTAGACTCTTGTGGAGCAGGAGGTAGGGTTCCTTCGTGTAAGGAAGGTGCAGAAGTAGGTTGTGGGGAGGAACGGTTGGAAACAGACAGGAATTTAAGCCATAACCAAAAACAAAAGTCTATGCAAAGATCAGCAATGCTGCAAGAGACTATAATGGACACCATGCTAGAATCATGAATACTTGGTTGAGTATGTATTGGCGAAGTAGATGAAGCATGTCATTAAAGTTAGTACCATGTGGTTGTGATACCAACATAGCATCAAGTTCCTTAATTAAAGAACCGTTCAAGGTTAAATTGGGGAACTTAAAAAAAATCAAGCGATGTAAGATTAGATTCAAGTTTGGGGACATGAATCACAAGTAGGAAAAGGTTAATGTGCATCGCTGAACTAACTGAACCAAAGGTTTTGAGGTGCTAACTTGCTATGTCACAATGAGTAGCATTAGCTGGGTATCCACTACCATTTAAATGGAGAGAAAAGGGACAAGTGGCAAGCGTAGTAGATCTACAGAAAAGTGTGGTTTGAAGGGAAAACTCTTTAGCAAATAACCAAAATTAAAGGGTTTTCTGGAAAAAAGGAAGTTCAAGGTTAACAATAGATTTGTCACAAAAATACAAATAGGGTTTGCCAGAAAAAAGGTTGATCTCACAGCTGTCAATGTGACTATCGAAAAATGGGAAAACAGGAAGGCAAAGGGTTATTTCATGATTATGATACTGAGTTAAAGCATTATGGTGTAGCGAAGGAAATATTTTGTCAGGGCTAACAATAAGGAATTCACTAACAAATAATAGCAAACAATTATTTAAATTCTAAACTCTGTAGGGCAAAGGGAAAGCATGGTATTTTTCTAAAAGACTGCCCTGGTTTGCCAATGGAACATCTACAATAACATTCAAAGAAGTATTACAAATAACTGCATGTAATGAACTATGACGATAAAATATATACAAATTTTCAGGCGTCACAGGGGCTATTATACACAAAGATAAAGTAATTATGTGTTAAATTTTATTCAAAATATTAACAAAAGAGACTGGGTTCAGTAAGATAGAGCTCAAAGAACAACCAACACTGGTTTCTATTGCATGTTTCAGATCAAAACTTTCTAACCTATCTTTGGATACAGCTTCTGTAACAAATAGTAACATAGTGTTAAGGTCAACACGAAAACAGATTAATACAATTTTGTCAAATACTTCATGCAAGGTTCTGTTCATTGCCACATTAAAAGAGCTATAATGTTCAAAATAATTGTTTGACAACACTTGAATACTTTTAGTAATATTTAAAATTCTATCTTCCATGTTATGCAACAAGATAATGGGATTAGCTAAATTGACAGAAATTTATTCGTTATTGTTTGCAAGAGAGTTCAGTCATAATCTTTAAAAGTTTCCTTCCAAAATAAAAAAAATACCATGCTTTGTTCTGGATGTTGAAGGCAAAAGTGAGGTTAGAGCAGAAATTTCAGACTTGAATGCCTTAAAATTTTCTTTCAACTAATTGACAACATATTAAAAATTTTGAATAAAACTTTAATACTGACTCACAGCTTATGTATCGTTTTCGTGTAATACTATTATAGTTTGAAGCATTTCCTCTAACTCAAGAAATTCAGTTTCGAGTTCCAACAGGTTGAAATCCAATACAATGGAGTAGTAGCTGTTTGTAAATAGAACATCTTCCCTTTCAAAAATAATGCCAGAATGGAGAGTTTTTACAGTTATAAGTGTCTCAGAGAGGCAGTAGGCACTAAATAACACAATCAGGTAACACCACATGATTCAAGGCAGCGAACAGAAATACAGAAAGTCAGAACAGGGTCACACAGTATCTGAACATGCACTAAAATAAAAATAGAAGAAATACCAACAACAGGGGATTGAATTCAAAATCTAAATTCCCAAAATGATATAGTACATGAAATATACAAATTATAAATTCAGCTAAATTTCCCAAAATCCTGTTACAACCCATAGCTGTACAAACTAATTTACCAATGGTAAACACGCAATTTGAATGAGAAATCAACTCTAGGGTACCATGGATTTTTCGGAAGACTAAGACTTGTGGGTGATCAGTCCACAACCAGAAGCAAGCCTAGGCCAAACACAACGAAAAAATATATAGGGCTAGGCATCAGACACACAGGCAGAATCTGAAATTTCTAACACTGTGGAGAGCAACAAATTAAGCAGGAGCCCTAGAATGAAAAGGTTTTAAATGAGAAGTACGCACGTGCGTTACATATGCTTCCATTTTAGCATCAGCAAAGATAGCTGTAACAGGGGTTAAAAAGCTTTGGATGTGTTAAGGACCAGACCAACTAAATGACAATTTGGCCATTTGTTTATCTACCACCCTACAAATATGATGGGATTTTAAGAGAACTAAATCTCCTGTTATGAAAGGATTATCCCTTCTATTCCTGTTATATTTTACATGGCTCCACTCACGAGACTCTTAAGATTCTTAAGGGATGCTGCCGAAATTCCTCAGATGTCTGACACATCATCGAGGAGAAGATCATTTAACTGCCACATGTTTGAAAAAGGGTGATATGGCATATAAGTGAACATCAAACAAACAGGTGTGGATTTATGATACGCGTGTCTGGCATAATTAAATGGCATTTGTAGCCAGAGCAAATGCTTGTTCCAATTGGTCTGGTCCTTTGCATGGAAGGTAATTAATGCCGAACGAAGGTTTCTGTTAATATGCACCACATGCGAAGGTGGAGGATTATATGGGGACAAAGTAATGTGTTTGATCCCATAGGAGAAACACATGTGCCTGAAGATCTTAGAAATAAACTGAGAACCATTATCTGAAACTATAGTAAAAAAAAAAAAAAAAAAAACGATACAAACCAAAAGACCAGACTTACTCTTAAGAAGTGGCCCTAAAAAATCAATTACCATTTTTCCATGGGCCTTTCGGCTACTTCTGAAGACAAAAAACCTAAATGTGTGTTCTTACTGGGCTTACTCTTGGCCCATAAATCACAGATCTTCACTCAGTCAGCAATATCAGCATTAATTCGTTTCCAGATGGAGTTGCGCTTAATAGCCTCTATAGTTTTGTAAGTGCCAATAAGTGATCCAATGGGTGAAGAATGAAAGTAAGCGAAAATCATATCACATAAATGAACTCGAACAACAATGCGTTTTCTGATGTTTGCTTGACAATACAAAACATCCTTGGTCAATGAATAAAGTTTTTGCTCAACTCCAAATTTAAGATTTTGAATAATAGGTGCTAATTCTGGGTCTTCATTTTGATGATCCTTAATATTTTTGAATGCAAGGGGAAAGTCAGTCAAAACACTGCAATGGGGCAAGTCTTCAGATGTCACGGGAGAATTTGAACCCTCAGACATTCTTGAAAGAGTATTAGCCACAACTTTCTGGGTACCTTCCATATGCTGCACTTTAAATTTTAAAGAAGAAATACGCATAACCCAACAACAGATTTTTCCAAGTTGTCTAGGATGTGCCGAAAGCCAAGACAATGGCTGATTATAAGTTTCTAAAAGAAATTCAGAGTGTTCAAGATACTAACGAAACTTTTGAATACCAAAAACCACAGCTAAGCTTTCGTAGATCATGGGCGATTTAAGCTCATGCGTAGTCAGGATATGAGACGCAAATGCTATGGACTGCTGAGCACCGTCAACTTCTTGGGCAAGAACTGCACCCACAGCTAGAGTAGAGGCATCAGTTAGTAAAATAAAAGTTTTGAAAAATCTGCCATGCGAATGACAGGTGAATTAATAATATCCTGTTTAAATGTATCGAAAGTACTTTGTTATTCTGGACCCCACTCAAATTTTATAGATTTTTTACGCAAGTCATTTAATGGAGCAGTCTTTTCAGTAAGATGGGGTATAAATTTCTCAAAAAAATTGAACCATTTATATAAAACGAGCTACACCCTTAACGTCTTTTGGAGGTAGAAAATCTCTAATGGCCAGAGTTCTGTCCGGATCTATGGCAATACCTTGTGAAGAAATTTTGTGACCTAAGAAAGAAATTTCCTGAACTAGGAACTTTAATTTGGCAGGGTTAACATTTAGACCAAGCTTTTCTAACCTGGTAAGGAGAAGACAACTAAGATGCTGATCAAAGTCTTCGGAATAGACAACTAAATCATCTAAAATATTGAACGCAAATAATTAAATTTAATGTAATGGAAAATTTTATCCAACAGTCTGGTGAGAACTTGTGAACCAATAGCAAGGCTAAAAGGGACACGCGTGAATTGATAAAGATTCCGTGGTACACAGTGTGCCAGTATTCAGGGGTTCGGAAACACGCTTAAAAACCAAATGCCCCCAAATACCGACACAAACCAAAAAGGCGAATGAAACAGATCACATGGGTGTGGCCCAGGTTGTGCCCAGCGTGTATACTTACTAGAATTAAATTTGTAGTAGGCAAGCCAAAATTACACACTGGCTTTCCAACATCTATACAAAATAACTATGGTGTACTTACATTGTTTGTTCATTTTCAAGGTCTCAAAGTGGCCCATGAGTTAAGGAAATAAAATTAGCAATCTTTAGCACTTGCAAAATTGTTAGTTAGTATCTTGAGAGTATAACAAAGGAATCACGACCATTTGTTTACATACAGGATGAGACATTCAAAATAGGCCACCTTAATAAATCGCCCACTGGTAAAGATACAAGAAAATGGTTCAGACAAATGTTTGGGGTGAAAGGAGCCATAATGTGACGTTAAGAGCATGGTGGTACGTCGAAGGGAGAAGGAGTTATGGGGGTCTACGTCGGTATTGTAAATGGGATGACAATTTTTATTACACATTCTGAACCAGGGGTAGATCCAGAAAGGGAGCAATAGGGGCCATGGCCCCTCCCGAGACTGCTCTAAAAAAATAAATGCCAAGTAAAAATTGAAAAACAGTACCTTCTATAAATTCACATTTTCCCCCGTGCTTTAGAAAAGGTAACACACACACACACACACAGTTACTCTGTTTTGTGTTGCAACAATATACTATTTAGCTCTGATGGTCAAGTTCGCACGGCACAGAAGGTTAACACCTCTCCTCCTCGTTCTTTCCATTTCCAGCATCACACAGTTGTACTTGTGTACCTGTTTGCTCTCCTCCTTCGACCTTAAACCCTACCACCTTCCCTTATTTTCCTTTCTCATTACGGCGTCACATAGTTACGCCAAATTCAGTAGAGAATTTTACTGTATTTGGTTACACTTTGCACCTGTTCAACACTCTTCACCATATGACCTTTATCGATATTGTTTACAACAATCCTTCAAGAGTATCATTAATGGCGATTAGTCATTTTGAAAGTGTCGGTATTAGTGTTTCTTTGCCCAATCTTTCAGCTAGATTTTCAGAAGAACAAAATACATATAATGAACGCATGGAGCAAAAAGTGAAGTCACTTGCAAAAAAATACAATTTTTTTTGCGAAAATATTTTGCATCAACAGTATCTGAGATTTATCTTCTTGGGGAATTTAAACTACCGGAAGCCAACTGGGGGAAGAGACTAAAAGACCAAGTAAATACTAGAGAAAGTGCTTGAAGTACAGATGACTGTGACGCTGACATATGCCCTACAATTCGTGTGCTACTGTAAATTATGTGTAATATTCTGGACAGTGTTGCTACAGACGAAAGCTCTCATTCTGCTTTCCGACGAGTCAAAACTTGGGGTGGATCAAGAATGACTGAGGACAGGTTGAATGGTCTTTGCCCGTTACATGTACATAGAGACTTGAAAATTTACCCTGATAAAGTTAGAGATTAAGTTAAAGATAAAGTAGATAGATTTGCTACAGAGAAAAATCGGCGCCTTGAATTTGTAACATAACTGAATTATTTTGCCACATGTATCATTAAGTCAATAAAAATATTGTAATATGTACAATAGTAATTTTTACAATACATTTTATAATTTATGACCCTCCACCCCAGTGAACTTCAAGCCTGGATCCATCCCTGCTCTGAACAGTTCTCTGCAAGACGAATGCAAACATGTGTCACACGTACTAGAAATGTGAACTTTAAACCACATCGTACCATTTAACGTACCACAGTTGACCTCCATATTTCCGTCACATCTCGGCGTACAACACACTTATTTATTAACGTAACATTATGGCCCCTTTCCCCCAAACAACGTTTGTCTGAAACATTTTCCTCTATTGTTACAAGTGGCCGATTAACTAAGGTGGCCTGTTTTAAATGCTTCACCTGGTTTATTCAAAATATTTAGAGCAGGAGGTTAAGTTAACTGAAAACCAGAACATCGAGGCATTACATTTATTTTTCTCTTTTCAAGCTATCTTTCAAATATCTTTAACAACAATCATAAAATGGAATAAACTCTGAGACAAAACATTACTAACAAGTAACAAGTTGGTTTTGCCTTTCTCTTTACATTTTTATAAACACTTTATTATATTATTAATACTTTGGTTCACAAAGCCTTCATAATTATCTACCTTGAGATTATTCATCGCAAGTATTCTTGATAATTGGGGATCTCCTTTTCGTTGCAACAGGTAAGAAATAATGCTAATTGATAATTTCGGCCAAATAAAATGGCCATTCGACCTTGTAAAGAAAGGTCACGAAGTTACATAATACAATAACAAAAATTTAAGGGTTCACAATTTGAGGTTTTGATGTGACAGTCCTGAATGGATAAGTCCTTGGTCAAAAAGAAATTACAAAGTTATGAATTCATAAAACAATCATACTTGAAGCCGCATGCATAATTACATGCAGAAACAAATAAAACCAAATTCATGGCTTGGAGATGCGCTGAAGAAATCACTTAGCCGAAGAAGGCATTTTCCGATGATTACAGTAGTTAACACGAATCCATAATACAGGCTGGAATGCCGGAGTCAAACCCCAAGCCAGGACCAGAAGTGGTCGTACAATCTCAGCCCATCGCGATTTTCAAGGGTGAAGAGTCGGGTCGGTAAGTTGGACCACTGCAACGGTCAAAAGATTACAGAATCACGTAATAATTTCGAAGAAACTTGGACTAATAGAAAAATAATTACTAAGTCATGCCATATTTCAGTGTAGAAGGAACTAACACGGACTTTTCAAGGACGTTACCAAACTGTATCGATATTGGACAGTCACGAATAATCGATATACAAACTAATGCGAAACTTTTCCAAACAATAAATACGAATTTAAAAATGTTTTGGTTGAGTTTTGTTATTAAGGACAATGTATAGAACAATGATTACAATCTTACAAATATTGATTTCAAATAAATAAATGACATATACGTCATTACATCTTTGCTTATAAGTATCAGGAAAATAATATTTACTCCAAACTTGCCATCGACAATATCAAAAATAAAACAAATACATCAGCGTGTACAACAAATCATAACAAACACAAATATTTGGTTAAAATGATTTATTAAGATATTCTGAAATAGTAAGCAATCTTTCAATTTACGATAGTAAAATATTGCACACCAAAGATTTAATTTATGCTTTGTTACTTCCAAAAGTACTTTAGTAAGCACTCATATATTCGAGCAAAAGTCTTTTCACTTGCAAATTGATAAGCAAATAGCCTTTTCTTTTCTAAATAACGCAAACACGACATAGTAATCAGAAATAATAACAGAATTAAGGTAACAGTGATTGACAGATTTATATAATTAGTTTTACACACGAACGAGTCAAATTACTCCTAAAATATACGTTGGAAACAAAAACTGAGTTTATCGAAATATCGGACGATATGAAACTCTAAAAGGGGGAAACTGAATGCGAAAATAGCTAAACAAAAACACACAAATGACATGGGATGCATAAAAACCACTGACCCACACACACACACACACACACTAGCGTAACTGAATTACACAACTGCCAACAGGTCGCAACAAGCAAAATATCGATTAAAAATTACTTATGATACAGGGTAATAACTGCACAAGAAAAATAGTTACCAAAACGATAAAATACAGGTTAATACTCTGAGATCGTAGTCAAAATGGTTTCTGAAAAGCAAGGGCAAAATTAGCACACTTAACTTGGAATAGCAAAATCTCTCAAACTGCAATGAAACAGCACAAGTCAAAGTTAGTAACATATGGAATTCTTAGCAATAAATAATGAAGTGCTTCAAAGAGCCAACAAAATGTGTGGTGTTGCTTTCAAAGCTGCACAACATAAACTAGTGATAGGGTTTGAATCTTTTGCCAAAGGTATTTGATGATATGCAGCATTAAGGTCAATGGTTGTGAAGTATTTTGACTTGCTAAACCAATTATACACAGAATGGAAGTCAGGATATGATACAGACTCTATTTAGATTTTTAAATTAGGTTTCCTATAATCAACTAACATTCTTTGTTTTCCATTAGGCTTTGGAATAAAAAATGCCGGACTGGCATATTGAGACGTTGGTTGCTCAATTAATCATTTATTGATGAGATTTCGAACTTAAAGTCTCAAAAGCTCTATTTGTGGACGTGCTAATTTATAGGTATGACTCTTAACTAGTTCTTTATATAACAACCTAACTTTAATATTCAAGTAATTTGGTTAATCCCAAATTATGAGGCAAGCACTTTAGGAAATTGACTACAAAGATTTGGAATAGCTGCATGCTATTTTTCCCTTAAATTAACCAAAGAATTAACACATGAGTCATAATTTAATTCGGCAGTCATATCACTATTTACCTGCTGATTACAGCCAAACAACAAAATTTTCTGGTCAATAGCAAATTTAAAGAAAACATGATTATCATAAATATCAAGAAAAATACTAGCCTTCCTAAAGAAGTCAGCACCTAATATAAAAGTTTGTTTCAAATTTTCTGTTCCTTGGCACTTAAATGCCCAAGTAAAATTAGAAATACGCAACTTGACAGTTCCACAGCACGACGTGGGTAAGGGATCACAAGATGCGGTGTAGCACTTAAAATGGTTAACCTCAATAGATTCTACCAATTTAAAATTTTGAAATTCCTAAAATAATTCACCCGAAATTATGTTTCGCACTGAACCAGAGTCAACAAGGGCATTAACCTGAAGAGAGCCCAAGGCAATTTCAATTCTTGGGGTACTAGGCCTTTGATAACCTACAAGATTGGGAAAATTCACATGACATACATTATCTTCAGTTTTAGGTCCACTAGGCTTAAAAGTGTCAAACATATGTTGAAACGTACGACAATAATTCACAGTTTGTAAAATTCGAGCATTTATATGGGAGTTGGCTAATTTATTTTTACAGCGAGAACTGTCATTCACATCCCGCTCTCATGTCTGTCATCTTTAGCTTCCTACAGTTGTGAGCAATATGCTCCACCTACTTACAATAATGGCAGGTTATAATCCAAGGTTTTGGTTTTTGCTCATATTTAGCCTGCTCGGAATTTTCCTGATCCTTATTTGTAGTTGAGGTTTCACTATCAACTGCATTTGATTCAAATTTAGACTCGGATTTGTTAGGACTTTCCTTACGACTACCCTGTCCAAAAGTTGGAGCTGGCGGGACTCTGTGAAGCTGGGCGATAATACACTGTATTCCGGGGGCTGGTACGAGTTGACTAATAGATGTGGGGGTTGACTGGGTTGTCTGATGGTAGCGGGTTCGTGCCAGTCGACGACTTGGACGACATTGCTCCTCTTGCCAATATCGTACGGATGAGCTGAATAATATTATCTCCAGTATGTTCTGTATTGCTGATGGTTTCTACTGTAACTACTTGATGACATGGCTACAATAATAGGTGTTTGGAACGAAATGATCACCAGGCTCTCCTCTCGAAATTACCTTTCCGAGAGGCCCTCCAGGATCCATTTTATAAAGCTAGTGTTTAAGGGGAGGGGGAGCACAAGCGACTAATGGGTGGAAATGGACATGACAAATCAGCCAATGAGAAGCATTGGCGGTAGTTGACTAATTAACCAATCAGAGAGATTGGAGGGGATGGTGCGAACACATCTGATTGGTGGAACGAAGGTTTCCGAAGATACCTGCGAAAATTAGCCAATTAAATATATTGGAGTTTATGGAACAAAGATGACTGATTTGTGGTAGAATTCGAGAAGAGGCATCTGATTGGCCGAAAGAAGGTTTCTGAAGAAACCCGATCAAATTAGCCAAACCGGGAGGGTTGTCACATGGGTGGAGGCCTGCCAACTAAAAACTAATTAGCCAATGAGAAGCATTGGCGGGATGGAGGCTCGCCGAATAAACAGTAATTAGCCAATGAGAATCATTGGTGGGGTGGAATGGAGGTGACTAATGAATAACGGTGCGGCTATTAGCCAATGAGCATCATTAGCGGGGCACTTGAACACTTAAATATATTGGAGGGGGTGGAACGAAGGTGACTGATTAGCCAATTAGAAACATTGGCGGGACTGATGGGGATGGAGCGAACGCGACTAATTACGCAGTAAGAAATATAGGCGGGATGGACGCGTGCCAACTAAACAGCCAATAGCAATTGGTGATAGTCGCCTGCTGGGGATAGAACGATCATGAGTAATTAGTCGAAGGTGAGAGACAAACTTCGAAACAAATGACACTTACCAAAATGGCGGCCATGATGCTTACCAATATGGTGATGGAGCCCAGGTGATTAATTGGGCGAACGAATATGAGAGATAAACTTTGAAACAAATGATGCATACCAAAATGGCGGCCGTGAATATTACCAATATGGCAGTGGAGCGAAGGTAACTAATTGGCCGAGACGTCTACCAAGATGGCATCGAACAGAGGTGAGTGACAAGCTCTGAAACAAATGATGAACGAAAATAAAATATGACCGACTCCAGTAATGTGTAAACAAATGACAAACGAAAAATTTCAAGATAGCGAAATGAGTATTGGTGAGGGGAGTGGGGGTGGGTGAGTTAATCATCTGGTGGGAGTCGAACAGAGTGAGTAATTGATTGAACGAGTGTGATGGGGGGAGAAGTTTGGAGAGGATGTGGTGGAGGTTTGCCGACTAAACACTAATTACCCTCCAGAAATGTAAGTTTCTTAAATACTTTTTTTAAAATTTTTTATTTCCAAACGATTTTTAAATAAAATTTTGTTTAATGATTTTTTTATGAATTTTTAAACGATTTTTAAATTAAAATTTCGTAATAAATCTTTATTTTTTAACAGTTTTTAAATAAATTCTTACTAAATATTTTGTTTTAAATTTTTAATTGATTTTTAATTTAATTTCTTAATAATACTTTTTTAAATACATTTTTATTGATTTTGTGTTTAAATTTTGATAAGAAATGTTTTATAATTTTTAAAACAATTTGAAAAAATAAAGTTTTGTAATAAATTTTTTTAATGTATTTCAGAACTTAAATTTTTTTTTTGGTTTTTTGGTGTCAGAGGTCACCGGGGTCAAGTTCATGGTCAAGTGTCAAAGGTCAAGGTCATATGTATCCAAAATGGTGGATTATGACGTAACAACATGGCGGCTGGGTGGCTCCTGCACTCCTATCCTAGGCTCCGTTGTCCGAGACTCATAATTTCTCTACTATTGATAGTAATACGTACTATTCGATGAAGAATATTTGAGTCTTTCCGTTTACAGCATAATTGATTATATTCCGAAATACAATTTCGTAAGCTTTCTGGCACTAAAATTTCCTTCCTTTAGTTTCGTTTGTACATAATGTTACCAATTTTCTACAGCATTAATAAAACTTATTCTACCACAAATGGCTCTAAATTACAAAAATGAATCTGACACTACTTTTTAAAACTATTATTAAATTACTTATATATACATACAAAATTACGTATTAATTCTTTTCCCCTTCTCCATTCAATCAACAACATATTAAGTCAAAACATCACTTTGAATGAAATCAACATAATTTTTCTTAGAGAAAACCAAATTAAAATCAGTATATTTTACTTGTTCAAAATCCATTAAAATGTAATAAATATTTTTAATGTTTGTCTAATAATTTGTCTCCTCCGACATAGAAACCATAATTCTACCAACTTTTCAAAGAAAACGTTTTACTTACTTGTGTAGCCTATTATTTAAAAATGATTCGTAAAGCTGCATGCAGAAATGTTCTGAATTCAAAAATAAATACAAACATATACGTTATGAACATGTATATCGGCAATTGCTAAAATTAATGTCCTTCTGTAGGTTAGAGCTGGAAGGACAGTTTGCAAGCACATACTTTTGTATTGCTTTAATTAAAAGGCATTTATATTTGAAACATTTGTCACATGCAGAAACTTCTACTAAGTTCAGCCGACGAAAACTAGGAAAGTGCTAAAGAAATTGAACCATAATTGTTTCATTTTCAAATTGCACATATATTTATTTACAATTGTTTAATTTTCACTTGTCAAACAAATGCTATTGAAAAGACAGAGTAGTCTATACGAAACACGCTAACACCAACAATCAACACTAGCGAAAAATGTATTTTAAGTGAGATACTTACGAAATGGCAAAAATATATATTAAAATAATTGTTTAGTTCGTACATGTTAGCACATGAAAATCTTCACCTCTAGTTTTAACTTGCGGAAAAAAAATTTCAGAAATGAATTCGCTCTGAAGTTAAAAGTTTTTAGTTATATAAGCAACTCTAAACTTCCCAGAAAAATAATACATGCATGACTACACCATATTACTGTGCTATATAGACGACCAATAAATAGTCAATTGCAAGTCATACATTCATGCTTGGATTCTTCGTTTATTCCTATTCGATGTGTTAATGCCAGGTAATTACTTATTACCTACATAAGTAAACATAACATTAGATTTCATATATCAAAGATTAAAACTGAAATTTGGCTTCGGGTTGCTTCTGCCTAGTATAGCTGTTATTAAAAACTTACAGAATTAGTTACTTACTGTTGAATTAATTTCTTTATGTAAAATCGTAAGTTGAACCAAGGCCAATTTTTTGTACTAAATTTCCTCACTCCAAACATTTAAGACATAAGAGGACAACGTTTACTTTGAGTTATATAAGTTTTTTTTTGTGTACTTGTCCCCAGTAGCAAAGGTTGGCATTTGGTTAGGAAGTTCGCCTATATGTTGGGCTGGAACACATCTACTAATACATCATTGGCCCAACGTAATATACCAATGAAACTCACCTATCACGACAATGGTTTGAAAATATTTAACGCCAGTAAATCCAAATATGCCAGAACATACTGTAAGAGTAGGCCTAATATTTTTAGCATTAATCTGGTTGCTTTATGATTGGTAAAATGTTGTTTAACATATTGTTCATAATTGGTATTAACTTTTGTGTTGGACCAAAATTGCACAACCACCACTCTATATCAAATTGTGTAACAAACGTTCTGATTGTTAACAATGCTCCTTTTCCGAGCACTTCTTCGTATTATATAATGTGTTTCAACACCTGAGATCCATCTCTTTGAAATACGTCAAAAGTTACATGTTATACTAATGTTGCAATCGGTTGGTGAATGGCACATAACGTTAAGGTGGGTCAACGTTGTGTAACCAACACTTCGCCAACATTGGCAATGACTATATTTATAATTAAATAAGACAATAATTTGGCACGTTTTTTTAAATCTACGGTTTTTATCACACAAATAATTTCTTAATTAGAATTTACTCTTAAGTGTGTGTTTGTTTTTTGTTGGAAAGTATACTGTCGACATCTGGTATGTCTACATTATTTGGGACAACGTTATACAAATATATAATTGCATTAGTTGTACAAAAATTTATATTAAAGAAATATGCATTATCGCAGTAAAATATTTCCTAAACAACCGTTTCATATATTTTGTGAAATACGATCGTTTTCCAAGATATGAGATCCATTTTATTTTAAATATGTTTAATATATTATAAGTTGTGTCAATGTATGGGAATACAATGGTTGGTAATCGCTAATTACCGTATTGTTAAATTGGACAAACGATTTTTATCCAACATAACTCCACCTGTGGGAAACACTATATTTATAATAAAATAAAACAATAATTTTGTATGTTAAAAATACATGTTTTATATTTAAACACACAATCCAATATTAAGATTTTGCAGGGATGAAGTGTTTCCGCGAAAAAGCGTTCTACAAGGCATTTATTCTTTTTCCGTGGTCAGGAAACTAAAATACGCCCAAATAGCCTAAGCAAGGCGATTTACAAGACACCGATGAAACACAAAACTTAAACACCTTATTGGGTTATTACCATCTAACCTATAGTTTTTTATAAAAACACTACCCATCACATGCCGAACATATAACCAAGGTGCCAGTCATATTGACCATTTATGTTGGCCAAGTAGTCGCGATGTCACTGGTAAATCTACACGAGGTTGCAAGACCTTGCATTCTTGGTGGTCATCGCTTTTCCCAGTTGCTTACCTACCTCTGAACTTTGTCCCACATTTTTATTTTCTTGTTTAGGCGAGATCTCGTTAGATTTCTGTATTTCACTGCAAATAGTTGCATTTGCACAGGACGTTGATTTTTTTTCCTGAATACGCCCATCATAGCGATTGCAGGTAATGTATTTGCACATGTTCTAGAGAAAATTAGAATGCTATTCTTTGATAACTTATACTTTTTTGGCGATGAAATGCGTCGAAAAACATTTTATCTAGATTGAATAGCGGATCAGAAGAAAATGGGGTACAGATAAACGGCATTCACTAACTGTAACAGGAATCGATGTAAACTCACATCAAGAGTTACAGATCATATTAGATTTTTGATTGGTTCTTGTAATTACGAGGCTTGAACTATAACCATAGGAATCATGCAGATTTCGGCTTTGGTTCAATAAATAAGAATGTTAAGAGGACTGAAACGTTTTTGCGCGTAAACGCGTATCTCGGTATATAAAAGTTCTGGAAATAAGATATCTTACCAGAAAAGATAACAACTACTGTCTATATCACCATCTTTTAACTTTTATCACATTAAGGTTATTAATGAAGGAAAAAAATTCGTGAAAGTGGTCAAATATCGCATTTTTAAAGCTTGCCTATGCAGTTTACTTACGCGGGAAGATAAAAGTACGATTATACGCACGTAGTTTGATCTATGTACTTTCATCGCGTGTAATAAAGTTCCACTATCACAAATCTAATTTGCACAGTACAGTGTTCCAAAAATATAATGAATAATTTTTATAGTATAAATAATATAACTTTTACGATCATGGTAAAATAAATAATCCACAAATACAAGTTTAAATACGAGGTCATTCATGGTCATGGGGTCATGGTCATGGTCATTGGCTTCCAATATGGTGGATGGATGATGTCTACCAAGATGGTGGTCGCCTACCAAAATAGTCGTCACCTACCAAGATGGCGGTCGCCTACCAAGATAGTGAACTCCAGTATTGTATAAATAAATGATAAACGAGAAATTCAAGATGGCGAAATGAGTATTAGTGAGGGGAGTGTGGGCGAGGGAGCCAGTCTTCTGGTGGGCATGGTGCTGGGCAAGGGGAGAAAGGGGTCTTCGAAAATGTACGCTTTTTAAATAAATTTTTTATAAATTTTTATATCGTTTTGCTCTTAAATACAAAATGGTGGCTCTAGCATTGGGTTACATAGTCGATACGACATCATGATCGTATGCGCCTTAAAAATACGAGTCCGGTGATATATAACACTTGATACTTATGCCTTTAATTTTTTAGTTATAAAAATATATTTAAATAAAAACATATATTAAAATTATTTTATTATGACATTATGATCGTGTGTGCCTTGAAAAGACGAGTCCGGTGATAATTAACACTTAAAACTTACGCCTTTAAATATTTTAATTGTTAAAATATACTTCAATTAAAAAATTATTTTTTGTAAATTATTTTATTTTATCGATGTAGGCTAGAAGTATAAAGCAACGCCCCCCCCCCTTCCCAAATCGCCTAAATTGATTCGTTTACACATAATTGGGGTTCGTTTTTGCACATGGGTGGCTTCTGCCTTTTTGAAGGAAAATCGGAAAACTTTTAGGAGAAAACGGGTAATTCTTAGCGAAAAAGTGAAATTTTAAGGCATTTTTGGGCTAAAACGTATGATTTTGTGTGAAAATAAGAGATTAAAAAAAAAAAAAAAACGGGAAAACCCGAGATGGCCGTTGGCTCCCAGCTCCCGAATCCTGAAATCCTGCAATAGCTCTCTCCTTTACCTACTAGTGACTTTTTTTTTGCAATAAACTATTTCACTTGCGCACTATACATTTTCACACACGAAAATAAATAAGACTTCAGACTAGGCAGGAATACGCCTTTCAATATTAAATGCTTATTACATTTATTATTCTGAAGCCTTTCAAAACGACCAAAACCAACGTTTCCAAACTTTTATAACTTAAAATATTCTCGCATATTACTCCGTAACTAGCAAAGAGCCGTACGTGAAACATTGCTTCAAACCTACCACCAATAACATTACAGAGTCACCGCTTCAAGTCACATAGTAAACTGTGCACAACGGAAAGCCTACACGCCAGTTCGGAGCCTTGCGCGTAGGGGTGACGTCGCACTTGTTGCGTGTAGCAGTTTCGCACTTACCGTTCCCTCCACTTCTGAACCTCAAAGGCGGGAAATAGCTGCAGGTAGACGGGCATGTGCCGTGAAGAGAGCGATATTTCTGTTTTACTTAGTAAATAAATCATTATTGGCAAGTGAAATGTGTTACATTTTCGTATGTAAATTTGTCTTTCGTAACATTTTGGCTGCGTACAGGACTACCAAATTATCTTTCCATGACGACATTCTCACAAGAAGTAGTCATGAATTCCACAGCAGAGCAGTTTGGCAAGGTGTGATTGTCGTGTTCGGAGTCTCCCTATGTTGCCTGCCCCTTGCTGCCTGGGATCACCTAAATGGACGAGCATTAGGACTGTGTTCACGCTTTTCTCATCCTACAGACATTCCCGTGCCTTAACGTAATTCTGAAAACAAACACGCTTCCGCACCAGTAAAGCTTCTTACACAATAGAAAACTTTAGCATTTAACTTTACGTTTCAGTCCTCTGACGAAACCGCCAATACATAATACAATGTTCAGACAGTTAACATAGGTTCTGCGAGCTTTGGAAACATGTGTATCTTCTTATGTAAATAATTATATTATCCAGGAATGCATTTTTACGCACTTAAAAAAAGGCTTTAAATTTACATTAAAAGTTTACTTCCAACAAAAAACTAATTTGTTTACTTTATTAAAATATGTCAATTCATATATTTCCTCTTCACATTATATTTGTTTGCCATTTATTTAATATAAGACGAGCTTTTTTTTTTTTTAATATACCGATATTAAAATCGCCGCACAATAAAATAACGCACTTTCCACATAACCTCTATGAGATTCTCGGCAAAATGGCTGGTTGATTTTGACTTATAATTTCAACTATTCGGAGTCGTAAAGTAAAGAGTGCTTGTCTATACCTCTGACAGTTCCATTGTGTCAAGCTCCATAAGAAACAACATGTCGGAAAGCAAACGTAAAGTCAAATGGTAAAGTAAAATGTTAAAGTTTTCCATTAGGGCCTTAAAGCTGTTGAGGGGGATTTCAGTTTGAAATTCCTAGAGAGGTTGGTTTGAAAGAAGATGACGCGCGGCGGGGGACATCATCTAGATCCACTATCCTTTCTTGCTGGGATGCCATGAATAGAATTCTGGGAAAACTGTGTACTCTTCAGAGTATCAACACTCGATCGAAACATGTAACGCTTTTTTCGATATAGACTCATAACAGATTCCGTGAAAATTTTTTCCGTCATCAGATCTCGTCAACTGCAAATATAAAACATTTCCTTATTTTTTATACATCAATTTGTGATGTGTACTAATATTTACCCTCTCCTGTTGAGGCATGGGTTGCGCTTTTTATTGGAATGAAGATATGTTCCATTCTTGCAAAATTATAATAACCACATATTCCATTGTTAATTAATTTCTTTCGCGTAATGACTCTTAGGCTACCACTTTTGGATTACAAAAAGTGTACTAATATCAGTTCCTAGTGAATGAGGTGGAAATATCTGCTCTAGAAGAAAACCCCTACTTTGATTATAAATGTCCGTTTTGGAATCATCTTGCGACAATGACCTGATTTAGAAACCCTGGAAAAATTTCTGAATTATGTATTGGTTATTCGTCCCTTATATTATGACTAATATATAGTGCTTGATAGGCTTACTGTCATCTGGATAGACTATAGAGTACTTTGTCTTGAAAAAATATATCCATATTCATATAGTAATCAAGTAAAACAAAAGCGAGTTATTGATATAGTATAATTATATATTATAAGTGATGTCCTTCGTTTCTGTGTAAACTAAACAACCAATGTAATTTATTTTATTCGTGTGTGATAAATAAAATATTAACAGATGTTGCATTAAAAACTTTTTCTCTATGGAAAAAGGTCTAAATTCATAAATGCGCGCAACAACTTAGATGCACCATTAGTTCATTCATTCATGTATATTGGCAGCCAAACGACTCACTACCTGATTACGGGCGTTTTGAAGTCAAAGCATAATATTGTTTAGACTACATTATTTTTATAGTTATGACTTCTTACAAAAGTTGTTCCTTATGAAACTCAGTGACCTTCGTTACTTTTTTCCCTATTATTTTCTTTACATTGTTATCTTTCTGTAATTATCTATTTTTGCACCAAGAGTCAGATTTTTCTTCTAATGATCGGCTCAAAACAAAAATATCGATAAACCTAATTAGCCTACATCCAACTATACAAACATCTTAAAGACACTTCGATGAGGTTCTCTATGAATTACATAGTTGAAACATGTGTCAAAATTCTTATCCAGCGTATGCAATCCCTTATGGAATTATGGCGATAGTTGAAAAATACGGTAATTGCTGTAATACTTTCACAAATAACAGAAAATCTTTGACTATTACGACTTCCATGACAGCTGACAAATAAAGTCGTTAGTTGTTAAATTTAGAGAACTACCGTTAAGAGTTCACTCTTACCTGAGTTGTGGAAACGCAAAGTGTATCTATTTTCATTGGTTGCCGACCGCCGTGCACATGATTCGTAGGCTGGTAGTAGTTTTTTCTTATCTGTTATCTATGAGTGAATTCGGTAGTACATTTACTGAGAAGCATATGTTAAATTCAATTATACAACACCACTTACAAACAATATCCATGTTATTTTAAGCATATGACTACAATGACATTAGAAGGTGACAAAGACAAAGTTTGACACGTAAGTTATCTAGCTGCTAGCATAAGACGTGCGGCTTCATATCGTGCGCTGCTGGAAGGAGCGCAAAGTAAACGATTGTTAAGAACGTATTAAAAATATTAGCTGCGTGTAATATTGTGTGTCTACCTTTGCATCGATTTTCTCATTGCGTTTCGTGTACTTCGTTTTATCTGTTGAAAGTAGTGCGTCGGCCGGCGGACAAACGGAACGAATCAGGTTCTGAACTGGCTGATAATTCGACAGCTGTTGTTTATTTCGCAACTCAGATAATAGTGGAGAGGAGAGATTTGTGCGGCTCCTAAAATCGAGGTCTTGAGAGCCGAAGAGGGCGAAGCGGGATGAATATAGAGCAGCGCCGGAATGCAAGGATTGGGGAAATCAGGAGACCCCGAAAAAACCCGCCGATCAGTGGCATTGTCCATCACGATTCGCAAGCGGGAAAATCCGGGATCGATCCCCCCCCCCCCCCAAACCAAAACCACCAACGGCACTCGAACTTGGTTCGTCTTGGTGGGAGGCGAGTAGTCTGACTAATACAACACTGCGGCCCCAATGTGAAAATTTAATTTACCTAAATTCAACTTTACATGTAAGGTTAGAGATTTCCACAATCACTATTTAATTCTTCATATATTTGTATTTTTTTCTGCTGGCATGCAAAATGTACCATAAAATCACATATATTTCGAAAAAATATTATAAATTTATTGCAAATATTGAGTTCGAAAACAAAATTGTTTTAACATTTAGTATTACTTCATAACAGAGGAACCTTATAAATAAATGAAGAAAATTCCTCAGACCACATATACAGTCTGCATCCAATGCACATACCTAACTCTACACAATCGCAACATGCATTCTTGTCAAGCATGAATGTGAATAGTTTTGCTATTCACAACATAGCGTGAAGTTGAGTGACCTGAGGTATGAAGTAATCCGCACCTTCTAATTTCTCCGGACTTACTAACAAACTGCTAACATACGCTTTTGAATCTTAGCCATTTTCTGATATACAGATTATTGAAATAAATAGCGAGTGAAAGGGAGAGTAAAAAGTGCCTTACAATAATGCCTTGACTGACGGGAGCCATAATTGAACGGGATTGAGGGCGCATTGTGGATGATATGTTGCTGTTAATTTTTTTTTGTAATGTCCATTTTCCATTGGGTAAGGATTCGATTGGAAGACTACAAGTGTTTAGTATGCATCGCTACTAATATTTGCTGTACAACACGATTTTGCTGACATCAGGTAGCAGTAAATCTACGATAAAAAAAAATATATATAGTTGAAATAAACCATATTTCTTTGCAAAAAGACGTAAATAAATGTAATACTATCTTAAAAAATGGCGGACAAAAGTGTCTACATTTTGGCTATTTTTAGCCCACAAAGTTCTGTCGAAATTGGCCAAACGGTTGTAACACATTTTTCTCTATCTGCACCAATTTTTATAATTTATGTAAATATTTAAATAGGTGATGCAATTATTTACATATATTTTCAAATAATTAATATATTTGCAATTTACAAGGCTGCCTCGTTGGGTAAGCCAAAATTTATTTATGAAATACTATGTGGTGAAAATATTTATGAATGCCGTGCGTTTTCAAATATAGTGAAAAATGTAATGTATTCCACCAAAGTGTAGGCTGCCTCAAAACCACAACATAATATTTGCATAACTTACAAGTGAACAGCACATGTTGTTGGCAATATAAAAAAAAAATAGCGAGTGAAACGGTAGAATGTTCCACCACAGAGGAACTCTTCTGCTCGGTAACTCTCAGCTCAGGAACCAGACGTAGTTGAAGTAGAGCACTAACCACACATGCATGTACATTATGTCAGGCGTGTCAAATTCCAGCGATAATATTTATTGGAAAAAATATTTTTAGTCAAAAAACATTCAAATCTTCAGTTGCAAATATAACTTATTTATTTTACGCTGGAAAATATTCTAAATCAATTACCCTGAATGGCAAAATGCAAGGTGATGAAGAACTTTCAAATTATAGCTGCCGTTAAGAAGTGGTCATATTTAACTGTCATTAACATACCCTTAAATGACACGCATATAAATTCTGACTTGTGAATTCAAAATGTGTAGTCCTCTCACAGTAATAGTACTTGAATTTATATTTTAAAAAAATTTGTATATGCCTCGGCAGTCTCAGTTACGTAGTAACATTTAAACTCTCATTCGAGTTAATTGTGGTTAAAATTGTACTGAAGCTGTTACTGACGCCTTGCCAACATGGCGTCGCATGGAACGTTTCAAACTAAAGGGGGTTACGTAGGCCTAGTGTACGTATACAAGTTTAAGCTGTAACATTCAGACATTGCAGGAAGGATTGCTCTAGTCTAAAAATGCCAGTTTATTTGAAGGCGCAGGACGGTGTCTCTCCCAGACGGTCATGCATGGAGGTAGTGACGTAGTTGCAGGGTGCGGTACTGCTTAACGTGGCTCACCGGCTCACGGGCGTTACATACATGGTCTTAGCTAGCTACCTAAGCTCCTAACAGATCCTTAAAATGATGCGGAGGGGGCTTACCAGCACACATCTCAACGCAAAAAACGTAACATAATACCCTAGCAAGCTGCGAAACTAAAAACACTCTAACACTAAATAAAAATCCTCCGCTACGTCTAACTTCTGGACGTTCGTCCTGACCTAAAGTCTTAAGTGGTTGAAGGATGGCGGCAGAGAGAGCGAGCTTACTAACGACTGGTCCGGCCTAACCCTACGCTAAGCTCTCTAGCCAATAGTAGCAGAGGGTTCAAACCTGTTAGCCAATCGCAAGGCTAACTATCTCAAAAGTTTATATTACACACTCCTAACGGCCTAAATCCCTCTATCATAGAGTTACGAGTCTCGTAGAATATAATAAAAAGCAATAAAATTCCCTGACGCGATCACAATAAAAGTGAGACCAAAAAGGAACATTTTTGAATATTAATTAAAATACAAACGAAAATAAAATCTAGCTATCTAAACCAATTAAACATAAATTATTGCCATTCGTACATCTACGTTTAAATTTCCTAGTCACGAGAAGGATAAAAAAAATTATAACAACAAAACATATGCAAATTGGCGAATTACAGGTATTATACATACAAGGTGCCGAATACGTGCTACAAACATATATTATGAAAATTGGTGCAGATCGTGAAAAATGTGTTGCTACACGGTATTGTAAATATAGGAGATAAATGTAAAATATTTATGTGGCCTGCGCTTTGAAAATAATAGCATTGTCAATTTAAGTCGCACATGTTTATATGGCCCACCACAGTTTCCTTTACGTGCTAAATTTTGCCATATCGGCTGAGCAGTTTTCTAGATACTGTTTAGAAGATTAATTTTTTTATTTTGTGACCTCTTTCAAAATACCAGTCCAACAACATTATACATCTCTAATTTCAATGGTCACATAATGCACTGTCGATATAAAAAATTTGGTTTAACTCTATCAAATTATTTCCAAGATATGACAAAGCACCCTACATACTAAAATAGCCACCATTTTGAAAATAAGCACCCGAAGTGACAAATAACTATAAAAGTTGGATATCAAGTAGGTACTATATATGTACTTACTAAGTACTACATGTATACCGAGTTTGGTGAATTGCGGTTCACGTGTTCAAAAAAATTTAGGGGGATACACACACAGGCACACATATGCACATATGCACTCAGATAGGAAAGTTGTTTCGTAAGTCTATCTTTCCTCGCTAAAGTAGTTAAAAAAAATATTCAATAACACTTTCGCTGTGTTCCGATACTACAGATTTGACTTGCAGGTCCGTAGCTAGACGTAAACTTATTTTTTCATGGTGCATGGATTACTCGCGAAATTTTTATATTATTGATTTATTCAAGCTAAAGAATAAATAAAAATAAATCAAATGAGACCTATATTGGCGCTATTTCATTAGAACTTCTAATTTTACCTAAAACAGCTAGATTTAAAAATAGCTGTAAAAAGTCCTAATTCCTTTTAATTTTTACAAGCAAAATCTGATGTCTTGTCTTTGATGCTGTAAAACATATTACAAATTCGTCTACGTTCGATTTGCTTGTCATGTCTTATAGAACAATAAATACATAAAACTACAGCATTTGTTAAATAAAAATTTGTTTCACTCTTGTGTAATCAGCCAAGTTTTTAACTGAGTTCGTAGGAGGTATACTAATGCAATAGTTCCTTTGACTCCACTGCACGCTATACGTATAGACATACAGAAGGTTTCGGGAATAAAATTATGTCCACTCTACAAAACGCTTAATATGGGAGCGTTATTTTTTATTAGCTAGTTCAGATAACCTATGAAAATATGTACGTATTACAGGCATTACGGCAGATCATGAACACTTTACCCGAGTTTAATAATGAACAAGATGATGTCTTAAAATGTTAACTGTTTTCTGAGAACACTGCAATTGATGCAAGTACTTCATATAAATAAACATTTAACAAAACCCCTTCGTGTGATATGACATGTCAATACTAGTACGATTTGGAGTATTCACGGCCAAGGGCATCAGGCATTAGAGCCGGAGCTGGGGAAGCCGCCATGTTGTTACGTCACCTGACCGCGATCTTGGATGTCATTGTCCTTTTACTCCTGACCCATATGATATTTGACCTTGATATTGACCTGGCCCCCGTTGACCTTTGACCCCAAAAACACTAAGAAACCTTAACAAATTCCCAAAAATCCTCAAAAAATTCTAAAAGAATGCCGAAAAAATTAATAAAAAAATAATTAAAAGCATCTTCAGAAAATCCCAAATTTTCTCAGAACAACTGACAGGGACCCAGGTGACCTCGGGGTCAGGTGACCGGGATCAGGACCATTGACCATTGGACTTTGACCTTGTAAATAAAAATATTTTAAAAATCCAAAAAGTACTAAATTTATTAAAAAATAATTTAAACACATAAAATCTAAAAAAATTCAGAAAGTTCTCCCCAGAACCACGCCCACCAGACGACTGACTCTATCATCCCCACTCCACTCACCTATACTCTTTCCGCCATTTTGATTTTTTCATTCATTTGTTTATACATTACTGGAAGCCACCATCTTGGTAGGCGACCGCCGTATTAGTATACATCACTTGTCTATCATCTTGGAAGACAATACCCATTAACAATTGAACTTTGAACTGTGACCATGACCCCTGACCTCGACCTTTACCCCATGACCTTTAATGACCTGGAAAAAAATTATAGAAAAATACATAAAAGTCAACAATCAGAATACATTAAAGACCACCATCACCATATTAGGTGCAGAATACTTCGACCTTGACCCCATGACCTTAAAAATAAAAAACTTGAGGAAAAATATATACAAGTCAACAAGCATAATAAATTACAGACTACTACCAGCATATTAGATGCAGACTACCTCGACCTTGACGCCATTACCTTGCAAATCAAAAACTTGAGAAAAATACGTACAAATCAACACTCATAATACATTACAGACTACCACTGCCATATTAGAAGCATACTACCTTGACCTTGACCATATGACCTTGAACGACCTTTAAAATAAAAACTCGAGAAAAAATACATAAAAGTCAACAAGAATATAACATTACAGACTACCACCATCAATAAGATGCAGGCTACCTTTGCCTTGGCCGCATGACCTTGAATGACCTAAAAACAAAAAGTCGAGAAAATATCTATGTGAAGAGGCAGAAGTTAGCCTAGACGATCCACCTTCCATGCAACTTCTGTCATACTAAAACTCTTAGGTTACCTCCCTATTGCTTATAATAAACAAGTGTGCAAGCCGTATGGCATCATATTGACTTTGAACAAATCGTACTGCACCATTAATAAATTGTGAAGACACCGACCAGCCAATCTCCAAGTTATCACATGATTACAGCTAATCATCCACATGCAGGCATTGAGACATCACACACACACAGGCAGGTAGGCAGGCTTTAGATGCTAGTTTCTTGATCACATTACAATGCAGTTATATCTGCAACAGTTTCTACCAGATAAGTTCTTCGCTCACATATAAATCATGGCCACACTTAAAGTAGACAACTGACTCCTGTTTTCGGACCTACACCTCACGAGATTGGCTTGTGTTTAAAGAACATTCTTAAGTCACCTTTTCAAGAAAAAAGACGGTCTTCTAGTTACTCGACATCAGGAAGCCAACCCGGATGGGCCGTGCACTAGATGTTAAATTTAGGTTTTTTTTTTTTTTTTTTATAAGGAAGACCAAGTTCACACCTCTGAAGTTGCAGACCATGTTACTATAGACGAAGGCGAGAGGTATTTTAAACCATAAGTAGGCATGTATACGAACCCTCGGCATAGTTTTCAGAGCGGTTACCCAGAAATCTTGTGACATCCGTTAAGGTGTCATTGAACTGTACGTTAGCACCGTAAGCCGTGTGCTTACGTATAGAGACGACATCACCTAGGACTGCTGCGCATCCGTAGAGAAGTCCCGTCGGCGTACTTGATCATCGAGAACTTCAATATCATCAGAATTCTACTACTGACTACCAATTCCAGCTAAGGAACTCCAAATAAATTTTTCATCTAACACCATTCACACAACCTTCTAGAACATTTAAATGCTGCCATGTTATTTTTCGTACGCACACTACTTTTCCGACATCAACTACGACAAACCTGAACTGAATCGTTGCTGTACCGCTAGTTTATTGCAAACGTTTTAACTACAGTAAATATTTTTCAAGAAACACTTACGATTTTGGCGTGATTTCTGAACATTTTCAAGTATTTTAATTTTTAATCTACACGAGGGCATTAGTGTTTCAAAGGTCACTACCCCAATCAGAGGTATTTCAATTAGACTCTATATGGTTAA
The DNA here is from genome assembly GCA_029891345.1 of Dryococelus australis. Taxonomy (NCBI): domain Eukaryota; kingdom Metazoa; phylum Arthropoda; class Insecta; order Phasmatodea; family Phasmatidae; genus Dryococelus; species Dryococelus australis. Next base: position 58,507,408 of record CM056998.1, on the reverse strand, counting down.
TATTTAAGGAGCCACAGATAATCTGCTAATTTGTAATGCCATCTGAATGAATTAGTTTGTTATTCTCTGAAGATTTATGTTACTCAGAGCGTAATTAAACCTCCAGATATTCTTCAAACACATTCGCTCTTTGTTGCCATTTCGTAGTAGCAGCCCGATTTTCTCCTAGTATTCCTGTTTATGTGTTTATTCTGCCCCCAAGTACTTTTACTACCAGACTGCTTTGTTTCTGGGCGTACAAATGGTACACGTTACTTCATATTGGTAAGATCAACTGTGTGTGTATTCCTACTTGCAGTCAGGATGAGGCCGGGAAAAAGTAACTCGTCAGACTGCCTTCAAGCATCTCTAAGGTGAATCCAATTTTCAGTTCTCACACTGTTTTGTGTTATCGAGGATTTAAAAGGGCAATAATTATTATTATTCAATAAGCACACCAATGTGATGTGCAGCTAGGGTTGGCACTCTTCACAGAAAATTCGTTACACCTACTGTAGCTGTCGCAACGTCATCCTCATATACAAAGAGGCATAAATGACCCCTTGCTCTCTCAGTTTATCTTTATTTTGCATTACGTTTAGTGTCTCATAATGTTGAATATTGGGTTTAACGAGCAAATTTATTTGTCTTATACGTTAAGGCTTAGTCGTCGTATTTATGACATTAGAAATAGATTGATGGTTGCATTCGTCAAATGACCTAACAAGAAATTACCTTTCCTATGAAGGAATAGGGACATATGTGCAATCCATAATCTGTAAACTTGAAAGCCCATGTAGGAAAATATATACAAACCAAAATCAAAATCAATGAGAGTGATATGAGTTTTGCTTATGTAAATTATTACGGGTGTAATTTCTAACATGGTAGATGAGTTTTTCAAATAAATACTTCAGAAACTAGTTATTGAAAATTTAGGGGGACCTGGCCACGCTACCACCCCTTTTTTTTTTTCTCCCTCTTTTCACACTTGGCTATGGGTCTGTTAAATCGTCAATATTTCACTCACGTCAGCTATGGTTCCGATACTGCTGACAAGACAAGCACTGGTGTTCAGTGGCATGGATTTTCGCGAGTTGCTGCGTAAGACTAGAAGGATTACTGCGAACTCTGAAAATCATTGGAACTCGGGTGGTCATCCAACTCTATACTTACACGCAGTCGCGTGATTTAAAACATATTTTCTCTAATGTTATTTGCAGACTTTCAGAATACAGTAGTGTAGAACTATAATACAATACTTCTATAGTACTCTTTGGTGATATTGTCCGAAAAAAAACAATGAAAATATAATTAAAATAATTAATTAATATATTAAATAAAATTCTTGATCACCGGGTGGACACACTACAGAGCACGGCTGATCATATTATCCAATGCTTTACACAAAATGTAATATTGTACAATAAAAAATGGTTCACATAACTTTAACCCTGTTGGTAAAATATTTATTTATTTAAGAATATCTTAGTTTTAAATGACCTGTCTTGTAATATTAGGTACGAAAATATACAATTTTTTATATTTATTGATTGTACTGATTTTTAACCTTAAAGTGTATTTCGTTACCATGAGTGGTATTAGAAAAAGAAGTTGTCGAGGCATTTTCTGTGTGGTATTAGAACGATATTGTCCGACAAATACTTAATTTAACTCTGGATTCCTATAGATTTTCTTTTACATATTGCTCAGTAGGTTTGGAATTATTTGATAAATAGTGTTGCAGTACTACACGAGGGATTCTGACGCAGCTTTCTGTACTGCGCTGCCAATATCACTGCGATTCACATGGCTGTCATGACTCAAGCATTTATTGGCTTCAGTTATTGATTTTTTCTTCTCCACAGCTACTTTTGATGGTCATTGATGTTATATATATATATATATATATATATATATATATATATATATATATATATATATATATATTTAATAGTCTTACAGTCCTATAACATCATTTGCAGCAGCACAACTGTAACTATATAGATTTTAATAAGTTTGTGACTATGCAAGCAACAATCTCCCAGTAAAGCCAAGCCCATAATTGTGTGGAAATAAATTGGAGGAACCTATTGTGAAAGATCCATATATTCTCATTTATATGTCACACAGCTAGTATGCAAATTAACACGTGTGTTGTTTTGTACTTTATGACACCTACATATTTTTGGCTATTTTTAAACACTTATTTAGTCTAATTGGAATAATTCTGCAATTTTACATATTTGATTTCATTATTTTTTAAATGTGCAATTTAAGTCAGAGCCCACTATTCTTTTCCAATGTGCGTATGTTAATGTGGGTTATGCTATGGTAAGCCAGGATATTATTCTGAGTATTTTAGCTGCTTAATTTAAGTATGTGACAATGATTTTTCGGAGTTTTTCACATTTCAGTATTTTTTGTTTTTATTTTACAATTATGTTTGTTTTCTTTTATCTACTGTTTTAATTGGATTTGGTGTTAAACTATTTCTGTGAAGCAATTGACTGGAAGTAGCTGAGCTCCATTGATAAGACTTGATAACGGAGATGCCGGAAGTCAGGGGCTTCTGGGTGTGGAACTTTCGATCCAGAGATGTGGTTTTGAGAACCAGGATTTCATGGGTGAAATCCCCGGCATCATCATAAATTAGAAGTGTTTTGGTACCCTGAAGTGAGTATAATATACAGGCTAGCTTGGCAAGTGAAGAAGAGGCCAAAGCCTAGCTACATTAGTTAATTTTGTGAGTGGACGTTGTCTACAAGAAGAACCTGCACCACGATGCCATACTTGTAGCGGCAGTGTGACTTCAGATTAAGGTGACGGCACCTAATTTTCTGACATATAAACTTGTGTTTGGTAGCGTCTTTGACAGATTTATCATTAATCCCAAAATGTTTGTGACAGTTAATATGATTTTTTGAAAATTAAGTAACATCACAGATGTCACCTATTAATTCGGTCCAGTAGTCCTACGCTAACCGATTTGAGATAGTTACCGAAGCAAAAACTATTTTAACTTTACATTTGATTTCATCTTAAATTGGGAGTGAAGAACTGGTTTACTAATTTTGATTGGAACTTTACTTTGTTGAGAACATATAAGACTTTGCTATAATTTTTGAAGAGATTACGAACTTAAGTCAGATATGTGGGATAGTGATCAAAATGTGTAATGGTATGGTTTAATCGAGCTCACTGCATGGAACTTGTTTAAGAGGCACTTAACTACAGACACTTTCAATCTGAACACAGTTTAATAAATCTACAGTTTACCTAATTATTTTGAAAGCCGCTTAAAACATGAAATGTTATTTTATTCTTCAAATTAAGTAATTCTTGTTTTCGAATGGTGGTAATATATTAATAAGTTGAAATTAATTGCAGAATATAATTTTAATTAATTGATTGAATTTTTCCATACGCAGTTAAACAGTTTTATTTTGATTTTAATTTCTATTTCTCTGCTTTGAATGAAAGATAATTGTTAACATTTTGATTTCTTTTATTTGGTAATACGGAACAACACCTATCAGATTTTGTTTTACCGGGATAATAATATAAATGAAGTGCTTCTTGTAAAGTTTGAAAGTTTGATGTATTGTGAATGCCAGCATGCAAATGCCCTTGCAGAGTTTCTGAGACGACCAGCACACTGCTGGAGAGTAAGTTCTAAAGGTAGAAAGGTCAAACATGCATTCTCCTACACACATCCTGGTTTACATATATCTCTTTCATCCACACATTTCCACATCATTATTCTCCACCGCATTTCCCACACCCACTACAGTAGTGCCCCTGCGTGGTGCTATTGGAACCCTAATTTGCATAGGAAACACGAACAATTCCACATGACCAAGAATATTCATGTCACCAGTAGTAACAACTAATTTCCGATACAACCAAATCTGATCACCAAGTTCCATCTTCATCTTCTTATGTGAATACATAGACACGTTACCAAAAACACTAATTACAGCAGCATTGTCTGCCTTGTCCTCATGAACTGGAAAATTCTTCCAACAGATTATCCTGTTTGGATCAATCTCACTAATTTCCTTTGGTGCAGGCTCCTTCTCGACATGAGACCTTCTGAAGAAACACATTCCCAACAAATCACTACCAGCTTCAGCAGTTATTCTTTGAAGACCAAAACAGTACAAAAAGGCAACAAAATATAACTCAATTCTATATCAAGCATCTTAACTGTCCATGTCCAAGGCCTATCATCTTTATTGCCATTCTTAGTAAAATACACAATATTATGATAAACCTTCCTCGGGACCAGAAGAACGAATTCATCTCCGATTCATGTCAGGATGAAATCTGCAAAAACACATAATCAATATTGTTAATAATCCTAAAAAATTAATATAATATGCAAAAAGGAATTAAACTATTAATACAACACAGATACATACCTCAAAACAAGGTAATAACACAAAAAACCGAAAACTGAAAAGTCCAGGATCAGCCCACACCTACTCGCCCGGCATTTAACATTCGAATGGTGAAACTCCGCGGCAGTGCTCCGTATCTCTAATGCTGCTGCTATTTGCTGGGATCTTATTACCAGATGCACTTCCAGTCCCCACTAAGCTGCCACTCCAGAGCGATAAACAACTTCCGGTTACAACCAAGCGCAATGCACTATCGCAACTGATAACATTATGTTACATGCAACACACACAAGTGCAAACATGTTGGCGAACATAAACATTTCATCCACCAACTTAACAAACATTATTACTCCTTTGGGCATGTTAGAAAGATCACATCGAAGGGGAAAAGAGGGGGGAATGAATTTAACTCTTCCTGCATGTCTTTTGTCACTCTAATGTTATTTATATATATTCCTATATACAATGTTGGACATTTCCCTAAGAAAGATTCATAAATTTTGCTATTCATTTTAATAATAGGAATTTTGAAGAGTGCACTTTTTGAGTAGCTAGTGTGATGTCCTTGGTGTGTATTTATATCACTCCGTATATTTAATAGCATAAAATAAATGTTCAAATATTCCCCCTCAATATACCCCCCTTTTTAATATGAAGGAAAGGAATATAAAAAATATGAAAAAATGACACAGTGCATTTAAATACATAAAAAACATTTATTTGTGTAAAATACGTTTATGTAAAATGCCGCAGTACATTTATAACCAACAAAATATTTATTTACAAAATAAAAAATACATAACATATAATCTCAGATTGAAAAACAATTCCACATGACCAAGAATATGCATGTCGCTGGTAATACCATCTAATTTCCGATACAAATAAATCTGATCAATTTCCATCATCATCTTATGTGAATATATATACACATTACCAAAAACACTAATTACAGCAGTATTGTCTGCCTTGCCCTCATGAACTGGAAAAGTCTTCCAAGAGATTATCATGTTTGGATCAATCTCACTAATATCTCCCCTCTTTTCCTTGATGTGATCCCTTTAACATACCCGAAAAAAGTACTTATGTTTGTTAAGTTGGTGGATCAAATGTTTATGTTGGCCAACATGTTTGCACTTACGTGTGTGTTGCATGTAACAGGATGTTGTTATCTGTTGCAGCTTTTCTGTTTTCGGTTTTTTTTTGTGTTATTATCTTGTTTTGAGGTATATATCTGTGTTGTATTAATAGTTTAATTCCTTTTTGCATATTACATTAATTTTTACCATTATTAACAGTGTTGCTTATGTGTTTTTGCAGATTTCATCCTGACATAAATTGGAGGCGAATTCATTCTTCTGCTTATTACCCAAGGAATGTTTATCGTAATATTGTGTCTTCTATTAAGGATGGCAATAAAGATGATAGGTCTTGGACAGTTAAGATCCTTGATATAGAAGAGATTTATATTATGTTGTCATTTTTGTACTGTTTTGGTCTTCAAAGAATAACTGCTAAAGTTTGTAGTGGTTTTTGGAAATGTGTTTCTTCAGAAGGCCTCATGTCGAGAAGGAGCCTGCACCAAAGGCTATTAGTGAGATTGATCCAAACAGGATAATCTGTTGGAAAACTTTTCCATTTTTTGGGGGCAAGGTAGACAATCCTGCTCTAATTAGTGTTTTTGGTAATGCGTCTATGTATTCACATAAGAAGATGAAGATGGAACTTGGTGACCAGATTTGGTTGTACCAGAAATTAGTTGGTACTACTGGCGACATTCATATTCTTGGTCATTTGTAATTGCCTGTTTTGTGTTTAAAACAAATTACGATTGGCAAAAAGGGCCACAACTTAGAGAACTAACCGAAACATTTTATTTTAAAGTAGCGGCGGAAGGTTTTCATGTTTAAGTTTATATTTTTCCATTGAATATGCTACAAAAGAAGCACTAACATTCTATAAGTGATGAGCTAAACTGTTACTTTTCAATAACTATTCTATATAATTACTCTATATTGTAACTATAAAAAGTTATATTATATTAACTAATTATAAGTTACTTTTCAATGATTAATTTCATATAGCATGAATTATACTATTAAGTTACTAGATTTTGAATAACTGTCATAGTTTTATTTAAATTACAAATAATTCTTGTGGTTACGTAAAGTAATTATGTTTATTGAACTCACAAGATGTGTTCTCAAGCATAAAAATGTACTATTTTTAATGCATATGGCCTTTTAATCCCGATTTAAACATTTTACGTTGCGTTTGGTGAAAACAAAGACACTGTCATAAAACAGCAACAATATCTTTTTTTTTTTAAGATTTATGTTAAAATTTAACATTCTTTACTTGGTTATTTAACAACACCAGTGGAAGGACTCTGTTCATTTGAGCTATCTAAACTTTAACATCACACTTTTAATGTTATCATCATAACGAAAATAGTTGTATGAAATGGCCAACTAATAAGTTACAATTTCTTAATCATGTTGAACTGAACATATAACTAACTTCAAGAACTCACACCAGAGGCCAGGTATTTCCTGTCAGAGGCTTTGTTTAACCTTAATGAAAATGTCTACTACAGACATCGTGAAAACACTGTCTTAAAAAATCGAATACAAATCTCCAAGTGCCAAGGTTGGCACTAACAGAATTAACTAAGGAGACAACGCCTTTCAAATGGGGCGAAAAAGAACAACTCGCATTTCAAAAACTGAAAACAGCCTTAAGTAACACTCCCATATTTGCTAAATATGATGATAAACTGTGAACTATACTCACATATGACGCATCACAAACCGCCATAAGCGCTGTGCTATTACAGGAAAACCCCATAACCAAGGAACACGACATAATAGCTTTTGCATCAAAGAAATTGCCCTTAAATGGAAATTAAATGGTCAGCTACTGAGAGAGAGAGAGAGAGAGAGAGAGAGAGATGTCCGCCATTAAGTATTTCGTGGTTTATTTTAAACACTATCTTTATGGCTGTAAATTCGTTATAGAAACAGACTATGCAATTTAAAGATATTTGAAGACCATGGCATAACATAATATAAGGATCCAGAAGATGGCCATTGCATTAACCGAATATGACTTCGAGGCGAAAATAGTCAACGGTAAATTAAATACACTTGCAAATGCCTTAAGCCGCATACCTATGGTAGGAGAAGCTGACACTATACCCATTACTGTCGACACTGTCACCTACCAGGTAAAACGCCAGTTCCTGTAATGTCCATCATTTTACACAGCATTAGCTGAGGCGCTATTGCAAGATCCCACAAAAGACATGGAAACAAAACTCACTATAGCCAAATTTATCACCAACAACTGGGTTGACATTAAAGGATTGATTAAACATGATCTCCACACTGCAGACAAGGCACAAATCGCTAAACTAATCACAAACGAAGAATACTAACCAATGCAGGAAATTGCATAATGGTCACTACAATTTACAATGTTAATATAGACATTATTAATCATAACAACACCAACAAAATCTTGAACACATGTCTTGATTTGCGATTGCATTGTCGCATACTTATCACTTACGATAACAAGGAGAAAGTTTCCTATTTACCTGTATTCATCCATGAGAAGGAATATATCAAAGTCGACGACACCCACCTATTATTACTACCCCTCATTGACCAACTGGTGCCGCTATTTCTAGCGGAATATGCAAACGACCCCCGTAATCAACTATTAAAGTTAGCTTTAACATATCCAGAGAATGCTACTCAAAAATATCGCCACCTCGCTAGATGATGTGCCAACGGCGACATTTAATTGAAGCAACATACACCATCCTGGGAATGCAAATTGACACTTGTACCCAAATATTAAGTCCCTGAAATTATAACATCCCAACACGACACCCTGTTAGGTGGGGGGCATTTTGGTCAGTTTAAGATGTTGAAGAAAATTAAAACAGCTTACTATTGGGATACAATGAATAAAGATGTTAAAGAGTATGTAAAGAGCCGTCCTACATGTCAGCGTATAAAAGCACCTAATCAGTAGCCTATAGGTCAGATGACACCCATCCCACCCCTGCTCCCCTCCATACATGGGGTCTTGACGCTAAAGGACCTCTACAGACGTCAGCCCGAGGTAATAAATATGTATTAGTTATGACCGAGTTTGCCACTCGATATGTTGTCGCCCGTCCTGTAAAATCGATTGATGCTTCAACTTGTACTAATTTTGTTAAAGACATAATTTTAGAATTTGGTTGCCCGAAATCCATCCTTGCAGACAGAGGTATTTCATTTAATAATGAGATAGTGGCGCAACTTTTGCATATATTACACATAAAAAAATTACAAACCATGGCGTATAACCCATCTTGCAATGGCTTGACCGAGCAAGTTAATAAGATTTTGTTTCAACATCTAACTTCTTGTGCCAGTGATGATCCAGCTCACTGGGACGAGTACGTCCCATATATAATTTTCAACTATAATATGGCTGTAAACTGCAGTAAAAAGTTCACTCCTTCCTTCCTTTTGCATGGGGTCGAGGCTATCCAACTGTTGCATGTCATCAGTCATTTGTATTCCCCTCGCGCAAACGATTGGCGCGAACATATTAAACAAATAGGGGAGGAAGTGCATGTCAATTTAGTTTCCTCCCAGCAACAACAAAAGTGGATATTTTATACCAAACATCGCCTTAACAAATTTAAAGTAGGCCAGTTTGTGCAGGCGAAAACATACACCAGACATAAGGCATTCTCATTTAAATACCCAGGGTCCTACAGAGTCTTTGAAGTACTTGGTCCCTCTATGATTGCTGTGGAAAATATAGGAGAGGCATGATTTAAACAGAGTCGGTAAGCACTAGAAATGTAAAAATTGTCAATGTATGACAGTTACAGTGGACCTCTCGGTCTTGTATTTTGTATTAGAATGCAGTGCTCTCAGCCTTACGGCCTTACTGCTCTTTGGCATCTCAATAGACGGGGGAGAGGATTCATGTCCTCTCAATGCAAGGAGGCTAAGATTAATGCGACCGGTGGCAAGATCTGAAGCCCAAACCTGGCATGTCCACATATCCTCGCCGCCTCTACCACAGAGATTATGAGATCCTCACCCTCAGAAACCAACACCTTGCCAAGTGGTCGAGTCTTAGTACCAGCTATCGGTCCAACCATCATGGCAGATACCCCTCGCTATTCACGAGGACTCTGGCAACCCATAGGGAATGGGCGGCATTGCCCAAACTGCTAAGTGGCTGACAGGGGTGGCCCAGGAAACCTTGGATCGCCTTGAGTAGAGAGAGGCTATAAGAGACACCCTCCCTGAACAGGCTGTGTGCAGTGCATACCTAGCTCGGCATACTATTGCATGGTGCTGCCACACCGCCTATCATGCCTGGGACCTTCCTCCTGTCGACTACACCCCAAGGGTATCAAATCCCGAAGAGTGCCTCACCCACAGGAGTACAAAGACATGGAATGGAGTGTGATCGATGCCTCCCTCCTTTTTTCTGTACTGGGAATTAGTCACATAACACCTCGGTTTGGGTGGTTAAATTTCTGGGCTGATATAAAATGTGGCAATCTGCTAAAATGATTTACATTGATGCGTGACATTCTATGAGCACCTGAGGTACTTCACATCCACAATTGATTTTTTTTTGGGAGGTGGGGATAGGGAAGATTCATCCAGGGTGAGTTAAGCTTTCTTGTTGCTGCACAGAAATAGAGCCCGACCAGTATACAGTACTAGCTATGTGGTTTTCCGGCGAGACAAAAAATTTGGTACAGCTAGTAAGATTTTTCTATTAAGCAGGACCATACACATGGGGAGACCTGGATGCTGGGTGACCGGCGATGGCTGCTGGACCAGCATTGGTTCAAACGGAGGAACACTAGGGCTGGCTCTGGAACTGGGTGTGCAGTTAGGCATTGTTGATGGGTGATGACTATCGCTGGGCAGGTTCGGTGGTTGGGATCCCCAGAACTGTTGGTTAGCTACCCCATACAATCTTTCTTGACCACCCAGGTAAGCGATGAAGACTATATGAGTTTCTCCGTTGAGTTTGGTGGGTGGCGTGAAGAAGTCTGGTGTAGGTTCTGGCATTGCTGATCTCTCCAGGCTGCAGCTTGCTTGAGCTCTCTCCCAGGGACTCGGGAGCACGATTTTGGCAGGGTGGTAGCTAAGCTCCTGCTGGTACTTAGAGGTAGTATCTGCACTTTTAGTCCACTTACTGATACCACTTCAATGGAATACAGAATCAGGAAGGATTAAATATACCAGTCTCGTGGAGGTGAAACAGTCAACATAGTTGTCCTACATGGGTGTACTTCTAGTACCGTCTCTGCCAACCAAATGCTGTCTCCCTATCTCAGTACCTGGCACTAGAACCATGGTAGATACTTAGAGTCAGGTATCAGTGGCTGACTTTCCCAATACATGGGTGTGCACCCTTGAATGATCAATCTCCTTAGATCTGGGGAAATACTTCTTCTTGCACCAGAAGCGCGGTGGAAAGAGCATATCCCAGACTGACAAACTAACCCCAAGAGGAGTACCTAGTGCCAGGGATTTACCTTCGGTACGCCAGGGTGCTTTAAAAGTGCGGCAATCCAAGGCATGTGTGTCTCTACAGGAGTGTTTGGCAGTTTGAATAAATTTTCTGGTCACCTGCTGTCTCTCTAACGGGACTGATGTCTACAAAGTGTGGTACTAGTTCTATTGGAAAGATACCCTTGAGTGGATTAAAACTTGTTTATTCCAGTAAGTAAATAAAACAATCTGTTTGTGTAATTGCTCCTATTAATGTGAGCTTAACAGAAGCTTACTACATTTCTCAGGTGAAGGCGTCCTGCGAATTGGCTAACGAGGGTAAGTAGGCAATGAACAATGAGAATAACTTAAATTTCGAGTGAGCTATGGTAGTTGCCCTCTATGGGCCGGAATTGTGTAAGTGTTCGATGACTTAAACGATGGGATCTTTAGCATCAGGAGTGCTGTGAAGAACTGGTAGTACGGTAAGGGTCATCTGCATCAGGAGTGCGGTAAATACAAGGTTATAGGATGATCTTCGCCACCAAGAGCGCGGTGAAAACCAGGGAGCTGATGGTTCCTTCGGTGCCAGGAGTGCAGTGAAGGAACAGGAAAACTAGTGTTCCAATAGTCGGGCCCCAGTATTTATACTTTTTCTGGCTTTCCCTTGATCTCTTGGGAAGGGGGTGGCGACTTTAGATCTTCTAGGCTTGTGATGTCACTGGCCGGCTGAAGAGCCAGGTGCTGCATATCTTGGCGATGCATACCAGTAGTGCCATCTGGCTGTGCACTATAGAACTATGTGACCTTTATGCATAGCCTCGGTGGCTCGGTCAGTGGACAGTACAATTCTTCGGTCATGGAGTGTGTGCCTTTTGCCATGGGTAAACAGTACAAGTTATTATGTCTCGTATGTTGTACTGCCAATCAAACTCAGTTGAAATGTGCAACTGAGTTATCTGCATTGAATTAAAGAAATTTTAGTTTTTAAAAATAACAGATTTGTAAAAACCAAGCATTTAAAAGTAAAATTTTCCTGGGGGAAGTTAATTGTATGTTTGCTTTATTGTTTGAAATATCATATTACATTTAAAAAATAACCAAAATTTTTTTAACAAAATTGTAGAATACATAGCGAAAAATATACTGAATTCAAATCTATAGAACTGACAAAATAATTGAAATATTTGCAAAGAAAACAGATGTCTCTTGTAATAGCACTATATGTTTGGGTCTTTCCATTGCCAAGAATTTGCTTATATTACATAGACATACAATTGTTGATGTCACTTGGGGAGACGCATATCAGGTCATTGGACTGTAACATTGGAATAAGGTGGTATCACAGTAAATGATCTGATACTCGAATAAACCTGGCCGAAATGTACATATTTAATTGAATACCTAAGTCAAGTGAATAGCGAAATTTAGTGGTGGAGTAGAGTAATACTTTAGGGCTGTCCCTCTTGATTCAGGCTCGGGCCATTAGTTTTTAACTGCTTGTTCAAAGAATTCTGGCATGTGCCAGGAGACTTGGAACAATAAAATGCTTCCCACACCAAGTCAAAAGTATGGAATTGGCCGCTGTATCAGCATAATAATTCTCCTGTTCTTCAAGCAAGGTCATTTGTGCTGTAGTTTGGAAAAAGTTCAGGTCTGACTCCTTAAGTAGTCTAGTAGTCTGCTCACAGCCTCAAGTCGAACCCATTAAGAGAGTATTTTTGGGAAAGCTGAAGTGTCATTTGCAAGCCAAATATACTTGAACTATAAACATTAACTGTTCACTGTGCTCCAGGAAGAGTGGAAACTAACTCCACCGGCTGTGTACGAGAACTCAGTGGAGAGCACATCTTGAATGGGTAAAGCTGTAATAACAGCAAAGGGAAGTTTGATAGACTTATTATGCTATTATGGCAAGTACCTGCAGAACAAGCAGATTTGGACGTGTAGTAACATTGGACTCATAATATCAGTTTGTTGTTTGCAAAATTCTTAAAAGTCAAGGGATAGTACACGAGTGAAATTTATTGTGGCATGCTAATATATCCTCTTTAGCTTGTTATGGTTTGGTTGGTTTTTTTATATTAAAAGTACGGACTTAGACCACATTTGGCATTCTAGACAAACTTGGCTGTACCACAGTCTTGCTAGCATGCATATGTCACTTGAATAAAATAAGTGCAGTGTGATTGGTGTTCACTCTTTGGAGGGGGAAACACCCATGTGGCTACTACTTGTCAATGTGTAATTTGTAGGTGCTTTTCGTCTTTAAACGATGATGTGGGATGAAACACTGATATGGAATAGCGACAGAACGCAAGAAGGGAAAAATAGAAGTTCGCAAAGCGAACATAACAACAATGCATGACCCAGTTTGTACTTGTGAAAATTCAGGTTCGGCCCCATCAAGAATCAAACGTGGCTAGTTTTGATGCAATGCGAGTAATAACTGCGCTACTGTGACTCCTCAGTTTCATTGTCCTTGCTTTACTTATTTGCTACAAATGGTTTCGTGATGCAAATATATCTTCCTTCTAATCTTCAGCTTTGTGCAATTTGTGTGTTATTGATGCCACATACTGGTGATTATAAATGTAAGGCACGTTTTCACTTAAATGTTTCATTGAACCACTGTTTTGTTATGGTAATTTTATTTTTCCTTAAAGCCCTACACCCCCACTGTTGGTATCTACATCTACACTGATATAATAAAGAGGTAAAGTTCGTGAGTTTGTTAGAGGTAATCTCTGAAACTACTTATCCGATAAAAAATAATAATTTCACTGGCAAGTAGCCTGAACCTGCTGGATAAACATAGGCTATATATCATGACGTTATTACACCATGGGGAAATTTTAAATACAAAAAATTTAAATAAACACATTTCATTAAATTACAATTTTTATATGTACATTCATATTCGAAACTATAGATTTACGAAAGGAATGTTGAAATAAATTCATTAAAAATAATGTTAAAATTAATTTTCTTGCTTTAACTTACAATTACGGCGAAGTAATAATATGTACATACATTTTTTGTAGAGAATTCAATTACCTACTAAATCATATTTTTGCCATACCTGTATTAGTTTAGCAAGAATTATTAATTTTTACACTTAATTTCAATTGTACATTTATAATGTTGTAGTAAAAATATATTTTTAAAATAATAAATCGATGTCCAGCTGATGGTTTTGTTAATTATTTTGTGATTATTTAGAGTTTATTTTGTAAACAAGAGATCTTCTGTTGCTTGTTTGAGCATTAGCTAAACGATTAACTTTTATTAAGACATACTAAACAATAATGGATATAGATTTTTTTTTTAATGCTCCCTGTCATAAAAAAGGAACACGTGCAGACATTGTAAAAGGATGTCTAAAATCATCTCCGTTATGGGGCTCAGTTCAAACACTTAATTTTCTGACTAACATGTGAGCCCATTTAAGAGAAAACAACGATATTTGTTTTACACAACAATTGCTCAAGATTAGAAGGAAAATTCCCTTTTCCAAGCGCAAATGGTGGTAGCGCTTTATTCAAACTTGATTCTGTATTGGGTCGCATAATCCGCAAATTAGAACATCTTGTAGAGGTAATATATCCCGATCTAGGGAATTTATTGCAAAGAGACTATCTTTGGCTGTGTTCAAGGGAAACAGTAGCTCCCAGAAACTGTACAGTTAATGGAATTAATACAATTATTTTACAAGGAGTTCCCGGCCTAGTGAAACATTACAGATCCATTGATACCGTCACCGACATTGAGGACAGTGCACACTACCACCAAGAATTTTTAAATTCATTAATTCCTTCTGGCCTGCCGCCACACGACCTCAAATTAAAGACTGGTATCCTATTAATGATACTACGCAACTTAAACACACCTAATATCTGCAATGCTACGAGACTATTAATGAAATATCTGTGGAACAACATCATCAAAGCAATAATATTAACTAGGCCTGCCGCCGGACAGCTAGCGCATATTCCATGTATACCTATGATCCCAATGGGTATGCCTATTACTTTCCAGCGGTTGCAGTTTCCAGCGAATGTGTAATTTGCTCTCGCAATAAACAAATCCCATGGAAAAAATTTCGAATTTGTGGGAATAAATTTGAGCAAGGGATGTTTTTCTCATGGCGGGTTATCTAGAGTCGGAACTCCAGAAAACCAACATAGTTTGCTACAAGAAAATAATAAAATAATACACATAGTATAAAGAGAAGCGCTAACAAGTTAATGTAAATGTAATAAAACAAATGAAATGATACTTGTGAATAAGAGGTTCATACTTCCTATTTACGAAAAACTGAAGTTAATTTGAGGATTATACTCCGCTGTACTGTAAATCTAAATTTAATAAAACCTATCAAAAATAGCGAGCTAAGTCGTGGGCGGTCGGTATTAAAAATAATATGTTAAAATTAATTATCTTATGTTAAGTTGTAATTACTGAGAAAATTGTTTAAATTACTTTTGAAATGTAAATTTAAAATTTTGTAATAAAAATATTATTATTTATGTAAATGGAATAATAAACAGATGCCCAGCAAAGCGGACGAGGGTACTGCTAGTGACCAACAAATTTACTTTTCTTTTTAATATTTATTTTTCTCTCCCTGGTAATTTTGTATTATTTCTTGTAGTTTCATGTAACTTGCAGATGCTGCAATTTAATGGTGAAAGAATAATTTAACTTATTACTGATTACATTAATTAAGGTTATCTTCCTTCTTCACAGCAATTAATTTTTCAAGTACATTATATGATATGAATACAAAACGTTATAAAATAGGTAAATTATAGAATATGTATTAATTATATTGTCTACAACATTTAAATAAGCTGTGACTTGGGTTAATGTCAAATATTAATCTGTCATTTCCAGTTCCGATTTGTTTTATACACTCCGAGTTATTCCTCACACTATCTGAAAATTAGATTTATTTACAAAATTAAATTAGGAATTTAAATAGAAATTAAAAGAAAGGATATATTATTAAATATGTATTTTAATGTCGAATCTCATGTCTGTTTTAGGTATTACTACAGAAGTAAAGTGTTAATGCCTGTCGAGCATCAGAGGCTGTGCTACCGATTCGGGCCTAATGCGAAAGGCTGGCAGACAGACAACCCAAACTTTGAAAAACCAATCTCCAAATTATCAATTTGAAACGCATTCCTGTGTCTCAAACCAAAAGAATCACACACCAACTTGTTGGCATTAAAGTAATATATTGCACAAAGTCCAAGCAGAGAAGTGTTTTTAATATGTAGTAGACGATTAAATTGATTTGGTTTTTGCTGTTGGGAAAAAATTCAATAAGGTTGTTAAGGTGAAGCATCTAATAAAATAGTGAATATGTATGTGAAAAGTTTTGAAATGTTTGGAAGAGAAAAAAAAAATATAATTATGCACCGTACAATTCAAGCCATATTATTTTCCTTAACCAACCATACTTCTAAGTGTTGAGTGTTGACCGAGGTAGTTGTGACGATTGCATAGTCATGAGGTTTATTTTAGTGGTATGTGTGAAAAGTTGGTAGCTGTGTGTGCGCAAACTGTCGTTCGCAATAAGCTCTTTGCAAATTTAATTTGTACTTTGTATTAACTGTTATATATATATATATATATATATATATATATATATATATATATATATATATATATATATATATATATATATATATATATATATATATATATATATATATATATAAGGGCTTAATATTGATCACGGTCACACATAATTTTTATTGATTTTATACCTCAGCTACCTTTTGTATTAAAGTTTGCATTTTTTATTATACTCTGCCCAGCTGAGCGTGACCGTAGATACTCTTTGTCTTTTAGCTTGTGTTTTGCATGGTCGCCGCGAGTAGCGCGCGGGTGACGGCGTATTTCCTTGCTGTAGGTCAAGGCAGAAGTTCGTCGGCTGTCTGGCCATGTGGTAGCACAAAGTGTATGTGCTCGGGAAGTCAGCTGTTAACGCTGAGCGCGATTAAGCGGATAGCAATGGTACAACATGCCTGTCGCGTAACGAGGCTTCGACGACTGCACGTATACAAACGGTGCCAAAGACGTCGGTGTGTTTGTTGTGTCTGAATTTGTTAAGTTTACGCCCTTTAGGGCGTAGCAGGGCTAACGGAAGGCAAGGAGAAGGACGCACACCGTAAAAAAAATCAAGAAAGCATGGACACAAAAATTCCAAATCAATACAAATATATTGAAACCCATCTATACATTAGCACCAAGAACAAATGTTTTGAAACTTGATTTGAAACATATAATTTGCATCTGCAAATTTATGTTGCTTGCTACCAATCGGTTAACTAGGGGAAGGAGAGAATACGCATGCACTAGAACAAACAGAAAAACAACAATAGTAATATATCCTGAGAAATCAAACAACCTTAATAAACATTTGTGAAATCCCATTAAAACAGGTAAAATGACTCCCTGAGTAAAGCACCATTACAACTTCAAAAGTAAAGTATGCCTGATGATTCACTAAAAAGTACAACATGGAATAATACTTTTAAAGAATACCACTGGCAAGGAGCAAAACCCCCATTGCACTTAACCATAAACATAAAGGCATGCCATAAAATATCCACTAAACGTCTTGACATTAAAATCCTTTTGGTAAATCGTAATCATGGAAAGTATTCCTACACTTGACCATGAGCATAACGACAAGCCATAAAATATCCCATAAACTCCTTGGCAATAAAATTCTTTTGGCAAATCATAATCCAGGAAACCATTCCTACAGCACGCCAAAAAAAAAAAAAGAATGAAGAATCCACCTCTTACAAACATTCCCCAAAATTACATATTAAAAATTCACACAGTCAAAACAGTGAGGTAACACTTCCCTACAAAAATCCATATACACAAAAATCGCTTAAAAAAAAAAAAAAAAAAAAAAAAAAAAAAAAAAAAAAAAAAAACACTACCAAAAAGGAAACTCTACCCCCGGCATTTACATAAACATTGTAATTGCAATACTTAACTTGTGCACTCAATTTACGGGAAAACGTGTCTATCATGCTGAAACCCCGAAGTACGAAGTGGTGTAGACATGATCTATCGTCGACCAGCCCGCGCAACTAGAAGAGGAACACTGCACACTTGCTCGGGCTGGGGACGAATATTTATACGCGAAAACGCGGCTCGGGCATGTTAAGGAGACGGCCACCAGATAGCGCTCGGCCGCGCCAGGAGCGCCGCGCACCTGTCTTCAGTATAGTTCAGAGCCTGGAAACATTCAGACGTGTGCCACCACGCGGTGTTTAGGGGCGGGGGAGGGCGAGGAAAAACAAAGTACCTTTTCTGCAGCAAAAATATTTCCTCTTCAAATAGTTACCCCTCTTCAAACAATAAGTTTATCAATCTGGGCTATTAAATGCAGAAGTGGAAAATAACCAAGCAGACTTGCTAACCAAGTTCATTAACATCATGTAGTTATGTAAACACACCAACCCCATAATAGCAGCATTTAATCGTAATCCAGGAAATTCCTATATATTTCACCAGCAGGCAGGGCGAAAATTAAATCGTTCAGGTAGGACAGTATTTGGCAGGATAGGAGTACTTACAGAAAATTACTTGAGCTTGCTAAAACACACCCGTGTCAGACTTGAAGCAGGGCTTCAATCCTCCCACACACTGGAAGAGAGCTGCAGGTGTCTCTTCTCCAAACCCGCAGAAGCTGATGGATGAGGCACACAGTAGAAAACAGCCGATGACGAAGGAATGGACAGGTCATCCCTCGTATATTCTGCTCTAGAACAACAGTTGCTCTGGCAGGGTGGAAAGGAATACGGGAAACAGGCAAAGTATTAGGGGGGATATGTCAGCCTGAACTAACCTACCGAAACTTCTAATAACGCCCCCTTGTGTTTCTTCACCGTAAAAAATATATGAGGCGGATATCCTTTACCTACTAATTTATAAAAACAACTACTTGTAGTTTACTCCTTTAGGAGTTAATTTAAACTAATTCACATTGCTAGCGAACATCTTTAAAAAGGAAATTTTAACAACAATATTTTCATTACCTTACTTCCAAAATAAACTACCATACAGTGAGAGCCCTCCCCTAGTGGTGACAGTGCTCTTCTTCAGGGCGCGGGGGCTGGCCGATCTTCTGGTGTCTGATGAAAAATATTAATATTAGAGACATGGCTTTTTAAAAACTTGTTCGTTGTTGGGTCCTGCAACAACATTGACATAAGGTGTAAGAAAACTAACAATGCTATTTGGGCCATCGTACTTAAAGCCTAATTTTGCTGAGAAGGAATCAACCTTTCTAGACAAAAGATGAGTCTTTACGAGAACTAAATCACCAACCTTGTAAGAAACACGATCATATTGCTCGTCCTGCGCTCTACGCATATGGCGATAGTATTCCTTGAGATACTTGGCAGTTTCCTCCCAGAATCCATTTCGCTCCCCTACATCTTCATCAAAATGTAAGCCCCAGGCATTAAGAAGAGGATGCAATAATCTTCGATCAAAGAACACTTCTTGCAGTGCCAACGCTATAGCAGCATTTACACAAGATTTCAAGGCCAACATTATGACATGGATCCCTTTATCCCAATCTGTGTGAACATCATGATGAAAGGCAACACGTGCAGCCGTAATGGTACGATTGTACCGCTCTGCCATATTAGCTTGAGGGTGATAAGGGGTTGTATGAACCAAATAAACTCCCCAAGAAAAATCTATATTAAATAACACGGTGGAAGCAAAATTTTTCACATTATCAGTAATAACTTGGGAGGGTGAACCAAACTAACAAAACACTTGTTCCTGCAAAATCATACAAATAGTAGTGGACTTCTGGTTTCTCATGGGGAATAACAAAACAAACCTTGAATATCCATCAACCAGAACAAATAAATAATTAAAACCCTTCTTAGATCTAGGGAGAGGGCCAAACACATCCATATAGACTCTTTTCCATACAAAACTAGGTGGTGAATTATTAAACTGTCCTTGGGCTTTACTGTTAGGGGCCTTTGGCTGCTGGCACTAAGCTGACTGTTTGACCCAAACTATAATTCCAGACTACATTTCTGGCTAAAAAAAATGTTGTTCAATACGCTGCAAAGTGCGTTCTTGTCCCTGATGAGCGCCCAAATATGAGTTATGGAAATAATCAAACACCATTGGCCTCCCTGCCTTGGGTACATAGATCTTGAAAACACCCTTACGTGAAGCTTTGCCAATAATCCCCTTCTTCACAATAAAATCAGTTGGTTCAACTAGCTGGATTTTATGCCACAACTCTGCACATTCGTCGTCCTTTTGCTGCCAAACCTTAATATTTAAATAAGTCGCCGAAACTTCCAGAACATTTACCTGCTCCTGATTTCCTCCATCACACACAAACTCGTCAGGTTCAAACATTCTAGACAAACTGTCCGCTACACAATAAATTGTCTTTTCCCTTTACATGGACTATGCAAAATGAAAAATTACTAAGGCGCTCAATCCAATGGCCTAATTTACCCAAAAGTTTCTTGGAATTCCAAAGTCATGTTAAGGCTTAGTTGTCTCTACTCAGCTGAAAACGAGTACACTCCTGATAATCGGAAAATTTCTCAACTCCAAATACACAAGCAAGAGTTTCCTTTTCACATGTCAAGTACTTTCTTTTGGTGGATGTTAATAGCCGACTAGCATTAGCAATGGGAAAAACACTATCCTCATATTCTTGTTACAAAACGGCGCCTAATGCCAGGGAGCTTGCATCTACATGCAGTACAAACTTACGGTCAAAATCAGCCAATCTTAACACTGGTGGAGAGGCCAAATAAGTTTTTATTTTCACCAAAGCCACCCCTTGCTTGTCTCCCTACAAAAACTCTAGGCCCTTATGTTTCAAAAGATTAAGGCGTTCGGCCAATTCGGCAACAGATGGAATAAATCTGGCATATTAGTCTATCATGCCCAAAAAACGCCTTACACCTCGTAAGTTCTTCCGACGGGGAAAGGAAAGCACACAGTTAATACGATCAGAGTCTAACAACAATTCTCCTTAACTCAGAATAAAACCCAACAGCTTCACATGCTGTCTACACCAGCTGATTCGCTCTGGATTCACGGTCAATTCCGCTTCCAAAAGCTTCTGTAGGACTAATGTAACATGTTCCCTGTGCAACTCCTTAGCCTTACTATAGATGACAATATCATCCAGGTAGTTAAAACAAATAGCTTCATATGGCAACAATATAGTCTCTAAAGCTTAAGAAAGTGCCTGGGCCCCAAATGAAACACCATAAGTGACTTTAGTGCATTCAAAAACTACCCAAGGAATAACAAATGCAAGAAATTTTCGTGCATCTTGGTGCAATAAAACTTGGTGAAAGGCTTGATTCAGATCTAACACTGTAAAATACCTGGCCTTCCATAATAACTGAAAAAACATGGTCTACTTTAAGTAAAGGGAAACGGTCGATTTCAATTTTTTAGTTGATACTTCGGTAGTCTATCACTAACCGGAATTTACCAGGCTATTTTTTGTTTACTAAAAATGCAGGGCCCGCATAACTACTAGTAGAGCACCGAACAACATCCTCATCAAGCAAGTGGACTAGCATTTTTTTAAAAGCTTGTATCTTATCTGGACCTACACTATAGCGATGGCACCTAACCGGGATGTTGTCGGTCAGTACAAGATCATGCATATATTGATTACATACTCCCAGTTTGTCTGTTATTACAGATGGGAACTTCTCTTGCATTTCTTGCACAAAATCACTATCAATTCATTTACCTTCTTACATTCCTCCTTCCCCATCAGCTTTACCCCTTATTTACAAAAAGGAAAACTCAGTGTGCCTTCATGCAAATTTGAATAGGCACGAGTGATGTGGAGGAAATCTACGCCCTAAATTATAATGTGGCTTAAGTGTGGCAAAATGAAAAATTCCTTCTTTCAGGATAAATTACCTATGTCCATACTAATTGTCAAACGAGCACTTGATTACATCAAACTTGCATTTGCTAGACTAAAAACAGTTTCCTGACTGTGTTCATCACACATAACGCCTATGGGATGTTCCTTAAACAACTTATTACTAATAGACTTATCGATCAAGGACACTGAATAACCACTATCAATCAGGATGAGTTCTTCAACTTAACCTAACTTCACTAGGACAAATGGGAAGTTAATCTTTCCTTGGTTTTGAATTTTCTTAATTCTCTTCTTTTGCTTAGGGCAATTACGTCCTTTTGTTATCTCATTCTTATGGAAATTATCCCCTACCCTAGTCACTTTGTTACCACTCACAGTTTGGACATACCAACTCTTAGGTTGATCTTGATTAGGACATTGAGCTTTAAAATGGCCGAGCTCACCGCAGCCAAAACACGTGACAGGAAATCTGCTCTTTTCCATTGACTTAGTCTGAGAATTATCTGCCGGGACCATACACACGTTACATTGGTACTCTTTGTGATTAAGTTTACCCCATTTAAAACAAACACTCTTTTTGTGGGCTTGGGGAATCTTTTATCCTTAGGACGAGCCCTATTAACCGCACCTCCTTCACAATCCTTCACCTGCATGCACACGTCTACACGATGGAACAACTGTCTCAGCGAGCTCAAGGTTTTTGGACTATCAACTGATAATACATAAGGCTGATACTGTGGCAGTACATGATCGATAATGCTCTCTACAAACTCAGATTCCCTATATGGCAAACCTAAGAACTCTGCCAGACATTCTATCTTACCTAAATATGTCAACAAAGTATCTCCTGTGTGTTGATTTTGTTGGAGAAACAAGCGTTGTAAACGGTCATTATCATGCTCACTATCAAAAATTTAAATATGTCTTTAACTACAGTGCCCTAAGGTGAGCTTAATTCTCTAACACTAAGGATAATGGGATGTAGCTTACTAGGAACATGAACCACTAAAACGCTCACAGTATCTTGTAATGAAAAGACCTGCGATTTTACTATTAAAGAAACTTGTTGTAGAAAATTTACCACTTCGACCACAGCACAACTACTAAGAGTATGAATATCACCCAAAATTTTTCCTACATATTTTCTGGCTACCGAGGAAAGTATACCAACACTGGAAGAAAATTAAGATGACTCACCACTAACTTCATTCCTACCACAAGTAGCATCCCTCGCCAAACCAAGAGCTAAAGTCTTCAAGTCCAAAGTCACTTCCTGAGACAAGTCTGGAATATGAAGTTGTTGGAGCAGCTGCGTAAGAGTCTCTTTGAGCAGTTGCTGCAACCAGGCGGTGCATTTTAACATTTTAAAATCAACAATTAAATACTATTCAATAACTGATAAAACTAACAAAGCCTGTGTTCAATCCAGCTTTCAGTAGAGTGACACAATTTTTGTTACGCCCATTTAAGGCGTAGTAGGGCTAAAGGAAGGCAAGGAGAAGGACACACACCATAAAAAAATCATGAAAGCATTGACACAAAAATTCCAAATCAATACAAATATATTGAAGCCCATCTATACATTAGCACCAAGAACAAATGTTTTGAAACTTGATTTGAAACATATAAATTGCATCTGCAAATTTATGTTGCTTGCTACCCATTGGTTAACTAGGGGAAGGAGAGAACACACATGCACTAGAACAAACAGAAAAAGAACAATATTAATATATCCTGAGAAATCACACAACATGAATAAACATTTGTGAAATCCTATTAAAAAAGGTAAAATGACTACCTAAATAAGGCATCATGACAATTTAAAAAGTAAAGTATGCCTGATGATTCACTAAACAGTACAACGTGGAATATTAATTTCATGAATCGATACCATTGGGTAGGAGCAAAAACCCTCATTACACCTAACCATGAACATATAGATATGCCATAAAATACCCCGTAAACTGCTTGACATTAAAATCCTTTTGTTAAATCGTTAACCTTGGAAAACATTTTTACACTTGTCAGTGAGCATAAAGGCATGCAATGAAATATCCACTAAACTTCTTGGTATTAAAATTCTTTTGGCAAATCGTAATCCAGGAAATAAAAGGAAGAATCCACCTCTTACATGCATTCACATAAAATACAGTATTGAAAATTTACACAATCAAAACACTGAGGTAACCCTTCCCTACAAAAAACCATAGAGACAAAAATCGCTTAAAAAACACTACCAAAAAGGACACTCAACCCGCGTCATTTTAAACAACTACTTTCATTGTAATACTTAATTTGTGCACTCATATTACGCGAAATGTGTCTATCAAGCTGAAACCCCGAAGTACGAAGCGGTGTAGACATGCTCTATCGTCAGCCAGCCCGCGCAACTCGAAGAGGAACACTGGACACTTGCTCGGGCTGGGGACAAATATTTATACGCGAAAACGCGACTCGGGAAGGTTAAGGAGGCGACGGGAATAGTATACAGGCGTATGGAAGGTGTCGGATAGTGCGAGGCTGAACTCGTTGCCAGTAGTAGCCACCAGACAGCGCTCGGCCATGCCACGAGCGTCGCGCGCTTCTCTTCAGTGTAACTCAGCACCTGGAAGCGTTCAGACGTGCGCCACACCTTACTGGGTTTTTTGCGTGGGCTGTCGGGCGGGTGCGGGGGGGGGGGGGGGAGGGGCGAAGAAAAATAAAGTACCTTTTTCTGCAGTAAAAATATTATCTTCAAATAGTAACCCATCTTAAAAAAAAAAAAAACATTTCATTATTCTGGGCTACCGAATACAGACGTGGCAAATAACTAAGCACACTTGCTAACCAAGTTCATTAATATTATGTAGTTCTTTAAATATACCAACCCCATTATAGCAGCATTTAATCGTACTCCAGGAAATTTTAAGCATCACATATTTAACAAGCTGGTGGTGCGAAAAATAGCTTGAGCTTGCTATTTGACAGGTGTGTCAGATTTAAAGCAGGGCATCAGCACCAATAGCCTCCGCGAAATTTGCAGTAACTTTTGTGTGCTTTTCCACAATGTTAGTTGCAATACATTGTCTTATCCGTCACGTCACGTTCGTAATTATTACGTTTGCGTGAGTGGACTGCTCGAAAGAAGGCACGTGAATTGTGTTTCTGAATAAGCGTACCAAATTGTTGGAAGAATTTCTTTGGTACGCCGGGCGGCGGTCGGTTGACATCAGCCATGCAGTCGCTCCCATTTGGATGTAGTTGGACAGCAGGCTTTCTAGCCTGTCGGGGTCGCAGCTGCTAAGAACGGTTTCGTCACTCAACAGAAAATAAGGTACTGTGTCCTCAAAAATATTGCCCGAGAACATCGCGGGATGTTACAACTGAAAATTTCCCCGATTTTGACTTTCATGGTTCACTCACATGGCCTACAACCGGCGACTACTTTTTATGTGTGCAAACGATGTGTTTTATAATAATTTGAATGCCAAGTTTTGGCTTTTAGCACCGGTGCGTGATTTATATATATTTTTATTACGGTGCCATATATTAACTACCAGCTAATGTTCAGCATGTATTCAAATGAACTCAAAGTAAGTTGTAAACATGTTTTCCAGTTATTGGAAATAAACGAACCCAAAAATTACTTGCGCAAATTATCAATTAGTATTGTCGCTAACCCTGCATACACTTTATTAAAAAACATTTCACAAAGTAATGAACGCATTTTCACCAGAATACAAGTGCCTTAAAGTTTATACATTCCATAAAAATATATTCATAGGGATGAAAATCAACAAGGGGTTTTTGAAGACGAGCGCTGCTTGTCGCTTGGTGTGTAGTAATTGTTCTGAGAGGCTAATCGCAAGTGAGGTAGAGTTGACGTGCCTGAGCCCTTAAGTGACAAGGGCGACTCAAATCTGCGCCACTCTGCTAGCCCTTTTTCGCCCTATGCAGTAGTTTATAATACTTTTTAGTCCAACCACCATGGCCTCTTGGGTGTATAGAATCGATAAACTCATTTTGTTAGCGACACTAAGCACGGCAAGCATAATAGTAAATGAGACGGAAAGTATTGACGAATTTCGGAGAAAAATGACCACCTTTTTTTGTGTAGAGCGGATAAAAAAAGCAACCAGCTGAGCGGTAATGATAGCACGCCCCTAGCAATACAAATTGGAAACACCGAAATTGCACGTACTCTAGCTCATTCTTCCCTAGATAAAGTTGTCATTATAAATTATTGCAATATTGAAAATATTTTGAAGTTTTGTTTACAAGTGGATAAGTTAAAGAGAATGAATATTTTTGAGACTGATACGTTTTTGATGCAGCCCCTAGTTAATAAATACAGTGATGTCGTTTTAGACGTGTTGTTATCCAGTATTTCATTAGGCGAATAATGGTGCTTGACTAAAAGTAGATTGTGGGATGAATCATGCCCCAAAAGAGCTAAAGGTGGGTTGAATGAAAAATACATTCACAGTTTTCAAAGTTTTGATGAGAGCGTCATGTATTTTTACCAATCAGTTTTTGATCATGCATGCACCTTAAACCTCAGCTATGATGAAAATCAAATAGTAGAAATTGTTGTTGAACATTTGTTGTCGGAGGTGCAAGTCCAGAGTGTGGAGCACACCTTCCCGCAGTCGCTTGACGAGTTGAGGAAATGGGCCATAAATATTCAAAACGTATTTATGTCGTACTAGAATTTGAAAAAAGAACAGATTCGTAAAGTAAGTAATGGGCATGCGGCCCAATCTAATGTGAATAATGTACACAAGGAAATTTCTAAACAGGCATGGAAATGTTTTTCTTGTGGTAGTGGGAATCACATTATAGTACAATTTACGCATGACAAAAATATTATTAGGTGCTTTAATTGTAACAAGCCACAACATTTGGCCAGAAATTGTAGATTTTCTGAGAAGAAAGGTGACCTCACTAAGGAGGTGGGGGAATGCAATGAAATTAAAAAGAAATTGTATGAAACCATGAAAGTGAAAGAAATGCAAATTTCGAGCCTGCTAGATACTGGAGCCAATGATTATTTTATCAGTCAAAATTTTGCCAGCTCATTAGTTAAGGAATTTCCTGAGTGGAAATCAAAAATCCAAGTCAGTACATGTTTTAATTTGTTTGTGGTCAACGGGATTTCGTTTAATGTGTCTGCCAAAATGTGTTCACATTTTAAAATTGGCAAGTATTCCCGGACGAAAGAATTTTGGATTGTACCAGGCCTCGTTAGTCAGATGATATTGGGTTTGAATTTTCTCTCTGAAACTAAAGCATCCATAGATTTTCATGAACAGGTATTGAGGTTTTGTTTTGACCTGAAAGGCGGTCCTATAAAGTTAAAATCGTGTACGTCGAGTAGAAGGACTTGCAAAAACAACAAGGCAAAGGAGATATTTTTGAGGGTAGACAAAAGGAAAAATTTAATAATTTACTATCAGAGTTTCAGGATGTTATCACAAAGAGGTTATGATGTTGTGATCGTATGTCCTACGAATTACGTGTTACTGATGACGACCCGATCAGATTAAAGCCTTACCAATGCTCACCTCCTAAGCTTAGAGTTATGAGAGAAATTGTAACTGACTTGTGTAAACAAATCATTGTTCTCCATGCAATGTCCGCTTAAGCCTCACCTGCCCGTCTAGTAAGTAAGAAGAAGAATTGGCAGCATAGGTTCGCAATTGATTATTGCCTGCTAAAGAAAAAAAGTTAAAGTGGATCCGTTTCCCATGTCAAACATCGAAAATGTGCTTCAATATTTTGGTGAGGCAAAGGTTTTTTCAGTCAACCATTTAAATTCTGCCTTTCATCAGTGTTTGTTGCATAAGAAGAGTAAGCCCTTGAAAGCCTTTGTGACCCGTTGGGGTCATTTTGAATGGAACCAGGCTCCGTCCTGGGTCAATTTTGGAGGACAATGTTTGTCTAGAATTTTATAAAAAGCCTTGGAAGAATTTCACTTTAAATTTGTAATTTTGTTTTTAGATGACATTAGAATTTTTAAAAAAATCCAGAAGAACACCTTGAACACAAGATTAGTCCTCACAAAATTAAGGCAGTTAGGGTTTACAGTAAATCCTGAAAAAGTTATGTGGGGGAAAACTGAAATCAAATTCTTAGGATTTATGTTTCCCAGGGGGAACTTATCATGGACCCAGAGAAAATTTCGCCCATCGTTAATTTTCGTCGTCCTCGAAACATAAAAGGTGTCATGCATTTCCTTGGAATGTTAGGATATTTTCCCATTTCGTAGACAATTATGTTGAGATTTGCGCCCCTTTAAACTTCTTAAGAAAGAAAGAAACCCCGTTTGTGTGGACTGAGAAAAAGCTTTTAATGGCCTTAAGTTTGCTATTTCACAACCATCTGTTTTAATTTTGCCTAATTTTGGGAACTGCACTCGAGATCGTTCGAGTACTGCACTCGAGATCTCGAGTGCAGTTATTATACGAGACGTCTCGCACAGTCCGCAACATATACGAGACAATTGTTGTGAGCTCCAACCCCTGAAACTCGCATACGTTTTCAGTGTCTGAGGGGAGTGCCAGGCAAGCGTATACGAGTGACATTTTGTCATGTTGGTGAACCTGCGGCGAGACGGGAATAAATATTAGCGGAACTCAGCCAATCAGAAGCGTCACTTGTATCACGCGTGTTTGTTTATTTACATTGTACGCCGTTGAATAAGCAAATGGCTAAAATTACCAAAATATCCAACGAGCAGAAATTTATTCTTCTCGAATTTGTAGAAGGTTTCGTGATTGAATATATGGTGTTGTGCCGTTCATCTATCATGTTTACAGAGAATTAATTGTGAAAATAAAATCTTGTGTTGTTGGAAATACCAACGAAATTAGGTTATTGTCTTTGTTAGTGACATGACTTGATGCAATATTTATATGCCTTACAGCTAATAATATGGATATTAAATGTTACGCGGAATAGCAGATTTGTTTTTTGTCTTTCAAATAGTTTGCGTGGCAGGGATTGGTCAGTAAAATTCTTCCCTGTGGAAATTACATACAATTTAATTAAGAGAACACAGTTGTGTATCATACATTGCCATAATGTTTACATTGCATTATAAATAATGAAATGTGAATTTATATGATAAGTTACCCATCGTTTGGAGAGTATTAGCAGCTACATGGCACTTTGCTAGACGTCGTGTGAACTGTGAAGTCCATTGATACTTTTAGTGTAATAATACTGCAGATGTAGATTAAAGGTGTCGGTTATTTTGGGTAATGGGATGTAGTTTTTGGCTACTAGCCTGAAGTGTTATTGAATTTAATTAATTTACTTTGTTAAGAAAAATTGTAGGAAACAAGAAACTTGCCCAAGGCAAACTGACAGCTGACTGGACAGCCAAGGATGCCAGCCGGTTGTGGGAAGAAGTTTCTGTGAAATTGAATGTTTGTGCAATAATAATAACATATATTATTTAGAGAGTTTTATATGCAAGAATGACTAAATAATAACTTATGAGGTCTAACCAACCAACTACATGTCACTGAACAATAATGAACCTCAGTAGCAGGCTATGTAAATTACACTTCTACTCATAACCTCATTTGCACTCTCAACACATTTAATTTTTGTCGATTCAACAAGTTCTTATTTTGCATACGATTATACATATGGCACAGCATAAATGATGCGTAAAGTGAATTCACACAGCGTTAACAGTCACTTATGTCTAATATTTTGTTTTTTTTTGATGCGCCACTCGTCTACGACTCCACATCTCGCACGGCGATGATCGAGAGAGTGGCCACTCGCACGGTCGAGACGTATACGATGGCTCTCGTATGGTTCGATCTTACCGTTTTCTAAAAACGTGCGAGTTACGGCCGCAATTCGAAGATTTCGTACACGAGTGCAGTTCGAGCTTAGGCCCCTAGAACGAAGGCACATAAATTATGTTTCTGAATAAGCGTACCAAATTGTTGGAAAATATTCTTCCGCTACGTCGGGCGGCGTGCGGTCAACACCAGCCATGCAGACTGTCCCATTTGGATGGAGTTGGACAGCAGGCTTTTTAGCCTGTCGGGGTTGCAGCTGCTAAGAACGGTGTTTATTCTTCGTGTACGCCTGGAGTTTGCAAACACAGTTTCGTTACTCAACAGAAAATATAGTATTGTGTCCTCAATAATATTGCCCGAGAACATCGCGGGATGTTACAACTGAAAATTTCCCCGATTTTGACTTTCATGGTTCACTCACATGGCCTACAACCGGCGACTACTTTTTATGTGTGCAAACGATGTGTTTTATAATAATTTGAATGCCAAGTTTTGGCTTTTAGCACCGGTGCGTGATTTATATATATTTTTATTACGGTGCCATATATTAACTACCAGCTAATGTTCAGCATGTATTCAAATGAACTCAAAGTAAGTTGTAAACATGTTTTCCAGTTATTAAAAATAAACGAACCCAAAAATTACTTGCGCAAATTATCAATTAGTATTGTCGCTAACCCTGCATACACTTTATTTAAAAACATTTCACAAAGTAATGAACGCATTTTCACCAGAATACAAGTGCCTTAAAGTTTATACATTCCATAAAAATATATTCATAGGGATGAAAATCAACAAGGGGTTTTTGAAGACGAGCGCTGCTTGTCGCTTGGTGTGTAGTAATTATTCTGAGAGGCTAATCGCAAGTGAGGTAGAGTTGACGTGCCTGAGTCCTTAAGTGACAAGGGCGACTCATAGTAACGGGATCTTATTGCGTCTCAGGGCAAACCCCTTACGCCTACAAGCGAACGAATTCATGCAATGAGACATGCATCGCGGCAGAAAGGGATGGGCAGCCATGGCCAGCGATTGGGGTCATGACTACCTTCCTAAGTGTACCTATACTTAACCTACAACGATGATGTGAAAAAAGGGGGGGGGGGGACCGGGACAGACCGTAAAAACCTTCCCGACAGAAAATAATTCAAAATCATTACATGCGTTAATCAGAAATGTTACGGGAAACAGAGTGTGTGGAATCATGCTCTTTGTTAGTAGGGATGAAAATCTAGTATAGAGGGGGCAGGAACGTCATGTCTTCACTTTATTTTGGAGTTGACGCTGGCTTAACCAGAGTGATGCTTGCACACTGCTCTGGTGATGGAAGCTGCGCTACCCATGTAGCAGAACACATATTGCCTATTTATGGTTTACAGTCGGATGCCAAGCCGGCCAAAAGTTGACCGCTAACTAGCCATATTCTATCCATAACTGGCCCAGGTGTGGTGAACACAAATGGCTCAAGCATGGTGCATGTGATTACAACAGCAATGACCCATCAATGTACCACTTCGAAGCCACCAGATGGTCTACTGATGGCTAGCCGTGCTTCTACCATAAGACAAACACTATAATATCGTAAAAATAATTACTTTTGTATCATTTCCAACTTTTCATTGTTTTTAAATTTCGTTTACTTCACTATTAAACACATTACAAGACATGAAAATTTTATGCCTACCAGAAAAGTGATGGGTGTGCGAACTAACGATCATTCCAGTGACAGCCCAGCATGCGAACAATTACACCACATTGCGTTCCTTTGTTTAGAAGACCTAATTTAGAATATATTTGGAATTTAATTATTAACAATCACTAATGTAATATAAATTACACCAATTATTTCATAGCCTTAAAATTTATTATGCAAACAAATCGGTTTTTAAAACGATGGAAATATACAACAAAGACAACAAAGATACTGTCGTTGAGAGAAAACTTCCTCCATTAATCGCGATATAAAACAAAACCTTGCCTTTAATGTAATTTTTCGCAGTACGTAAGACACCTGGATTTTTAAATGCAGTTGGCATATATGCATATATTAGACACTGAAACATCAAAAGCCCTTCAATGTTAATTTTCTAAAGGTGGTTAACAGTGGGTGCGTGCGGGTTCCAGATCAAGTGCCCAAAAGGGTTAAATTGATTTAAAGGATTAAATTGATTAAAAGGGTTCAGTTGATTAAACGGGTTAATTAGGAAAGGGGTTAATTAATTAGTGTTAATCAGGAAAGGGTTAGTTAGGTAATTGTGTGATTGGTGTTGAAAGGGTTAATTGTCAATTTGTAATTAGTAAAGGGTTAATTTTTTATTGGAAATTGTAATTGGCATTGAAAAGGTTAAGTGTCATATGGGTGATATTGGGGGAGCAGAAACGATATGCACTCTAGGACGTCTGGCAGTCGACTGAGGTGGGGGAGGGTGTGTGGGCAGCATATATGTAAAGAATTTTAAGCAAGTGTGTCATAAGTGTCATTTTGGGACAAAAGTGTAATAAGTCTAATTCTTTTTTATTTTCCTTTCGAAGGCTGAGTTGGATGGATGGACGAGGGAAAGGATCATGAGGTGTGGGAGGGGGTGCCGGGAGCACCAAGACACATCCACCTTGGTTGCTGTTTGGAAGAAGACTCAGGTGGTGGAGCACTTGCAACTAATGGTAGGCTGGGTGATGGGAGGGGAGTATGCCTTGTTTGCTGTGCTGTGTATCAACAGAGGTTGTAAATGTGTAATTCGAAATCATTGTTTTTTAATATATGACTGAATTTATCCCTCGTTATCTAATTTTGTAAGAAACACGAAAAAAATTATATAAAAATACGTCTTTAACGACGAGACACTTCACAACCCAAATCAATTGAGTGAAAAGTGAATAGTACTTATGTACGACTCATGTGAAATAAGTAGTAATTTTCTTGCCCAAGTAAGAGACGACTGGAGCACATTAAATAACTGGGAAATATGCACAAAAACCATTTACGAATTATACAAAAAAAAAACGAGAAACCGCACATAAGTAATCGGAAACAACTTCGATCATCACTTACCAAATGAATGACGTAGATATGGAAATATTAATCACGGTCAAAATGCAGATTGAATGCAGTATTACTAATTCAAACCTCCAGCCCTGAATAAATGTATCGACGTTGTGTAGCAGATGGAGAAAATGCAATAGTGAGGGCAGGAAATGCAAATTGTGGTACAGGTTGTGATGCTGATTGCGGTGCTAATTGTGGTGCTTATCGCGGAGCTAACTGCGAAGCTAACTGCAGAGCTAACTGTGGAGCTAACTGCAGAGCTACTCTGGGAGTATGTGGAGCAGGTGGAGCAGATTGTGGGGCAGGTAGAGCAGGTTGTGGAGCAGACAGAGCAGGTTGTGGAGCAGGTGGAGCCGATTGCAGTACTGATTATGGTGCTGATTGTGGTGCTACCATGGTGATAATGGGGTGCTAATGTGGTGCTAGGTGTGGTGCTATTTGCAGTGCTATTTTGGTGCTAGGTTAATTATATGGGACTACGATTGAGTGCCAGCTAGTATCCCTCACTCCAAATATGGGCAGCACTAGTTTGGTATCCTCCTGTCTGAGATCCCTTCCCAGATTAATACACAGACTTCGTGTATAGCAGCTTTATCACACAACATCATGTAGACTCGCTGGCTTGTTCAATCACATTTATAGAAACCTATATATTTTATGTTTTCTTTTCTGAAGATGTTACATTTTTCATTACTTAATCTGTTTGTTTCTGTCAAAAATGTATTTTATGTATTCATTATTTAGTTCCTTGTATTTGTTTTAATGTGTAGAAATATCGGTGAAATAATTATTGAAAATTTACCCTTGTTGTGTTACCAAGAGTATTAAGTCGATGAATTCATTTTTAAAAATGGTTCTTTATGCTCTAGTGCTCCTTGTTTGTAAAAAAAAAAATTTCTTCATGTGTTCTACTATTAAAGCAAGTTTTAAGTTGTCCAACTGTTTACTCCCATTGTTGTTGAAAATCCATTTCAATATTTAAACACAATTGTATGTTAGAGTGTATATCATGTGTTACACAAAGTGTCATCCATTTCAGCACATAGTTGAGGAACACTATCTCTCGACAGCTAGCCAGCATACATCAGCATGTGGACTCACATACACAGAAAACTTATAAACTTATATGTTTTATTACCCTTTTCTTTTATAGGGTTATTCATTCTTTAAAGTAATCAGTATGTCATGTTTAGATGATTGTTTAAAAAAAATCATTTGTTCATCTCTTTACGACTAAGTTAAGAGTGTATTTTAAAATAAGGAAACCACTTGCTGCATCATTCAGTTGCTGCATCATAGATTCGCCTCATCACCCGTTCATTCCTGCATTCACTCATGTGTAAGATATGGAATCCATAATGAACTTTTATGTAAAAAGACACTCAATTACGAAAATTACATAAGGTACTAAATAAAATATATAACAACACACACAAATTTTCAATTCATACTAAATGCAATACTTTTACTTACTGGAACATTATCATATTTACAAAACACGTTGCCATACTTTATACTACAACAAACATATTAAATACTTACTTTATAATACAAAAAAAAACATATTTAACACTTACTTTATAATACAAAGCAATATATTTACCAAATACTTTATACTTCAAGAGACATAGTTAAGAAAAACAACATATTTGCCAATGACTTTATACTTAGAAAACAAACAACATATTTGCCAATGACTTTATCCCTCAAGAAACATATTCACAAAAACCATTGTTCTTATTATAACCCTTACAAAAATATATAAATATAAAATCCTGAGGACTATTAAAAGACATATCTTTCAATTACTACTAAATATATACAAGTTGGAGCACTATGTTGGGTGTCTCATGCAATATGTACACATTCTACGCACTTAAGGGGTGCGTGGTTTTGTATCACATACAGGTATTTCTTCTTTAACTGCCAAACACACAACAACTTGCAGCTCACACAAACCATATGACTATAGTAGTGATTCATAATAAAGATGTTAACTTGTTGTGTAGGTTGACATGGTAATGTAGCAAACAGGAACGTAGAAATTTTGATTTGCGATGTTAACAATGATGTAAAGGAAGGTGAACAATGGGATGTTTCAAGTTAACAGGTAGTACAGTTGTCTTGAGCGGAGAAAGGGTATGGTGTCGAATCATTATGAGGGTGAGTATGACGAATCTTGTAGTTGCAATCGATGGTTGGTGCAGATAGATGTGGCGACACCTACAAGCATTGTTGTTGTGGCAGGCATGGCAGTTGTGGTAGTTGTGTCAGAATTGTGGTAGTGAGTGAAAATTTCGAGGAAAGATTTATTGTGGGATTTGGTAGTGCCCCCAAAGTAAAGTTGATACTCCATCCAGCTCAATGAAGCACTTATCGTCTAAACACAATTGCACCACTTTGGTCATGTATTCGGTGTAGATGTGACTATGCAAATGTAACTTGTATTGGGTCCCCAGCACCCTGGTACAATTGCTGAGGCAATTCCGATAAACCTCATAACAGGGTGATTGCAAAACATTAGGTTTTACTCCCTTTGCTTACATATACACTGCTTATTCGAGACAATGTTTGTGTAAAGCTTGGGATGTAAACCCACAAAGTGTGTAATGATGTGGCCGGCACATTCATCCTTCATCACTCCAGTCATGCCTTTGTTCTCATGTGAGAATCCTTGCAGATTATCGAACAATGCTTTTAAATCTGAAGAAATTACTTCATAAACATATCTACAGGCAATTTCATAAATAAAACTATCAGTATCACAATATAAAAGGTGCAAGGCTGGCGGAGGAAATTTGGGAACCATATACATGTAATGAATATCGTAAAGACAAATAGAGATTGTCTACCAGAATGTTGTATCGACTGTGCTTGGGGGAAGCGGACATGTTCCGAATTGTTGTATGCGATGGTTTTGCTTTGTATGAGTCAGATTCACTCTCTGAATCACCCAAAAAAAAGTTATCCAATAATAAATCGAAATGTGATTGCTTGGGGGAAACAGCAGCATTTTAAAAGCTTGCTATAGCCGGTCTTTCCGTTTGTGATTCAGACTCACTTTCTGTATCGCTAACGAAGAGACCTTCCAGCAAACTATCAAGACTCTGTTGCTTTCTAACTCATGTTTCACCAAATAAATTTCCTCTCAAAACTACGCTCACTGACCCACAAATAGGCTGACATGACATTCTAGAACCAAATAGAAATAACACACTATTAAACACTTACCACGATTACCTGTTCTATATGAAAGAAAATAATAATTAGCGAAACACATATTTTATATACAGTAAAACCATATCAAGCATCTGGAATAGCTTTTATATGTAGTGGGTAGACTATTTGTTGTTTAATTACTATAAAACATTTAGCAAATACAATTCACATTAATGTATTGAATTGATTTGAAATTTAGTTGTTGTGTTAACTTCTTTGCTAAAACAATGTGTTTACAGGACTGCAAAAACTTTTTTTATGTTAATTTTAGTTTTTCTACAAAATTATTTTTCTAACGTGAACTAATTCGGTTTATAATTGACAATTTTAAAGTTGGAAAAATCCAAAAACCAACAAAAATATTTTTCCAGAAACTTGTAGCAAGTTTGGAGAAAACAAAAAATACCAATGAATTACTATACTACATTATTTACACTTGAAGACAAACATAATTTAAAAAATAATTAACATCTTTTACAAATATCCTAAATACAACATAAAAAATAAACACACTAACTACCCAATCCACCCCTCACATACATACTCAAATATCAAATTCTCCATACACAAATAAATTCTCCATACAGCCAATGACATTCCAAACAGTGGATGCAGGGGGGAGCGAGGCATATTATTCTTCCTGCCCCCATGTAACATGGTGGTACATCCCCCCCTCTTCACCAATCCACACTCTCGAACTCACCCCACCCATAACAAACAAGTAAAATTTTTTCTATATATGTATATGTTTAATTTTTATAACATTTTTAAAAAGTTTATAACTCATCTTAAATACTAAACAAACTACCTAATTACCCACCCCAGTCAAACAGTCCATAGGTTCACCATATACACAAGTTCATTCAGCTTGAATTGTACAACACCATTCACCACCATTCTGAGCAGAGTATAGAGGCTTGGTGTATTGCACCCCCTAGCACTTTCTTAGAGAGTGGTTAATCATCCTTTATTTTCTCTGCTCCAACACTCATACTAGCAGTCATGCATCCTCCCAACCCAATTTCTTAAAATTAATTAAAAACTACCTAACTACCCACCCTCCTCAAACATTCCACATTTAACACATATACTTGTTTCCAATCAGCTTTCAAACATCCTTCACTGTGCAACTCATTCTGAGCAAAATACAGAGCTGGTGTAGGCCAACATCCCACCATGCTAGGCACAGGGGCGTTGTTACCTTTGATTTTTTATTTTACTCCATGAAACACACAAGCAATCATACAAACCCACCCATAAACCCAAAGACTTACAAACTAGTTATAAACTAAATTACATATCCTACCTTTCTCAAAATTTTCCACATTCTCACCACATGCCCATATCCAAAACGCTTGAGACATCTGTCATCATCATACAAATCATTCTTGGTTGATAATTTGAATCATTAGTGATGGACCTCCCCTAGCACTCAAAAGAGAGTGGGTTGAATTCCTTTTTTTTTCGCCAGTCCATACACTCATACTAGCAATAATGCACACACCCATAAACCCAAAGTCTTAAACACTACTTACACATCAAACATTCCACAAACACACCACATACACAACTTCACTCAGCTCCATACATCCTTCATCGATTAACTCATTCCATACAAAATAAAGGGCAGGTGTTTGCCAACATCCAATCATGCTAGGAACAATGGATGTAGTTCCCTTTTATTATTTACCTTGCTTTATCGAGTACATAAACAATCATACACCCTCCTCTTCCCCTCACAAAAATATCTTAAACACTACTTACAAACTATACACAATTAAAGTCCCACCCTCCTCAAACATTCCACATTCTCACCAAATACTCGTTTCCTATCAGCTTTCAAACATCCTTCACCATACAATTCATTCTGAGCAAAATGTAGAGCAAGTGTAGTGCACTCCCCATCATGCCAGGCACGATGGGCTTAGTTCCCAATTTTTTTTCTTGCTTCATCAAACACACAAGCAATCATACACCCTCCCCTTCCCCTCACAGAAATATCTTAAATACCACTTACAAACTAAATACACACATACACACATACACACAGATTGCACACATCCATCCTCAAACACAACATGTATTACTAGCTAAAGTATATATAACAACATACATAAATTTCCTCGAATGTGTTTTAAATGGAAATCTTAATTTAAAATTATGAAAAGGCAATTAATAATTTACTATTACGAAAAAGCTCAAAAAAGATTTTAATCGATTTTTTATGCCCACAAAGTATATTAACAGTTAAAAAGAGCAGAACTTTCCTAGGTTCATTACAAAAAAAATCAGAAAACAAAAAAGGTAAAGCCAAAAAATTATAATAAAAATTATTTTAATAAAAATCATTTATAATTACAGAAGCACAGTATGGTAGCATTAGTTTTGAAATGTTATAATATATTGTCTCAGCCACCAGCAGCAACTGGTGGCTGAGGGTGCGTGAACGGTCGGCTGCGAGGTGGACAGATTGATGCAGTCGGCTGTGGTATGAGCCGTCAAGACTAGTATGGCACACAGAGGAGATAAGAGGTCCTCACTCCATGCCAGTCGGCAGACAAATGGCATCCACGCTGCTGCCACAGATCTATACATACTGTTCATCCCCTCCCCTTTTCCCTCACACACATATGTAAAATCGTTCTAAATGACATTTTATGTACTTATAGTGCTAAAATAACCTATCAGAAACATTTTATTTATAATTAAATTATATTTTAATAAAATTAACCAATATTAAGATTTAGTGTACACAATAAAAGACACAAAGAAATTATTATTTTTTTCAAATTTATTTAGTTCACAAGAAACAAAGTACACATTTATAGTACCTTACTCATATTATATACAACACACCATATATTTCTACACAACTATAGGATGTCTAATAAGTTACACAACAAATATTTCTATCCAACCATAGGATGTATATAAAATTATACAACAAATATTTCCACCCAACTTTATAATGTCTAATAAGTTACACAACAAATATTTCTATCCAACCATAGGATGTATATAAAATTACACAACAAATATTTCCACCCAGCTTTAGGATGTCTTGAAAGTTGCACAACAAATATTTTAATCAATAAACATTATAAACTGTTTGCAAGTTCATTAAAGACAACTTTTATACACTTTCTTAGTATTGGATTTATAGCCTGTTCTTGAATTTTAGTTTCGAGGAGGCTACATTTTTTACGACCAGGTATGTTTATTTCAGGATCAGTTTGAACACAAACATATTTAAAGTCAGGCGAATGTAGGACAACACTTCCAACTAAATCTGGATAAGTTTCAAGATAATGTGCACATACAGCTTCAATGCTAGCAGGTAGAGGGGTATTTGCAGTCATTTAAAAAACAGGACACTTTGTCATGTCAGTACATTGAATTAATTCATGACTTTTTTCGTCACTTAGTGGAAAATAAACCACTTTGATATAGAAAATTCTATCACACATCTCAGTGCATTCTCTGAGAAAACCATTAGACCAGAAAGAGTAAGTTATATTAGACTTTCCTGGTTCGACAGATATGTAATGATTTCCTGGGTAAAAGAGTGTCATGTTGCTCGTGTGCGATCTACTGTTCGACTGCAAGCAGTCCTTAACTAACAATATACTAATGGAAACTCCCTCTATTGTTTTAAGTTGAACAGTGACTGCAAGCTAAACTTTAATTCCCTTAATTTCACTGCTCTATGTATGTAGCTCTTTGATGAAACACACCCAGTAAGCAATGTATACCCAAATTCTTTACAATCATGAATAAACATATGTAAACCTTTATCACATCCTTCAAAATACTGAAGTGAAGTAGTATTGTCTGCAAAATAAATAACATGTTTCAAAATCTCTTCTTCCCCACAAAATGTTGTCACAACACGTTCACCCTCAGTATTAAAGTAGCATTTTTCTCCAACATATATGGTATACGTTGATTAACAAAACATTTTGAACTGTTACAGACTTTTACACTAGATTAAAAAATACATGGATTACTATGTCTTAACATATAACCATGAAAATATGAACATTTAAAATGAATATCTGACTAACATATTTCCTTACAAGTGAGATGTGAATATGGTAGTCCACACCGTACAGAATACAAACCATATTCAATAAACCAGTACTTACAATTCGGCATGAACATTATTCTGAATTAGCTACCTCACATGCATGAATGTTACACATAGACAGAAACACTAAACTTCCTTTTTCGAAAATAAAGTTGAGAATATCTCCGTCGCAGGTTTCATTCCAGCGGATAGTAGTTCCAAAGCGAGGTCTGGTGAGTTGATAACAGACTACTCGGTTCCCATGTTCCTCTTCCACCTCTTTGGTAAGGCTAGCTGGCACCAGCTCTTCTATTGTACAGGGCAGTTCACTGTTAGGGCGGAAATACCTCACAGCACAATCGTTGTAGGCCAAGCCTTCACCAAATCGAATGCCGAGACTGGTATCGAATGTGTAGCATCAATGTTCATTATTGTTGCACACTTCAACTTGTAACACTCCGTCGAAAGGTTTAAAGAACACTCTTCTGTATCCTACTTGTAGGACCTCATAAACGTCCATAGGTTTGAACACACTAACAGGACTGATGGTTTATTACATTATGGATTCCTTTATATAGATGTTGTGATGGCATTGCTGTCCAATTTCAAATTAGTTATAAATGTTCCAACATTTTGTCGGGAGTGCATCGCCGATCAGTTGTAACACCATATTGACGTTTAGTATTTTCCCAGCAACATTTTTGCTAGGTCAAATTTGCATTGACAAGTGTTGCTTACCCATACCATTCAATTCCACATTCGAAAAGGCGAGAATAGATGTTGATTACTTCCATGGATTTGAGTGATGTGTTGCTTACTATTACAGGTTTCAGCCCACAATGTAGTACTGTCATAAAATTCCCTCATTAATTTATGCTTTATTTTGTTTATATCCTGGATACTCCGTTATTTCTTCACATCAGACATGAAACCGTAGTTCGTTTGAAGTACATAGCAGTTCTGTATCATGTCACATGTTGAATACAGGACAGTCGTCTTCATTGTACAAACTCCATTCTTCGTACATATATTTCGCACTAGTTTGTGAGAAACTGCAATGTTCTTTCCCATTGCAGAGCTGTATTTGGTATGGCATATTGTAGTTAGGCTGGAACCACACTTTCCTGTATCCACATACTACGCTCTCGTAAGACCTTGCTGGATTGAACCTTTCAATTTCAATGACGTGCATAAACTAACATAAGAGTTGTAAATGTTCCTGTACTTATAGTTTTTTCTCAAAATAAGTCGCAACAAACAGATCTTGTTAAATGTACCAGGGGTGTTGGTACATATATTCCCTTAATGCTTCGCTTATACACTCTGAACAAAACATTTTGTTCGAACATTGATGATTATTATATTGTTGTATAAGTGAATTGCTACTTGGAAAATCGTATGTTTATAACTTGTGCATTAGTTTACATCTTCATAAGTTCCTTTTCCTTTTTTCCCAATATGTACATGGGATATTCTTCGAGGAGAGCATCATTTATGTGCTGGAATCTGTTTTCATATTTTAAAACTCCCGAATCCCATTTCAAATTATGTACTTTGTATGTTTGATGGCGAAACTTAATCTGAATTTCAGGAGTTAAAACAGACCAGGGGTCGGCGGTTTAAAGTTCAAAATTTGTGTCATTATCGTCGTTTGCATACAATATAGCAAGTTCTTTCACAGTAAATGACTTATCGTAATGATTTTCAAATCCTTGCATGTAACACATCATGTTTAGGCTGTATTCTTACTAAACAAGTCCACATATAAAACTAACAATTGAAGGTATTTACCACATTACATTTATAGTCACTATTTACAGGATCTCTGTTGTTTCTTCGGAATCAACTCCGGAATCTGACATTGTTTCATCGGGAAATATTACGAGTTGCAATACTTGCTGCATCCTGCACATAACACAGTCTCTTCTCAGAGGATATGTGTGCCGTACGGACAATCTTTGCATGGAAGGTACGATATAATATTCTTGTCCGCCATTAACTCCTCTGGGAGAAATGGGTAAACATGTTGAATCTCATGCGATGCGAATGTAATTATAAATACTATAGCAAGTATACATAATTGTGATGAATGTCCAGGCTCAACAAGGTTTTACTGCGACTGTATGCTAGAATTGTGTTGTAGACACTAACACACTCTTTGTCACAGTTTTCGCAGCGGTGACAGTTATGCATTACACCTCATATGTTTGATCCTTTCAGTGATGTTGCAACTTGATGTAATGCAACAGCCCTCAGTGGTGATGGCAAAGAATGATGCAGCCCAACACTAAAGTGATTCTAGGTGATACTGTTAAAAGTTTTGTACCTCTCGGCGACACACTCATGACAGAATCTAACCTTGATGGCTGTTGACTTTACACTGAAGAAAAAATAAATTTATTCCCTCTTTATATATTTTAAAAATCCCAAATGGCATCCGTTACCCTTGGATTTTCCCTATAATTCACCCTTTTCGAAATTCTTATTGAAATAATGTGATGGATAGGTTTATAAAGTGTTTTATTATTATTACAGAAAGACTTTTGTGCTATCTTCATGAATTTTAAAAATTGGTAGGTTTTACTGACACATATACACAAACTCGAAATATGGCATAAACGAGTATAGGGAACGCTCATAGGGAACTTTACATGCAAATACAGGCAACAAGTTATATAAAATTGAACGTAAATATGATTGGTTCAATATTCTAACACATAACATTTACATGCCATAATAAATATGAACGATACGTAAATTGAAAAAAAATAGTCAGTGTAGGTAACGCTTCATTGAACATGGAGTTATTAATAATAATACAACATGATCTGGTCTGAATTTTGATGGTAACATTCAGTGGTTTGAGAATTATTGTAAGATCAATTCGGTTTACACTATACTCGGAGCATGAGGTTTGAATTTTTTTGAAATGCTTTTCTCGCCAACGGTTATCGGCCTAAAGTAGATGGAGGCAGAGAGAGAGAGAGAGAGAGAGAGAGAGAGAGAGAGAGAGAGCGAGAGAGAGAGAGAGAGATGGAGTAGGTTGGTGAGGGGGGAGGGAGGAGGGTGATAGGGCCAGCTCTGTCACATGCGGTGGAGACTTATCACAAACGTTGGCTTGGAGGCGAGGAGTGATGTTCTGTGCAGAGAGCTTCGGATAAATCGACCCACAATTCATTTTAATTGTGCTTACGTAAAAGATAGTAAATTCAATTATTACATTTATTTATTTATTTATTTAATAACTTTTATTACAAGGAATCACATCAGATAGAATTTTTGATACGCACAACCCAAGTGAAATAATTTGTATGTACATGAAGCAATGAGGATGGAACAGCTAGCTGTGGTGTAGCGCGAGACCTGACCTGTCCGAGATGAGAGATGGTTTAAACGTAAGTTGTGTTGTGTGTATAGTTTGCACTTAATGGTGTCACGAATGATCGTACAATGTTACTGATGACGAGGAACAACGATACAAGGTGGTAACAGCTTTGTGCGGGTTTAA
This sequence comes from Dryococelus australis, assembly GCA_029891345.1. Classification (NCBI taxonomy): domain Eukaryota; kingdom Metazoa; phylum Arthropoda; class Insecta; order Phasmatodea; family Phasmatidae; genus Dryococelus; species Dryococelus australis. The sequence continues at coordinate 58,463,922 of CM056998.1, read as the reverse complement.
TATTTTATTTTGATAGTGTGACTGTGTGGGATTAGATATTACCGTTACTTTGTTTGATGTGTGTTTAATATAATTGTGGTTACATCAGTTTTGCTTGTGTTACGAGTAAGTTGATTGCATTGTCATGATATACAGGTTGGTGGTGTAAACATACTTTGTGCATTGTTAATTTATGTTGGATTTAAGCCGTGTGGATATGTTTTAGTGGGAATGGGGTACGTTTTCGGTTATTTGTTTATGCTTCGAGCGTTATTTTTTTAAATTTATAGTGGCGTGTCGCTCAATTGATCTTTGTGTGCTTAGTGTATGATTAATTCATATTTTGTGTGCATGTAATTGTGTTGACTTTTTCCTTGCTTGTGTGGGGAGGTTTCATTTTCCTAAAATGTTTTAATGACACCTATAGTCCTGGGCTGTAAAGTGATGTTTGTGTGTTTAGTATCTGATTAATTAATATTTTGTGTGTGTATAATTGCGTGTCATAAATTATATGTATATTAGTAGGGGGACCATAAATCGATCTTTTGCATCTTTAATTTGATGTGAGTACACTATCTACCAAAAAGTAATTGGGCACCTGTGAAGATAGGTAATTCAGTACATCAGTTGATTTGTTTTTCACGGCCTTCAGCATAGGACCGCTGATATTTGTCAGTGGTAGCATGAACACAGATGCTTATTGTAACATTCTGGATAGTGAAATGCTCCCAACATTGTGGGGTTTTTACAGAATGAACCTGTGTTACTCCCAGGATGACAATGCAAGGTGCCATGTTTCAAGGGTTACTACGCAGTGGTACGCCGACAACAATGTTCGCCGATTGGACTGGCCCGCCCAGAGCCCCGGCCTCAACCCTATAGAACATCTTTGAGACGAATTGGATCGCCGAGTGAGGGCTCGTCAAGCATAGCCAAAATCCATTGCTCAACTTATGGAATGGTTGCAAGAGGAATGGCGACGAACCCCCGTGGATATCATGCAAACACTCGTAGAGAGCATGCCAGACAGGGTGTCTGCTGTTATAGCTGCAAGACGCGGCCCTACGAGATTCTAACGGGATGACAACCACCAAGCATACATTATGGACAGGCAACCAATTGCTTTTTGGTAGATAATGTAGTTGTTTTGTGTAATCGTACTTGTGTCATGGAATCGTTTGTGCATCGTAATTTACAGTAAGTACTTTTAATTGATTTTTAATGTCTCCTTTGTGGCATGTGACATGTGGAATTGAGGTTATGCCGTGTTTAAGTGGAAGCCGTGTGTTTTGTGGTATTTTGAATTTTAAGTTTGCATTGCAGTTGTTTGTCATAATTTATATTGATAGGGGAACATAGCGGGGTTGCAAAGAGATCATTTAATAGTGTTTTGGTTTGTAGTTGTGTCGTGGAATCGTTATGTGAGCATTGTAATTCAGGGTAGGATATTTGAATTAGTGATACTCTATTCAATCTGCATTTTGACTGTGATTAATATTTTGGTATTTATATTGTTCATTTGTTAAGTGCAAGTCGAAGTTGTTTCCGATTACTTATATGCAGTTCCTCGTTTTTTCGTAGAATTCGTAAATGTTTTTTGTGCATATTTCCCAATAATTTAATGTGCTCCAGTTATCTCTTGCTTATTTCACGTGAGTAATACGTAAATACTATTTACTTTGCACTCAATTGATTTGGGTTGTGAAGTGTTTTGTTAAAAATGAATTTTTTATATAATTCGTTATGCATTTCCTACAAAGTTGGATAGCGAGGGATAAATTCTGATGAGGGAAGAAACTTTGAAACGGTGGTCTTCCGGACGTAACAACAATTCTGGGGATGAAAAAGAGTAGGACTACAGTCTTACACCCTCAGTCGGATGGAATGGTCGAGAGGCTTAACCACACTCTTGAGCAGTACGTGTCAATCATTTCGGTGGACAACCAAAAGGACCGGGATTCAAAGGTGTGGTTGATTCTTCTTGCTTATCACTCAGCAGTTCACAAGTCCACAAGGGTAACAACATCAATGATGCTGTTTCGTAGAGAGATACGCCTCCCGAGTGACCTGCTGTATGGCCGACCGACATAAAAGGAAGCTGCAGTCCCTGATTGTGCCAGCGAATTACATAACAGAGTTGTTGGCATTCATGATTTTGCTCGACAGCACACCGGAATAAATAGCTACAGGATGAAGATGCGATATGATAGGAAACAACAATTTAAAAATATTCCTCTTTCCGATAGGGATGGGTCAAATGGCAAAGGTAAGCATTACCGACATAACTGATGGTTTCCTCATGGCGTATAGTCTTTTCACACAATTACTTGTACAAGCGAACGAGGAAGCGATGGCACAAACATCCACAGTTCTACGTGTTAAACAGCTGCTCTATTTCGTAATCGTACGTTAGTTTGGTATATTTGAAATAATATAGTATAATGGTACTACAGTTCTGGAGGAGGGTGTAAATTCCCAAAACTATCGTAATAGTCTGCATGTTTACCCTTTTTTACGTCAGCTACCAGTGCGTTTCAGACCCAGCTGTCATGTGCACATTAATTATGGCACATCCGTGTGTCTTGGGAGATAGGAGGCAAATCATCTCTCATAAATACTCTTGTAAAATAAGATATCTTCAGTTTGCAAGTAAACAGTTTCATTTACACTTATGTTTTGGTGGGTGAATCGACTGGAGCATTGGGTTGTTAACCCAAAGTTCGGCAGTTAGATTCTACCCTATTTCATAGCTTTCTGTACTGAATTAAACCACAATACTTCTGCATATAACAGATATAAATAACATTTCCTTAGCTTCCAGCCTATACCATAACTCCTACCAACAGATGACAACATCAAGCAACAGTAGCGCTGTCGGCCGAGCGACTGGCGCGCTGCCTAGCAGCCAAGTCTAGAACTAAACACAGAATACCTCGTAGGGAAATGTGGTGAATGGGTATGAGGGGAGTGGGTGACCAATCACAGCACAGCAGAGGGGTGGGTAGGGTGGTGGCGGGTTAGGCATTCGCTTTCTGTTACTGCATCATCTATTACTTTTTGTACAATCGAATATGCTCTTATAGGTCATTTCCCCTTTCACAAACTTTTCCCCCTGAACCACGCAAAAAATTGATTTTCTGCCAGGGAAAATTTTCCCTCTATGAAGGGTAATAATGTATGATGATGCAATTTAATAACGGACTTTCTGTGCGATTGTCACTGTCGTATTATCTGGCATTACTTGCCATAATTTGTACTGCTAAAAATGAATCGTTAAAAATGAATTGAACCCATTGTATTTGCATTGATTTTGAATAATTAAACCAGAATTTTAATACTTTAGGTATCATATAACGTTTTTAAGAAAAAGTGCTCATTTGACCGTGAACAGCCTATATCAACTAATATGCCTTCGAAATATAGCAAAAAACCTCCGTTTTTTTTAAGTGACAATCCTTATAAGTAGAGGACGGAAGGTTGTGTTTTAGCACATTCGAAAAATTTCATAGATATTGCCAGTGTAAAAAGTGAAGTTATTATCGATTAGGCCTACATAGTTTCGTAGGTACAGCATACTATGCTAGACTGTTAATTTAGCCACCATTCTGACATTCTGAATATATATATCTGGCCCTCTTAAAACATACAAGTTATTATGGCCTACCACAGTAGGTAGGAATCGGTTGAGTGTTTCCAGAGATATGACATAAAAAAAATATTTTTTAATATGGGGCTGTCTTACAAAATGGCTCACGGAAACTTGTATGTGTTAACATATGTGATGCTTGTAATAGATATACAAAATTTAGTTGAAAGGGGCAGAATCGTATGGTATACATGCCGAATAAACCTAAAATATTTCCATGACCACCATTTTGAAAAAAGTGCGTAATCAATTTAAATCGCATATATTTACATTTCGTGCGAAGTTTGGCGTGAATTGGTTGAGTAATTTTCGAAATATTATGTAAAAGCTTAATTTTAGCATGTAATGCCATCTTACAAAATGGTGGACCAACAATAATATCCGTCTCAAAATACATTGTTTACGAGCAAGATATTCTGTCAACATACAAAATCGGTTGAATGCTTACTGAAGTGTAATATAGTACCATACATTTTGAAATGACCGCCATTTTGAAAGTAAGTACATAGTGTGGTCGAAAATTATAAAAGTCGCATGTCCTAAATAAGTGCTATATGTGAAATGAGTTTGGTGAAATTCGTTCAAGCGCTCCAAAATTTTTAGCGACACGCGCGCGCGCGCACACACACACACACACGCGCACACACACACACACACACACACAGAGGAATGTGATCCTACGAGCCCTTCTTTGCTCCGGAAAGTTGGATAAAAAGATTTGCATGGCCAACCCCAACTGTAAATCTAAGCCACGACTTTAGATTGTTAAGCTGGCTTTCTAACCTGCATGAAATACAGTACCTTTATTTAGGCCTACCTGAGTGGAGAAATAAAACAATTTTATAAAGAATGTCTTAATATAGCGTGCAACAAACACTACCCGCTTCGCTGGGCATTGATTTATTTTGAAAATATTTTTTTATTACAAATTACATTTTAAAAGTAACTGTAAACATTTTTAATTGTTGGTTAACGAATACAGTTATGACAAAAATGTATTATTATAATTAAGTAGTTTATTAAATTATTTACAAGAAAGTCTCATGACATCTTTACGCACATCTAATTATTTCGCCTTAATTGCAAGTTAAAGCAGCCCGCCATCGCTTCGCTCAAATTTTATGGAGTTGATAAATTTATTGAAATATTTATAATCACTGAGACACTGTGGCCCCACTTGAGAGTGCAATAGCCACTGGGCCACTAAGGCCCCGCATGATATATTTATATCCACTGAGCCACTGCTGCCCCACTTGGAATCGCTCTAACCACTGAGCCACCACGGCCCCACTTGGGATCGCTCTAGTTACTGGGCCACTCCGGCCTCGCTTGGAATCGTTCTAGCCACTGGGTCACTGCGGCTGTACTTGGGATCGCTCTACCCGCTGGGCTACTACGGCTCTGCTTGATGTTATTCTACCCACTGGGCCTATGTGGCCCTATATGATATATGCCTATCATCTGGAAGAATGTAGCTTTCTAACAATGAAAGAATTATAACAATCGCCCTGTAGTTTTGGTAGAGATGCTTAGAAAGCAGCCAAGTAGGTAATTTTTCCCATAAATTTTGAAGTTTCACAAAGAATATTTAAAATTAAACATAGTCTATGTCCATCGGGAAGAACGTAACTTTCTAACTGTGAAAGAAAAATAAGAATCGAATTAGTAATTCCAGAGATTACCTCTAACAAACAAACAAACTTTACCTCTTTATATAATAGTATACATTATTTATGCGTATCTCTCTCTCTCTCTCTCTCTCTCTCGTCCTCTAGCAATTAGAACATACCAAGAGATATATAAAACTTGTCATGATACAAGTACAGCGTAAAGAACTCATACATACCCATACAAATATAATTACGTAGTTGGCAAACAATACACAATATTAATACGTTATATATAATATTAAATAATTACAAAATTCTTTATCATTATACAGAAGGTGACATATTGACAGTATTCAGTATTGTGTGAGTGTGTGCGTGGTATTATATAATGAGAGTATGGCGTGTGTACATAATGAGTTTCACGAGTTATGTAAGATGAACGTCGACAGATTAGCTCAAATTTTCAACATAAACATAATAACTACCCATTTTAAAAATTACATACACACACATTTGTTGCTGACAAGAACAAAATGATATAAGATTACTCACATAAAAATGTTATGTAATTTACTCAAATACGAAAATATCCCTCTAAAAACAACATTGAAACTATGCAGACATTACTTGAGTTTTAACACATGCTGGACGAGAAAAATGTATAAAAATAATAAGATTAGGAGACAGCATTATTTAAATAAAACAAGCATAACCATATTGCTGAACAGAAATAATTATAGATTTCAAGGCTATGTTAGTAATTGCCATTTAGTGAGTTCGCCATGGTATCAGTCAATATAAATATTGAATTAAAGGAACTAATTTAATTATTTTTTTTACTTTTCTTCAACATGTTATAGGTAACAGTTTACCATACTTCCACAAAATAGCATTATTCTAAATGTCCGTCAGGTTAGCAATTAATTTTAGTGTAGAAATAAAACCTCGCGATTTTTAAATATCAAAGTTCATTCACAATTTCCGCAATATTTCTTAGTATATATCAAACAGATCCATTTGAAGAGGCCACGACAAAGTGTGACTTTAAGCAGTTATGTTAACATGCATTATGCTGATAATCTCGTTTTGAAGCCACCCTAAATTTTAATTAAACTACAGCTGTATCACTACCTCTTCTTATCCATCCCCGCTGACAAAATTTTTTAAAATAAAACACTCGAGTCAACAGTTTACCTTAATATTATATTCATTTGGTCCGATATAATTTTCTACATTCCCCTGCCTAAAGAAGGACCGAATGATAGACGACTTCAACCCAAGCTTATCTTATCAAAAAACAAGGAACAGGAATTCCGTGCACACATCAGAGATAAGAATGCCACACTCAAACTATTATAATATATCCACTGACTTTTAAACTTCCCGTCAACGCAGAAACAAAAAACTTCCTTCTATAACAAGGAGATCGTACACATCTTATATGAAACAAGAGAAAAAAAGCATATAAAATAAATAATTGAAAAACACAAATAATTTAAATGTGAAATCTGGATTTTCGTTATTAACCAAGCATGGGAGAATCAAAATAAACAAGCAGTTAGTGATATAACTTATGTGCCCTTACTTCTTCATGAGTGAAAATAATTTTTATCGAAGAACTTAAAAGCTTAGAAGGTTGGTAGGCCATGACAACTCGTTGACAGAAATATCATTAAAGATGGAGAAATATATGCAATAGTACTAAATTATAAATACACGCATGTCATGTCCGGGACTCGAACCCAGAAAACGTCGTACCATAAAGTTATCTAACCTGATATATTTTCATGGCCATCATTTCGAAAATCTGAGCCACTTAAATACGTACATTTATATGGCTTACCGCAGCGCTACTTGTGTGAAGAATTAGGTGGAAATGAATTGATAGGTTTCCAATATATAGTATAAAAGCTTTATTTTTTTGTTTGGTGACATCTTAAAAAATTTTCTAAAAAAGAAGTTCAGTATTTGAAGTTTTGTATAATATATGACAAGTATAAAATATTTATTTGCAACCATTTTTTAATTCAATGTCTGTAATAATATAAGTTTACACGTGGCCTTCTGTAGCATCAATGGGGTGCAAAGTTTGGCGGAAATTAGTTTAATTGTTCAGGAATATAGCAAAATGTTCTATGTTTACGCTTGGCTCTATTTTACGAAGAAGCTGGAACAAGATAATCTCTGCGTGCATTATTGTTGCTTCTAATGAATACTGTTTGTGTACAAAATTTTGTTGAATTGTTTTTTAGATATAAAATAATAATCAAAATTATTTATATAAGTGCCATTTTAATAAAGTCATGCTGCACCGAAAGCATGTTTATTTACATACCTTACTGTAGTACTAGCTGCGTGAAAAGTTCGGTGGGTATCGGTTTAATGGTCCTCGCTATACTAGAAAACTTCAATTTTTCCTTTGACGATCTTCATAAATGGAGGACAGAAGGTTATGTATAAGCACATTCGATTATTACCATATATACTACAAGTATAAAAAGTTCAGTTAAAATTGGCTACATAGAATCGTAGATATAGCACACTAAGCTAAACTGTTTTCATAGCCACGATTTTTAAAATAGCCCATTGCAGACTTATAACACTTAACTTAAATATGACGTACCCCAGTACAACTTCATCGCCAAATTTGGAAGGAATCTGTGTGTTTCCCGAGAAGATATGACGTATAAAGTTTATTTTTCATGTGGGGCTATCTGTATAGACATATTTTACGGTTATAATAGATGCTTCCAGCATATCCAGTTAAGTTGGAATTTATTTCGTAGATTCGTAGATATAACACTCTGAGCTAAAATGTTTATATAGCTGCCATTTTGAAAATCAGTGTCTGACAAACTTAAAACATATCATGTTTGCCAAATCTCATACCAAACCATTAAGTTTTTTTTCTGGAGATATGATTTTTAAATGTTTTATTCGTCATGTGATGCTAACTTACAAAATGGTGGACAAAAGAGTATTTGTGAGGACACATTTGATAGGTGTAATATATTCTGCTAGCATACAAAGTTAAGCTGGAATTTATTACATAGTCTTGACGATATTGCATACTTAGCTAAAATGGCTATACGACCGCCATTTTGAAAATAATTATCGGACCTTAAAACGTACCAGCGTACATCACCTCCTGCAATACTAGGCCCTACTTGTTTGCCAAATTTGGTAGGAATAAGTGAAATGCCCCCCCCCCCCCCCATATATGTCATAAAATCTTCTTTGCTTTATGTAGTGTTCGCTTACAAATTGGCGGTCAAAATTGGTTATATATAATAATGCATGTAATATATACTGCCAGCGTACAAAGCTCCGTCAAAATTGGTTAAATAAATGTATATCAGATAAATCCTAAATATTAATTTGGACGCCATTTTGAAATTAAGTGCCTAATTAGTTTAAATTACATAAATTTGTGTGGCCTACCATGGTATTACTTAGGCCTACGTGTCAAATTTGATGATAATTTGTTGAGTTGTTTCGAGATATAAAGAAAAAACTGTATTTTTCATGAAGTGTAATCTGCCAAAAATGGCAGGCAAACATCAATATCCATTTCTAAATTAAATGCTTCCACTGTCAACATACAAAATTTTTTTTAAAACAGTTGAGTTGTTCCTTAAATATGGCATGTCACCCTAAATATATAAATGGCCGCCATTTAGAAAGTGAGTTCGCAGAGTGGTCGAAAACTATAATTCAGACGTCTTTATTACTTACTAATTGAATTGAGTTCGGTGAAATTCCGTTTCCGCGTCCAGAACTTTTTAAGGGGGGGGGGGGGCACTCACCCATGCACAAACACCCACACGCACACGTACACGCAAGTATAAGTACTCATGTGCAAAACAAATACACAGAGAGGGACATACAAGAAAATATTCTCATAGACCTGTATTCCCTTCAGAAAGTAGTTTAATATATGTTTGAAGGTCAACATAAACATAAATAAAACATGCAATATTAATTCGGCTTAGTGCAGAAATATATGTAATGAATCCATTATGTAGTGTTGTAAATGTGGGCCACATACATATTTTAGTAATTAAATTGTTTATGTATATTTAAGACGCAATCTGATTTGAAGTATAATATTTTTCTTTGGCACATTAATTATGTCAATAAGTATGAAAATTCACTGCTCGTTTAATTTTCAGGTTTTACTTTGTTGTGAAGCACTTTTATACGTCTTTCCAGTCTGTCGTTTTGTAATGTGTTTAGAAGGCCCAAGTTTACGAGCAGTTGTAGATCCATTGCCACTGTAACTAAATGACGTAATAAGTAATTCTTGCCTCTAGCACACTCGTGATTGGTCTGTTTTCGAGTGTTTAAATTTAAGTGTTTTATATGAGAATTTGAGCCGCCTTGGTTTTTTTTTCGACAGCAGGACGGTGACCCGCGTGGGTTCAGCCAGCTGGGATTTTAATTTAGTGTAAACAGGCCGTCTCGAAGGAGACGACGACGCGAGCGCATGATTTGGGAGACGCAGGCCTGTGTCGGTCTGCGCCCTCGTAATTCTACAGCTTCAATTAGGTCGAACAACCGCAGTGTGCTGGGACTGTATTGGCACTATAGGCCCGAGAGCGTAATAAGGGAAGCCCGCGAGGAAATGTCCTGCTTCATCCAGAGGGGTACTACTGCCACCGACGATTTGTAGTTGGTTCGCCATTTTGGAAGATAGCACGAAATTAATAAATAAAGATTTAACATTAAATTTTGAATTTATCAAAGCAATTCTCACTCGATTTGGCACGCAAGCAATAATATGACAGGCCAGGTAAATGTAAGTGAAAGAACTTGATTAGGTAGTTATTTTCAAAATTGCTGTCATACAAATATTTTAGGTTTAGTTGGTATATTGACTATCCCATTTAAACAATTTCGCCCAAATTTTGCATCCTGAAAGTATTTATTAGAAGCAAAATATATACTAACACCCAGTTTTTATATCATATCATGGTAAACAATGAACCCATTCCCATCAAATTTGACAAACGAGCAGTATTTCGACAGATTATGCAAAAATGTAGGTTTTTAGTTTGACAGACACTTGTTTTCAAAATGGCAGACATATTTAGCTTATAATGCTATATCGTCGAGATGATGACAATTAATTTCAACATATATTTGTATGCTGGCAGTAGATATTACAACTTTCAACTGTATCTACAGGAAGAATATTTGTCCGCCATTTTGTAAGTTAGGAAAATATTAACAAGTAAGATTTTAATGTCTCATCTTGGGAAAGAATTGACCGATTCCTATTGAATTAGGCAAAAAATTTGCGCTTCAGCAGGTGGTGTTAAATTGTATGTTTTCAATAGATCAGGCACTTATTTTCAAAATGGTGGCTTTATAAATATTTTGGGTCAGTGTCTTTTAATAAAGAAAAAAATTCGAACTTAACTTTGTATGCCAGTAGTATCAATTACAACTATCAAGTTTGTCCATACAGAGTCTTATTTCTCTGCCATTTTGTAAGTTAGACCCACAAAAACTCTGTTTTCATGTCATATCACGGGAAACACGCAACGCATTCTTACCACATTTGGTGAAGAAGTTGTGCCGTGGTAGGCCATTTAACTATATATATATTTTAAGTGTGACAGACACTTATTTTCAGAATGGCGGATATAGAATCGTTTTACATTAATGTGTTATATATATATATATATATATATATATACGAAACTATATAATCGAGTATAGCTTTACTTTGCACACTGGTAGTATACAATCATCGGATTTGCTAATATATAAATTTTTTGTCCTCGATTTACGAAGTTCGTTACAGGAAAAAATGAATAGTTTTTGCCATAACTCAGGGACCAGTCAATCGATTTCCACTGAATTCTGCACACAATTAGCATTACGGTAGGCCGATTAAACTTACGTGTTTTAAGTAGTTCAGTCAACTATTTTCAAAATGACAGCCCTGTAAATATTATAGGTTAGTAAATCCTATTCTTCGAAACATTAGACTGATTAAATTCGAAGTTGATGCCCGAATCCGACCTTGATAATGCACTTGATCGCACACTAGTTTACGGTACGAGATTTTCTGGATTCGAGTCCCGGGTAAGGCACGTGCATATTTGTAATTGTCTCATTACTTTTGCATATCTTTCTGGTTTCTACCTATCAACTCAGCTTTCAAGAAATTATTTCAAAATGAATTGTGCCCTTGTTGAGGAAAGTAGGCTCATTAGTTATATCAGTAACTTCTTGTTAAGTTTTTTTTATGTTAAGAAGGTGTCCTAAATCATATTTCTGCCTTTAAGGCGGCAAGTAGAGGTTGATTCATTGAAATAAACAAGCGCAAAATCGAAGACTGGTTCAAGAACTTATGTATTCACTAAATGGTCATTGCCTTGGCTGCTAAATTGCCACTGCAAATCTAATTTAGGCTTGAAATAAGCTTAGTTTGTCATCCTGAAAGCTTATTTATGGTTGCAGTAAGCTTAACTTTCAATCTTATTAAATGCGTGCAGGAAACTTATGACATGAAATATGTGGCTAGAATAGTGATCGAGACATAATCCTTACTTACTAAATAAAAGGGAAAGTGTGTTTGTTTGTTTGTCCTTCTTTCATGTCAAAACAGAACAACGATGAATGTGATTTTTTGCACAGATATAGTTTGAGAACCGAAGAGTGACACGTGCTACTTTTTATCCCGTGAAAATATCTCATTTACTTCAGGAAAATTCTTATATTAAGGTTTTCTTAGGATTTATTACTGCATAATAAAAGCATAGTTAAAAAATACAATTTCGTCATTTTCTCCTTTCTATTTTGTCTATGGTCTGTAAACTTTTCCTTCCAAAAAGCCTTAGTGGTCCAGTGGCTAGCGTTATTCCAAGTGGGGCCGCAGTCACCCAGTGTATAGATATATATCGAATGGGGCCGCAGCAACTCAGTGACTTCAGCATCCAATAAGGGGGCCGCAGAAGCTCAGTGTCAAAAAGAACCCAATAAGGGTGCCGCAGATGCTCAGGGGATAGAGAACCCAATAGTGGGGCCACAGCTGGTCAGGGGCTAGAGCACTCAATAGGGGGTCGTAGTAGCTCAGTGGGTAGAGCACTCAATAGTGTGGTCGCAGCTGGTCAGGGGCTAGAGCACCAAATAGTGGGGCCGCAGTAGCTCAGTGGCTAGAGTACCCAATGAAAGGGCCCGCAGTATCTTAGTGGCTAGAGAACTCAATAGTGGGGCCGCAGCTGGTCAGGGGCTATAGAATAAAATTTTAAACAAGTGGCTAGATCAATTCAAAGTCCTAAATATCATGCTAACATCAAACATATGTGAAGCGATGGCAGGGTGTAGTTTAATAACTCCATTAAACCTGGAAAGAAAAATATTAGTATTTTAAACATAAAACCTTAATGAAATTATGGTGGGCTTTATTTGAATAACTTTACAAAAATATCATGCAATCGAAATTTAGATTCACCGTGATTATGTAACACGACGAGGCTTAGTGTCCAAAAACTTAATTATTTATCCCCTATAAACACGCGAGCGGAGCCGCGTGTAAAAGCTAGCATATTTATCATTTGTTTCCAATATCTGCATGGAATTGAAAGCATGATTTAATGCTACGACTGAAAGGATGAACACTGTTAAATCCAACAAATTAATTTTTATATGTACCTAGTAACGATTTATACATTTCAGTATAAACGTCCGAGGGTTTTGCTGCATTTATTAGTGTACTAGGTTACCCAGTCCGTGACCTTTTTTTGTATCGTCATGGAGCTAGAATAATTGCCATGTTAAACATTTTGGTTATCATACAAAGACTGAAAAAAAATAATATTGCATAGCTATTATGTAGGTAATAATGAAATTATGCGAAATTATCTCAACATTGAAGAGACTACGGTACCATTTATTATTATTTCTCTATCCACTTGGCCACTACGGTCCCACTTAATTAACTCAACACTGAAGCGAGACACTTAATGTAAACAAAAATGATATTTCATTACCTTCATATCCCTATGCAATATTTTCTATGCATTAATAAAAAACTTTTCTTAAGGAAAAGTAATTAAAAATTAGTTTTTAGGATATAAGGTAATGATTGCGTAATCTGATCTTGCTGAAATTCGAAGTTGACCTTTATTTTACCATGAGGGTTCGCTCTGCAAAATTGGAAGAACTTCTTTTGAGCTTCAAGGGACTTAGGGGTATTAAAGACAGACCTACAGACAGACAGAAAGAGATCGTCTACTTATTATATAGGATGAAGTGAAATAATTGCTATTACATTCCCTTTTCTACTGAAAGCAATTATTTTACTGACGCGAGTTCCTTTATTCAGTGAATATTCACTGAAGCCACTTATCAGCTGTTGGCAAGACCTCTTTTGGAGTTTGGGCTAGAAGCTGCACTTTCCGATTAAATAATTGGCTTGCGCAAGTACATACTAACTTTGCAAAGCAGACATCAAGATGGCAGGAGTCATGTGGCGAAGTTAACAAACATATCGTCAGCTGACAAACAAAACCTGCTAAGTCGTAGATGCAAAATTTAAAAAAAAAAATGTATGATTGTCATTTAATATATTAGTATAAGCATTCGATTTCTTACTGCATAAATTCCATATTTAAAGTCTGTATGAATTTGTAATGTTTCACAATCAAATAAAGTGTTTTGATTAAATTACTGACAGCAGGTGAAAACAGACTTAGCATGTTCTAGAGGATATCAACCACAGTTGGCATTAGAACTGCAATGTACATCCTTTTCCGTCCCCTCAAATATTATATCAACATATATTTTGGAAAATGCACTTAGCCCCCCCCCCCCCCCCCCAGATACTCAATGGCCATGAATTATCTTCCATTATTTTGTATCAGTGTGTCAAGAATATCGAAGGCTCACACAAGAATACAAATTTCAGTTTTTCATTTGAGCGCCGCTTTGTTGTATGGGAATGTATATCAGGGTGATGTAATAAAGATACCCACTGGCAAATCAGCTGTAGTATGCATTGACGTAAAAATAATGTAACATATAAAAAATTTTTGTACATTTAAATAACTTAACAAATGAAAAATTATAACATTGAAATAATTTAACAAATGGGAAAACTTATATCATAGAAATAATTTTACAAATGAAAAAAAAAATACCACGGACATAAAGCCTTTAACTAAAATACTTTCGTAAGGTGCCTATTCTGACTCAACAGATGGAACATACTATGCAGAGGCTATTCTTTAGTATCTGAAACATGAAAAGGTTACAAACTCTGTCAATAAACCTGCTAAGCAAACCAAGAAACCTATCTTAATTTTGTGGTACCGGAAAAACAGCGAACAAAATTAATTTTCATGCATCCAATTAGAGAAAACCAATGACTAGATGATAACCAAAAATCCAAAAATTCTTAAATTACCTAATGGACACTATGGGCAGTATTCATACTCGCGTTTTCGAGGACTTACTCCTTCAAGATAATCTTATTTGTTGTCTCAAGTTAGTTTTCATATGCCAAAGGCACTGCTTAAGCTAATCTCAAGTAAATGACGGCCTTAGTGAAGATTGTCCTATTTTTGTTCACCTTGAGACAGTATTTTTGTGTTGCATAGTCACTGCTTGAGACAACCTTTTACAAACCATATTTCATAGTCGTCGATCTCTTGCTTAAATGCGGAAATAAGGATTTCTTGACCAAGTCATCTGTAGAGATAGAATGCTCGCTGTCGTGTTTCACTGTGTGAAATGGTGGATAATGACAACCTCGTCAACTGAAACTACTTTATTTTGATTGCTAAGGGTAGAATTTAAATGAAATGTAGCTTAGCTTCCAAATTTAACAAAGCAATTTGCGTATACAAAATATGTGTATATTTCGAAACCACGAAGTATTTTCACATGATGAAACAGTAACTGTCATTCGTCACTGATGTGTATTTAATATAGCAGTTTCCTAATACTATGAGCTACATTAATCACATGATACAGTGCAGCAAGTGGTAGGATGCACGGTATCAAATTCAGAAGGTATTGGATTTAATTTTGGTAGAGGTTCGATCCCAACAGCATTCTACATTTTTTTGCATGGCTGATAATACGTTTTGTGACAAAATATTTGTAATGTAATTAGTTCATATCAAAACACATCATTGCGGCGAAAAAAAGTGTAGGCCTACTACTCAGGTAAAAATCTTTAAACATTGTAGTCTTAACATTCAATAAAATAATGCATATTAATGTGTTAATAAATATCTTCTGATTTAAAAAATGCCTTAACAATGAATTTGTCGAATTCCAGAATTAAATTACAAGATTACATGGCTGTATTGTGGATAAAAACAGCTAATTAGCAGTCTGTCAGTAAATAATTTTAGTTTTTAACTCTTTAATGCTTAACTCGACTTGTTTTAAAGCTTCAAAAATTACCTAAAATGAGCTCTGATCGTAGTTGAATTCTGCTCGAGTTAAGAATTAAAATTTAATTTTTTACTTCTTTGCAAAAAATATTAAAGGTTCTTAAGCACGAAAATAAAAAAAATAATCATAGCTGCTCTTAGCATCAGTGACAGTGAAACATAGGCCAAATTCATTTGTGGCATCATGAAAATATTTCTTTGCGACATCTATGAGGGAAAACTTATTACAATCATCTCTTCAAGAACAATGTACAAGAATGATGTACATTTTCATTTCCAGAAAACATTCAATTTTCTGGTCCCTTGAGCAGCTCATATTAATTTCAGTAGTGATTAATTAGTTTAACACTGTGTACAAATCGTGCAGTAATCTGATGAAATTATTTTGTTGTCACAATTTTTAAGTCAGATCTTAAACAGCAGTGAACGAGTTTGTGTTTTTTTCTTTCTGCCATTGTTTGCTTAATACAAACCTAGTTTTTAAAAAGTACTAAAATTTCACTCCTTTCAGGTCGGCATTAATAAGATTTCCTAATAGTTTCTTTCATTCATCTTAATTTTGAAAACATTTCCAGCTGACAGATAAGGGTTACTCTTTGACAGCTGATTAGAAAAAATGATGAAAAGAGGTAAACATGATGGGGGAAAATAATAAATTTACAAATAACTGCTGGGAATCAAACACACATGGCCTTAGGCAAAAAGCAAAAAGTCTGGTATTATGCCGAGAATCATTTTAACAAGGTGAAGTTTATATATAGCTGACATTACTCCAGCAGATTAAGCATGCAATCTTTAAAGAGAACTGATTACAAGGGTTTTACTGTACATAAATAACACAACTTAAAATTAATTCACACTACAGTATGTTCTCTGAAGAACTTCAACTATCCTTGTGACTGCCATTCATTGTTGTCTGCCATACAACTTTAGTTAGCAAAATGCTGGAAAAAAATTCTTGATATGGAAAATTGTATCACCAACACCTTTAAACACTATGACAAGAGTGAAAATGGTATTGCATAATGTTCAAACAAGAAAACAGTCAAACTTTTTTCTCGATAAAAGCTTTGCCAGTTCAGATTAAACCAAAAGTGGAAAAGAAAAACTTGGTTACGTTATCATGTCATTTACAAAATCTTCGAATAGAACGAGTCCATACCAGCTAGGTTATGACCGAACGTGTTTGCGGTAGAAGTGTTGAAACCGAGGGTATGTTGGCTGGACGTGTTTGCGGTAGAAGTGCTGAAACCGAGGGTATGTTGGCTGGACGTGTTTGCGGTAGAAGTGCTGAAACCGAGGGTATGTTGGCTGGACGTGTTTGCGGTCGAAGTGCTGAAACCGAGGGTATGTTGGCTGGACGTGTTTGCGGTAGAAGTGCTGAAACCGAGGGTATGTTGGCTGGACGTGTTTGCGCTAGAAGTGTTGAAACCGAGGGTATGTTGGCTGGACGGTAATATGAGATGCGAGCAAACACATAATTCTTCCTCAATAATGTTGTTTGTGGTACTGGAATCATAGACATTGAATGTAAATATGCAGTATTATTTGATTACGAGTTCTTGTAGGCTATATATTGACTGAGATAACACTGAAACAACATTTATTTAATTGTCAAATGTGGATGTCACCTAGAATTATTTTACAGTTAACAAACTACCGAAACAAACATTTAATGGGCACGTGATAATTATTATTTTTTTACAAAAGTGTAGTAAAACAATGTAAAATAATTTATAAAACTGGTAACCAATTATAAATAACGAATGGACATAAATATTTACTTCAAATGGGTAATTGCTGTCAACAATGGCTATTGTATGTGTTCTGTTGGTACTGATTTTATAGTAATACTTATTTGGATACATCATGAAGAATAAATAAGTAATAATTCAAGAAGAATTACTTTATCAAGTAGTTGTTTATGAATTCATTGCTCAAATACGTATTGCTTGAAGAATAAGCATTACTTCATGAAGTATCGACATCTCGCCAAACAAGCCTCTGACTATGAATTCCAGCCGTAAACATTTAGTATTGAAGTTTGTCCCAAACATTTAAAATTAGCCAGAATCTACCATGTTCATTACTATGTCAATAAAAATGGCTATTAGCGTGTTTTTTAAAAGGATATTACTGTTTAATATTTTTTAATAAATAGCCAAGCAAACTTGCCACAAATAAAGCCTATCTAGTACATTTAGGCCTATTTGGGCGTATGTATTTACAGTAGGTCACAAATAATTTATTCCTGCAACCCTAAAAGTAAAATGAATTTTTTTTCAGTAGCTACTGTTTGATCTCAGTATTCACTATAAATTCTCTCTGTTTATTCAAAGAATTCATTATACATTCCCGAGTTTACGGTGCTGAATTACCTATCCCCCCCCCCCCCTCCACAGGCACATACAATTGTAGGTGAATACACACACAGGTACAATTAAATAAACGAAATTATATGAGTTTCCTTAATGTAAATAAAACATTGTTTAGTTTAGACCAAAGAGTCTGGTGTCTTTTTAACATCCGAGATCATTAAAGCAGATGATTAAGTAAGGTTGACATGGATATCTCGAGAAAAACTGCCAGCCTCAGAATTGTATGGAATGATGACTATGTAAAAAATCAAGTTGAATTAGCCAATAATACAACTTTATTTACAACAGCTAGAAGCAAAACAATGGTGCTCAAAGATGAAACCTCTTCTTTTAGAAAACTATCACAATCACCAGGTTTCTTTACTCCATAATATACGCCTACCGAAAAACAAAACTTACTTTAAAGTTGGTACATTCACTACAGATACCAAATGGGACACAATTTACTAGCACTGCTGCGAAATAAGGGCAATCAAGCTATCCCAATCATCAGTCAATAACAGAGAACGAACATTTGATTTTTTATAAAATCCTTTGCAAGCTGCAGACAAGACCAATATGACAGCAAGAACCAGGTTCCACAGTGCGAACAGGTACAGATGAGGGAGTATGAAGCAGAGTGCGGCTATCTGAAGGGAGATTTTTTTTAAACAGTTGTGATATTTGAGTATAGATAATAGCGCACAGATTGCAACAGTTGAGATTCTAAACATATTTGACATATTGTCAAAACAATCTTGTAAAGAGAGTGTCCTCTGCTGACTACTGTTAATGAATAACTCAGCCCTTGGTTAAAAATAAAAGAAATCTTCATTTTATGAATTTTGTTAATCACTCGTTTCAGGATCAATGCGTTGGTCTGACGAGACCCCTACATTTAAATTCTGATAATTTTTCTTTCCTGAATTAATTTTTTCATCTGAGGGGACCCCTACATCACCACAAGTGGCCTGTGTATCTTTAACTGACTGCGTTAATTTGCATGATCTTTCGAATTTGCCTTGTCGTGTCATATCTGTAAAGGACTTTTGATTTGACATCTTCAGTCTGGAAAAATAAACCAATAACACTGCGACTGATACCGAAAAAAATCCTCATAAACACTATGGTGTTTTATGGGGGGAAAAGGCAAACAAACTGTTATGAACTAGCTAAGCCAATATATACAAGTACAATATATTAAATAATTCATAATTTAGATTTAGGTAAGGTAACTCCACATTAGATGCTCTTATATACATAGTTAGTCATGTAATAGAAGCTTTTGAAAATAAATATTTCACGCAAGCTATTCTGCGACTTAAACAAAGTCTCCAATTTTATAAATCACAATATATTGTTGAGAAAGTTGAATCATTATGTCATTAGAGATACTTAACTTCTGTTTTTTAAAAACCTATTTAGAAAACTGTGTGCAAACTCTTTGTGCGAATTCATTAAATCCAATATAATTATGCTCAAACATTATGTTCCTCAACGTTCCGTACTCGGAGCTCTATTATTTATTGTAATAATAAATTATTTACCATATAATGTAATGGCATCAAATGATTCGTATGCTGATTATACAACTTTTATTAATGCAAGTAAAATCTTTAATCATTTGACAGTGAGCACTAAGGTTACCTTATCACAAGCTTTTATGTGGTTTGTGTAAAATGGTTTCTCATTAAATCATTACAAAACAAAAAATCTAATACCTGAGCTTAGGGGACAGCCAACCAAAGTAGAACACGTAATTTGTGTAAAATTTTTAGCAGTCTATATTGATCATATGTTAGTATGGTAGCAACATATATATTTTCTATATGGTAAATTATTTAAAACAATATATTTATTAAGAAATCTTAAAAAGCATGTACCAGATAAATACACAAAATCTGCATATTACGCTAACTCCTGCAGCCTAATATCTTATTGCTTAATTATCTAGGGAAATAGTTCTCATGTAGATACTTCTTTTAAAAAAAGCTGTTAGAACTATTATATGATGCGACAGAGTCCATTGTAGACAGTTATATACTGAATTAAAATTTTAACAACAATTAACTTGTACATCAAAAATGTAATAAGTTAATGTATACAAGAGCTAAATAAAAACACTACATTACAAAAAAGGTCTAATGTATATTAAGTATTGTAGTATAAGAGACAGAACCCTTTATATATACAATCTTGAATATTAAATAAATCCAACAACGATTTTAATGTTCTTGGACTAAATATCTATAACAAATTACTGAAAAATTTTACTGACTTAACTGACATGTTTAAAATAACGTTGCATAATTGACTGGTATGAACTTATTTTTACTCAGTAAATAAATTTTTGGATTTTAGTTAGGATATTGTTATTTAAAATATTTATATGGTGTTCTATGTACCTTACTGTAATAAATCTGACTTTGCTTATTGTCTCTAAAGCTTATTGGCCATAACATGTTATTATTATTACCCGGAATATAAATGAATAGTAGGAAAGTTGACCTTAGTGTTTATTATCAGAATGTGAGAGGTCTCAGAACCCAATCTTTAATATTTTCAAAAAATATCAACAGTGTAGATTATTCTGTAATTTGTTTAACTGAAACTTAGTTTAATTACAACTGTTTTGACTCTGTTTAGACTTATTTTTACAAATAATTATTCTCTCTTTCACAAAGATCGTGACCCCAGATTTACAAACCCCAATAGAGGTGGTGGGGGTTCTGATAGCCGTAAATTCCTTTAGATTCTCACATTTAGTACAAAAATATGATCTTCAAAAGTAAAACATTGATGCAGTTTGGATTGAAATTACCAGCACTAATAACAAAATAATTATTTTAGGTAACTCATATCTTCCCCCATATTTATCTGTTGTTGAGGTTAAGGAATATTTTAAAAATTTTGAGTCAAAATTAGCAAATTATGCAGATCAAATACTAATAGTCGGTGACTTAAATATACTAGGTATTGATTGGACTTCCAATCATAGCCAAAATATTATACATTTTTATAATAAAAAAAAGGTCAACTTTTCTTACAGCTAATGGATTTATTAAATTTTTACCAACTAAATTACACTAAACCCTTTTCGGAATCATTACACTTAGTATTTTCAAACTTCTATTTTCATGTAGAACGAGCAAGACTGTCTTGTTGTTGAAGATAATTATCATCCTGCACTGTATTGTTATTGTAATATAGAATTAGAAAATATTATTGGTAGAAATAATTTTTATACACTAGAAACTACAAAGATGGCGACTATTTATCATTGTATAAAGCATTTAATATATTTGATTGGAATCCAATATAGTATATGGATGATGTTAATGAGATGGTTGACTTGTTAACTTTAAATTCACAATTACTAATAAATCACCATGGTAGTGATATGAGAGAGCCCTTAATTAACGCTCGCGTGAACCTACATTCAGCGGGGAAGCAGGACTTCAGGGATTGCGACAAACTGTAGGCAGTGAACAGTAAACAGTCTGGCAACTACTCCAAACATAGGCTAATAATA